>OZ008368.1:108178656-108877752 GCA_963931995.1 Phaonia tiefii | reverse complement strand
AGACTCGTCGCTTTCAATCCCTATCATTCCATTTTTCGTAAGTCTGGGAAAAAACCGGCCAGAAATTTCTATGGACTCTGGAGAGCTGTAAGACTATTTGAAAATTCATGGGCTTCATTCCTGCGCTTGAGAACGAGGCAACAATTTTAGTACTAAAACTTTTTCATCATAATGAAACACTTAATTTTTTTTTGGTTGATTTGCAAATTTCTGGGCTCTTTTTCCCCAGACATACGAAGAATTGAATGATAGGGATTGAAAGCGACGATTCTAAGGAGGAATTTGGTATATCGCATGTGGTGCCCAGAGCATTAGGGAAAAACTTTTTAGTACAAAAACTTTTTCGTCATAATGAAACACTTAATTTTTTTTCTTGTTTTGCAAATTTGTGGCCGCTTTTTTCACAGACTTACGAAAAATTGAATGATAGGGATTGAAAGCGACGAGTCTAAGGAGGAATTTGGTGTATCGCATGTGATGCCCAGAGAATTAGCGAAAAAGTTTTTAGTACAAAAGCTTTTTCGTCATAATGAGACACTTAATTTTTTTTTTGGTTGTTTTGAAAATTTCTGGCCGCTTTTTTCCCGGACTTACGGAAAATGGAATGACGGGGATTGAAAGCGACGAGTCTAAGGCGAAATTTGGTATATCGCATATGGTGCCCAGAGAATTAGGGAAAAAGTTTTTAGTACAAAAACTTTTTCGTCATAATGAAACACTTAATTTTTTTGCTTGTTTTGAAAATTTCTGGCCGATTTTTTCCCAGACTTACGAAAAATGTAATGATCGGGATTGAAAGCCACGAGTCTAAGGAAGAATTTGGTATATCGCATGTGGTGCCCAGAGAATTAGGGAAAAAGTTTTTAGTACTAAAACTTTTTATCATAATGAAACACTTAATTTTTTTTGCTTGTTTTGAAAATTTCTGGCCGCTTTTTTCCCAGACTTACGAAAAACTGAATGATAGGGATTGAAAGCGACGAGTCTAAGGAGGAATTTGGTATATGGTATGTGGTGCCCAGAGAATTAGGGAAAAAGTTTTTAGTACAAAAACTTTTTCGTCATAATGAAACACTTAACTTTTTTTTGCTGGCTTTGAAAATTTCTGGCCGGTTTTTTCCCAGACTTACGAAAAATGGAATGATAGGGATTGAAAGCGACGAGTCTAAGGAGGAACGTGGTATATCGCATGTGGTGCCCAGAGAATTACGGAAAAAGTTTTTAGTACTAAAACTTTTTCGTCATAATGAAACACTTAATTTTTTTTCTTGTTTTGCAAATTTCTGGCCGCTTTTTTCACAGACTTACGAAAAATCGAATGGTAGGGATTGAAAGCGATGAGTCCAAGGAGGAATTCGGTATATCGCATGTGGTGCCCAGAGGATTAGGGAAAAAGTTTCTAGAACAAAAACTTTTTCGTCATAATCAAACACTTAATTTTTTTTTGCTTGTTTTGAAAATTTTTGCCCGCTTTTTTCCCAGACTTACGAAAACTGGAATGATAGGGATTGAAAGCGACGAGTCTAAGGAGAAATTTGGTGTATCGCGTGTGGTGCCCAGATAATTAGGGAAAAAGTTTTTAGTACAAAAACTTTTTCGTCATAATGAAACACTTAATTTTTTTTAGCTTGTTTGAAAATTTCTTGCCGCTTTTTTCCCAGACTTACGATGAAAGGAATGATAGAGATTAAAAGCGTATGAGTCTAAGGAAGAATACCAAATGCCAAATTCCTCCTAAGGCTCGTCGATTTTAATCTCTATCATTCCTTTTTTCGTAAGTCTGGGCAAAAAGCGGCCAAAATTTTCAAACCCAGCAAGAAACATTAAGTGTTTGATTATGACGAAAAAGTTTTTGTACTAAAAATGTTTCCCTAATTCTCTGGGCACCACACGGAATACACAAAATTATTTTTCAGACGTCGCTTTCAATCTCTATCATGCCATCTTTCGTAAGTCTGGGAAACAAGTGGCCAGAAATTTGCAAATCCAGAAAAAAATTAGGTGTTTCATTCATTATGACTAAAAAGGTTTTGTACTAAAAACTTTTTCCCTAATTCTCTGGCCGCCACATGCGATATACCGAATTCCTCCTCAGACTCATCGCTTTCAATCCCTACCATTCGATTTTTCGTAAGTCTGTGAAAAAAGCGGCCAGAAATTTGCAAAACAAGAAAAAAAATTAAGTGTTTCATTATGACGAAAAAGTTTTAGTACTAAAAACTTTTTCCGTAATTCTCTGGGCACCACATGCGATATACCACGTTCCTCCTTAGACTCGTCGCTTTCAATCCCTATCATTCCAGTTTTCGTAAGTCTGGGAAAAAACCGGCCAGAAATTTTCAAAGCCTGCAAAAAAAAGTTAAGTGTTTCATTATGACGAAAAAGTTTTTGTACTAAAAACTTTTTCCCTAATTCTCTGGGCACCACATACCATATACCAAATTCCTCCTTAGACTCGTCGCTTTCAATCCCCATTATTCCATTTTTCGTAAGTCTGGAAAAAAGAGGCCAGAAATTTTCAAAACAAGCAAAAAAAAATTAAGTATTTCATCATGACGAAAAAGTTTTTGTACTAAAAACTTTTTCCCTAACTCTCTGCGCACCACACGCGATATACCAAATTCCTCACAAGACTCGTCGCTTTCCATCCCTATCATTCTATTTTTCGTAAGTCTGGGAAAAAAGCGGCCAGAAATTTTCAAACCCAGCAAAAAAAATTAAGTGTTTCATTATGACGAAAAAGTTTTTGTACTAAAAACTTTTTCCCTAATTCTCTGGCCACCACATGCGATAAACCAACTTCCTCCGCCGACTCGTCGCTTTTAATCCCTATCATTCAATTTTTCGTATGTCTGGGAAAAAAACGGCCAGAAATTTGCAAAACAAGCAAAAAAAATCTAGTGTTTCATTATGATAAAAAAGTTTTAGTACTAAAAACTTTTTCCCTAATTCTCTGGGCACCACGTGCGATACACCAAATTCCTCCTTAGACTCGTCGCTTTTAATCCCTGTCATTCAATTTTTCATAAGTTTGGGAAAAAAGCGGCCAGAAATTTTCAAAACAAGCAAAAAAAATTAAGTGTTTCATTATGACGAAAAAGTTTTTGTACTAAAAACTTCTTCCCTAATTCTCTGGGCACCACATGCTATATACCAAATTCCTCACTAGACCCGTCGCTTTCAATCTCTATCATTCCATTTTTCGTAAGTCTGGGAAAAAAGCGGCCAGAAATTTTCAAACCCAGCAAAAAAAAGTTAAATAATTCATTATGACGAAAAAGTTTCTGTACTAAAAACTTTTCCCCTAATTCTCTGGGCACCACATGCGATATACCAAATTCCTCATTAGACTCGTCGCTTTCAATCCCTATCATTTCATTGTTTGTAAGTCTGGGAAAAAAGCGGCCAGAAATTTTCAAATCAAGCAAAAAAAAATTAAATGTTTCATGATGACGAAAAAGTTTTTGTACTAAAAACTTTTTCCCTAATTCACTTGGCACCACATGCGATATACCAAATTCCTCCTTAGACTCGTCGCTTTCAATCTCTATCATTCCATTTTTCGTAAGTCTGGGAAAAAGCGGCCAAAAATTTTCAAAGTAAGCAAAAAAAATAAGTTTTTCATTATGACAAAAAAGTTTTTGTACTAACAACTTTTACCCTAATTCTCTGGACACCACATGGAAAATAGGAAATTGTTAGCCACACTTGTCGCTTGCAATCATGATTATTGCCTCGTTCCCAAGCGCAGGAATGAAGCCCATGAATTTTCAACTAGTCTTACAACTCTCCAGAGTCCATAGAATATATGGATGTACATACATAATAGAAGTATCAGCTAAACACAGTGTGTATACATACTAAAGCATAGAACGAGTCAGCTTGATTTCTTAACAAACAAAACATTTCAAAATACGTACAGTATTTGTAAACATTTTTTACTACACATCTTCCCTAAAACATAACAACAGCCAAAGCAACCCAAAATTGACGAATGATTACTCGTTTTTGAGGGAATGTTACGAAGTTGTTGATTCACAGCAAATCATCAACTCACAAGTGTATCAAACTAACATCTATGTTATAGTGCTCATGTTGTTTATGCATGGTCTATCCTCTCGCTACAAGCTATAATAACATGAACACTGTTCTATTGCACTTGCTGCCTTCTGTGTCAGTGTGGCAATGAAACATTGAAGGAACGCGGATAGCAAAAAATCGCTCTCTGTGTAGTAATTGATGTGCCTGTGTATGTATTAATTTTTATACTTTTTTAAAATGTTTATATGCTATGTCATAGAACTTTCTTTCCTTTTATAATATTTTAAGTCTATTTTATGGATAAATGAATTGAAAATGTGATATACATACGTATATATTTATTTTTGTATTTAATTTCCAGATCTACGTGAATTGTTTTGATTAGTTTTTTATTGGTACTATTTTTCTTTTGAAGTATTCCAAGTTTTTTTTATGTTGTAAGTTTAAAGATGTTTGTAGTTAACCACATTAAATAATAAATTAATATTTATATTACTTCTACTTTAAAGAAATCTTTTTTTCCATTATGTTTACTACATCAAAATAGCTTAATAACTTTGCAAAGAATATACATATGTTAGTATATAACAGCAGAAATGTTGTATAATGCTTAATTTAAAACAACACAACAGTTGCTATTGCTTTCCACAATATTCTACTACTTGTGGTTTGTTACTGTGATACACATATGTTAGCTGCAAGCGCTACAAGCTATCATAACATTGATAATATTCTACTGCACTCGCTGCCAACTGACAGTGTGGCGCTGAAACGATGAAGGAATGAAAGAGCGCAAAGCCACACAAGCATGCTCTCGAATGATTCGATTACACTTCTCTCAACGCAGCATGTGGTTGATCGTTGTATACCGCGTGTTTTGTAGTTTTTTTTGTTGCTTTGATTGAAGTTCTACGTTGTATGTTCAAATCGTTCCTCAGCAGTAACTGCTTAAACATTAGTTGTGAATGTTAGGCAGCACTTGAAATGGGAACGAGTCATTTGAAACTGATTCAACTCAGCTTGTTTCAGATGTTTAATACATACACCGAAGCGAAATAAGACACATCTGAATTTTTGTTTCTTAAATATTTATGCTTTATTACATATTTTATTTAATTTATTGACATAATTCAGCAATTCCTTTCGTTTTTAGTTTGTTAACTTTGGTTTGTTAACTTCACGGCACGGCTCTAAAACGAAATTCGGAATATTTTACAAAGAAATGTCAAAATCGAATTGTGCTACCATATTCATTAATTTTTACGGAAAAAATATATTTAAATGGCAATTCCTTAAGGAACCACAGTGATACCACCTAATTAAGTTATTGGAACATCATTATTGCCTGGCAATGATGAAAAGAGAAATCCCCAAAAGAGTGAGAGTGTGTTTAGTATCTCTCGCAATTTATTCTCTTCTCTCTCAAAAAAATTTAGTTTGTTGTTTGTTAACTTCCCGTGCGTCAATATTTTCACACTGCATATTGAAATTGTCAGTTGCCAATGTTGCGTGCGAATTACTTCGCACTTTCTCTATAACTTTCACCGCTGAGCTCTCGTTGACGTCGCGCTGTGTAATGCCACGATGTGAGCGTCGTGTCGTTTTCATATTGTGTGCTGCGTCCCTTGTTGCTGAGCGTACTGCTTTGCTTGTGCTGTTGCGGTCGGTGAGATAGCATAGTATCCTAATGTTGAAATAAACGGTGTTAAGAATCATTCCTAGGAAGTTCCTATGTTCTAGAAAGTTGTTTAATGAGATCTCAGGTACATTTTTGTAGTTGCTTGTTTCCTTTAATTTTGAACGGTTTGCTACCTATAGACCTGAACAGGAAAAAGGTAAAAAATCGAATCGAATTTGACCTTGAATATGAAGTTTTTTTGATTTTATATGTTCAGTTTTTGTTCTTTATGACCAGAGCTTTCCCTTAGAGAGTAAATCAAAATTCCGAACGGTTTGCAAGATATGAGCCTGACAAAATAATCAGTTTTTTACACAAATGACACCGAGGCCCCATATCTTTGGGGGCCCATAAAAAAGTGTATGACTTTGGGTAAAACTGGGATATACGAGTCTTTCTTTTAGTCTTTTACCACGTAGTTGTGTCCGTATATGGTTATATATACGTGTCATAAGCCTAGGGGAATACAACTTCTCGCTTGAGTATATAAAACGCAAAAGCAATGGTATAGCCGACTTCCTACTTGAAAGGAGGATGAAATATACCTCGAAGAAGCCTGAGAAATTTAAGAAGAGCAAGCGGATAACGACAACGCCTCACTAGAAGCACAAACTGTTCATTCCCAAGAAGAGGACCAAGATTATAACGTACCAATTCTAGAGATGGTCGTTAACAGATTTAAAACACAACTAATCTTGATAAAAGAAAAAAATTAAACAATGCAAACAATTTTTGGAAACAAAAGAATTATCGTACAGGGAAATGATAGGTTATGCCCCCGATATCCTGCGTAGAGAATTAACGAAGGAAAGGTAGGTATATACTCTCTTCCAACGACCACGAATATTACCAACTCTATAAAATCATAGAAAAGGAATATTTGAAAGTCCCCATATCAAGTTCGTAAAACGTAAAAATATGGCTAAAGACATAGAGTCTGAAGACGAACTAAAGACCAAAATTGCGTTTTTCCATAAATATGAAAGTGGCCATTGCGCTATAACATATGCAATGGAGGAAAATATGATAGTAATCCAATTAAAAACATGTACTATTTAACAGAAACGCCAAAGACAATCAATGAAATAATTAAATAGCAATCATTCATTTATCATTTTCATAGATAAGTCTTTAAAACACGCCACTGGCTTTCATCTATCGGATAAACCCCAAACAACACTCGAAAACAAAATTCAGGAATGTATAGCGTTAAAAGGAAAGCCAAAGAAATTCGTATTCGATAACCGATTTAACATATCTACAACAACTACTTTCTACAACGACTTTCAACAACAGGGTACCATACAACAAAACCAAATAGTCTCACAGGTAATAGCGATATAGAAAGACTTAATAATACACTGACGGAGACAATCAGAACAAGTAACCTAGCAGAACAATTTAAAAGAAAATGTTAAAACTGATCACAGCACTATTTTTCAAAGTCTAACAGGAATAATGCAAAAAAGAATAGAAAAACCAACGCAGGGATTCAAATATACATTGAGAATAGGATATTGGATTTATTAAAAACTATTAAAATTTAAGACACAAAGAACAATCTAAGTACAGAAAGGCAAACTTACAAAATATTCATACCATAAATCTTATTTCCTTATCAAAATTTACAGGTAAAAATCCTACTAGTGCTAACGATGGCAATTCCCCTAACCACGGTATCTATAACAATAACGCCAATCCTAGCAACTAACGGATATTGCATAGTACCACCGAAAACAGTGGAAATAGTCAACGAAACTAGCCTAATACTAGTACTACAACCACATGAATTAAGTAATGTACTGAATAACATACAGGAAAATATAATAAACCTATCAATGAAGACAAAACAACACTGCATAACCCAAATAGAAACAAAGGTGAAAATCAGACGCTTAAAAGTGGTTGTTTGGAACCACTAACGACGAGGACAGAGAACATATATGGGTCAGAATATGTGAAATCAATCAAAAATAGGTGAAAATTTTCAGGACCCCCACCGATTTTAATGAAAATTGGCACAATTGTTACACTAGTTGAACAACTGACAAATCCAAATTTTTAGCCACCTACGTCCACTGGGGCCGAAAATATGGGGGTAACAATTTCGCCGGAAATTTTTAGGTTGTGACGCTCTTTTACACTAAAAATTCATTATCTTGGATTATGTAATAGCTAAGACGCTCATTTTTTTTTTGTTTTAAAGCTAATAATATGCGTTTCAAAACTGCTATAACATTTTTTTTTTTTTTTATTAAGGGGTGTACCTCTTATATTAAGGTCGTGGCCAAGAGTGGGGGATATGGGGGGGAATGTATCCCCCGATTTTTTTTTAACTTTTTATACTCAAAGAGTTAGTCCCAAGGAACATATTCTGAAATTTTCAGCTTGGGACGGGGTCATTCCATGAAATATCAATCAAAAGTTGTTTACTTGAAGACAAAAGAAGGGTTCCTAACAAATTTACAGGTCGCTCTAAAAGGTGGAAGAAATGTATACCCCGATTTTTTTAAAACTTGGAATAAGATTTTCCAAAGAATCCAAAAAGAGTTATTGAGCGAGAGATTAAGTCTGTGCAGAAGTATTCCTGGAACCAGAAAGTTCCATGCCTTCATTCCTCTTTCAACTTCAACCACAATTTTGAATGTACAAACTTTTTCTGGATCTCAAGACAGCACAAAAGTCTCAATTATTGGAGAGAAATTATAATCGGTAGATTCTATTTTGAAGCTTAAATAAGTTCTGACAATCAACTTTATACTGGTGCCAGCCCCTTGAAATTTGGTTTATGTAATTTTTTATTTTTAATAAAATTAGTTAATTTTTAAGTTATTTGAAATGTTCTTTATTTTGTTATGTTTTGTGTTATTTTTTATTTTTAATATAAATACATGCTTATTTTTGAAGTTTGTTAAACCCCTTGAAATTTTCTTTATTTTGTTATGTTATTTTTATTTTTAATAAAATAAAAAAAAAAAAAGTTTTTTTTTTAATTATATTTTCAGACCACTTAATCAAAATCGGAGGAGGTCAAATAGACTATTTTGATTAAACGTGGAATCATTGTGTCCCGAGATTAAAATTTTTAAAATCTTATTCCTAGTTTTAAAAAAATCGGGGTATACATTTCATCCACCTTTTAGAGCGACCTGTAAATTTGTTAGGAACCCTTCTTTTGTCTTCAAGTAAACAACTTTTGATTGATATTTCATGGAATGACCCCGTCCCAAGCTGAAAATTTCAGAATATGTTCCTTGGGACTAACTCCTTGAGTATAAAAAGTTAAAAAAAAATCGGGGGATACATTCCCCCCCATATCCCCCACTCTTTGCCACGACCTTAATATAAGAGGTACACCCCTTAATAAAAAAAAAAAATTTTATAGCAGTTTTGAAACGCATATTATTAGCTTTAAAACAAAAAAAAATGAGCGTCTTAGCTATTACATAATCCAAGATAATGAATTTTTAGTGTAAAAGAGCGTCACAACCTAAAAATTTCCGGCGAAATTGTTACCCCCATATTTTCGGCCCCAGTCGACGTAGGTGGTCAGTTGTTCAATTAGTGTAACAATTGTGCCAAGTTTCATCAAAATCGGGGAAGGTCCTGCAAATTCATGATTGATTTCACATATTCTGACCCATATAGCAACGTCTTCCCACCAACAAAATTAACAATCTACAAACAATAAATCAAATAAAAACAAGTCGAAATAAATACCAACTAGAATATAAAATGCTAAATGAAATTAAACTAAGCAACAACTGCCTAATTAAGAATAGTTGTAAATTAATTAAAGATTTTGATACAATAATAGAAGTAGTGAATGACGGTACATTGCTTATACAAAATTCAGAAATAATTTCAATAAAAGCAAAATATAACGAAACAGACTCAATTTATACAATACAGAACAATGCCCTCATAGAATTTGTAAACTGTACGATTTCCATCGAAGACAAACAATATTCAAATAAACAACATATATACATACTTATACATTAGGGCGGGCCAAATTGTATGGAACGATTTTTTTTGATGAAGCGTATATATACAAGACAAACCAAATATAAATTATACCTTTACAAGCAAGCCATAACTCAAAGAAATAACACTGTGACACAAATGAAAGGAATTTGTTTCGGGCCTCAACCAAACCAAAAAATTGTGAAAGTACTTGGACGTGGTATCACAAAACCCCGCTCGGTTTTGCATCTGTACGTAATAATTTTTATTTACAGGCAAAGAAAAAATTTTGGAGGTGTGTCAGGGCCCTATTTCAGATTTTACTTCAATAAATCCCAAACAGATTAAAATATTGCATTATAACCTTTAACAATATTGTAGCTATTTTTTACACTGTTAATCGTTTATTTCACGAAACGTCTCGAAAAATTGCACATATTTTATATGGTTTGACATTTCTTGCCTAACGACAAATAAATTGCGGTAGCTGTCCTCAAAAGAATTGTAGCTTATAAATTTCTTGATAACTTTTCTAAATACACTAATCAGCAAAAAATATATTTAGAGCTCCATAATTGGTGTACAAATGCTGCGTTTAGCCATATACTTTAAATATTCACCTATATGTATTCAATATTAACAAATTACAAATTGATATCTTCTACAAAGTTGTAGTGCTTAATATACTTAACAATATTGTCAAATACACTAATGAACACAATTGTCATTTTGGGTTCCAAACTGATTGTATCAATTCAGAAATACAAATTTTTTTAAAATTTTCGCTTATAATTTCTATAGTATGAGCAAAGGAATGTAATAATGTTCTCCAAAGTTTTACAACTTAAGGCTTTCGAAAAAATTGCCAAATACAACAACGCCAAATACAAATAGTCGCATAATACAAAAATATGGTTGTTTTTAGCGTTTTTGTTCATAATTGTCTAATATTTAAAAGCTTTGTCAAGTAACCAAAACAAGAATCGAGTCAGCCTATACGATGCTCAAGTAACAGTCCTATATACAATGTACTCTAACTAAAGTGAGAATTGACATATATAAATATACTTATTTCCATCACATCTTAAGCCGTATTATTTTACAAAACGAAAAATTCGTCTGGTGAGTGAAAGAGCGTTATCGCGAACACGACCGTAACGTTGGAAAAAATTTAATTCCTAACTCCCACTTTTGGGTTAGGTTGAAAACAATAATGACAAATATGGCCATTATAGTACTGAAGTACAGTACAAAACACTGACCAACATCACAGATATTCATTCAGAAACTTTTTACATTACATAAAATAATGAATTGAGTGAAGTTATTACTTGCGTTTCATAAAATTACACTATATAAGTATATATAATATTATAACGGAGAACATTATTATATTCCTGTGTTCATAGTATAGAAATTATAAGCCAAATTTTAAAAAATTAAAAATTTCTGAAGTGGTACATTCAGTTTGGAGCCCAAAATTACATATTTGTTCATTAGTGTATTTGACAATATTGTTAAGTATATTAAGCACTACAAATTTGTGGAATATATCAATTTGTAATTTGTGTAATAATGAATACATATAGGGGAATATTTAAAGAATATGGTTAAACGCAGCATTTCTACACCAATTATGGAGCTCTAAATATAATTTTTGTTGATTAGTGTATTTAGAAAAGTTATCATGAATTCCTTTGAAGACAGCTACCGCAATTTATTTACCGTTAGGCAAGAAATGTCAAAACATAAAATATGTGAAATTTTTCGTGACTTTTCGTGAAATAAACGATTAACAGTGTACTTTCCTTAGAAATACATTAGAGGGAATTGCGAAATGGGGAACAAATTACAATATTGTCAAAGGTTGTAATGCAATATTTCAAGCTTTTTAGGACTTATTAAAGTAAAATCTGAAATAGAGCCCTCACCTACATCCACAATTTTCTTTGGCCTGTAAAAAAAATTGTTACGTATACGGGATAAACCGAGAGGGGTTTTGTGTTACCACGTCCAAGTACATTCCCAACTTTTTGGTTTGGTTGAGGCCCGAAACCCACTTTTGCACAGTGTAATCATAAGGGAAGTAGAGAATATTAAGAAAATACGAGAAATAGGAATAATAAACATAATTTACGATGCAAGTCTGATAGTTATATTTATAATTCTGAGTATTATGATAATACACGGTAATAAAATAATCGATAATGAAAAGAGAATTCAGGAGAATCCCATGTGAGAAGGGAGAGGAGTTGCGTATTTGCCATAATCGCAACCCGATATTAATATAATTGTCCAGAAATACATGAAACACTAGACTACATTAAATTCCATGACCTACAAAACGACATCAATGCTAACCCAATTACTTTAATTTCAAGTAGTCACACAAACGCCCCAATAATGCTTCATTGATTATTACCGCTTTTGTCGAGTAAACGAAACTAAAAATCTAGTTTAACGGAAACCCAAATTCATAATTTGGAACAGCAACAATAATGCTTATTACATTATTGTTTCTTTTGTAGACCACCCAGAACTCAAGAATCCATAAAATTACCAACAAATCCTGTAAGTCACCGCTTTTGTAGAGCACCCAGAATTCAAGTGTAACCCAAGCAATGTAAAAACACACAAAAACTGTAACCCAAATATACTAAATGTAAACACTAGGGTAACCATTCAATTAATTATTATTCGGTTAATCGTTTAGTCCTGTTAAAAAAAATAACCGAACATTTTAATAAATAATTTTTCGATTAACGATTAATTCGATTAAATCAATGCGATTCATCGATTAATAAAATATAAGCATGTGTTTATGGCAAGCTGTCCGTCTTGAAACACTCCTACAATGTGGCAACTCATATGGCAACGATTTACGAGCAAATTTCATAACTTTACAAACATTTCGAACAGAGTTGATAGCTTGTTGAGAGAAAGCGTCGCACAGTGCTTTGGCTTATAGACATAACTAAAAGAAATTGCCTCAAGACCCACTGGTCACTTTGTATGGGGGGTTTCAAAATGCCCGGTCCGATTCTGTTCAAACTACTTATATTATATACAATAAGGATTATACTCAGAAAATTACGTTTTGCAAAATTTGGTAAAAATTAGTCAATACAATAGGGTGTTATAGTTTTAGAGACCACCCTAGCCTTTTTATGGGAGGTACCCGAAGGTGTGGCACTTTTGGATCCAAATTTTGTGATTTTCTTGATTTTGGCTTGGTACCAACTCACAAATTTTCATGTTTCTGCAACTACTATTAGTGAATTGTACCAACATATATTTTAAATAAAGCTTTGTTTTGTTTTAATAAATGTGCCTAGCACACTGTTTTGTTTTTTTTTTATCTTATTCGAATAATCGATTAATCGAATAATTTGATTGCGTTTTGTTCGGTTAATTGTCAGATTGAAATTTACGATTAACGATTAACCGATTAATCAAAAAACCGGAATAAATGGGTACCCCAGTAAACACACACAAACTATAACGCAAATAATCAATGCAACAAAAAGAGCAAACACCAAAAGCAACAATCGGTGCTTCTGCATCGTCGCTGCTTTTGAAAACTTTAAGATTTACTATAAGAATCTCGAATAAGATGATTGTAAGTCAGTCTTAAGATCACAGAAGAAGAATAAAGTCACATTAACCTGAAACTCTTGTTGTGTTTATTCATATCTGTAATTCGCATCCCTTGGGACTTCATCACCAGGACATTACTTACCTGATATACAATGACAACAACTCTAGGGCCCATTATTATTATAACTTGCCTTTAAAGTAAATGTTAGTAAAAGGTAACTTTAGCTGAAGTGAGCAATAAAGTGGCCATTAAATGTTTTTCGTTATTACAACCTCCCAGTAAAATAATGGCAATACCAAAGAAAATACCGATTTCTTTTGACCAAATTAATTGGTTTATAATCAAAATAGTTACGTAGTGGCAACGTACTTTTATTTGTTTGTTTACAAGCAATCTAAAAATTTGTGAATTTTTGAAAAAATATTAAAGTGACGACGCCAAACAAGGAAACAACAAGAAAACGAGCCAAAACCTACTTGGCAGAAGAAGATGTTCTGTTGGTAGTAAAGCGAGTGAATCCATGAAGGAAAAAAATGACTGGTCAAGCTGGCGGCTATCGACTTTAAAACAGCCAAAATCGAAAGAGCTGGTAGTTGGTGCCAAATTAAAACGGAATATAGAAGAGGAAATAATGGAGCTGATAATTCTGCAGAAGAAATTTTATAGAGAGGAAAATACTCGTGCCCAGGAGAAGCATGAGCATGAGCTCCAGTCACTTAAATATAAAAATGAGTTACTGCAGCTGGAATTGGCGGAAAAAAAGAAAAAGTGCTTAGCCTAAAAGTTTAAGTTTATGGCCACATCACCGATTTTATTTTTAATTTTGTTTTAAAAAAAATGTGAAGTTTCTTTAGTTGTTTTTTATTGTTTATTTTAGTTGGTTTTTATTGCTAATTTTGTTATAGTCAATTATAGTTTTTAATTGCTAGTTTTTGTTTTGTAGTCGTCTATCTAGTCATCCTATGAATTGTGCAAAGTAGTTTTCTATTAAAATAGTTCTTGCCATTGAATTCGCATTGCTCAAAATATGGTTTTCTTCATCTGAGACATATTCTTCTGGAGATTCTGCTGTCAATGTTTCTTCTGTTGATGGAAGTGGGTCTTTTGCAATAATAGCAATATTGTGAAGAACAGCACATGCCACAATGACAGCCATTTTAGTATCATTAGTCAACCGCAAACCCATTGACAATACTGGGAAACGTCTCTTCCAAACTCCGAAACATCTCAATCGTGTTACGAGTACGAATTTGAGATTCATTATGAAGGGTTTCTGGTCTTATGCGTGGATTCAACAAAGGGGTCATCATATAGTTGCATTGCTTATATCCAGAATCACCTAAAATTACATAATTTTTAAAATTACCGTCTTCCGTACGGAATTTTAAACGGCTGTTTTTAAATGTATTGCTGTCGTGTGCTGATCCAGGCCACCTTGCAACCAAATCTTGAAACATTAGCTTAGCATTGCACATTGCTTGAACGTTTAGGGGGAAATAGCCTTTTCTGTTACGAAAAATCTCTCCGTTTTTTCCTCCTGGGGATTGAATACGAATATGTGTGCAATCAATGGATCCAATAACTTTTGGGAACTTTGTAATTGCAATGAAGTCTGCCGCTGTTTGCTGCTTTCCTCTTGCATCGGAAGTGAATTTAGTATACTCATTCGACAAAGCAGCCAAAGCAAATAATGTTCCGTAATCTACACGGCCTGCTGTAGAGACGCTAACACCACAAAAGTCACCCACTGTAATTAGGAAACTGCCACTTGCACAAAACCTTAGCGTTTTTAATAATTTAGTCTGGGATGATACGGAATAATGCCTGGAAGTAAATTTATTAATTGTTACACATTGGTACAAACCTCTGACTCTTTGACTGTAGAGATGTGCGAATTTTTTCTAAAATAAATTGAAATGTATATTTTGATACTCGAAATCTTTGCACAAACTCATTTTCGTCGTAATATTCGACATAGTCCACTTGCTCGCCATATTTTTTACGAGCTCTTCTTTTAGGCTGCGTGTTTTCAAAAATATCCTCTAGCTCGTTTATATAAAACAAACGTGGACTGCTTTCCATTTTCAGTTTCTATTTTCAAAGCTAAATTAATGTCACTTACTTTCTTCTCCTGCATACACATATCAGAAAATGTGGCATCTTTAAATACATAAACCTTACGTTAAAAGTAAAAGGCAACACTACCTTCCCTTTAGCTTACCGGCCACTTTTAGCCTAAAGTTTGCTTATAATAACGAAAAACTAATAATCTGTCAGATAACATCCCAACTTTAGCTATGTATTGGCAAGTTAAAATAACGGCCCTAGTAATCATTATATTTTACAAGTAAGGGTTAATGAAATATTTATAAGAATAAGTGTGGTGGTGAAATAAAGTGCAGTGTGTGAATATATAAGTGAACAGGCAAGTGAGTTTTTGTCTTGCCAGGGAGACACAGTCGCTAATATCGCTGCCAAACGCATAGTACGGGGCCGGGTATACACGGTGTGTGTAGGCACATAAAGGGTAAATTACAAATACATATATTTTAACCAGGGAGACACAACAGTGTGGATGTACCTGCGTGATATTAATCACTAATATGCTGCCAACCGCATATTATGGGGCAAGGTATTCACTGTGTGTGTAGGCACATGAAATTGAGACTACGAATGATCATATTTTCGATGGGGAGACACTATAGTGTGTGCATGATATTAATCGCTAATATCGCTGCCAACCGCACAGTACGAGGCCGGGTATAAGGTGATTTTAAGATGACGTTCACTTGTCATCTTAATTACATTATTCATCAGAAGAAATATTTGTGCGCTTTCAGATCCATACACTAAAACGGCTCTGTTTTCTGCTTTTGTTCTTACCAAGCTTGAAAATGCATCTTTTATTTGGAACCCAATTGCGACTATTCATGCAACTCGGATTGAGAAAATCCAGAAATCACTCCTTACTTTAGTCGCTCTAAACTTTACGGTCCCTATTCCTGTTTATAAAATCCGCCCAGCCTGCAATATTTCGTGCCGGCTCCTTTTTTCGAAATTTTCTAGAGTTTAATTGGACAAAAATAGTCTTTATCGATACGACACTTAGTCTATACTTTTAATAATTGAAAGTTCCATTATCTATTCAATAAAAAGAGTCTATTCATTTTGAACTAGAACGGGCTGTATTAGCGATACACATATGTATATCATAACTATAAATAAATATTGCAAATTTTAATTCTGTTGTTACAGGTGGATTCGATAAATAGGTTAAATATTTTTGAGCTAACATATCCATTTTTAGTCTTTAGAACCTAAAGATGGGTAGTTTTAATAAAATTGAAATGACGGATAAGGTCGCATGTTTTTAGTTTCCGCGGAAATCGTTTGTACTAAAATGTAATTAGAGCTAATAAGATGTTGTTCCATATATTCCCAAATTTGCAAGTTTTGTATATTCATTTTAGAAGTTAAGAAATTTATATTTTAAAAACTAGCTAACCCGGCAAACGTTGTTCTGCCCACAGATTATAAGTATATGCCCTGCGAACTGTACTATATATTGATTAGTGTTGGGAATCATTCCAGTGAGCGTTCTTTTTACATCAGCTCAACAGAATGAAATAGTCATTCATTTAGTTCACTAGTTCGTTGAATCATTTGAGGTTAACAGTTCATATGAGCTGTGACTAAAGAGCCCATTTCACTTCAACTTGTAGTTTTAGTTCAATCGGAGCGAATACTCGTCGCAAAATAAAGACAGACCAAAAAGACACAAACACAATAACAATCCCAAAACTCATAAAATAATATTGTACGGTACAGAAAATGTACAAATATACTTTTAAACCCACATCAATACTTTTGACTTCTGCCAACATTAAAATATTAAAATCAAATGAAAAAAGAAATTCAAACACAAAATTTACAAGCCTAAAGATGAAAAGAAGGCAAGAAATAATGTCAACACAAAATAAATTTTACGACGAAGCAACTACTTATTGTTTTGGATCTTCTGCTGCTAATTATAGAGGCCATTCAGGAGTCTGAGTCAACTTCTAATATTGCAAATGCCAAGCTTCCAAATTTTACCAGGACAAAAATTTTCTACCGTTAAATGGAGTGCTGTGTCCAAAAGAGCACGCGAAAGACAAAATTGCATTCGACGATGAAGATGACTTTACAAGGTAACGAAATGCAGCGCTAAGGAGTGAAACAACATTTAAAAGAAATTAGAAAAAGATGAAAATATTAAATTTCATAGTTAAAATTAGTGCTGTAATAATTTAATTGTTGTTCTTTCCTTAAACTTTTATATAATTTGTTTCGCTTTGGAATTCTATTCTTTTATTCATTACAATAAATGGTTAAAAACTTATTGGTATTTAATTTTTAATGTATATAGTAAAAGTGTGATAATCACATATTGAGAATCAGTACACAATCGAAATTTATATAGCTTTTCTACAGGATATCGAGACGAAGGTTTGTCGATATCGCTTATATTTCGAGTCTAAATTGATTACATATGTCGATTAAATTTCACGTCGGTAAATCATCCGCAATTATACTCTATATCGTCTTGCATAATTTATACGAAATCACTACTTTTTTCGACATGATATATAAGTCGATATCGACTTTTTTAATTGTCCTTTTATTTTATTAATTGTCCTTTTATTAGTACTCCAAAAGCTTCTGTCAACAGGTGAAAAAGAAAGGAAATGAAAATCAATTCGAAAGAAAGTAAATACAGATTAAATACAAGTAATATATTTAGGCATCTTTGTACTTGTCCACTATCCCTTTAGCTCTTTAATAAATTTGCATCATAATAGTCATAATGGTTGTGATGCAAATGTAGATTTTTCGGAGTTTATATTGATCAGCGTCAATTAAATATGCACATAGTGTTGCAGAAGATGTACAAAAATAATAACATCTACTAGAACTACTTCATTTTATTTTTGCTGGGAATGACAATGGTAATTGTAATAACTTATCTTTATACCCGCTTGAAATCAAGAGGGACTGTTAATAAAACTGTGATTTCTTTGTCCCCCATTCCTTCAGAATACGGGCAAAGATCTTCGTCCGGGGGAGTTATGGCAAAGCCAAAACCCAGTAATAGGATGCCATTCGATCCATAATAACCACACCCTATTTCCATCAAAGTTCCGCACTCCATCTCAAATCCAACGTGTAATAAATAAACATGTTAAGAAGAACCCCCTTCCCTTTGTACAACTTTAACTGAGGAACATACTCAGCCAATACTCCAATTTCACTTATTAGCCAACACCCCAGTTGACGTTAAGTGTAGATGTAAGATGTAGCACATTATAAACATAAAAATTAGGAAAGGTCGCCAACCGCAGAACATTACACCTGCACTAGATCATGGCATACGTGGCACGATTCGATACGATCGACGCCAACTAGATTAAGTTGCACATGGATAAACAAAACAATTGTACATCACTCAACCAGGTCTTAAGCATTTAATACTTTAACAAAGATTCAGACTTAATTTTACCTTGAAAGCGTAAATAGGTGTTTCATTCGCTTCGTCTCGAAACTGTGTTATCCGGGAAAGGTGGGCTAGTGAAAATTCTCAGGCGGAAAACAAGTCAAATTGACGCAGTCGGTAGGATTACCAGAAACACTTGGTGCTCCGTAAATACGAATCCTACGTAAGGGATACGTCCTCCGGAAAAGGACGGTGATCTGCAGAGAAGTGTAGAAAAGAATATAAGACAAATCTATTAACAAAAAACAAAGAAAATTTATTAGTTCAGGATAATAAATAAATAAAATAATAAAGTGAGTTTAAACTCCAAAAAGGAAAAGGTGGCGAAAAGAATTAAAAGAGTGCACACGAGAAAAGGTGTGGAACAAAATAAAAAGGAACAGTGAACGTAAGTAGTGAATACCAACAGTAAGGAGGATGAATCGGCAAAATGCCCGCGGAGATTTCTCCCATGGCCTACCTGGCCCAAATTCCAGACTACAATGGACGGAAGGAGGACTTGAACTCCTTCAGTGCTGCCATCGGCAACATCCTTCCTCTGATTTCGAGCTATATGGCAACGTCACAGAAGATGCTGTTCACCATCATTAAAGGTAAGGTAAAAGGAAAGGCCAAGACGGCCCTAGATATACACCCACACTTGACGACTTGGACCGAGATAAAGACAATGTTAGAGAAGAATTTTGGAGGATTGTCCTGCCCTGAGGCCCTATATGAGGAGCTGAGAACCCCCAGTACCGTGGCGATGTGTTAACGTTCTCCAACTACATTTTATCCAAGCTGTCCCTGCTGAATCAGCGTAACACCATGCACGGACACATAACGGACATACCGCACAACAACAAGGCAGCACTTAAGGTGTTCATCAATATACTGCCTATACACCTGAGAACAGTGCTTTGTGCCCTAAAACCCTTATCCCTGGAGATGGCATTACACGAGTTGGCGACGGCAGGCTTGCTGCGCGCAGCATCCGAAAACGCCGTGCAAAGAACTCGGAGAACTCTGGGCAACACACATTTCACTAAATAGACGAACGGGAATCAGGCGACACAACCGAGGTCGAACACCTCCCCATTTAATCCATATCAAGAGCGTCCACAATGGCAATCTCAGCCGAGCCAATGGAGACCCCAACAGGGCTTTCAACAGAAGCAACAGTTACAGCAGCACTGGCGACCAAGTCAACCGGCACCGGAGCCCATGGACATTAGCCAACAGACCCGACAGAATCATTACATAAATTGCAACACTAATGAAAATTCTAACTATAATGAGGGTACTAACTATAATAAGAGTGCAAACAATAATGAGAATACAATCTACAGTGAGAATACTAGCAATAACGATTATGAAAATAATAGGGACCAGTGTCAAAATTTTCTCTTTACGGCCTCGACCGTACCTCCAGACGCAGGACCCAATTTCCCTATGTTCTTTTCAGAAGCGAGCATAGGGCAACCCGAATGTTAGTTGACACGGGTTCAACTGAAAATGTACTGGCAGAGTCCCACTGCCCAAAAAAATTCGTGAGAAACCTCCCGAACCCAATAAGCATAAGAACAGCCGCGGGACTAATCCGAGTGACCAAAGAGGCGATAGTTCGGAAAGAATCCATGCATTTAGCGTTAAGACACGATCCGGTATTTAGGATTTCCGAATTTCACCCCACATTTGCTGGGATATTCGGCTCAATTTTGTTGAAGGAAAACAATTCGCTAATAGATTACGAAAAGAGAACCCTGGTTATCAACAATCAGGAGGTTCCATTATATTTTGAAGGAGATGATGAGGAGGCGGTAGACGTTAGAGTTACCGACCTACCTGAACTGTATCATTTAGACGAGTTAGGGATTTCCTGACAGCTCCGGGTCGAACACTTAAATAGCGAGGAAAAAGATAGTGTACAAAGGATGATATCACAGTCCAGAGATATATTCTATCATAAGGGAGATGACCTCTCCTTCACGAACGATGTAAAGCATAGCATACCAACGGGGGATTCCCGCCCAGTTGGTACGCGAACTTACAGATACTCAGAGATTCACAAGGATGAAGTGAATCGGCAAATCAGCGGGATGTTAGAGCAGGGCATCATAACACCCAGCTCATTGCCGTATAACGCCCCAATTTGGATTGTCCTTAAGAAGGAGGACAACAGGGAATGGTGCATAGTGATAGACTATCGGAGACTTAATGCGGTCACCAAGGAGGACAAATTTCCAATACCCCTAATCGACGACGTATTGGATAAGTTAGGAAGGGCGAATTATTTTTCCACCCTTGACCTGACCAAAGGCTTCTATCAAATAGAAGTGAGTCCAGAAGATCAGGAAAAGACGGCCTTTTCCACATCCGACGGTCATTATGAGTTTAAGAGAATGGCTTTCGGACTGAAGAATGCACCAGCGGCGTTTCAGAGGATGATGAATAATGTGCTAAAGGAGCACATAAGTATGGTCATTTACATTGACGATATTCTGATTTTTAGCACGTCCTTACAGGAGCACATGAATAACCTGAGCAAGGTATTCCAAACGTTAAGGAAGGCAAATGTTAAGTTTCCTTAAATATAAGTGACTTCCTAAAAAAGGAAAATGATTTTTGGGACACGTGGTCACACCTAAAGGGATAAAGCCTAATCCCAACAAGGTCAAGTGTATTAACGAGTTCCCTATCCCCACAACAATCAAGGAGATTCAAAGTTTCCTCGGGTTGAGTGGGTATTACAGAAAATTCATATCAGACTATGCCAGAATCGCGAAACTGTTGACAAGGAGGCTCAAGAAAGACTCGAGGATCGACGTAAACGATTGGGATTACAAGGAGTCATTTGATAAATTTAGGACCATACTCGTGTCTGATATGGTACTGGGATACCCAGATTTTTCGAAAAAGTTTGTCCTTACTACGGACGCGAGTAACTTCGCACTGGGTGCAGTTTTGTCACAGGATGACGGACCCCTGGCGTTTGCGTCAAGGACTCTAACCAAACATGAAATTAATTATACCACCATCGAGAAGGCGTTATTGGCCATAGTATGGGCCACCGGCCAGTTCAGGCATTACCTCTACGGTAGGCGGTTTAAACTTAACACCGACGATAAACCATTAATATGACTGTCCTCCCTTAGGGAGCCAAACTCTAAACTGATAAGGTGGAGGATTAATCTCAACGAATATGAGTTTGATATCTGCCACGTAGAAGGGAAGGAGAATAAGGTGGCAGATGCCCTATCAAGAATTTCCTGCGAAGTTAATTTATTTGAATGTGACGAGTGCAATAGGAAGTATACACAAGCAACTAATCTTGGGATACTTAAGCGAATCGTTCACCGGAATGTCAGATTTGAGTGTAATATCTGCGAACGACGGTTTAAGATGAAAAACTCGCTGAAGTAGCATTTCAGCCGGAAACACCCGAAAGAGAAATTGTCATATAGAGAGACGAAATCTGGAGATGACCATGGAAAGGGACCTGAACCTTTTAAGAGGAAGAAGAGAAATACTAGAAGAAATGAATCGCCTGTTACTACAGTGCATAGTGCTGCCAGCGAAGGCGGCAACGATTACATTCCAATTACGGATAAACCCTTACAATATTACAGGAAGCAAATACTGATTGTTGGGTGAGATCGCCCTACATCGATCATGAAATTATATTTGTATTTATGATTGTTGTTAAATTTGTTAAATATTTAAATTGCGGGCCACCCTAATATTCTTTTCTAATAATTTTGTCGCAACAACAACATACATACTGGTTTTGGTCATTATGTTTTGTGCCATATGTATGTATGTTGTTGTTTGTTGTTTCCATTATCGATGCAAAATAACATAGCAACAACAACAACAGCGCTGACGAAGTCGTTTGCTTCAGCTGGTCACTCAGCCGTTGTAATGTTGTTGCTATTTCTTTTACATTCTCTATTCATATTAACTGTCGTTCTATGTTTATGGATTTGTTGGCCCGCGACAATGAGAAACATTGTAAAGTCAGTTTTCGAAAACACTTAAAACAATACAGATTCATATGTACATAATTGAAATGAAACATTAAAAATTGAAGTTTTATATCAAAATCAAATTGTATTTTAACTTAAATAAAAATAAATATTTGACGCATCTGAAGTATGTAACTTCAAAATAGAAAGAAGACCAATTAAATTGCCATATGAGAAAACGGTCACACCCAAGGGTCCTCGCGAGAGTTACCATGCCGATATTTGGTACTTGAACAAAGGCCGAATGTATTTGACGATAATCGACAAATTCTCTAAGTATGCATTCGTGCAAGAAATAGAGGAAAGGACGCCCTTGTGTGTGATAAGAACCTTTACGATTGCCTTCAACTCAATGAAGGCCCCGAAGTTGTTAATAACCGACAATGAAACCGCATTAGCGACTGCAGTATTCAAGGATTTCCTGGAGAAGAAAAATATCGAGTTGCATCTGACAACTCCGAATAGACATACGGGAAACTCCGACATCGAGAGATTTCACAGCAGTTTGAATGAGAATATTCGAATTTTTAGGAAACGGGAAGAAGAGGATGACATTGCTTGTAATATGGACCTAGTTGTCTAGGCAAATTACGCTTACAACAATACCATTCACCTTACTACGCAAAGGAAGCCCATAGACGTTCATTTTACAGGGAATAAGATTGACTTACAGGATGTTTCTAGCCGGATTGAGGGGGCTAAGGAAAGAACACTAGAATATAGGAACAGGAACAGAAATGACACAGAGGTCAATCCGGAATTCAGGAAAATTCCGAATGCACAGAAAATAGATGCGCGTCAGGAAAGAACCAACGTGGAACCGATCGACAACAGACATTACATGACTAGGAATATACCCATGAGAATTTATAAAGATCAACTCCTAAAGCGAAAAATCATTTCAGGTCTACGGATGCGTTGGTGGATGACGATGACATTGCTGGTAATCAGCGCAGTACTGGCGCAGAAGCTAGAAATTACTGTTTTAAACCATGGGAATGGGTTTACCTTACTCGAACTCGGACAGAGGGAACTTATTATAGGCTACGACAATGCCCTTCACATATTTAACGTGACGAAATATGACAATTTCATAGACGACATCGAAAAAGAGGTAGCCGCCTTGGGAAATCCATATCTGGAACATCAGATTGACCACCTTCGAATGCAGCTTCGGACTCTGGTCCCACACAAACGCGAAAAAAGAGGACTTTTGAATATTTTGGGTACGGGACTCAAATAAATGGATGATAATGACAGAACGGAAATAGAAAATAAATTAAAAGTACTCGAGACGAATACCCACAACACGATAATTGAAAGCAATAATCAGATTCAGATAAACAAACACTACGACGAACATCTAGACAGGTTGACAACACTCTACAACTCTCAAATGAAGAAGGTAATTAATCAGTATTTGGTAATGAAGAACGCCTTGGTCCAGCAAGGGTGGGAAATAAAGCTAGAGCAGATTAGATACCATTTGGCGCATCTGGAAAAAATTATAGATAACGTAGAGAGCATTATGTTTACATCCAGTCTTGGTTTATTGGGCCGTAATATCCTAACAGATAAGGACATTCGACGGAGTAATGTAACTTTTGAAAAACTTAAAGATGTAAGAATGACCGTAGCAACATCGGGCCGCAATATTATTTTCATAATCCGCATACCTATTATGTCCACTGAAAAATACTGTAAATTATTTATTCAACCTGTTCCTAGCAAAAACGGAATGGAAATTAACTTAGAAGATAAGGAGTATCTAACAAATAATAACGTAATTTATTGTAATGTAAACGAGACTCGTAAACTAATGATGGTAAAAGACAACTGTGTAGAAAATATTTTTAGTGAAACTAAGATGCATTGCCCTTACAAAAGAAACAATAGAGAAGGTGTAATTGAAGTAGGTGCTCAGACAATATTTGCCATTAATATGTTAAATGAAAAGATTGAGGAGCGGTAACGGGAAATTACTTAATAAGAATCGAAAATTGTAAAATAAAGATAAGGGGAAAGTGGTATGACAAAAGCTTATACGAAGAAGTCATCATCTTACCTAACCCATTAAGGCACATAAATGTAACGGATGAGAGGGACATCTCCCTTCAGGAGCTGAAGTTCCACCATGCAAAGAATTTGGAACATATTGACGAGCTAAAAGTGGAACAGAGAACAACCAGTATTGTAATGTATGTAATAATCCCGTTAAAAAAAGGGTATACCAAGAAGTAGAATTTGCACCACAACTCCTTGGTAAGATGTAGTGCTAATTTAGGTGCAGAAGTACTTCTTTTAATATTGCGTTGTCCAATGCAGCACTACTTGTTTGACTGTTTGGAAGTGCAGTTTATGCTAAAATTTTTATGCTATATTTCGTCCGAAAACGAGCAACCAAAACTATTATTTCAACAATTTGTAATTTTCTTGTCATTTGAAACTTGGCAACAAGTGATATGCTATTAGAAAGTTCTGACTTTATGCTAAAACTTTAGGGTTTAACTAATTATTTTATTAATTGTCCTTTGATTAGTACTCCAAACGCTTCTGTCAACAGGTGAAAAAGAAAGGAAAAGAAAATCAATTAGAAAGAAAGTAAATACAAATTAAATACAAGTAATATATTTAGGCATCTTTGTACTTGTCCACTATCCCCTTAGCTCTTTAATAAATTTGCATCATAATACTCATAATGGATGTGATGCAAATGTAGATTTTTCGGAGTTGATACTGATCAGCGTCAAAATTGCATTAAATATGCACATAGTGTTGCAGAAGATGTACAAAAATAATAACATCTACTAGAACTACTTCATTTTATTTTTGCTGGGAATGACAATGGTAATTGTAATAACTTATCTTTATACCCGCTTGAAATCAAGAGGGACTGTTAATAAAACTGTGATTTCTTTGTCCCCCATTCCTTCAGAATACGGGCAAAGATCTTCGTCCGGGGGAGTTATGGCAAAGCCAAAACCCAGTAATAGGATGCCATTCGATCCATAATAACCACACCCTATTTCCATCAAAGTTCCGCACTCCATCTCAAATCCAACGTGTAATAAATAAACATGTTAAGAAAAACCCCCTTCCCTTTGTACAACTTTAACTGAGGAACATACTCAGCCAATACTCCAATTTCACTTATTAGCCAACACCCCAGTTGACGTTAAGTGTAGATGTAACATGTAGCACATTATAAACATAAAAATTAGGAAAGGTCGCCAACCGCAGAACATTACACCTGCACTAGATCATGGCATACGTGGCACGATTCGATACGATCGACGCCAACTAGATTAAGTTGCACATGGATAAACAAAACAATTGTACATCACTCAACCAGGTCTTAAGCATTTAATACTTTAACAAAGATTCAGACTTAATTTTACCTTGAAAGCGTAAATAGGTGTTTCATTCGCTTCGTCTCGAAACTGTGTTATCCGGGAAAGGTGGGCTAGTGAAAATTCTCAGGCGGAAAACAAGTCAAATTGACGCAGTCGGTAGGATTACCAGAAACACTTGGTGCTCCGTAAATACGAATCCTACGTAAGGGATACGTCCTCCGGAAAAGGACGGTGATCTGCAGAGAAGTGTAGAAAAGAATATAAGAAAAATCTATTAACAAAAAACAAAGAAAATTTATTAGTTCAGGATAATAAATAAATAAAATAATAAAGTGAGTTTAAACTCCAAAAAGGAAAAGGTGGCGAAAAGAATTAAAAGAGTGCACACGAGAAAAGGTGTGGAACAAAATAAAAAGGAACAGTGAACCTAAGTAGTGAATACCAACAGTAAGGAGGATGAATCGGCAAAATGCCCGCGGAGATTTCTCCCATGGCCTACCTGGCCCAAATTCCAGACTACAATGGACGGAAGGAGGACTTGAACTCCTTCAGTGCTGCCATCGGCAACATCCTTCCTCTGATTTCGAGCTATATGGCAACGTCACAGAAGATGCTGTTCACCATCATTAAAGGTAAGGTAAAAGGAAAGGCCAAGACGGCCCTAGATATACACCCACACTTGACGACTTGGACCGAGATAAAGACAATGTTAGAGACGAATTTTGGAGGATTGTCCTGCCCTGAGGCCCTATATGAGGAGCTGAGAACCCCCAGTACCGTGGCGATGTGTTAACGTTCTCCAACTACATTTTATCCAAGCTGTCCCTGCTGAATCAGCGTAACACCATGCACGGACACATAACGGACATACCGCACAACAACAAGGCAGCACTTAAGGTGTTCATCAATATACTGCCTATACACCTGAGAACAGTGCTTTGTGCCCTAAAACCCTTATCCCTGGAGATGGCATTACACGAGTTGGCGACGGCAGGCTTGCTGCGCGCAGCATCCGAAAACGCCGTGCAAAGAACTCGGAGAACTCTGGGCAACACACATTTCACTAAATAGACGAACGGGAATCAGGCGACACAACCGAGGTCGAACACCTCCCCATTTAATCCATATCAAGAGCGTCCACAATGGCAATCTCAGCCGAGCCAATGGAGACCCCAACAGGGCTTTCAACAGAAGCAACAGTTACAGCAGCACTGGCGACCAAGTCAACCGGCACCGGAGCCCATGGACATTAGCCAACAGACCCGACAGAATCATTACATAAATTGCAACACTAATGAAAATTCTAACTATAATGAGGGTACTAACTATAATAAGAGTGCAAACAATAATGAGAATACAATCTACAGTGAGAATACTAGCAATAACGATTATGAAAATAATAGGGACCAGTGTCAAAATTTTCTCTTTACGGCCTCGACCGTACCTCCAGACGCAGGACCCAATTTCCCTATGTTCTTTTCAGAAGCGAGCATAGGGCAACCCGAATGTTAGTTGACACGGGTTCAACTGAAAATGTACTGGCAGAGTCCCACTGCCCAAAAAAATTTGTGAGAAACCTCCCGAACCCAATAAGCATAAGAACAGCCGCGGGACTAATCCGAGTGACCAAAGAGGCGATAGTTCGGAAAGAATCCATGCATTTAGCGTTAAGACACGATCCGGTATTTAGGATTTCCGAATTTCACCCCACATTTGCTGGGATATTCGGCTCAATTTTGTTGAAGGAAAACAATTCGCTAATAGATTACGAAAAGAGAACCCTGGTTATCAACAATCAGGAGGTTCCATTATATTTTGAAGGCGATGATGAGGAGGCGGTAGACGTTAGAGTTACCGACCTACCTGAACTGTATCATTTAGACGAGTTAGGGATTTCCTGACAGCTCCGGGTCGAACACTTAAATAGCGAGGAAAAGAATAGTGTACAAAGGATGATATCACAGTCCAGAGATATATTCTATCATAAGGGAGATGACCTCTCCTTCACGAACGATGTAAAGCATAGCATACCAACGGGGGATTCCCGCCCAGTTGGTACGCGAACTTACAGATACTCAGAGATTCACAAGGATGAAGTGAATCGGCAAATCAGCGGGATGTTAGAGCAGGGCATCATAACACCCAGCTCATTGCCGTATAACGCCCCAATTTGGATTGTCCTTAAGAAGGAGGACAACAGGGAATGGTGCATAGTGATAGACTATCGGAGACTTAATGCGGTCACCAAGGAGGACAAATTTCCAATACCCCTAATCGACGACGTATTGGATAAGTTAGGAAGGGCGAATTATTTTTCCACCCTTGACCTGACCAAAGGCTTCTATCAAATAGAAGTGAGTCCAGAAGATCAGGAAAAGACGGCCTTTTCCACATCCGACGGTCATTATGAGTTTAAGAGAATGGCTTTCGGACTGAAGAATGCACCAGCGACGTTTCAGAGGATGATGAATAATGTGCTAAAGGAGCACATAAGTATGGTCATTTACATTGAAGATATTCTGATTTTTAGCACGTCCTTACAGGAGCACATGAATAACCTGAGCAAGGTATTCCAAACGTTAAGGAAGGCAAATGTTAAGTTTCCTTAAATATAAGTGACTTCCTAAAAAAGGAAACTGATTTTTGGGACACGTGGTCACACCTAAAGGGATAAAGCCTAATCCCAACAAGGTCAAGTGTATTAACGAGTTCCCTATCCCCACAACAATCAAGGAGATTCAAAGTTTCCTCGGGTTGAGTGGGTATTACAGAAAATTCATATCAGACTATGCCAGAATCGCGAAACTGTTGACAAGGAGGCTCAAGAAAGACTCGAGGATCGACGTAAACGATCGGGATTACAAGGAGTCATTTGATAAATTTAGGACCATACTCGTGTCTGATATGGTACTGGGATACCCAGATTTTTCGAAAAAGTTTGTCCTTACTACGGACGCGAGTAACTTCGCACTGGGTGCAGTTTTGTCACAGGATGACGGACCCCTGGCGTTTGCGTCAAGGACTCTAACCAAACATGAAATTAATTATACCACCATCGAGAAGGCGTTATTGGCCATAGTATGGGCCACCGGCCAGTTCAGGCATTACCTCTACGGTAGGCGGTTTAAACTTAACACCGACGATAAACCATTAATATGACTGTCCTCCCTTAGGGAGCCAAACTCTAAACTGATAAGGTGGAGGATTAATCTCAACGAATATGAGTTTGATATCTGCCACGTAGAAGGGAAGGAGAATAAGGTGGCAGATGCCCTATCAAGAATTTCCTGCGAAGTTAATTTATTTGAATGTGACGAGTGCAATAGGAAGTATACACAAGCAACTAATCTTGGGATACTTAAGCGAATCGTTCACCGGAATGTCAGATTTGAGTGTAATATCTGCGAACGACGGTTTAAGATGAAAAACTCGCTGAAGTAGCATTTCAGCCGGAAACACCCGAAAGAGAAATTGTCATATAGAGAGACGAAATCTGGAGATGACCATGGAAAGGGACCTGAACCTTTTAAGAGGAAGAAGAGAAATACTAGAAGAAATGAATCGCCTGTTACTACAGTGCATAGTGCTGCCAGCGAAGGCGGCAACGATTACATTCCAATTACGGATAAACCCTTACAATATTACAGGAAGCAAATACTGATTGTTGGGTGAGATCGCCCTACATCGATCATGAAATTATATTTGTATTTATGATTGTTGTTAAATTTGTTAAATATTTAAATTGCGGGCCACCCTAATATTCTTTTCTAATAATTTTGTCGCAACAACAACATACATACTGGTTTTGGTCATTATGTTTTGTGCCATATGTATGTATGTTGTTGTTTGTTGTTTCCATTATCGATGCAAAATAACATAGCAACAACAACAACAGCGCTGACGAAGTCGTTTGCTTCAGCTGGTCACTCAGCCGTTGTAATGTTGTTGCTATTTCTTTTACATTCTCTATTCATATTAACTGTCGTTCTATGTTTATGGATTTGTTGGCCCGCGACAATGAGAAACATTGTAAAGTCAGTTTTCGAAAACACTTAAAACAATACAGATTCATATGTACATAATTGAAATGAAACATTAAAAATTGAAGTTTTATATCAAAATCAAATTGTATTTTAACTTAAATAAAAATAAATATTTGACGCATCTGAAGTATGTAACTTCAAAATAGAAAGAAGACCAATTAAATTGCCATATGAGAAAACGGTCACACCCAAGGGTCCTCGCGAGAGTTACCATGCCGATATTTGGTACTTGAACAAAGGCCGAATGTATTTGACGATAATCGACAAATTCTCTAAGTATGCATTCGTGCAAGAAATAGAGGAAAGGACGCCCTTGTGTGTGATAAGAACCTTTACGATTGCCTTCAACTCAATGAAGGCCCCGAAGTTGTTAATAACCGACAATGAAACCGCATTAGCGACTGCAGTATTCAAGGATTTCCTGGAGAAGAAAAATATCGAGTTGCATCTGACAACTCCGAATAGACATACGGGAAACTCCGACATCGAGAGATTTCACAGCAGTTTGAATGAGAATATTCGAATTTTTAGGAAACGGGAAGAAGAGGATGACATTGCTTGTAATATGGACCTAGTTGTCCAGGCAAATTACGCTTACAACAATACCATTCACCTTACTACGCAAAGGAAGCCCATAGACGTTCATTTTACAGGGAATAAGATTGACTTACAGGATGTTTCTAGCCGGATTGAGGGGGCTAAGGAAAGAACACTAGAATATAGGAACAGGAACAGAAATGACACAGAGGTCAATCCGGAATTCAGGAAAATTCCGAATGCACAGAAAATAGATGCGCGTCAGGAAAGAACCAACGTGGAACCGATCGACAACAGGCATTACATGACTAGGAATATACCCATGAGAATTTATAAAGATCAACTCCTAAAGCGAAAAATCATTTCAGGTCTACGGATGCGTTGGTGGATGACGATGACATTGCTGGTAATCAGCGCAGTACTGGCGCAGAAGCTAGAAATTACTGTTTTAAACCATGGAAATGGGTTTACCTTACTCGAACTCGGACAGAGGGAACTTATTATAGGCTACGACAATGCCCTTCACATATTTAACGTGACGAAATATGACAATTTCATAGACGACATCGAAAAAGAGGTAGCCGCCTTGGGAAATCCATATCTGGAACATCAGATTGACCACCTTCGAATGCAGCTTCGGACTCTGGTCCCACACAAACGCGAAAAAAGAGGACTTTTGAATATTTTGGGTACGGGACTCAAATAAATGGATGATAATGACAGAACGGAAATAGAAAATAAATTAAAAGTACTCGAGACGAATACCCACAACACGATAATTGAAAGCAATAATCAATTTCAGATAAACAAACACTACGACGAACATCTAGACAGGTTGACAACACTCTACAACTCTCAAATGAAGAAGGTAATTAATCAGTATTTGGTAATGAAGAACGCCTTGGTCCAGCAAGGGTGGGAAATAAAGCTAGAGCAGATTAGATACCATTTGGCGCATCTGGAAAAAATTATAGATAACGTAGAGAGCATTATGTTTACATCCAGTCTTGGTTTATTGGGCCGTAATATCCTAACAGATAAGGAGATTCGACGGAGTAATGTAACTTTTGAAAAACTTAAAGATGTAAGAATGACCGTAGCAACATCGGGCCGCAATATTATTTTCATAATCCGCATACCTATTATGTCCACTGAAAAATACTGTAAATTATTTATTCAACCTGTTCCTAGCAAAAACGGAATGGAAATTAACTTAGAAGATAAGGAGTATCTAACAAATAATAACGTAATTTATTGTAATGTAAACGAGACTCGTAAACTAATGATGGTAAAAGACAACTGTGTAGAAAATATTTTTAGTGAAACTAAGATGCATTGCCCTTACAAAAGAAACAATAGAGAAGGTGTAATTGAAGTAGGTGCTCAGACAATATTTGCCATTAATATGTTAAATGAAAAGATTGAGGAGCGGTAACGGGAAATTACTTAATAAGAATCGAAAATTGTAAAATAAAGATAAGGGGAAAGTGGTATGACAAAAGCTTATACGAAGAAGTCATCATCTTACCTAACCCATTAAGGCACATAAATGTAACGGATGAGAGGGACATCTCCCTTCAGGAGCTGAAGTTCCACCATGCAAAGAATTTGGAACATATTGACGAGCTAAAAGTGGAACAGAGAACAACCAGTATTGTAATGTATGTAATAATCCCGTTAAAAAAAGAGTATACCAAGAAGTAGAATTTGCACCACAACTCCTTGGTAAGATGTAGTGCTAATTTAGGTTCAGAAGTACTTCTTTTAATATTGCGTTGTCCAATGCAGCACTACTTGTTTGACTGTTTGGAAGTGCAGTTTATGCTAAAATTTTTATGCTATATTTCATCCGCAAACGAGCAACCAAAACTATTATTTCAACAATTTGTAATTTTCTTGTCATTTGAAACTTGGCAACAAGTGATATGCTATTAGAAAGTTCTGACTTTATGCTAAAACTTTAGGGTTTAACTAATTATTTTATTAATTGTCCTTTGATTAGTACTCCAAACGCTTCTGTCAACAGGTGAAAAAGAAAGGAAAAGAAAATCAATTAGAAAGAAAGTAAATACAAATTAAATACAAGTAATATATTTAGGCATCTTTGTACTTGTCCACTATCCCCTTAGCTCTTTAATAAATTTGCATCATAATACTCATAATGGATGTGATGCAAATGTAGATTTTTCGGAGTTGATATTGATCAGCGTCAAAATTGCATTAAATATGTACATAGTGTTGCAGAAGATGTACAAAAATAATAACATCTACTAGAACTACTTCATTTTATTTTTGCTGGGAATGACAATGGTAATTGTAATAACTTATCTTTATACCCGCTTGAAATCAAGAGGGACTGTTAATAAAACTGTGATTTCTTTGTCCCCCATTCCTTCAGAATACGGGCAAAGATCTTCGTCCGGGGGAGTTATGGCAAAGCCAACACCCAGTAATAGGATGCCATTCGATCCATACTAACCACACCCCATTTCCATCAAAGTTCCGCACTCCATCTCAAATCCAACCTGTAATAAATAAACATGTTAAGAAAAACCCCCTTCCCTTTGTACAACTTTAACTGAGGAACATACTCAGCCAATACTCCAATTTCACTTATTAGCCAACACCCCAGTTGACGTTAAGTGTAGATGTAAGATGTTGAACATTATAAACATAAACATTAGGAAAGGTCGCCAACCGCAGAACATTACACCTGCACTAGATCATGGCATACGTGGCACGATTCGATACGATCGACGCCAACTAGATTAAGTTGCACATGGATAAACAAAACAATTGTACATCACTCAACCAGGTCTTAAGCATTTAATACTTTAATAAAGATTCAGACTTAATTTTACCTTGAAAGCGTCAATAGGTGTTTCATTCGCTTCGTTTCGAAACTGTGTTATCCGGGAAAGGTGGGCTAGTGAAAATTCCCAGGCGGAAAACAAATCAAATTGACGCAGACGGTAGGATTACCAGAAACACTTGGTGATCCGTAAATACGAATCCAACGTAAGGGATACGTTCTCCGGAAATGGACGGTGATCTGCAGAGAAGTGTAGAAAAGAATGTAAGAAAAATCTATTAACAAAAAACAAAGAAAATTTATTAGTTCAGGATAATAAATAAATAAAATAAAGTGAGTTTAAACTCCAAAAAGGAAAAGGTGGCGAAAAGAATTAAAAGAGTGCACACGAGAAAAGGTGTGGAACAAAAGAAAAAGGAACAGTGAACCTAAGTAGTGAATACCAACAGTAAGAAGGATGAATCGGCGAAATGCCCGCGGAGATTTCTCCCATGGCCTACCTGGCCCAAATTCCAGACTACGATGGACGGAAGGAGGACTTGAACTCCTTCAGTGCTGCCATCGGCAACATCCTTCCTCTGATTTCGAGCTATACGGCAACGTCACAGAAGATGCTGTTCACCATCATAAGGTAAAAGGAAAGGCCAAGACGGCCCTAGATATACACCCACACTTGACGACTTGGACCGAGATAAAGACAATGTTAGAGACGAATTTTGGAGGATTGTCCTGCCCTGAGGCCCTATATGAGGAGCTGAGAACCCCCAGTACCGTGGCGATGTGTTAACGTTCTCCAACTACATTTTATCCAAGCTGTCCCTGCTGAATCAGCGTAACACCATGCACGGACACATAACGGACATACCGCACAACAACAAGGCAGCACTTAAGGTGTTCATCAATAAACTGCCTATACACCTGAGAACAGTGCTTTGTGCCCTAAAACCCTTATCTCTGGAGATGGCATTACACGAGTTGGCGACGGCAGGCTTGCTGCGCGCAGCATCCGAAAACACCGTGCAAGGAACTCGGAGAACTCCGGGCAACACACATTTCACTAAATATACGAACGGGAATCAGGCGACTCAACCGAGGCCGAACACCTCCCCATTTAACCCATATCAACAGCGTCCACAATGGCAATCACAGCCGAGCCAATGAAGACCCCAACAGGGCTTTCAACAGAAGCAACAGTTACAGCAGCACTGGCGACCAAGTCAACCGGCACCGGAGCCCATGGACATTAGCCAACAGACCCGACAGAATCATTACATAAATAGCAACACTAATGAAAATTCTAACTATAATGAGGTGTTGAAGATATGAACGAAGCTTAAGAAACTATAGTGCGTTCACATTTAATGTGTCGCTTGTCACATTATGACATTTCAATTTCGTTTATACGCACACACATACATTAACAATTACATGATTTTTTTTTCTTTCTTTTTTTTCTCTTTACAATTGTCATACTGAACAGTCGCATTAAAATTAAAATTAATTTCACAACAATAAAATCATTGTTTCACTCATCAAATAAAGCTTCCAGCTTTAAGATAAAGGAGATCAAGGCAAGTCTGGCAAGTTCTACAGGTTATGAGCCCAGTGAATGAGAGAAATCGGAAAATTAAAGTGTGAAATTGAAATTAAAGTCAATCACAACGGAGACACGAAACAAATTTGCATACCGAGAATGGTGGATTCAGCAAACCCAAAATTCGTAATGCTGAACGATAGCAATTATGCTAATTGGAAGTTCAGAATGGAAATGCTGCTTCGAAAGCAAAATTTGTGGAAAAAGGTGATTGAGGGGACGAAACCAATAGCTGCGTTGGGCGCCGCAGGTGTAATACAGAATCAAACGGAAATTGACAGGTGGGATGAACAGGATGGCGAGGCACGTGGTACAATCGGTTTAGCTGTGGAAGATGATCAACTCGCGCACATTCGTTCAACAAAAACGGCAAAAGAAGCATGGGATTCTTTAAAGAATTATCATGAGAAGAATACACTCGCAAATAAAGTGTATTTGGTGCGTTCAATTTGTGCGTTGAAAATGGCAGAAGGTGGCGATGTAAAGGCGCACATATATCGAATGCAAGAATTGTTCACACAACTGAGCGACATCGGAGAGGTACAATTGTCAACATTATGGAGCAAAATATTTTTGCTAAGCAGTTTGCCAGAATGTTATGACACATTGGTTTCAGCGCTCGGTGCACGCAACGAAGCAGAGGTGACATTTGATGTGGAAAAACAGCATATAATTGCAGAATATGAGCGCCATGCAAGTGCAGCAGGTGGCTCGAATGATTCAGTACTGAAAACTGTTGCAAAGGTTAGTGTTTGTTTTTTCTGTAAAAAGCCTAATCACCAGAAGAAAAATTGCCAGAAATATAAAGACTGGTTGGCAAAGAGGGCCGGCGACAGTAAAAATAAAACTACTAACAATGGGAAAGCAGCAGATAAGGTGAATTTGGTCGAGGAATCGGACTTCTTATTTTCGGTCGGCAAAGCACACAAAGGTTGGCTGATCGATTCGGGTGCAACACGTCATTGTGTAAACGACAAGAGTTTTTATACGAAAATCAATGAAACGTACGACGGCTCAGTCAAATTGGCAAACGGTGAATCAGCGAAAATTCATGGAATTGGTACGGGAACTTTGACATTTTTGAACGAAATTGGATGCATTCGTAAAGCAAAAGTAACTGAGGTGTTGTATGCACCAAAATTGGTTGGAAATGTACTTTCAGTCCGGCAGCTGGCGAAAAATGGTTTCAAGGTAGAATTTGATAATAAAATTTGTCAAATAAAGTATGATGGTCAACAGATTGGTGTAGCTGATGCAGTAGGCGAATTGTATGTATTGCGTCAACCGGATTCAGTTTGTGCGGTACTTGCACATAATGATCAATGCATACATCAGCTACATCGAAAAATGGGACATCGCGATCCAGCAGCTATTCGAAAAATGGCATCCGATGGTTCAATTAAGGGACTGAAAATAGTCGAATGTGGTATCAACGAAGTATGTGACACATGTATGAGGGGCAAAATGACACGTTTACCGTTCCCAAAGAAATCAACGAACGAGTCGACAGCGGTATTGGACTTGGTACATTCGGACGTTTGCGGTCCAATGCGAACAATGACTGCAAGTGGAAAGCGATATATTGTAACACTCATCGATGATTTTTCTGGATTCACATTCGTCGTTTTACTGGCACACAAATCGGAAGTTGATGCAACAATTAAATGTTTTGTTGCACTGTGTGAGAACAAATTTGGTCGAAAACCAAAGGTGATTCGATCCGATCGGGGTGGAGAATACACATCTACAGAAAATGTCAAGTATTTGCGGTCACAAGGCATTCAAATGCAGTTAACGGCAGCGGACTGTCCACAGCAAAATGGTAAAGCCGAAAGAAAGAATCGCACGTTAATTGAAATGGCGCGTTGCATGCTCATCGATGCAGGTTTACCAAACAGTTTTTGGGGCGAGGCAGTTGCAACGGCTAATTTCATTCAAAATCGTGTGATAACTAGAACAACGAACACAACACCGTATGAACGATGGAATGGTATTAAACCACGTATAAACAGTTTCCACATATTTGGTTCTAAATGTTATGTTCATGTATCTTCAGCGAAGAGAGGAAAGTTGGATGACGTCGGAATCGAGATGAGTTTTCTGGGCTATGATGAAAGGTCTACAGCCTTTCGATGCTATAACGCAACAACACGCAAAGTAGTGATTAGTAGAGATGTTCGATTTGGGACAGCAATTACCAGTAAAAATGAAATCTCGATCGATTTAAACGCAACTAGTAAGGCTACAAAAGCTGAAGCAGGTCAAGGTGAAAATTCGTCGGTTCAAGGGGAGCAAGCAAATGCTCATGAAGAAACAAAGGATGATCATGACGTTACTATTGAAAAATACGATACGGCTGAGGGGGAGACAGATTCGGACGATACGATTGTAAATGAAGATGAAGTCGACCAGGATCAGCAAGTAAGGCGCATATCACAAAGTTTACACAAAGGCATTCTACCAAAGCGTTTGATCGTTGAAATAAATATGGTCAGAGAAATGAATGAACCAAAGAATTACAGGGAAGCAATTCAAGGCGATGAACGAGGGCAGTGGCTCACTGCGATGCAGGAAGAAATCGAGGCACATCAACACAACGGTACTTGGGAACTAGTCGATTTGCCACCGAGTAAAACAGCAATCGGTAGCAAATGGGTTTTTAAAATAAAAACGAGTGCTGATGGTGACGTGCACCGATATAAGGCGCGATTTCTTGCACGCGGTTATTCACAAAAATATGGAGAACATTACGATGAGGTATTTGCACCAGTTGTGATGCATACAACGTTTCAAACATTGTTATCGGTGAAAAATGCTTGATCATCATTTCGACGCGAAAACAGCATTTTTGAACGGAAAGCTGAATGAAACAATTTACATGAAGCAGCCGGAAGGATTCGATGGCGATGGCTCAAAGGTATGCTTACTTAAGAAAAGCATCTATGGTCTGAAACAGGCGGCTAGATCATGGAACACGGCGTTACACAAAGTGCTCATTGAAGCAGGCTTTCAACAAAGCTACAATGATCCATGCATGTATTCAAAAGAAATTGACGGTCAATATTGTTACGTGATTGTTTACGCCGACGATTTGATTGTAGTATGTCCAAACACCAAACGGATGGAGGAAATTGAGTGCATTTTTAAGCCACATTTTGTAATGCACGATTTGGGCCCAATTAGATATTATTTGGGCATGCAAGTTACAAAGGACGTTGACGAAAACTTTGAGCTAAATCAATCGGCATATATAATGAAAATAGTGTCGGATTTTGGATTGCAAGATGCCAAAGCAGCAAAGACTCCGATGGAAGTTGGTTACGGAAAATCGAATTCATCACAACAGTTGGAGAGCAATTCAAAATACAGATCGTTGATTGGCCGATTGTTGTATTTATCAGTGAATTCACGACCGGATATTTCAGCAAGCGTTAGTATTTTAGCGCAAAAAGTGTCAAAGCCGACGAACGAGGACTGGAATCAACTGAAGCGGGTCGTCAAATATTTGAAAGCATCGCATCATTTGAAATTGAAGTTAAGCAACGTTCAATTAAAGAATTCATCATTATTTGGGTATGCAGATGCAACATGGGCCGACGACAAAGTTGATCGAAAATCAATCAGCGGACGTATAATATACTTCAACGGCGGTACAATCAGTTGGTCATGCAACAAGCAAAATGTGATTGCATCTTCATCGTGTGAGGCCGAATTCATTGCAATATCCGAAGCATCAAAGGAGGTGAAGTGGTTGCGGCAACTATTAGAAGAAATGCACGAGAAAATTGACATTCCAACAACGATATTTGAAGACAATCAAAGTTGCATCAAATTGGTACGCGATCGTAAATTTTCTTACAAAACGAAGCATATGGACACACGCTACAAAATGATTCGAGATATGATCGGGCATAAGATTATCGATTGCGAATACTGTCCTACGGAAGAAATGGTTGCGGATCTATTGACAAAACCGTTATCTGCAATCAAACATAATTATTTGCGAGGGAAATGCAACTTGGTGTGAACGAGAGGGAGTGTTGAAGATATGAACGAAGCTTAAGAAACTATAGTGCGTTCACACTTAATGTGTCGCTTGTCACATTATGACATTTCAATTTCGTTTATACGCACACACATACATTTACAATTACATGATTTTTTTTTCTTTCTTTTTTTTCTCTTTACAATTGTCATACTGAACAGTCGCATTAAAATTAAAATTAATTTCACAACAATAAAATCATTGTTTCACTCATCAAATAAAGCTTCCAGCTTTAAGATAAAGGAGATCAAGGCAAGTCTGGCAAGTTCTACATGAGGGTACTAACTATAATAAGAGTGCTAACAATAATGAGAATACCATCTACAGTGAGAATACTAGCAATAACGATTATGAAAATAATAGGAACCAGTGTCAAAATTTTCTCTTTACGGCCTCGACAGTACCTCCCTACGCAGGACCCAATTGCCCTATGTTCTTTTCAGAAGCGAGCATAGAGCAACCCGAATGTTAGTTGACACGGGTTCAACTGAAAATGTACTGGCACAGTCCCACTGCCCAAAAAAATTCGTGAGAAACCTCCCGAACCCAATAAGCATAAGAACAGCCGCGGGACTGATCCGAGTGACCAAAGAGGCGCTGGTTCCGAAAGAATCCATGCATTTAGCGTTAAGACACGATCCGGTATTTAGGATTTCCGAATTTCACCCCACATTCGGCTCAACTTTGTTGAAGGAAAACAATGTGCTAATAGATTACGAGAAGAGAACCCTGGTTATCAACAATCAGGAGGTTCCATTATATTTTGAAGGAGATGATGAGGAGGCGGTAGACGTTAGAGTTACCGACCTACCTGAACTGTATCATTTAGACGAGTTAGGGATTTCAGGACAGCTCCGGGTCGAACACTTAAATAGCGAGGAAAAAGATAGTGTACAAAGGATGATATCACAGTACAGGGATATATTCTATCATAAGGGAGATGACCTCTCCTTCACGACCGATGTAAAGCATAGCATACCAACGGGAGATTCCCGCCCCGTTTATTCGCGAACTTACAGATACTCAGAGATTCACAAGGATGAAGTTAATCGGCAAATCAGCGAGATGTTAGAGCAGGGCATCATAACATCATCGACGACGTATTGGATAAGTTAGGAAGGCGAATTAGTTTTCCACCCTTGATCTGACCAAAGGCTTCTATCAAATAGAAGTGAGTCCAGAAGATCGAGTTGCATCTAACAATCCGACGGTCATTATGAGTTTAAGAGAATGCCCTTTGGATTGAATAATGCACCAGCGACGTTTCAGAGGATGATGAATAATGTGCTAAAGGAGCACATAAGTATGGTCATTTACATTGACGATATTCTGATTTTTAGCACGTCCTTACAGGAGCACATGAATAACCTGAGCAAGGTATTCCAAACGTTAAGGAAGGCAAATTTTAAAGTCTCCTTAAATAAAAGTGACTTCCTAAAAAAGGAAACTGATTTTTTGGGACACGTGGTCACACCTAACGGGATAAAGCCTACTCCCAACAAGGTCAAGTGTATTAACGAGTTCCCTATCCCCACAACAATCAAGGAGATTCAAAGTTTCCTCGGGTTGAGTGGGTATTACAGAAAATTCATATCAGACTATGCCAGAATCGCGAAACTGCTGACAAGGAGGCTCAAGAAAGACTCGAGGATCGACGTAAACGATCGGGATTACAAGAAGTCATTTGATAAACTTAGGACCATACTCGTGTCTGATATGGTACTGAGATACCCAGATTTTTCGAAAAAGTTTGTCCTTACTACGGACGCGAGTAACTTCGCACTGGGTGCAGTTTTGTCATGAAATTAATTATAGCACCATCGAGGAGTTATTGGCCATAGTATGGGCCACCGGCCAGTTCAGGCATTACCTCTACGGTAGGCGGTTTAAACTTAATACCGACCATAAACCATTAATATGGCTGTCCTCCCTTAGGGAGCCAAACTCTAAACTGATAAGGTGGAGGATTAAGCTCAACGAATATGAGTTTGATATCTGCCACGTAGAAGGGAAGGAGAATAAGGTGGCAGATGCCCTATCAAGAATTTCCTGCGAAGTTAATTTATTTGAATGTGACGAGTGCAATAGGAAGTATACACAAGCAACTAATCTTTGGATACTTAAGCGAATCGTTCACCGGAATGTCAGATTTGAGTGTAATGAACGACGGTTTAAGATGAAAAACTCGCTGAAGCAGCATTTCAGCCGGAAACACCCGAAAGAGAAATTGTCATATAGAGAGACGAAATCTGGAGATGACCATGGAAAGGGACCTGAACCTTTGAAGAGGAAGAAGAGAAATACTAGAAGAAATCAATCGCCTGTTACTACAGTGCATAGTGCCAGCGAAGGTGGCAACGATTACATTCCAATTACGGATAAATCCCTACATTATTACAGGAAGCAATTACTGATTGTTGGGTGAGATCGCCCTACATCGATCATCAAATTATATTTGTATTTATGATTGTTGTTAAATTTGTCAAATATTGAAATTGCGGACCACCCTAATATTCTTTTCTAACAATTTTGTCGCAACAACAACATACATACTGGATTTGGTCATTATGTTTTGTGCCATATGTATGTATGTTGTTGTTTGTTGTTTACATTATCGCTGCAACAACAACAACAGCAACAACAACAACAGCGCTGACGAAGTCGTTTGCTTCAGCTGGTCACTCAGCCGTTGTGTTGTTGTTGCTATTTCTTTTACATTCTCTATTCATATTAACTGTCGTTCTATGTTTATGGATTTGTTGGCCCGCGACAATGAGAGACATTGTAATGTCAGTTTTCGAAAACACTTAAAACAATACACATACATATGTACATAATTGAAATGAAACATTAAAAATTGAAGTTTTATATCAAAATCAAATTGTATTTTAACTTAAATACAAATAAATAGTTTCTGCGCGAACACTGATAAAAAAGGGTACTGAAGATAAGTACGAATTAATAGAGAAGTATGATAAGAGGAGATATGATTTCACGTATAAAAGCAATGACAATGTGAGTGACAAGCTAGTAGAGGTTATTGAAAAAGAAGAAGACGTGACCGTCCATTGCGAGGACGAGCAAATTTTTTTGAAGGTACAGGAGGAAGTGATTGGGATGAAAAAGATAAAAGATTGTAGAGTACTACGAACGTACAAGTTGGTAGAGGATGTCAGTAAGGAGGCTCTATTGGAAATTATCTTAAGACACCACAAATTTGAGAATAATCATCCTGGGATAGAAAAGACGTACCAGGAGTTGAAGTGTTCATATTACTACCCCAACCTGAAACGTGAAATAACGAAAGTAATTAATTACTGTGAAGTATGTAACTTCAAAATAGAAAGAAGACCAATTAAATTGCCATATGAGAAAACGGTCACACCCAAGAGTCCTCACGAGATTTTCCATGCCGATATGTATTTGACGATAATCGACAAATTCTCTAAGTATGCATTCGTGCAAGAAATAGAGGAAAGGACGCCCATGTGTTTGATAAGAACCTTTACGATTGCCTTCAACTCAATGAAGGCCCCGAAGCTGTTAATAGCCGACAATGAAACCACATTAGCGACTGCAGTATTCAAGGATTTCCTGGAGAAGAAAAATATCGAGTTGCATCTAACAACTCCGAATAGACATACGGAAAACTCCGACATCGAGAGATTTCACAGCAGTTTGAATGAGAATATTCGAATTTTTAGGAAACGGGAAGAAGAGGATGGCTTTGCTTATAATATTGACCTAGTTGTCCAGGCAAATTACGCTTACAACAATACCATTAGCCTTACTACGCAACGGAAGCAGATAGATGTTCATTTTGCAGGGAATAAGATTGACTTACAGGATGTTTATAGACGGATTGAGGGGGCTAAGGAAAGAACACTAGAATATAGGAACAGGAACAGAAATGACGCAGAGGTCAATCCGGAATTCAGGAAAATTCCGAATGCACAGAAAATAGATCCGCGTCAGGAAAGAACCAACGTGGAACCGATCGACAACAGACGTTACAGGACTAGGAATAGACCCATGAGAATTTATAAAGATCAACTCCTAAAGCGAAAAAATCATTTCAGGTCTACGGATGTGTTGGTGGATGATGATGACATTGCTGGTAATCAGCGCAGTACTTGCGTAGAAGCTAGAAATTACTGATTTAAACCATGGAAATGGGTTTACCTTACTCGAACTCGGACAGAGGGAACTTATTATAGGATACGACAATGTCCTTCACGTATTTAACGTGACGAAATATGAACATTTCATAGACGACATCGAAAAAGAGGTAGCCGCCTTGGGAAATCCATATCTGGAACATCAGATTGACCACCTTCGAATGCAGCTTCGGACTCTGGTCCCACACAAACGCGAAAAAAGAGGACTTTTGAATATTTTGGGTACGGGACTCAAATAAATGGATGATAATGACAGAACGGAAATAGAAAATAAATTAAAAGTACTCGAGACGAATACCCACAACACGATAATTCAAAGCAATAATCAGATTCAGATAAACAAACACTACGACGAATATCTAGACAGGTTGACAACACTCTACAACTCTCAAATGAAGAAGGTAATTAATCAGTATTTGGTAATGAAGAACGCCTCGGTCCAGCAAGGGTGGGAAATAAAGCTAGAGCAGATTAGATACCATTTGACGCATTTGGAAAAAATTATAGATACCGTAGAGAGCATTATGTTTACATCCAGTCTTGGTTTATTGAGCCGTAATATCCTAACAGATGAGGAGATTCGACGGAGTAATGTAACTTTTGAAAAACTTAAAGATGTAAGAATGACCGTAGCAACATCGGGCCGCAATATTATTTTCATAATCCGCATACCTATTATGACCACGGAAAAATATTTATTCAACTTGTTCCTAGCAAAAACGGAATGGAAATTAACTTAGAAGATAAGGAGTATCTAACAAATAATAATGTAATTTATTATAATGTAAACCAGACTAGTAAACTAATGATGGTAAAAGACAACTGTGTAGAAAATATTTTTAGTGAAACTAAGATGCATTGCCCGGGACACGGGACATGGGACTGTCCGTGGAGGTGGAAAGTTTCTGATTGCCATTCACTTGGGAGTGGCCAGAAATGATTCCTTCATTGGGCAGTCCAAGCAGCTCACTCCTTCCACGCAGTATGTCCTGGGCAATGGCTTTTCGGAAACCTCCGTTAGCTAGCTAGAGTGAGAAGGCGAAACAAATGAGCATCAAATCGGGTATAGTAGGTGACTGATGTCACTGAAGCTCATCAAACAATCGGGCATATTCTTTTGTCCTTAGAAGGCGGATGAGCCAAACATACGGGCCAACGGCGGATAGGGACTAGGAGAAGAAAATCCAGGTTCAACATATCGCATCCTGGTCAGCGTCTGATCCATAATGGGCGGCTGCAATCAAATATCCTGGCAGTAGGTAAAATGCAAAAACCCGGTGGGCTGGGTTTGCCTCCCGCCACCGTTCACAATGGCAGTGAAAATACAAAAACGAAACAGAGGACATGGACAACCCCTATTTGTTGACGACCCCCGCAAACGTTATAGGGACCACGATTTACGGATATGCACTTGGAATGTGGGGACTCTGTGTAGATCCGGTGCAAGTATCCAACTGGTAGATGTCCTCGAAGGTTATAGGGATGACATTACCGCTATCCGGGAAATGCGATGGACAGGACATGGCTGCACAAGGGGGGGGGGAAACTGCGATATATACTACAGTTGCCATGGAGAAAAACATGAATTTGGTTGTGGATTTGTAGTTGGCAAAAGACTGCGACATCTAGTCTCTAGGTTCAATCCTGTGAGTGAACGAATAGCCACAATCCGCATAAAAGCGAAATATTTTTATATTTCCCTAATTTGTGTGCATGTCCCGACAGAAGAGAAAGATGATGATGCCAAAGACATATTCTATGAGCTCCTAGAGGAAACGTATGACCGCTGCCCTGGCCATGACATTAAGATTGTACTAGGAGATTTTAATGCCAAAGTAGGAAGGGAGAATGTGTTTAATCCAACTATTGGCAATTTCAGTCTTCATGCTGACAGTTCCGACAACGGTATGAGACTGATTGACTTTGCCGCGGCAAAAAACATGGTCATCAGTGGCACAAGATTCCAGCATAAAGACATCCACAAGGCTACTTGGGTATCCCCTGATCAAAGGACTGGGGACCAAATTGATCACGTGGTAATTGATGGAAGGCACTCATCCAGTGTAATGGACGTACGAGTGATCAGAGGGGCTAACATCGATTCTGATCACTACCTGGTAGCAGCAAAGGTTCGCACGGGATTGGGTAGAGCGAAAATCGTACGAAACCAGACGCAGAGGAAGCTGGACATCGGAAAGCTGCAATTACCAGAGGTAGCCACAGCCTACTCAAGGAAGCTCTCGCAACTTTTGGCACAGAACCCACCCCCTCCCGATGACGATCCTGATGCGCGGCGGAAACCCATTTCCGACTCTATGAAAACTGCCGCGACAACCGTACTTCGTTTCGGGAAACCGCTTCGCGATAAACCGTGGTACGATGAAGAGTGTCGCATAGCAAATGACGAAGGGAACGCTGCACGTATGGTAATGCTTCAGTCAATTGCAACGCGAGCTGCAACTGAGCGGTATGGGGAGAAGAGAAAGGAGGTAAACCGTCTCTTTAGGCGTGGGAAACGGCAGTGGAGAAAACGCGAGAGCGAGAAAATTGAGACATACAGAAGGAAGAACGAAGCCCGAAAATTCTACCGAAAGGTTGGAAACGGAACTAATGCATGTTGGGAATATGGGGAGAGCATTTCTCCGCGCTACTAGTACCTGAGATATCCGATGACGATGGGACAATCGATCACAATGTGGACGACGACGTCGATTGCCCCCCTCCTAACCAAGACGAGGTCAGAACAGCTATTGCCCGGCTTGGGAACAACAAAGCCGCAGGAGCCGATGGATTACCGGCGGAGCTGTTTAAGGCTGGCGGCGATGAGCTGATAAGGTGCATGCATCAGCTCATTAGCAAAATTTGGTTAGATGAATGCATGCCCGGCGATAGGAGTCTCAGTGTACTATGTCCCATATTTGGAAAAGGTGACCCGAGTATTTGTGCCGACTACCGTGGAATGAGCCTTTTATCCATAGCATATAAGGTTCTATCGAGTATAATGTGCGAAAGACTGAGACCAATTATCGCTGACCTGATTGGACCATACCAGTGTGGCTTCAGGCCTGGAAAGTCGACAGCTGACCAGATTTTCACGCTACGCCAAATCCTGGGGGGGACGCGCGAAGGACAAATCGACACCTATCGTCTGTTTATCGATTGTAGAGCAGCCTTCGATAGTCCGATACGGGGGAAACTCTATGAAGCAATGTCTGAGCTTGGTATTCCTGCAAAACTCATACGACTTTGCAGGATGACCTTGACGAACAGCAAATCCGCAGTGAAAGTTGGTAAGGATCTTACCGAACCTTTCGAAACTAAGCGAGGCCTCAGGCAAGGCGACACCCTATCGTGCGATCTCTTTAACATCTTAATGGAGATCATTATGAGAAAAGCTGCAGTCAATATGAATAAAACCATCAGCAGCAACAGTCACATGCTGCTCGCGTATGCTGATGATATAGATATCATTGGGCGCACAATTAGAGAAGTTACTGCGGTTTTTTCGAGAATTGAGAAGGAGTCGGCAAAAGTGGGTCTGACGGTGAATGGGGACGGGGCAAAATTAATGGTTTCAACGAACGGGGCCTCCACGCGATTGGACCAAAGCGTGAACGTTGATAACCGTTATAACTTCGAGGTAGTGGACGAATTTATATACCTCGGATCTGCCGTGAACGGGGACGACAACGTCAGCCTTGAGATCAAACGGAGAATTGTGCTTGCGAATAGATGTTATTTTGGGCTAAGCAAGCACTTTGGGGATAAGGCCCTCTCTCGAGTGACAAGAGTCCAGCTGTACCAGACTCTCGTTCGGAATCCTGGGTCCCATCGCAAGCAGACGGAACATCTGTAGGAGTCTTCGGGGGGAAATACTCCGAGAAATTTATGGCCCTATAGTGCACAACGGCGAGTATCGGCGGCGCATGGATCATGGGCTGTATGAGCTTTATCCTGACATTGACATAGTTAAGCGGATCAGGATAGCGCGATTGCGCTGGCTAGGCCATGTCAGTAGAATGGATGAAGATTAACCAGCGCGGGGGCTTTTCGAAGCCGAACTCGAGGGAAGGCGGAAAATAGGAAGACCAAGACTCCGCTGGAGGGATCGGGTTGACGAATCCCTGCGTACACTTGGTATTGCCAACTGGAGAGATAGGGCGAAGGATCGAACTGATTGGTGAAATATGTTATCTTCGTTTTGTAAGGTCCCTGACCCCCCGGGGTTGTCCGAGACCGGATAAGTAAGTAAGTAAGATGCATTGCCCGTATCGATAACGGGAAATTACTTAATAAGAATCGAAAATTGTAAAATAAAGATAAGGGGAAAGTGGTATGACAAAAGCTTATACGAAGAAGTCATCATCTTACCTAACCCATTAAGGCACATAAATGTAACGGAAGAGAGGGACATCTCGCTTAAGGAGCTGAAGTTCCACCATGTGAAGAATTTGGAATATATTGACGAGCTAAAAGTGGAACAGAGAACAACCAGTATTGTAATGTATGTAATAATCCCGTTAAAAAAAGAGTATACCAAGAAGTAGAATTTGCACCACAACTCCTTGGTAAGATGTAGTGCTAATTTAGGTGCAGAAGTACTTCTTTTAGTATTGCGTTGTCCAATGCAGCACTACTTGTTTGACTGTTTGGAAGTGCAGTTTATGCTAAAATTTGTATGCTATATTTCGTCCGCAAACGAGCAACCAAAACTATTATTACAACAATTTGTAATTTTCTTGTCATTTGAAACTTGGTAACAAGTGATATGCTATTAAAAAGTTCTGACTTTAAGCAAAAACTTCAGGGTTTAACTAATTATTTTATTAATTGTCCTTTTATTAGTACTCCAAAAGCTTCTGTCAACAGGTGAAAAAGAAAGGAAAAGAAAATCAATTCGAAAGAAAGTAAATACAGATTAAATACAAGTAATATATTTAGTCATCTTTGTACTTGTCCACTATCCCTTTAGCTCTTTAATAAATTTGCATCATAATAGTCATAATGGTTGTGATGCAAATGTAGATTTTTCGGAGTTTATATTGATCAGCGTCAAAATTGCATTAAATATGCACATAGTGTTGCAGAAGATGTACAAAAATAATAACATCTACTAGAACTACTTTATTTTATTTTTGTTGGGAATGACAATGGTAATTGAAATAACTTATCTTTATACCCGCTTGAAATCAAGAGGGACTGTTAATAAAACTGTGATTTCTTTGTCCCCCATTCCTTCAGAATACGGGCAAAGATCTTCGTCCGGGGGAGTTATGGCAAAGCCAATACCCAGTAATAGGATGCCATTCGATCCATAATATTATATTCGTAATAAATAAACATGTTAAGAAAAACCCCCTTCCCTTTGTACAACTTTAACTGAGGAACATACTCACCCAATACTCCAATTTCACTTATTAGCCAACACCCCAGTTGACGTTAAGTGTAGATGTAAGATGTAGCACATTATAAACATAAACATTAGGAAAGGTCGCCAACCGCAGAACATTACACCTGCACTAGATCATGGCATACGTGGCACGATTCGATACGATCGACGCCAACTAGATTAAGTTGCACATGGATAAACAAAACAATTGTACATCACTCAACCAGGTCTTAAGCATTTAATACTTTAACAAAGATTCAGACTTAATTTTACCTTGAAAGCGTAAATAGGTGTTTCATTCGCTTCGTCTCGAAACTGTGTTATCCGGGAAAGGTGGGCTAGTGAAAATTCTCAGGCGGAAAACAAGTCAAATTGACGCAGTCGGTAGGATTACCAGAAACACTTGGTGCTCCGTAAATACGAATCCTACGTAAGGGATACGTCCTCCGGAAAAGGACGGTGATCTGCAGAGAAGTGTAGAAAAGAATATAAGAAAAATCTATTAACAAAAAACAAAGAAAATTTATTAGTTCAGGATAATAAATAAATAAAATAATAAAGTGAGTTTAAACTCCAAAAAGGAAAAGGTGGCGAAAAGAATTAAAAGAGTGCACACGAGAAAAGGTGTGGAACAAAATAAAAAGGAACAGTGAACCTAAGTAGTGAATACCAACAGTAAGGAGGATGAATCCAACATCAGCAAAATGCCCGCGGAGACTTCTCCCATGGCCTACATGGCCCAAATTCCAGACTACGATGGACGGAAGGGGGACTTGAACTCCTTCAGCGCTGCCATCGACAACATCCTTCCTCTGATTTCGAGCTATACGGCAACCTCACAGAAGATGCTGTTCACTATCATTAAAGGTAAGATAAAAGGAAAGGCCAAGACGGCAATAAATGTACACCCACACTTGACGACTTGGACCGAAATAAAGACAATGTTAGAGACGAATATTGGAGGATTGTCCTCCCCTGAGGCCCTATATGAGGAGCTGAGAACCACCGAGTACCGTTGCGATGTGTTAACGTTCTATAACTACATTTTATCCAAGCTGTCCCTGCTGAATCAGCGTAACACCATGGACGGACATATAACGGACATACTGCACAACAACAAGGCAGCACTTAAGGTGTTCATCAATAAACTGCCTATACACCTGAGAACATTGCTTTGTACCCTAAAACCCTTATCCCTGGAGATGGCATTACACGAGTTGGCGACGGCAGGCTTGCTGCGCGCAGCATCCGAAAACGCCGTGCAAAGAACTCGGAGAACTCCGGGCAACACACATTTCACTAAATAGACGAACGGGAATCAGGCGACACAACCGAGGCCGAACACCTCCCCATTTAACCCATATCAAGAGCGTCCACAATGGCAATCTCAGCCGAGCCAATGGAGACCCCAACAGGGCTTTCAACAGAAGCAACAGTTCCAGCAGCACTGGCGACCAAGTCAACCGGCACCGGAGCCCATGGACATTAGCCAACAGACCCGACAGAATCATTACATAAATAGCAACACTAATGAAAATTCTAACTATAATGAGGTGTTGAAGATATGAACGAAGCTTAAGAAACTATAGTGCGTTCACACTTAATGTGTCGCTTGTCACATTATGACATTTCAATTTCGTTTATACGCACACACATACATTTACAATTACATGATTTTTTTTTCTTTCTTTTTTTTCTCTTTACAATTGTCATACTGAACAGTCGCATTAAAATTAAAATTAATTTCACAACAATAAAATCATTGTTTCACTCATCAAATAAAGCTTCCAGCTTTAAGATAAAGGAGATCAAGGCAAGTCTGGCAAGTTCTACAGGTTATGAGCCCAGTGAATGAGAGAAATCGGAAAATTAAAGTGTGAAATTGAAATTAAAGTCAATCACAACGGAGACACGAAACAAATTTGCATACCGAGAATGGTGGATTCAGCAAACCCAAAATTCGTAATGCTGAACGATAGCAATTATGCTAATTGGAAGTTCAGAATGGAAATGCTGCTTCGAAAGCAAAATTTGTGGAAAAAGGTGATTGAGGGGACGAAACCAATAGCTGCGTTGGGCGCCGCAGGTGTAATACAGAATCAAACGGAAATTGACAGGTGGGATGAACAGGATGGCGAGGCACGTGGTACAATCGGTTTAGCTGTGGAAGATGATCAACTCGCGCACATTCGTTCAACAAAAACGGCAAAAGAAGCATGGGATTCTTTAAAGAATTATCATGAGAAGAATACACCCGCAAATAAAGTGTATTTGGTGCGTTCAATTTGTGCGTTGAAAATGGCAGAAGGTGGCGATGTAAAGGCGCACATATATCGAATGCAAGAATTGTTCACACAACTGAGCGACATCGGAGAAGTACAATTGTCAACATTATGGAGCAAAATATTTTTGCTAAGCAGTTTGCCAGAATGTTATGACACATTGGTTTCAGAGCTCGGTGCACGCAACGAAGCAGAGGTGACATTTGATGTGGAAAAACAGCATATAATTGCAGAATATGAGCGCCATGCAAGTGCAGCAGGTGGCTCGAATGATTCAGTACTGAAAACTGTTGCAAAGGTTAGTGTTTGTTTTTTCTGTAAAAAGCCTAATCACCAGAAGAAAAATTGCCAGAAATATAAAGACTGGTTGGCAAAGAGGGCCGGCGACAGTAAAAATAAAACTACTAACAATGGGAAAGCAGCAGATAAGGTGAATTTGGTCGAGGAATCGGACTTCTTATTTTCGGTCGGCAAAGCACACAAAGGTTGGCTGATCGATTCGGGTGCAACACGTCATTGTGTAAACGACAAGAGTTTTTATACGAAAATCAATGAAACGTACGACGGCTCAGTCAAATTGGCAAACGGTGAATCAGCGAAAATTCATGGAATTGGTACGGGAACTTTGACATTTTTGAACGAAATTGGATGCATTCGTAAAGCAAAAGTAACTGAGGTGTTGTATGCACCAAAATTGGTTGGAAATGTACTTTCAGTCCGGCAGCTGGCGAAAAATGGTTTCAAGGTAGAATTTGATAATAAAATTTGTCAAATAAAGTATGATGGTCAACAGATTGGTGTAGCTGATGCAGTAGGCGAATTGTATGTATTGCGTCAACCGGATTCAGTTTGTGCGGTACTTGCACATAATGATGAATGCATACATCAGCTACATCGAAAAATGGGACATCGCGATCCAGCAGCTATTCGAAAAATGGCATCCGATGGTTCAATTAAGGGACTGAAAATAGTCGAATGTGGTATCAACGAAGTATGTGACATATGTATGAGGGGCAAAATGACACGTTTACCGTTCCCAAAGAAATCAACGAACGAGTCGACAGCGGTATTGGACTTGGTACATTCGGACGTTTGCGGTCCAATGCGAACAATGACTGCAAGTGGAAAGCGATATATTGTAACACTCATCGATGATTTTTCTGGATTCACATTCGTCGTTTTACTGGCACACAAATCGGAAGTTGATGCAACAATTAAATGTTTTGTTGCACTGTGTGAGAACAAATTTGGTCGAAAACCAAAGGTGATTCGATCCGATCGGGGTGGAGAATACACATCTACAGAAAATGTCAAGTATTTGCGGTCACAAGGCATTCAAATGCAGTTAACGGCAGCGGACTGTCCACAGCAAAATGGTAAAGCCGAAAGAAAGAATCGCACGTTAATTGAAATGGCGCGTTGCATGCTCATCGATGCAGGTTTACCAAACAGTTTTTGGGGCGAGGCAGTTGCAACGGCTAATTTCATTCAAAATCGTGTGATAACTAGAACAACGAACACAACACCGTATGAACGATGGAATGGTATTAAACCAGGTATAAACAGTTTCCACATATTTGGTTCTAAATGTTATGTTCATGTATCTTCAGCGAAGAGAGGAAAGTTGGATGACGTCGGAATCGAGATGATTTTTCTGGGCTATGATGAAAGGTCTAAAGCCTTTCGATGCTATAACGCAACAACACGCAAAGTAGTGATTAGTAGAGATGTTCGATTTGGGACAGCAATTACCAGTAAAATGAAATCTCGATCGATTTAAACGCAACTAGTAAGGCTACAAAAGCTGAAGCAGGTCAAGGTGAAAATTCGTCGGTTCAAGGGGAGCAAGCAAATGCTCATGAAGAAACAAAGGATGATCATGACGTTACTATTGAAAAATACGATACGGCTGAGGGGGAGACAGATTCGGATGATACGATTGTAAATGAAGATGAAGTCGACCAGGATCAGCAAGTAAGGCGCATATCACAAAGATTACACAAAGCCATTCCACCAAAGCGTTTGATCGTTGAAATAAATATGGTCAGAGAAATGAATGAACCAAAGATTTACAGGGAAGCAATTCAAGGCGATGAACGAGTGCAGTAGCTCACTGCGATGCAGGAAGAAATCGAGGCACATCAACACAACGGTACTTGGGAACTAGTCGATTTGCCACCGAGTAAAACAGCAATCGGTAGCAAATTGGTTTTTAAAATAAAAACGAGTGCTGATGGTGACGTGCACCGATATAAGGCGCGATTTGTTGCACGAGGTTATTCACAAAAATATGGAGAAGATTACGATGAGGTATTTGCACCAGTTGTGATGCATACAACGTTTCAAACATTGTTATCGATGGCTGCGAAAAGAAAAATGCTTGATCATCATTTCGACGCGAAAACAGCATTTTTGAACGGAAAGCTGAATGAAACAATTTACATGAAGCAGCCGGAAGGATTCGATGGCGATGGCTCAAAGGTATGCTTACTTAAGAAAAGCATCTATGGTCTGAAACAGGCGGGTAGATCATGGAACACGGCGTTACACAAAGTGCTCATTGAAGCAGGCTTTCAACAAAGCTACAATGATCCATGCATGTATTCAAAAGAAATTGACGGTCAATATTGTTACGTGATTGTTTACGCCGACGATTTGATTGTAGTATGTCCAAACACCAAACGGATGGAGGAAATTGAGTGCATTTTTAAGCCACATTTTGTAATGCACGATTTGGGCCCAATTAGCTATTATTTGGGCATGCAAGTTACAAAGGACGTTGACGAAAACTTTGAGCTAAATCAATCGGCATATATAATGAAAATAGTGTCGGATTTTGGATTGCAAGATGCCAAAGCAGCAAAGACTCCGATGGAAGTTGGTTACGGAAAATCGAATTCATCACAACAGTTGGAGAGCAATTCAAAATACAGATCGTTGATTGTTGTATTTATCAGTGAATTCACGACCGGATATTTCAGCAAGCGTTAGTATTTTAGCGCAAAAAGTGTCAAAGCCGACGAACGAGGACTGGAATCAACTGAAGCGGGTCGTCAAATATTTGAAAGCATCGCATCATTTGAAATTGAAGTTAAGCAACGTTCAATTAAAGAATTCATCATTATTTGGGTATGCAGATGCAACATGGGCCGACGACAAAGTTGATCGAAAATCAATCAGCGGACGTATAATATACTTCAACGGCGGTACAATCAGTTGGTCATGCAACAAGCAAAATGTGATTGCATCTTCATCGTGTGAGGCCGAATTCATTGCAATATCCGAAGCATCAAAGGAGGTGAAGTGGTTGCGGCAACTATTAGAAGAAATGCACGAGAAAATTGACATTCCAACAACGATATTTGAAGACAATCAAAGTTGCATCAAATTGGTACGCGATCGTAAATTTTCTTACAAAACGAAGCATATGGACACACGCTACAAAATGATTCGAGATATGATCGGGCATAAGATTATCGATTGCGAATACTGTCCTACGGAAGAAATGGTTGCGGATCTATTGACAAAACCGTTATCTGCAATCAAACATAATTATTTGCGAGGGAAATGCAACTTGGTGTGAACGAGAGGGAGTGTTGAAGATATGAACGAAGCTTAAGAAACTATAGTGCGTTCACACTTAATGTGTCGCTTGTCACATTATGACATTTCAATTTCGTTTATACGCACACACATACATTTACAATTACATGATTTTTTTTTCTTTCTTTTTTTTCTCTTTACAATTGTCATACTGAACAGTCGCATTAAAATTAAAATTAATTTCACAACAATAAAATCATTGTTTCACTCATCAAATAAAGCTTCCAGCTTTAAGATAAAGGAGATCAAGGCAAGTCTGGCAAGTTCTACATGAGGGTACTAACTATAATAAGAGTGCTAACAATAATGAGAATACAATCTACAGTGAGAATACTAGCAATAACGATTATGAAAATAATAGGAACCAGTGTCAAAATTTTCTCTTTACGGCCTCGACAGTACCTCCCTACGCAGGACCCAATTGCCCTATGTTCTTTTCAGAAGCGAGCATAGTGCAACCCGAATGTTAGTTGACACGGGTTCAACTGAAAATGTACTGGCACAGTCCCACTGCCCAAAAAAATTCGTGAGAAACCTCCCGAACCCAATAAGCATAAGAACAGCCGCGGGACTGATCCGAGTGACCAAAGAGGCGCTGGTTCCGAAAGAATCCATGCATTTAGCGTTAAGACACGATCCGGTATTTAGGATTTCCGAATTTCACCCCACATTCGGCTCAACTTTGTTGAAGGAAAACAATGTGCTAATAGATTACGAGAAGAGAACCCTGGTTATCAACAATCAGGAGGTTCCATTATATTTTGAAGGAGATGATGAGGAGGCGGTAGACGTTAGAGTTACCGACCTACCTGAACTGTATCATTTAGACGAGTTAGGGATTTCAGGACAGCTCCGGGTCGAACACTTAAATAGCGAGGAAAAAGATAGTGTACAAAGGATGATATCACAGTACAGGGATATATTCTATCATAAGGGGGTCTCCTTCACGACCGATGTAAAGCATAGCATACCAACGGGAGATTCCCGCCCCGTTTATTCGCGAACTTACAGATACTCAGAGATTCACAAGGATGAAGTTAATCGGCAAATCAGCGAGATGTTAGAGCAGGGCATCATAACATCATCGACGACGTATTGGATAAGTTAGGAAGGCGAATTAGTTTTCCACCCTTGATCTGACCAAAGGCTTCTATCAAATAGAAGTGAGTCCAGAAGATCGAGTTGCATCTAACAATCCGACGGTCATTATGAGTTTAAGAGAATGCCCTTTGGATTGAATAATGCACCAGCGACGTTTCAGAGGATGATGAATAATGTGCTAAAGGAGCACATAAGTATGGTCATTTACATTGACGATATTCTGATTTTTAGCACGTCCTTACAGGAGCACATGAATAACCTGAGCAAGGTATTCCAAACGTTAAGGAAGGCAAATTTTAAAGTCTCCTTAAATAAAAGTGACTTCCTAAAAAAGGAAACTGATTTTTTGGGACACGTGGTCACACCTAACGGGATAAAGCCTACTCCCAACAAGGTCAAGTGTATTAACGAGTTCCCTATCCCCACAACAATCAAGGAGATTCAAAGTTTCCTCGGGTTGAGTGGGTATTACAGAAAATTCATATCAGACTATGCCAGAATCGCGAAACTGCTGACAAGGAGGCTCAAGAAAGACTCGAGGATCGACGTAAACGATCGGGATTACAAAAAGTCATTTGATAAACTTAGGACCATACTCGTGTCTGATATGGTACTGAGATACCCAGATTTTTCGAAAAAGTTTGTCCTTACTACGGACGCGAGTAACTTTGCACTGGGTGCAGTTTTGTCATGAAATTAATTATAGCACCATCGAGAAGGAGTTATTGGCCATAGTATGGGCCACCGGCCAGTTCAGGCATTACCTCTACGGTAGGCGGTTTAAACTTAATACCGACCATAAACCATTAATATGGCTGTCCTCCCTTAGGGAGCCAAACTCTAAACTGATAAGGTGGAGGATTAAGCTCAACGAATATGAGTTTGATATCTGCCACGTAGAAGGGAAGGAGAATAAGGTGGCAGATGCCCTATCAAGAATTTCCTGCGAAGTTAATTTATTTGAATGTGACGAGTGCAATAGGAAGTATACACAAGCAACTAATCTTTGGATACTTAAGCGAATCGTTCACCGGAATGTCAGATTTGAGTGTAATGAACGACGGTTTAAGATGAAAAACTCGCTGAAGCAGCATTTCAGCCGGAAACACCCGAATGAGAAATTGTCATATAGAGACGAAATCTGGAGATGACCATGGAAAGGGACCTGAACCTTTGAAGAGGAAGAAGAGAAATACTAGAAGAAATCAATCGCCTGTTACTACAGTGCATAGTGCCAGCGAAGGTGGCAAGGATTATATTGAAATTGCGGACCACCCTAATATTCTTTTCTAACAATTTTGTCGCAACAACAACATACATACTGGATTTGGTCATTATGTTTTGTGCCATATGTATGTATGTTGTTGTTTGTTGTTTACATTATCGCTGCAACAACAACAACAGCGCTGACGAAGTCGTTTGCTTCAGCTGGTCACTCAGCCGTTGTGTTGTTGTTGCTATTTCTTTTACATTCTCTATTCATATTAACTGTCGTTCTATGTTTATGGATTTGTTGGCCCGCGACAATGAGAGACATTGTAATGTCAGTTTTCGAAAACACTTAAAACAATACACATACATATGTACATAATTGAAATGAAACATTAAAAATTGAAGTTTTATATCAAAATCAAATTGTATTTTAACTTAAATACAAATAAATAGTTTCTGCGCGAACACTGATAAAAAAGGGTACTGAAGATAAGTACGAATTAATAGAGAAGTATGTTAAGAGGAGATATGATTTCACGTATAAAAGCAATGAGAATGTGAGTGACAAGGTAGTAGAGGTTATTGAAAAAGAAGAAGACGTGACCGTCCATTGCGAGGACGAGCAAATTTTTTTGAAGGTACAGGAGGAAGTGATTGGGATGAAAAAGATAAAAGATTGTAGAGTACTACGAACGTACAAGTTGGTAGAGGATGTCAGTAAGGAGGCTCTATTGGAAATTATCTTAAGACACCACAAATTTGAGAATAATCATCCTGGGATAGAAAAGACGTACCAGGAGTTGAAGTGTTCATATTACTACCCCAACCTGAAACGTGAAATAACGAAAGTAATTAATTACTGTGAAGTATGTAACTTCAAAATAGAAAGAAGACCAATTAAATTGCCATATGAGAAAACGGTCACACCCAAGAGTCCTCACGAGATTTTCCATGCCGATATTTGGTACTTGAACAAAGGCCGAATGTATTTGACGATAATCGACAAATTCTCTAAGTATGCATTCGTGCAAGAAATAGAGGAAAGGACGCCCATGTGTTTGATAAGAACCTTTACGATTGCCTTCAACTCAATGAAGGCCCCGAAGCTGTTAATAGCCGACAATGAAACCACATTAGCGACTGCAGTATTCAAGGATTTCCTGGAGAAGAAAAATATCGAGTTGCATCTAACAACTCCGAATAGACATACGGAAAACTCCGACATCGAGAGATTTCACAGCAGTTTGAATGAGAATATTCGAATTTTTAGGAAACGGGAAGAAGAGGATGGCTTTGCTTATAATATTGACCTAGTTGTCCAGGCAAATTACGCTTACAACAATACCATTAGCCTTACTACGCAACGGAAGCAGATAGATGTTCATTTTGCAGGGAATAAGATTGACTTACAGGATGTTTATAGACGGATTGAGGGGGCTAAGGAAAGAACACTAGAATATAGGAACAGGAACAGAAATGACGCAGAGGTCAATCCGGAATTCAGGAAAATTCCGAATGCACAGAAAATAGATCCGCGTCAGGAAAGAACCAACGTGGAACCGATCGACAACAGACGTTACAGGACTAGGAATAGACCCATGAGAATTTATAAAGATCAACTCCTAAAGCGAAAAAATCATTTCAGGTCTACGGATGTGTTGGTGGATGACGATGACATTGCTGGTAATCAGCGCAGTACTAGCGCAGAAGCTAGAAATTACTGATTTAAACCATGGAAATGGGTTTACCTTACTCGAACTCGGACAGAGGGAACTTATTATAGGATACGACAATGTCCTTCACGTATTTAACGTGACGAAATATGAACATTTCATAGACGACATCGAAAAAGAGGTAGCCGCCTTGGGAAATCCATATCTGGAACATCAGATTGACCACCTTCGAATGCAGCTTCGGACTCTGGTCCCACACAAACGCGAAAAAAGAGGACTTTTGAATATTTTGGGTACGGGACTCAAATAAATGGATGATAATGACAGAACGGAAATAGAAAATAAATTAAAAGTACTCGAGACGAATACCCACAACACGATAATTCAAAGCAATAATCAGATTCAGATAAACAAACACTACGACGAACATCTAGACAGGTTGACAACACTCTACAACTCTCAAATGAAGAAGGTAATTAATCAGTATTTGGTAATGAAGAACGCCTCGGTCCAGCAAGGGTGGGAAATAAAGCTAGAGCAGATTAGATACCATTTGACGCATTTGGAAAAAATTATAGATACCGTAGAGAGCATTATGTTTACATCCAGTCTTGGTTTATTGAGCCGTAATATCCTAACAGATGAGGAGATTCGACGGAGTAATGTAACTTTTGAAAAACTTAAAGATGTAAGAATAACCGTAGCAACATCGGGCCGCAATATTATTTTCATAATCCGCATACCTATTATGACCACGGAAAAATATTTATTCAACCTGTTCCTAGCAAAAACGGAATGGAAATTAACTTAGAAGATAAGGAGTATCTAACAAATAATAATGTAATTTATTATAATGTAAACCAGACTAGTAAACTAATGATGGTAAAAGACAACTGTGTAGAAAATATTTTTAGGGAAACTAAGATGCATTGCCCGTATCGGTAACGGGAAATTACTTAATAAGAATCGAAAATTGTAAAATAAAGATAAGGGGAAAGTGGTATGACAAAAGCTTATACGAAGAAGTCATCATCTTACCTAACCCATTAAGGCACATAAATGTAACGGAAGAGAGGGACATCTCGCTTAAGGAGCTGAAGTTCCACCATGTGAAGAATTTGGAATATATTGACGAGCTAAAAGTGGAACAGAGAACAACCAGTATTGTAATGTATGTAATAATCCCGTTAAAAAAAGAGTATACCAAGAAGTAGAATTTGCACCACAACTCCTTGGTAAGATGTAGTGCTAATTTAGGTGCAGAAGTACTTCTTTTAGTATTGCGTTGTCCAATGCAGCACTACTTGTTTGACTGTTTGGAAGTGCAGTTTATGCTAATATTTGTATGCTATATTTCGTCCGCAAACGAGCAACCAAAACTATTATTACAACAATTTGTAATTTTCTTGTCATTTGAAACTTGGTAACAAGTGATATGCTATTAAAAAGTTCTGACTTTAAGCAAAAACTTTAGGATTTAACTAATTATTTTATTAATTGTCCTTTTATTAGTACTCCAAAAGCTTCTGTCAACAGGTGAAAAAGAAAGGAAATGAAAATCAATTCGAAAGAAAGTAAATACAGATTAAATACAAGTAATATATTTAGGCATCTTTGTACTTGTCCACTATCCCTTTAGCTCTTTAATAAATTTGCATCATAATAGTCATAATGGTTGTGATGCAAATGTAGATTTTTCGGAGTTTATATTGATCAGCGTCAAAATTGCATTAAACATGCACATAGTGTTGCAGAAGATGTACAAAAATAATAACATCTACTAGAACTACTTTATTTTATTTTTGTTGGGAATGACAATGGTACCCAGTAATAGGATGCCATTCGATCTATACTAACCACACCCTATTTCCATCAAAGTTCCGCACTCCATCTCAAATCCAACGTGTAATAAATAAACATGTTAAGAAAAACCCCCTTCCCTTTGTACAACTTTAACTGAGGAACATACTCACCCAATACTCCAATTTCACTTATTAGCCAACACCCCAGTTGACGTTAAGTGTAGATGTAAGATGTAGAACATTATAAACATAAACATTAGGAAAGGTCGCCAACCGCAGAACATTACACCTGCACTAGATCATGGCATAAGTGGCACGATTCGATACGATCGACGCCAACTAGATTAAGTTGCACATGGATAAACAAAACAATTGTACATCACTCAACCAGCTCTTAAGCATTTAATACTTTAATAAAGATTCAGACTTAATTTTACCTTGAAAGCGTAAATACGTATTTCATTCGCTTCCTCTTAAAACTGTGTTATCCGGGAAAGGTGGGCAAGTGAAAATTGCCCAGGCGGAAAACAAGTTAAAATTATAACCTATAAGAAGAACCGAAAAATTACGCGATCAAAATAAATCACGCAATGGTAGAATGCGGGTCATTCATTTTACCCCTTAAGCGAACCACAGACTTGTCATTCATGAGCATGAACATCACCTATAGTTGATGTTTATTGTTGGTTTACCGCCCTTTTTGATACCAATTATGAATGTAATCGGAGTTGTTGGCATCACTATCATGTTCCCAAATTTTTTTGGTAATAGTTTTTCAAATTTATCAGTCAGATAAAAAGTTATCGACCAAGCCCATGCTCATGAATGACAGGTCTGTGGTTGGCTTTACACACAATGAACGAGTGTTCAGAAAACATAATTTATGATACTTAAAGAATACCATTGAGTGCACTTAAAGTGTGTAATTTGAAACGAAACCATTAAAGTAAAGCTGTAATTGTCTATTTGATACGTGGTCATAAAAAATATGATTTATGGCGCTTAAAATATGTCATTTATAGTTATTAAAGTACTTTATTTATGACATCCTTTGTAGTTTGACAAAAATCTATTAAAGTAAAGTTGTAATTGCTTTTCAGGTGATTAAGAATAGTTTTAATTGATTTAGAATTCCCATTCGACGCATATGACGCCATACATACACATATGGCTAAGGACCTGGAAGGGGGAGCTTAGCAAATATATCAATTTTGTCGACGACAGCGGGTACCATACCAAAATAAATGGGAACGAGATATGCATTATAGCTCCGCATTCCGTATTTATATGTTGAATTATAATTATACGGTATGCATGGTTATATTTTGTATCGTAATTTTAATAAATATAGTTATTAGTTAAGTGCCAATATAAATGAATTTATTTTGTGTGAAGTAAAACTTCCGTTGTTAACGTAACAGCAGAACAACTGCGCCACACAAGTCGCTGAGAGGTAGTATGTATATGTGTTGTTCTCAAGCCCACACATGTATGACTGGACTATATAAATGACAGGCACAACTCAAACGAGTCAGTCGTTCAATAGACGACGACCCTAACACATCGAAGATAGATATTGTCATAGTAGCTTGTAGACTTGAACGCTAGTAGTAAGACTATAGTCGCCCAGCTTGTTTACTGCTTCGGGCATACCCTTCCGCAGGGAATTCGATTTTGTATCCTCCCGATACGTTGGCTGGTACATTTAAGCTCTGATTACAATTGCTCCCACTGCCTGTGGGAGTGCTATAAGCTCTATATAATCCATCAGGGATTCACTCTGCCTGAGAGAATCCCATTTGCTATCCTGACGACATTTTGACTTGGGGTTATGTATTGTTTAACTCTCGATATACTTCCCTTTAGTCCAGGGTCTTCCGCATGATTACCCAATCCTGTAATTATCCCCGCACTATGAAACCTCTTTTCAGAAGAAGACTGGTTTTGGTCAACCTAACGTGACAGACATGGCCAACTCCGTCTGATACCGCCATTTGACAGCTGAAGCCACTGTACCCTCATGAACACCATTCGAAGAGTCCGATATCATTTCACGACTTCTTTGTACCCTTCATTTGTCCTATTCATCCACACCATCCAATTGAGCATTTGCAAGAAACACCAACAGCTCCGCTCCCACCATTATAAATTCCTGCGTACACAACATTAAACTGCAGCATAATCCTCCAAGAGTCCTGCAAGGCTTATAGACTTCGGAAATTATTCAGTGAAATTTCATACAGTGTGCATTAGAAAGTATCATTTGTAAATGGTTTTAAGGCCAAATGTGAGATGAAGTAAATATTTAAAAACACGAACAACTGCTCATTCACCATCTGTCTTTCCAAACGGTATGTAATTGACTATAGAAACCACTTGTCGCATCTTAGCTTTTACGAGGTCAAATCGTCGTTACGTTCTATAACAAAGCCTAACGTTTGATGTTCAATATACTGGGATCAATTACACTGTGCAACATCAATTTTGGGGGTGGACGAATAGAATTCACTACAGGATTTCGCAGACGATAGTCCTTCATCTTGAATTGGCATGTCCTTTTAGTCGTTTCTTAAATCTTAAAATTGAAATCTGGTTTGGTCTATTTTGAACACACTATGTTCTACAAATATATTGTCAAACAAATATGTATATATTGCTCAAGAAGTTTCTCTTTATTGTTTATATGTCCTTTAGTCCCTTTTAAAAAATTTCACCAAATTCCACCAAAAGTTTAAAAAAATGGCATAAAACCCTTGTTATGGAAGGGTATTGATGTATTTATGAAAAACTTATTTTTTGTACAAACCAAATACAATATTAATAAGATTGGTCATCAGCATCTATACCAAATAAATTACTTTGTGACTCATTCGGGTCTTCTTCAACGTCCTCTTCTTCAATTTCCTCCTCGTGAAACCTATGGTTACTCCACCAACGTATCTCCCAAGTAATTCCGCCGGAAACCTTTTTCATCTATACCTGTAATCATTTAGTGAATTATAATAAAATTTTTTATAATTAAAATAAACCATTTCAGATTTAAAGTTTAAGATTTCGAGATTTATATTTTTAAAAAAGGACTAGAAGGACATATGCAAACTCAAGATGAAGGAGTCTCGTCTGCGAAATCCTCTAGGGAAATCTGTTCCACAATAAATTGGTAGAACATTTGGATATTTTGCCGGTTACTTTGGTGTAGTTTCCTTGACCTTGTTTCAAAAAAGAACAAAACGGACGTGTGAAAATAAAGATATAGAATTTTGGACTATGACGACCCATTATGAAATTTAATAAGGAATAAATTCGTAAAATATTAGGAACCCGTAGCTGGTCATTTTAGTGTACATTTTTGGTACTTTTTGAACCAATGACGCAAAGGACCCTTTATACTGTGAAATAAAGAATTTGAATATTCTACGAAAATAATCCCGGTCAAATTCCACTGAAGACATGCTATCACAAGAATTCGGTGGATTCAATATTTATTATCGATTTTTTGAATTTATTTATGGGATAAGAAAATTCTAACTTGCCACGCCCATAAAAAAGTGCAGCTACACAGCGGTCTAAATTTTTGGGGTTTGACTACACTCACCTAGTGTGATCATTTGGCGCAGGAATCGTCCACCCCCAAAGCAAAAACCAACATTTGGTGCATAGTGTTACTGTTCACCATTCGGTGCTTACGGTAAAATATTGTGTGCAACTGCATCCGTTAAGGTTTTGTGTTAATTCATAATGTCCATGAGTCTTTACAGGTAGCATATGTGGTCAATAACTTTCATATTGGAGTCAATACTGTTGAGAAACCCAGCTCATTTTCAGTAACTTTAATAAGTTTGACCGAAAAAGTTACTCTGCTTACTGCTGCCGTTTAATTAGAATGCCAAGTATTGTTTACATTTTTGACAATTTATCAATAAACAGTCGACATATTCTCAAATCAGTTAGACAATTCCAAATTAATGTCGATGTTAAAATGAAGTGAAGTCGACATAATATTGATGTAGAAGACAACAACCAGAATGAGGCTAGTTATTTATATAACTATAAGTATTATTGCTCATCAAAGCTTCACAACCTGTTTATTAGAAAGGTGAAATAATAAGCAAGCACAACATGTTTATTAGAAAGGTGTCTGGTTAGTTTATGTTTCTAAACTTAATTCAACTTCACATTTACACTAGGTCTTGTTACAGCAGTAAATGACAGTATTTCCATCACTCGGCAGAAATTGACGTATTCCAGTGGTTGTGTTATGGCAGAAGTTGACGTATGCCAGTGGTTGTGTTATTATTGATAGTTTTCAGCTGTTTGTACTGTAGGACTATAGTTGCAATTTCAGCGTCTTTGCAAAGTGAACAAAGGAGAACTATGAAATTATTTTCAATTTTAAAAATTAAGAAATGAATCCTGTAACGAAATCCGTAAGCTATCAAAAGGAACCGTGGTCCCGGATTTATTGTTCCTCTTTTCTATTTGGTTTACCAGTTTGCTTCCCAACTCATGAAGGGTATGTCCTGCTTCAGTTTTCTCCCACCTTTTTGTATTCGAAGATAGAGAAAGATCCATTTTATCCTCTCAATAATGGTTTATTTTATTTTCTCACGACATTTCTAAATATTGTTCAAGGGCCAACGTAAAAATCAGGTTTCTAAGTGGACTTTACGTGGCCGCCGGTGGTGCAATGGTAGTGTGCGCGGCTCTTGTACATGAGATCCTGGGTTCGAACCCTGCTCTAACCACCTTAAAATTTCTTTCGGCGGCGGTCACCTCGCATAGTGGCGGCGACACTATCGAGTATATAGCCATGGAAAAGCTTCTCAAAAATACCGTTAGGAATCGGTGTAAAACTGTAGGTCCCAATCAGTGTGTGAAAACTGGAAAGCGCACAGCTCAGTGATTGTGAGAAGTTCTCCCCTGTCCCTTCATGGGATGTAATGGGAAACCATTTATTTATTTATTTAAGTGGACTTTCCACTTTGTGCTATGAGCATATAACATAAACTTTACAACCCGGAGTACTATAAACTTAATTTATAAGGTTCTTGAGTGGAGTAAAAATATCTTTTAAATATTATGACAATATCATAATATTTTCACACAAATCAAACACAACATTGAAAGCAATATTCACGAACACCAAAGACAAAATAATAAATAACAAAACAACAATGCAACGTAGTATACGAAATACCATGTAAAGGAGTGGGAAATAGCAAATGCGACATTGGTACTACAAAAAGAACACTTGGAGTAGGACTGGCAGAACACGAAATGGACATCAAAAAGAAAAAAGCGATGACAGGAATATCACAGCACGCACTAGACACTGAACACACGCCTGGCTTTGATAACACGAAAATATTAGATATTGAAAACAAACACAGAAAACGAATGACACTAGAAAGTTTACGAATAAGACAAAAAGCAAACAAAACAAAAAACAGCAAAGAGGACCAATTATAATTTGATCATAGACAGTGTAGGTTGGCTAAAAGTAAGTGTAACATGCAAAAGTTTAAAATAAACAAAACATTGTAAAACATAATTTTGTAGATCAAAATAAACATCTCCCTGAAGAAGCCGATAAAATCCGGAGAAACGTTGGAGAAAATTGAAATTAACATTGTTTAATTTTCATTGAAAATTATTGACCAGTACAGCCAAGTTAAAAATATCGAGGATTATGAACATTAATTTTTAATATCCTTGAACTCGTAACTTGTAGCTACGACAAAATCCAATTTAATGGAAACCGGTGTGATTAAACTAAACTGGGAGCTATAACCTAATGTTCCACGTTCAGCACTTACAACTATAGAATTTAATATAATGATATTTATATCCTACTTCTGTGTAGATAACTATTAAATGACTTCAGAAGAACTCTTGCAACCTGGGCACGTAGTCAAAGAAAGATGGAAGGTATGTTATTTTTCCACTGAAGCCGATTATGTTGTAAGCGATGCAGAAATATTGCATATCATTCATTCCATGTCAAACCGGACGATTTTCTGAAAAAATTTACATCGATGATTCCGATTTTTTTGAAACTTGGCAATATTGCACTACTATTAGCACTGTTTAATTTGTGGTTGTCAGAAAAATAATAAATTTTTTAAAGGAGTTATATGCTTTTTCAAATGCTCAAAATCATGAAAAATGTGTCGAGGTGGCTACATTGAAACGGGTGTAGGATCAAAACGCGACGGTGGATTTTAAAAACCTATACCTTATTTTAAAGGTCTTGTTTCTGCCGATCTAATTTAATTTTGTTATACAGGGTGCCGAACATTTGTATATTTGTGAAATTAATTTTGTAACGTGATTTTCACTATTTTTGCACCAATATTCCAAATTAACAAAAATACACGCATACTTCTCTATCGATTCTAAACAAGCCCTGAAAATTTTATCTTGGAGAAATAATGCGTTATATTTTAAAAAAATTAATTACTTAATGTAGTCCTCGAAAATATATCTACAAAAAGTACTACAACTCTGCAAATCTATAGTGTGAACACCCTGTCGTATATGCATGTGAACACCCTGTCGTATATTCATATACGGAAATCTGAAAAACGTCAAAAATAGAACGCATCAAAGCGTTCATATATTTGTATTTCACACAAAAACATACATACATATATCAAACAAACAACAGCTGATCATTTAGTACTCCGCATTTCATTTAGTACATCTGCAAAAGTTGTATTGTCTTATAATATACTTTTTTTGTATAAATCGAAGTTCTTTTAATTAAAGTATTTATTATCACGTGAAACACGCTTGTCATACGGTCCAAAATATCTCTTTTATTGTGCAAAATGAATTCACGGTATGACTCTTGTCTCAACCCATTTAATATTTCGAGACATGGAAAACAACCTACAAAAGATCTACGCTGGACGAAAATGTTAAATGGAAGAATAAGAATTTGTAACACTTGCCGATTAAAAATGAGCAAAAGGTCTTTAGAGACATCAGAAATTGATTCCATTATAATGTTTCGCCAGACCCCGAAGCAAATAGACAGTGCCCGTCAAATAGTTCTTCACCGGAGTCATCATTAAAAATTTCTTCACTTAACCAATCTTTGTTGCTCTTAGGGGATTCGCCCATCCAAAAAAGGAAAATGGTCCAGAAAAAGTATATCGCCCATAAAAAACGTAAAGTCGTTAGTCTGATCTCAGAGAAAATATTTAATGAAAACAATGAAGGTAATGAACAAGAAGAAAATATAAATCAAGGAGATGGTATAATATTAAAATTAAAGGAAAACTTCGAAAAAACAAACGAAAAGCAGCTAAAAATTAAAATTTTATCATTATTTGCGGATTGGTCTTACAACCAAATTCAGACACATTTCAGCGGGGTAACAAAGCATATGATTTCTATTGTAAAGAAAGTTGTGGATGAAAAGGGAATTTTAGATTCTCCAAACCCAAACTTGGGAAAAACTCTTACAGGAGAAGTAGTTAAGAGAGTAAAAGAGTTTTACGAATCACAGAAAATAACCAGAATTCTGCCAGGAAAAAAAGACTGCATTAAAGTCGGAAGCGGACCTGCAAAAGAAACTGTCAAAAAAAGATTAGTATTATGTAATTTGAAGGAAGCACACGCTTTATTCAAGGAAAAATATCCAGAGACAAAAGTGCAATTCTCGAAGTTCGCGGAACTGAGACCAAAATACTGCGTTCTTCCTGGAGCCGCAGGAACCCATCCGTCTGTGTATGTTCTATTTGTCAAAACGTGAAACTAATGATTGAAGGTGCTTCTCTGGCAAGAATAACATCTAATAATTTAAAAATATCATCATATAATGACTGCCTGTCACGTATAATATGCAACCCTCCAACCTATGATTGCTATCTAGAGAGGTGTAAGATGTGCCCGGGTTGTGAGCCCATAATTGAAGCAAATTTTTAATAATAATATGATAGTCACAATAACATATAGACAATGGGGCACTACCGATAGATGTGCTCTTGAGGCATTACAATCAAGCAGTGAAGAATTTTTCGACAAGCTTTCAGAAAAGCTGCTTCGTTTGTTAACTCATTCGTACGTTGCAAAGCAACAACAGAATTTTCTCAATAAGAAAAAAAATGAGTTGGAACCTGGAGAATGTTTGGTCGTTTCAGACTTCTCTGAAAATTATGCGATTATAATTCAAGATTTCATTCAACGCGCTCATTGGAATAACGACCAGGTTACGATTCATCCAATGGCAATTTATTACAAAGACAATGGAAAAGAAAAATTTACTAATTATGTAGCAATTTCTGAATGTTTGAAACACGATATTGTGGCAGTTAATTTGTTCCAGAATGGTCTCATATCATTTCTTAAAAACACCTTAGGACCATTGCAGAAAATTTTTTATTTCTCAGATGGATCTAGTGCTCAGTATAAAAATAAGAACAATTTCATAAATCTTATATATCATGAAGATGGCTTTGGTGTTAAAGCGGAATAGCATTTTTTCGCAACATCCCACGGAAAGGGACCATCTGATGGCCTAGGAGGTACAATTAAAAGGTTAGCAGCACAGGCAAGTTTAACAAAAATTTATGAACCTATTAATAACGCCCATGTATTCTTTTCCTGGGTTAAAACTAATGTAAAGAATGTTAATACAGAATTTTTACCTCAGCACAATATAATCAAAATTTTTTAAACTTCAAGATAGATTTAACAAAGCTAAAGTTACTCCTGGAACCTTAGGATATCATTCATTTATTCCACAAGAAAACAAGGAAATCCAAGACAAAATTACATCAAAGGCTTCTTATTCATTCACTAAAGATATTATTAAACATTAGTTCTTTTTACAATAAATTTTTCATTATTACTAATTCTGTATAACATATGTATGTAGCGCTTCTTTAATTTTGCAATTAGTCTTTCATTATTTTTAAAATTGCAATAAAACTTTTACAGATGTATTGAATTGGTTTTGTACTTTGTCTTAATTATTTCTGTTTTATATAATCGTTTGATTGTATAAAAATTCCGATTTGTAGTCATAAAATTACACTTATGCTTTTGTGTGAAACACAAATATATGAACGCTTTGATGCTTTCTCTTTTTGACGTTTTTCAGATTTCCGTATATGAATATACGACAGGGTGTTCACATGCATATACGACAGGGTGTTCACACTATAGATTTACAGAGTTGTAGTACTTTTGGTAGATATATTTTCGAGGTCTATATTAAATAATTAATTTTTTTAAAATATAACGCATTAACGCTAAAATTTTCAGGGCTTGTTTAGAATCGATAGAGAAGTATGCGTGTATTTTTGTTAATTTGGAATATTGGTGCAAAAATAGTGAAAATCACGTTACAAAATTAATTTCACAAATATACAAATGTTCGGCACCCTGTATAACAAAATAAAATTAGATCGGCAGAAACAAGACCTTTAAAATAAGGTATAGCTTTTTAAAATCCACCGTCGCGTTTTGATCCTACACCCGTTTCAATGTAGCCACCTCGGCACATTTTTCATGATTTTGAGCATTTTAAAAAGCATATAACTCCTTAAAAAAATTTATTTTTTTTTCTGACAACCACAAATTAAACAGTGCTAATAGTAGTGCAATATTGCCAAGTTTCATAAAAATCTGAAACGGTCGTGTAAAAAAGGTGCCCGGTTTGACATGGAATGAACGATATGTATAAAAATTTCTCTATACTAAGTTTTATCCGTAACGTATTTATATAAAAGTCGATAGAATAAAGTTTCGTATGTAGACTTTTAAGTCAGCTATATTAACATTTAAAAAACCCGTTGCAATTGGTTAATATATTTACCAATTTTTCACTAAAATCGGTTATTTGGACTTGATATTTGTACAGCAACTCGTGGACCAATAGCCCATTTTGAATAAAGTCTGACATTGGCAATTTAAAAATTGATTTGAAATCAGGTGGTAATTGCGTGTTTGCTAACACGCTAGATGATAGAAACAAGTGTAAAAGAACAAAAGTGTCCTAGATATATCGAACAAACATATTTTTTCCCCAAACTTTCGTAGTACGATAAACAAAATTAGGTTCTGTTCCCTATCATTTATAATGGTAAAATGAATTTCAGTATAGAAGTTCCAGTCTATTCATCTGATGTTTCATTTCACAACACAAGTTATTGCCTTAATGACATAGTCACAGGCTTGAGTTGAATTTGTTTATGTTAATGCAACTAGAACTGCTGCTTTTTGAAATCGTTGATGTAAACATATACCCACCATGCAATATTTCTAAAGAACCAAGTCCATGTCCATGATGTCACATAATTTTGTCACTGAGAGTAATAGCGGAAAAAAATGTTGGCGCACACTTACTGGACACACAGCGGCATTGAGTGAAACTTTCCTCAACGCAAATTATAAACCCTACTTCAATTACTATAAGGCTGTTATTTTATTCCGTTAAGCTATCGCCACTTACAACTTTCCAAATAAAACGATCCATACTTAATACTACGAAATGTGGCAACATTTGCTGTACTTGGTGAAAAAATGCGATACGGTAACACGTTTGTAGCCAGTAACAACAAATACATGGTAGCAGAAGATATTATAGTTGTACGCGGCAACAACAGACATTTTATTTTCGTTCATTCCGTTTTGTTGTCCGTTTCAATACAAGAATACAAAAAAAAATATAAAAACAAAATACATATGATTTTGACAAGTGAAACGAAAATGACATGGAAAAAATGTCATCACCTGTTTAAACGCCTATACCTGATAGATAAATCTACCATGATTGTTGTGAACAATTTAGTTCCAATTTTGTTTTCAGTCGGCCATAAAAATCTATCCTTCACATTTAAAGATATAAAAGTATACGTATTCTTCCATTAAATAAAATAATTTTAAAGAACTTAAAATGTGTAATCCATTTTGCAAATGTCTGCTTTTGAGTGTCTCCTTGATAACATTTTCATTCGCAAGAAATTATAACACAATTTTTCTAAGATAACTTTTTGTTGTCATTACTTGAAATTGAACATGTGGCAACATTGTCATTGCTCAAGTCGGAATTTAAGTGGAAAATTGAAGAGCTACTTACTATCGCTTAGCTGTCCCGTACACATTAAGCTATAATTAACTTTAGCGGGGTAAAAAAAACATACTTTGTATCCTCCACCGTAATAACAGAAACGCGCTCAGAGGGGAAATTGTGACCCCTTTAATCCACATATCTCTTAAACATTCTCTTCTTCCTGATATATAATGATATACTACAGCTAACTCCATATAATAAAGAATTTATTGGAACGAAGTTTTGGAACGAAGTTCCTTATCGTACGTTGCGGAATGGGGGCTAAATGAAAAAATGTTAAACAATTTTCTTTTTAACCGTATTATTCTATAACCCAATATCCAACCCAGTATTATTCTGCATACTTTTAGGATTTCGTTGCTTAGTGTTTGAAAGTTGTACCAATTCGTTTTGTTATTTTATTTTATTGCATACATTTAGATATAATTGACAATTGTTACTAGATTTGTACAGTCAGGGACGTATATGAGGGTTGTTTTCTTTCATGTTGGCTTTGCGATAGTCATGCTCATATGAAGTGTGCTGGCTTCAATGGAAGGTATTATGACATAATTACGGCTAAGGAAAGCGGGCTTCGCTGAACATGTTGGAAGTGTAGAGAATTCGATGTTGACTTTTATACGCTATTTAAGGAGGCCAAGAAAGGATTTCAAAATTTAAATTCTGATTTTGTCTCTATTAATTCGAAATATAAATCGTTGCAAGTCTGCTCGTATTGAATTTATTTTGCTGGCCGGATAGTACTCACATACAATAACTAAAACGTTGTTGCAGTCAACGGGTATCTTTATGGCGCATGTCTCTAAATCATCTAGCGAATATTAACTTTTGTTATCGTAACTGTAGTATTGTATGTTATTCTTGATTAATATAGCAGTTCCCCCAAACATTGTTGCATCAATTCGATATTTTCTTATGAATTTATAATTTTTAAATATTACATTGTGTCTATGGTTTAGTTTTGTCTTAACAAATTACCTATTCTTTAAAGATGGACCAATTCTACAAAATTCCCATTTCTTAAAGAAACCCTTTTCTTCAAAAAAAAAATATCTTCTCTCATAAAAAATACATTTTCTTACAAAATTCATTTTCTTAAAAGTACCATTTCTTAAAAATAAAATAAGAAAATTAACTTATTTTCAGAAAAGCCTACTTATTTCAAGAAAAAAAGGTAAATTTTCTTAAAAAATAGCCTTTTCCTAAAAAGAGTACCACTTCGTTAAAAAGTACCTGTTCTTACAAAAGAACTTCTTTGTAAACAAAAGTCATACTCTTATGGCTTTTTCTTAAAGAAAGTACTTTGTTAAAAGTAGTACCTTTTCTGAAAAACATTGTCTTTTAATAAAATAAGTACCTCTCTTTAAAAAATTACCTTTTTAGGAAAATATAATATATATTCTTACAAAAAGGACCTAAAAATATCCTTTTTTTAAAAAGATACATTGTAGAAAAAAAATTTCCAAAAAAAGCTTTTTATTTTACAAACCGTACCTTTTCTTAAAGATCCATTTAATTATAATTATCGTATTTTTCAACGGGCGTCTTAGACGTGTTGGAACTAACTAGTACATAATATATACCGAAAGGAACTTCGTTCCAACCGGGTGTCCCATGACACCTCATGTGATTTGTCCTGGGTGATCTTAATGCTAAACACTCTGCTTGGAATTGCCACACAAATACTACTGCTGATGCCTTAAAGATCTTGCAACAATCTTGCATTTTTTACCTACAGCCCCGATAATCCAGCCTTATATCCACATCAGAGAAACCTCAGTACATCAAGAATATATTAACTGTTAAGTGATACCTTATTGTGTATGAGACTGAAAACCATAGGATATGAAATCCTATAAGACCACCGTCCAATTTTATGTACGGTATATCTTTCAACGTGGTGTTTGGAAAAGGTTTTAATCAGTTTGTCTCCATGGATTAGTTTACAAACTGATTTCTATGTCTTTGCCCCAATATTTATGCAAAATTATCACGGATTTCCTTGATAACAGAAATTTTTCTGCGTTAATGAACAATGTCCTTTCTTCAACAAGGGAATTCCTGCGGTTTTAACACCAGGATCAATTCTCTCCCCTACACTGTACGCACTCAAGACATCAAATTCCAAAGCGCCTTATTCTGATTGTCGTCGTCAAGACAAAACAACTACATCTTGCGACGACTGTTGATACATAGTATTCGCGTAGTCGTTTTTCGAAAACTATTAACAGCTATTGACACAAGTCGGTATTCTCTAAATGATATTGACGTTGATATTGAATTTGTTTGTCTGTTTTTGTCGTCGCATTTTTAAAAGTAAAAAAAAGCAAAAGTTTAAGTGAAAGTGGAAATTTGAAAATTAAGAATTATGAACAGTTCCAAAATCTTGTTGAAGAGTTGGAGAAGAATTCACCCTTAGCAAAAGGAACAGTGCCAACAAATTTTAACCAGCAATGGGAGAGCATTGGAAGAATTGTGAATACCTCTGGACCACCGAGTAGAGATGGTGATGGCTGGCAGAAGGTAACTAACATATATCCCCGGTTTGTTGTTGATTAATAAATCAAATACTTTCCTGAAGGTTTGAGAGACTTAAAGTTTAGAGTCAAAAGGAAGGTGGAGAAAAGCAAGTCGGAGATGAGAGCACCAGGCGGCGGTAAAAATAAATACATAACATTGAGCCCGTTAGAAGAAGCTGTTGCAAACCTGATGCAGTTTGACAAACAGATAACCTGAAGAGCTTCAGCTCCAGTCAGTCCGAAGAAACCAAGCGACCGTCAAAACCTTTTAGAAAAGCATAGCACCATGCAAGAAAAGGTACTGACGGAGATATCAAACCCTTTGGTGTCTATTAAGCGCAGTATAAAGGACACATGTAGTTACCACAAGAAACTATTTGAGGTGGAACAAACAAAAATTAAGCTTATGGAAAAACAAGAACAAAGAAAGAATGAGGAGCACGAAGAGGAAATGACAATAAAATGTTTGAAGATAAGAATCTAAGAAAAAGGAATGGCTGGCTTTAAATAATCCAAACTAGTTTGAACAATAATAATAAATAGTTTAAACAATATACATATATATTATTACTACAATGTAAATATTTATATTTAAAATAACTTATTAATAAAAAACAGAACTGAATTAAATATAAATGAATTTGCAGTACAATAAACTTTGTTTTATTTGTTCTCGTATAGCTGAGGCTTCTGCATTTATCGCACTTTCTAAATCGTTACTTTTAAAAGTTCCTAAGTTATTATCTAAAGATGTGAAATCCCCGTTTAGAGCGCTCGAGCCATATTCAATGCAGATGTTGTGAAGAGCTGCGCTTATAATGAAGCTGGCGTGCACCAAGTAGGCAACGAAATCGATTCTTCAGTACTCCAATTGTGCATTCTACAATGTTGCATGCTGCCTTCTGAAGCGGTACAATATGGAGTAATTAGATAACGTTCAAGAGGATACCCCGCATCTCCTGTAAGACTAAACATAACATTAATGTTTATAAGCAAATATGATTTTTACCTAAAAGCCAATAGTTACGGTAACCTGCATCGTGATGTCCCTTAAAAAAATGTTTTGCTTTGCTTACACTCCAGATTAAAGAATCATGGGGTGCGCCGGCATGTCGAGGATCCAAAAACCGTATACGCATTTTATGATCACATATCTAGTTACGAAAGAGATTTGCATAACTAATACATTTATTTTATTCTATAAGAATCCTTTGCGATTATAGTACATGCGCTGGTCCTCTTTCTTCGGAGCCAAAATGTTAATGTGGATTCCGTCCACATAGCCAATGAAACCAGGAAATCCATTTTTTTCAACAAAATTCATTTTGGCTTCTGATTTTCCTTCTTCGCTCATTTCAAGTTTAATCCACAGTGGGCAAATGACCTTTTCCAACGCACTCAGAGTTTCCGACAGTATTCTGCGAACAACCGGCTGCGACAGACCTAGGTTAAAATCGTTACCGACACTTAACTGATAGGACCATTGTCCCAAAAATAGTAATGTGGCAGCTAACTTTATTCTGTTGGATACACAATTTAACCTGGCCCCAAATTTCATCTCAGGAGCAATTTAATCCAACGCATAATTAAACGCATTTTTGTTTAAACGAAAGTATTTCTGAAATCTTTAAAGAAAGAAAACTTTGTGATGACCAATGGAAATTCATTCAACCTTAAACTTACTTGTTGTCCGGTAGTGGAATGACATCAGACCTATATCTTAATGTCTTTCTTTGTAAAATAAATTTCTTTTTATTTTCTTCATCAGTTTGCATCAGAAACAAAGAACATTTTTCAACAATTTCAACTTTTTTATTTATGATAGCGATAAACAGTCTACGTCAAGACAATAACGATACGGAATACCAAAAATCAGTCGATGTGATATTATATTGAAACGAAGTGATATTGATATTAAATTGACGACGACAATCATAATAAGGGTGATTGCTTACTGCCCGAATAACACTACACTACTTACGTCCAGCAAACTCAAAGTGCTCTTTTGGAAAAAATAAAGAAAAACCTTGAGTCATGTAAAAAATATTTTACGAAATGGAAGATTAATTTGATGATGATAAAACACAAGCAATTATATTTCCGTATAACAAATCTCCTAAAAGAACTCCAAGTCGGCAGCTTAGATTTAATAATGATCCTATAAATATTAAAGCCCTAGTCAAATGCCACTGCGTCATATATGACAAAGAGCTACTATGTCGTCCATATATCGAAGCAGCTTGCTTAAAAGCAGTAAAATTCTTTTGAGCATTATGCACTCTTTTAAATCGATGCTCAATTTTAAACTATAAAAACCAAACATTTATTATTTCATTGCATCATCAGACCAATCCTATCGTATGCTTCCCTAGTATGGTATAAGGCCGCCAAATTTCACCTAAAAATTATGCAAATCATTCAGAACAAATGTTTAAAAATTATAAAAAAAATAAGCTCTGGAGATATTCAACTCAAGTAGTTCATAACAAATCCGGATAGGAAATGTATACTGTCTTCATTGTGAGACTTAATCGGAATTATTTTTTCAATATTACAAATTCTTTTTATGATATAATTAGAGATGATGCTTAGAATAGGTATAATTACTAGTTTTTCATAAAAAAACTATTCACATGTATATTTTCTCATAATTTTTGCAGTATGTACTTTTGCGTTTTAATCAAATGCAGTTTTTTTACCCAACTTTTCCTTTAACAGAATATTGTGTTTAATATAGAATCAATATTGTAAATCGTATTCGATATAAATATAAATGATCTAACTCTTATTGACATAACCCATAATTTGTATATTTGTGCATGTATATAATGTATAATATTGTTACGCATTTCCTTATTCGTCCTTTTTGCGCTGTTTTATTCCCAATAATAGAACTAGGTTCGTTTTAAATTTCGATAATTACAGCAGTTTAACTTCCTTTTATTTTACTTACATATATAGTACAACAGTTTACTTTATTTACACCACTTTACAATAAGCCTTACGTTTTACTATAAAATCGCGTTGCTTACTTTCCGGCGGTCAATCACAAACTGAACACTCCGTTCCAAAGACCTCTTTTTTTCACATTGACCAATACTCAGGGGATGCCCCCCATTAATGCCGTGCATTGTATTGGACTTAGGAAGTAGGGATAGAGGTGGGAGGAAAAAGGGTATAATGTTTGTTAATGTTTGATTTGAATCTCTCGATATTGAAAGAATTAGGGAATACAGCCGCCGGAAGTTTATTCCACATACGAATTGTACGGTTAAAAAACGAATTCTATCTGTATTGAGTAGTTATATCCGCAGGCCAAGAAATAACAAATGGATGTGAACTACTGGAAACGCACGTTGAGCGATTATATACTCTTACCTCTGGAATAGAGGCGTGTATCTCATATGAACACTTACCGTGAAAATACCGATACAAAAGTGATACGTAACACGCGTTTCGACGATGCTCTAAGGAAGCAACAGAGTTGGTTACCCTGCTATCTCCTATAAGCGTCATCGCTCTCCGTTGTACGCGGTCCAGAAGCTCCAATGTGGACTTAGGGGCACCAGCCCAAATATGAGGGTTGTATTCCATTTTCGGCCTAATATATGAAATGTATATATTGAGGAGATCAGATGAGATGAACAATTTCTTACACCGCTTTAAAAATCCTAAGCACTTGAAAGCTTCTTCGGACACGTTAAATACGTGATCATTCCAACGAACATCACACTGTATTTTCATGCCAAGAACTTCAAGAGCATCTGATTCCTCAATGTCCACACCATTCATAGAAATAGGTGACAGGGACATGTCATTCGTGCGCTTGTGCGATAATATGCAGCACTGGGTCTTACGCTCATGAAATACGACCTACCCCACTCAGTTACCAGGCGAATGTCCTGGTTGAGTGAGTCATTCATCATGCGTCTCCTCTCATGCACCGTGGAAGGACTTGGCCGACTATCAAATGAATATGAATGACATATACTACTGTCATCCGCAAATGAGTACATTGGACTCGAAGTAAGACTCAAGAGGTCGTTAATAAAGATAAGAAAAAGAGTAGGAGAGAGGACAGAATCTTGTGGTATCCCCGCATTAATCCTATATTCGTCAGAAGAGATCCCATCTATGACAACACGTATAGTGCGATCCCTGAGAAAATTCGATACAAATCGAGAGAAGTTACTACCTAAACCAAAAGCATTAACCTTGGACACGAGTGCATCGTACTAAACTCTATCAAAAGCGTTGGATATATCCAGAGCCACTATTTTACTCTCTCCCAGTCTATGAATAGACCGACTCCACTGTTCAGAGAGGAACGCCATCAGATCACCAGTAGAACGGTTTCTGCAGAAGCTATACTGTCGATCAATTAGTAGACTGTTAAGTTCCAGATAATTGACCAGATGGTAATTTACCCTGATATCCATCACTTTAGAGAGTGTAGAACATATTGCAATTGGCCGGTAGTTTTCGGGGTTACTAGCATCACCCTTTTCGGGATAGGCTGAATATTGGCAACTTTCCAACGTGAAGGAAATATACCCGCACGGTATGAGCGATTAAAAACATTGCGCAATGGACGAGCAAGCGTCGAAGAGCACTTTTTGAGAACAAGTGCTGGTATTCCATCCGGGCCCGGGGATTTATTTGCGTCGAGCTCTGCGAGAACCTTTTTAACCCCACGTGTTCGAAAAAATATCTGAGCCATTGAGCTGGATATGTTGTCAATCACGGGGAGTGGTTGATTGCTATCCGGCAAAGAAGAGTTATTTGCAAAAATTTCAGCTTAGCCCAACGAGCATTTTCATATAAAAATATGAACCGCTTAGTGACTGGTTTTGAAGCAGTCGGAAGATTCGAATATGAAAATGATGCAGAAATCGTGCGGTGATCCGAGTTTCCAAGAGGTGCAAGAATACTAACTGCATACTTGTCAGGGTGTGAAGTTAGGAAGAGGTCAAGAGTGTTAGAAACTTGCCCTTAAACACACGGAATGTGTGTTGGTTTATCTACCAATTGCACAAGGTGATTGTGTGTTGCAAAAAGCTCAGCGTATTGGCCCTCCGGAGTTGAATGGCTCGAATGGGAAAGCCAGGAGTGATTGTGAACATTGCAATCACCAGCGATCACAATTTCGCTGCTCGGGCAATTCTCCAAGACTTTTGTTATTGAGTCAGAAAGGGCCTCAAAACCATTAAATGAAGCCTCCCCTCCTTTGTTTGGATTTCTATAAAGAAATCCGAAATGAATGACGTGTGATTTGACTCTGAATTTTAACCATAAATTCAGGATCTGTTGAGTTCAGTTGCGGCATGGACTGAAATACAACGTCATTTCGAACGTAAACCACAAGGCCTCTGTGAGGAAAAAAATAAGAAAAGATGTGATAACCAGGGATGTAAAAATCCTTATGTGATAACCAGGGATGTAAAATCACTTACCATATCGAGAGATGAATTTCAAACATATTTAACCGTATGCACAAGTGGTAAATAGTATTTTTGTTGTTTCTCTATTGTTCAGAGTTATACCTTCAACAATGTAGGAAACAACAATAACACCAGTAAACTACTTGTGTTGTACAGAGAGGTGATGAAGGGAAGAGAATAACCACGACGAAGGGAGCAAAGAGCCCTTTGTCTGGTGTGTGAAACAACGAAGAAATGCTAGCGTAGACGTGTCGTTGTGCGTTGTGGTTGGTTGTGTTGACGTAGTTATGTTGTTATTGTCATCATTTCTGGTTGTTTTAATTTTTGTTGATGATGCTCAATTGCAGTTTATTACTGTTATTTACATTTATTTACTGTTATTTACATATTGTTGTTTGATAATTCAGAGTAAGTAAAAGCATTAACTCAATCGTAACACTGCCCCCACTTAAGCCTGTTCGTCCCGAGCAGGATCTACTCCGCGTTTTCCATGAACGGCTAGGTTTCCCAATGCAAGACTTTCATTTTAGCTCTTGGAATTTAACTTTTCTGGATTCAATACACCACGCCATTTATTCGTTTAAGAAACTTGTAAGGGCCTTCCCAGTGAGTCTGCATTTTTGGAGATAAACCCCTTCTTGCGCTGTGGGTTTGAACAGTAAAACTAGCTGACCCCCATGGAATCCTTCGGAATTTGCCGCCCGGTCGTACCTGGATTTCATCTTATTACTGACCGTCTTTATTTTGTTGCGCACAAGTTCATGGAGATCGTTAAGATACTCCGCCTGCTGTCAATTCTCCAGGCAGCTTCAGCGCAGTTTCAAAAAGTACTCTAGCGGGTGTTCGAGAGATGGAGTGATGGGTGGCTGACCTGTATGCCAGAAGGAACGTTGGTATGTGTTCATCCCAATCTCTTTGATCTGTGCTGACCACTTTTCTCAGGTAGTCGTCAAGAGATCGGTTGAATCTTTCAACCATGCCGTCAGACTGAGGATGCAATGGTGTTGTCATAGTTTCTCGTATCCCGTATGTCTCACATTTCTTTGAAGATAGTGGATTCAAAATTCCTACCCTGGTCAGAATGGAGTTTCGAGGGGACACCAAAACGGCATATCCAGTTGGAACAGGGTAATCTTCGGGCCATTTACTGAAGTACTCCTGAGCTACTGACTGGTGCACGCTATACGTTCAAAGGGTGCCCCAGAGTTGCATTGCTCCACCTGGCCACGACTTCTTCGCGTCGGCACCTTAGCTGCCATAAATTGGGTGCAATTCGCTATCCAATCGGCTACCGCTTGTTGACAACCCACCCAGTAGAAGCGTTGCTTTATAGTTTTGGTTACACCCAGATGTCCACCTTTCTACCTTAGCATTATGTCTTCAGGGCGAAGGCAGACGCATGCTTCCGCAGTAATTGCTTTGCCTTGTTCCTTTCAGATGAATTTAGTTCTCGCATCCACTCACACAGATGGGACTCAAGTAGTTTCTGCTCTTTGTCTGCAGTCAGAATTAACTTCACAGTTGATGACTGCCTCGACTGGTGTACATTCTGCAATTTCTGTGCGGTCGGCGATCACTTCCTCGTTGTTGGAAAAATGTACAGCCTTCTCAGCCTTCCAATTTGTGTTGCATTGTCGTATCCCTCATTAAGTGGAATTTCCACATTATTCCCCATATCTAACTTGATGCCTTGGGCAATCATAAAATCTACGCCAATTATCACTTCATCTGCAATGTCGACGCTCATGTTGGCAATGGCTAACTTCAGTTTAACTTTACCATGTACCGTACACCATGTAACGATTCCATTATCATATTTTTCTGTTGTACTATTGAGATCGTGCGGCCCTCGGTTGTGGGAGCCAGTCCATGCCCTCTGGGTTAGCCCGTTTTAGTTTAACGGACATTCATTTTGTGTAATAAAATTTGGCCGTTTATTGTCACGTTGGGATGAACTCGACCTTGATCGTTTTCATGGCTCTCTGCAGTTTCGCGCAATATGACCAGGTTTGTCGAGATTGTAGTATGGGCTTATTTGAGCCTGATAACGCCTTGCTGAGTGTTTGGATCATTTCTTTAAGATCGTTTATGGCACCCTTCAAATCTCCGACTCCATTACAATTTTTTGAACTCTTTGTATTTGAGGCTTGGACACAAATTTCGCTGTCTCCTGTGCCAATGCGAACGATTTCGGTTTCGGTGAATGTTGCTTTATGTGTGGCACAAGTCACGTATTTTATGTCAGGATCACGGATGCCTTTTACGAATGGCTCAATCTTAAATTGATCCAGGAATGGATGTGACTCACCAGGATAAGTCATCAACACCAAATATAGCACATTTGTCCTGTAATGTTTCATTATGCTTGTGCACCGATCTCTTAATTCCATGCGATATAAATCCTTCTTGTGATCGCCACCATAAGTGCGTTGTAGCGCAGCCAGTATATCCTCGTAGTTATTTCTGGCACTGAGGGGAAAGCTCTGGAGGACTTCTGCTGCGCTGCCTTTCAGTGCTAAAATTAACTTAATTGCGACCATTTCGAATTGCAATTTATAAACGTCGAATGGGGTAGAGACATTGAAACTGGGAGCTTTCAGCCTACTAGATTCTTCAGAAATTACTCGCACTGTCCTTTTTTGTAACTGGAGACCATTCATTTTTCTTTCCAGTTTGACAACCATTAATTTCAGGGGTTTGGAGTGGTAATTTATAACCCTTCCAGAAGCAGTTGGTTTTTGGTACCAATCCACTAATAAATTCTCCCCATTTCTTATTACCATAGTATCCAAGTAAGGGAGTCTTGATCCACGCTCTTCTTCAATTGTAAACCTAATATTAGGATGAAAATTATTAAATGTTGTCAAAATATTATCTATAGCACTATTTGTAACGATACAGAATAAATCGTCCACATATTTAGTAATGATTTTCGGTTTTATGGCCATCTCTTCTATGCAGGAATCAAGTAGATTCTCCATAACAATATCAGCCACAATCGGGGAACCTGGAGATTCCATTGGAAGTCCTTCTTGTTGAAAATATACCTTGTCATCGTATCGGAAATACCTGTTGTCTTCTATACAAAACTTTAAAATATAGAGGAATAATGATTTATTAATATTTGTGTGCTGTTCTATTCTGTCCCATTTTGCCTCGATAATACGAAGTGCTAAGTCTACTGGTATACTCGGAAATAAAGAAACTACATCAAATGAAGTTAATTTCTCGGAATTTTTTATTCTTAGTTTCTTTATTTTATCCTTAAACTGCAATGAGCGTTTTATATTGTGTTTGGAGTCTTCTGTACTCCTTTCGGTATATTCGTAATGTACCTACACAACTCATAAGAAGGTGAATTAACAAAAGAACATATTGGTCTCAACGGAAAATCTTCTTTGTGTATTTTTGGGACTCCATACAACCTAGGTGCTGTGGACACATTTGTCTTAAGTTTGTTCTTCTCAATTTGATCTATGTTTCCTGCTTTATATAGTTTTTCTACTATATCATTGTTAATTTTCTGAAGTTTGCTGGTAGGATCTTTATCCAATAGTTTGTATTTAGCTGTATCCCCTACAATATTGTTAAATCGTGATCTATAATCGCATTTGGTTATACCTACCGTCGCATTTCCCTTATCGGCATTAACTATCATTACATCCTTACTATTCTTTAAATACTTTTCAGCCTTTTCTACTTTTTCTAACACAACTTTATCCATATTCCACAGTTTCAATTTATTCATCTGACTACCTATGATCGTCGTCAATTTAGTTCTAGCTATTTCCTGTTCTACCTTACCCGGTAGTGTTTGAACTAAATCTTCTCCTTCTGCTATAATATTCAATAATGGTAACTGGTCCCTTTTCACCGGCAGTGCATGTTTCTGTCCAAGGGAGAGAATCCATTGTACCTCCGTTGGAATGTCCTTGCCTGTTTTATTAATGAACCATTTACTATTCAATTTTATCCCTAGTTTCTTTCCTGTAAATCATTAAGGCAATTAAATTTTTTCTGGTGTACCTCCTTAATTTTCTCATTAAATGATTGTGCTAATCTGGCCTCATATTCTATAAACTCCCTCATTTCCAGTCCTGTCAAATGTTGACTTAAATTACTGATTATAACTTGTATTTCGTGTTCAACTTGTGTAAGCAATTGATGTTTTTCCGTGAGTGTAAGGTTAAGAATTTTGTTGTGCAAATCTTGGGTATATCCGGAGATAATTTGCCGAAATTTTGGCAACCCATTTTCACCAAAAATATTCAAAACATTCTTGATGGAATTTGCAATAAATTTCGGAATAATACCTGATTTTCGACAGCGGATTAGAAATGTGATCGTCTGCTTTACCCAAATGACCTTATCACTCGTCGTTTTAAATGGGTTCACCCATCTCCTACCCTGACTGTTCTTCTTGAATTTGCTGTAGTCCATTGTCCTTCCCCTTCGTTTGTCTTTTGACGTGCTCACCTTTGATTGAATAAGTGATGATTTATCCGACCTTTCGCATTGTATTCAATAATTAAATTGTCCGAGCGTTTGGTCGTGTTTTTTAATTAATTATATTTTTTCGATATTTCGCTATCCTTTGGATAGCATCGTCAGGAAGATATATTATTATTTATAAAAGTGAAAACAATTGATAAACAAAATTTTTTTTCATGTCATTTGAAAAAAACAACAATAACAAAAAATAAAAAAAATTAAACAATTGAAGAAATTTTCCTGTCATATGAAAAATGTTCTAAATAGTTTCTCTAATTTACAGCCAGAAAAATAATTTGGTTGATAAAAATATGTACGTAATGGTAAATTCAACAAGTTACATCTGGATATATTAAAAATGTTACCTAGTGACAAATTCAATGATACATCAAACAATTTTCGGTGAAATATTCTACATTTTACTAATTCCATGTCTATAATTCTGTGCTACATTATCCGTATCTGCTTTGAAGTTTATTCTCTTCGCTATTGGAGTTCTTATTATCTGTAACATTTCTAACATAAAACGACGTTTATAATTATTTTCCCTATTCAAAACTGAAGTATCTTAAATGTTTGGAGAATGATTTAAGCTTGCACAGTGTGATGATAATGCTGTTTTTTGAGTTGAGATGTGTCTATATTTTTGATCTAGTCTTAAGTTTATTTTTAGTTGTACCTACATATACCATATTGCAACTTTCGCTATTATTTCCTCCACAAGGTATTTTGTGTACTATATTTAGCAATATGTCAAAAACGACTTTTTGCGAAAAAGAACTTTTTTATTGTTGAATATGAATCTTTGGGGACTCAGAAACAATATTTATTCCACGAGTTTTTTTTTAAAAATTAGTTGTATTTCAAAATATAACACAGTTTAACCATTTTCGTGGGCTTAAAAATTAAAAAATTAAATTAAAAAAAAAAAAACTGGAATTTTTTAATTTTTTACAATAAACTGGGTTAGTAGCCTTTCATTTAAGATGAATATTTCATTCGTAAAATGAGAGAAAAAAATTATTATAATAATAAGTGGTAAAGGTAGATTTACGACTTTTTCATTTAAAATGGCACAAAAACGGCTAAAGATTTTTGGCCAAAATTTTCTATTTCTCGTTTAGAACCTTAAAATCTAAAATTCCACTAAGGCGCTTCACGTCACAAAGCTTAGTTTGGACGTTATGAGTTGAGGAAGGTAAAAAAGCTAAAAATTTTGGATTTTTTCCATTTTTCTTGAAGTTTTTTCAATTTTTTTTCCAAACGAAACATTGTACTGCGAAGCGCCATTTTAGATCCCATTGGAAGTCCTTCTTGTTGAAAATATACCTCGTCATCGTACCGGGAATACCTGTTGTCTTCTATACAAAACTTTAAAATATAGAGATTTATTAATATTTGTGTGCTGTTCTATTCTGTCCCATTTTTTCTCGATAATACGAAGTGCTAAGTCTACTGGTATACTCGGAAATAAAGAAACTACATCAAACGAAATTAATTTCTCACAATTTTGTATTCTTAGTTTCTTTATTTTATCCTTAAACTGCAATGAGTCTTTTATATTGTACTTGGAGTCTTCTGTAATCCTTTTCAGTATATTCGTAATGGACCTACACAAATCATAAGAAGGTGAATTAACAAGAGAACATATTGGTCTCAACGGAAAATCTTCTTTGTGTATTTTTGGGACTCCATACAACCTAGGTGCTGTGGACACATTTGTCTTAAGTTTGTTCTTCTCAATTTGATCTATGTTTCCTGCTTTATATAGTTTTTCTACTATATCATTGTTAATTTTCTGAAGTTTGCTGGTGGGATCTTTATCCAATAGTTTGTATTTAGCTGTATCCCCTACAATATTGTTTATTCGAGATATATAATCACATTTGGTTATAGCTACCGTCGCATTTCCCTTATCGGCATTAACTATCATTACATCCTTATTATTATTTAAATACTTTTCAACCTTATGTACTTTTTCTAACATAAATTTATCCTTATTCGACAGATTCACTTTATTCATCTGACTATCTTTGATCGTCGTCAATTTAGTTCTGGCTATTTCCTGTTCTACCTTACCCGATAGTGTTTGAACTAAATCTTCTCCTTCTGCTTTAATATTCAATAACGGTAACTGGTCCCTTTTCACCGGCAGTGCATGTTTCTGTCCAAGGGAGAGAATCCATTGTACCTCCGTTGGAATGTCCTTGCCTGTTTTATTAATGAACCATTTACTATTAAATTTTATCCCTAGTTTCTTTTCCTGTAAATCCATAACGCAATTGAATTTTTTCTGGTGTGCCTTCGTAATTTCCTCATTAAATAATTTTGCTAATCTGGCCTCATATTCTAAAAACTCCCTAATTTGCCGAAATTTTGAAATCCCATTTTCACCAAAAATATTCAATACATTCTTGGTGGAATTTGCAATAAATTTCGGAATAATACCTGATTTTCGACAGCTGATTAGAAATGTGATCGTCTGCTTTATCCTAATGACCTTATCCCTCGTCGTTTTAAATGGGTTCACCCATCTCCTAGCCTGTCTGTTCTTCTTGAATTTGCTGTAGTCTATTGTCCTTCCCCTTCGTCTGTCTTTTGGCGTGCTCACCTTTGTTTGAATAAGTGATGATTTATCCGACCTTTCGTATTGTATTCAATAATTAAATTGTCCGAGCGTTTGGTCGTGTTTTTTAATTAATTATATTTTTTCGATATTTCGCTATCCTTTGAATAGCATCGTCAGGAAGATATATTATTATTTATAAATGTGAAAACAATTGAGAAACAAAATTTTTTTTCATGTCATTTGAAAAAAACAACAATAACAAAAAATCAAAAAATTAAACAATTGAAGAAATTTTCCTGTCATGAAAAATGTTCTAAGTTACAGCCAGAAAAATTTTTGTGTAGAAATAGTTTCTCTAATTTACAGCCAGAAAAATAATTTGGTTGATAAAAATATGTACATAATGGTAAATTCAACAAGTTACATCTGGAAATATTAAAAATGTTACCTAGTGACAAATTCAATGATACATCAAACAATTTTCGGTGAAATATTCTACATTTTACTAATTAAATGTCTATAATTCTGTGCTACATAATCCGTATCTGCTTTAAAGTTTATTCTCTTCGCTATTGGAGTCCTTATTATCTGTAATATTTCTAACATAAAACGACGTTTATAATTATTTTCCCTATTCAAAACTGAGGTATCTTGAAAATTTGCAAAATGATTTCAGCTTGCACAGTGTGATGATAATGCTGTTTTTTGAGTTGAGATGTGTCTATATTTTTGATCTTATTTGTGTCCTGCAATTCTAGTCTTAAGTTTATTTTTAGTTGTACCTACCTATACCATATTGCAACTTTCACTATTATTTCCTCCACAAAGTATTTTGTATACTATATTTTTTTTTAACGAACGATCCCATCCCCGCCACTCACACCCGCCCCAACCGACCGAGAGGGCCTCATCCCTATGACGTAGGGATAACGTACACACCACAGACCGATCCGTAGCGGGGAGTAACTGAGAGGAAAACGTGCAACGGCTACATAAAACTTCACAGCCGATTAAAGCAATACCAGTTAAAAGAGGAATAAAATCCGCAGATTACCACTATATACTTATTGAAAAATAATAAATCTTAAAACATAAAACCATAAATTATTAATACACCATTAATACTCGTACATAAAATATTACACACTAGCTATTTAGATGATTATAATAAAAGACTTTATCGTGTCCGGTGATAAAGAAAAGTCAATAAACTGATAAACATCATTAAAATCTGTGCACATTCTCCGAACCGGTTCATTCAAAGCATAATTATAGCGTCGGAAACTAATATACACGGGTTCATAGTTCCTAGAAGTTCTCGAAGGAACATTTACCGAAATACGACCAAGAAGATACTTAGAGCGAATATCGCCCCTGAGAATCTTATATATTGTAATCGAATTAAGCATAGTCCGTCTACTAGCTAGAGTAGGTAATTTAATCAAAGACAATCTACTGACATATGGAGGAAGATGGACGTTAGGATCCCATCTCAGGTTCCTAAGACAAAAAATAAGGAATTGTTTCTGTACCGATTCTATCATATTCACATAAAAGTCATATTGTGGATCCCATACCACTGATCCATATTCTAATATGAGCCTAACAAGGGATGTAAAAAGATTTTTCGTGATATATGGATCAGAAAGTTCCTTCGCCCAGCGCTTAATGAACGAAAGTACGCCATAAGCCTTATTAACAGTAGCAATAATGTGACTATTGAAAGACAATTTCCTATCAAGTAACAAACCTAAATCCAAGAAAGAATTGACCAATTCTAATGTAGAACCACCTATAGAATACCGGGAGGTAATCATACGTGATCTGTAAAACGCCATATGCTTACATTTACCCAAGTTTAAAACCATAAGGTTATGATTGCACCAACTCCCAAACCGATCCAGATCATTTTGAAGTAGAATATAGTCTGAAGTATTTTTATATGACATAAATATTTTCACATCGTCCGCGTACATAAGCACATTAGACTCAGCTATCGAATTAGGCAAATCGTTGATAAACAAGAGAAATAAAATAGGACCCAGGTGACTTCCCTGAGGAACGCCGGAAGACACTTGGATAGGTCTAGATAACGAATCCTCAAAAATTACCATCTGTTCGCGACCAGTAAGGTAAGATGAAATCCATTCAATAATATTACTATTAAACCCGATAGCGCTTAACTTACTCAGTAGGAGGCGATGGTTAACCTTATCGAAAGCTTTACTAAAATCCGTATAACATCGGTTTGCATTCCTGAAATAACATCGGTTTGCATTCCTGAAATATAACCATCAATTACGTGAGAAGAAAATTGAAGTAAGTTTGTAACTGTAGACAGACCTTTGCGAAAACCATGTTGTCTACAGTCAATAATAGAGGAAACTTTGTAAGATATAATGTCAGTGACCAGTTTCTCAAGAAGTTTTGGAATCGCACTCAGTTTCGCAATACCTCTATAATTTGACACATTTGTAATGCTACCCGACTTATGAAGAGGGACAATATACGAACTTTTCCAGACCGCTGGAAAGCAGCTAAATTTCAAAGATGCATTGAATAGTATAGTCAATGGTGTAGCTAATGTCGTAGAACAGTATTTTAGCACAGAACTAGGGATCCCGTCAGGTCCATAAGTGTTCGTGGCTTCAGTGATGAAAGGTTCTCCTGGACCCACGTATCACTCATAGAAGTGATCCCGAACGGATCTAATGACCGAATATCATAAGGATAGTCACAGGTAGTCGATACTGAATTAACCGAGTAAACAGATGAGAAATGTCAGCAAAACAATTGGCAATAGATTCAGAGTCTATGTATTCGACATCATTCATCACAATTCGAGAAGGTCTTGATACGGACTTACGCTTGGTATTAACAAAGTCGAAAAAACTTTTAGGATTGTTCCTAAAATTCTTACCAATCTTGGACAAGTAAGATTGATAACACTTGCGAGACTCTGCTTCGGAACGACATCTGGCAATAGTGTACTTACTATAATCAAAAGATCTACCTGATACCCTAAACTTTTTATGTAATCTACTCTTGACATTTTTTAACTGCTTTAAATATTTAGAAGACCAAGGAGGTGAGCAATTCTCATCTTCTGCAGATACCCTCGGCACAGATTTACGTATACATCGCCACATTACATCATAAAAATTAATTAAGCTCCCATCAAAGCTCTGGCGATCCTCGCAATCTAATATTAACATACAATCGACAGATTCAAAAAGACTATTCAGTAAGAAAAAATTAGCACGTGAGAAACAAAAAGTTCTCCTGGTAGATTTTGAATAGATTGAATTTTCAGTCTGGAGATAGAAACGAATACAAATTGTAGGATGGTATGAGTCCTCGGGCAAACTCATCTATCAAATTTATCTATTCTATCTTTGGTTTTACTAAACAATCTACCTAGTGTGTGTGTTGTTTTATGGGCCATTTTGTAATTATTAGTATCAAATATTTTTGATTTTTCTAATCTCTCAGAAAATCCTGGCACATAAGATAATGATTTGAACTTTTTTGGTTCCACCGTTGGGTTTTGGTTATCTTGCCCCTTATCTTCATATTGCATTATCAATCTATTGACTAACCCTATTGGGAAATTGTTGTCCATTAATATAGTTGTTATCTTCTTCTTATTCTTTTTGTGAAAATTCCCGTCGCTTATCTTCAAAACTCTGTCTATGAGGTTTCTTGCCGTATTGACAACCATTAATTTCGGGTGTTTGGAGTGGTGATTTCTAACCCTTCCAGAAGCAGTTGGTTTTTGGTACCAATCCACTAATAAATTCTCCCCATTTCTTATTACCATAGTATCCAAGTAACGGAGTCTTGATCCACGCTCATCTTCAATTGTAAACCTAATCTTAGGATGAAAATTATTAAATGTTGTCAAAATATTATCTATAGCACTATTTGTAACGATACAGAATAAATCGTCCATATATTTAGTAATGGTTTACGGTTTTATGGCCATCTCTTCTATGCAGGAATCAAGTAGATTCTCCATAACAATATCAGCCACAATCGGGGAAGCTGGAGATCCCATTGGAAGTCCTTCTTGTTGAAAATATACCTTTTCATCGTACCGGGAATACCTGTTGTCTTCTATACAAAACTTTAAAATTTAGAGGAATAATGATTTATTAATATTTGTGTGCTGTTCTATTCTGTCCCATTTTTCCTCGATAATACGAAGTGCTAAGTCTACTGGTATACTCGGAAATAAACCTTAAACTGCAATGAGCGTTTTATATTGTGTTTGGAGTCTTCTGTACTCCTTTTCGGTATATTCGTAATGTACCTACACAACTCATAAGAAGGTGAATTAACAAAAGAACATATTGGTCTCAACGGAAAATCTTCTTTGTGTATTTTTGGGACTCCATACAACCTAGGTGCTGCGGACACATTTGTCTTAAGTTTGTTCTTCTCAATTTGATCTATGTTTCCTGCTTTATATAGTTTTTCTACTATATCATTGTTAATTTTCTGAAGTTTTCTGGTAGGATTTTTATCCAATAGTTTGTATTTAGCTGTATCCCCTACAATATTGTTAATTCGTGATATATAATCACATTTGGTTATAGCTACCGTCGCATTTCCCTTTTCTGCATTAACTTTCATTACATCCTTATTATTCTTTAAATACTTTTCAGCCTTATCTACTTTTTCTAACATAAATTTATCCATATTCGACAGTTACACTTTACTCATCTGACTATCTATGATCGTCGTCAATTTAGTTCTAGCTATTTCCTGTTCTACCTTACCCGGTAGTGTTTGAACTAAATCTTCTCCTTCTGCTATAATATTCAATAATGGTAACTGGTCCCTTTTCACCGGCAGTCCATGTTTCTGTCCAAGGGAGAGAATCCATTGTACCTCCGTTGGAATGTCCTTGCCTGTTATATTAATCAACCATTTACTATTAAATTTTATCCCTAGTTTCTTTCCCTGTAAATCCATAAGGCAATTGAATTTTTTCTGGTGTACCTCCTTAATTTTCTCATTAAATGATTTTGGTAATCTGGCCTCATATTCGAAAAACTCCCTCATTTCCTCTCCTGTCAAATGTTGACTTAAATTACTGATTATAACTTGTATTTCGTGTTCAACTTGTGTAAGCAATTGATGTTTTTCCCTGAGTGTAAGGCTAAGAATTTTGTTGTGCAAATGTTGGGTATATCCGGATATAATTTGCCGAAATTTTGGCAACCCATTTTCACACAAAAATATTCAAAACATTCTTGGTGGAATTTGCAATAAATTTCGGAATAATACCTGATTTTCGACAGCGGATTAGAACTGTGATCGTCTGCTTTATCCTAATGACCTTATCCCTCGTCGTTTTAAATGGGTTCACCCATCTCCTACCCTGGCTGTTCTTCTTGAAATTGCTGTACTCCATTGTCCTTCCCCTTCGTTAGTCTTTTGGCGTGCTCACCTCTGATTGAATAAGTTATGATTTATACGACCTTTCGTATTGTATTCAATAATTAAATTGTCCGAGCGTTTGGTTGTGTTTTTTAATTAATTATATTTTTTCGATATTTCGCTATCCTTTGGATAGCATCGTCAGGAAGATATATTATTATTTATAAATGTGAAAACAATTGATGAACAAAATTTTTTTTTCATGTCATTTGAAAAAACAACAATAACAAAAAATTAAACAATTGAAGAAATTCTCCTGTCATATGAAAAATGTTCTAAATTACAGCCAGAAAAATTTTTGTGTAGAAATAGTTTCTCTAATTTACAGCCAGAAAAATAATTTGGTTGATAAAAATATGTACATAATGATAAATTCAACAAGTTACATCTGGATATATTAAAAATGTTACCTAGTGACAAATTCAATGATACATCAAACAATTTTCGGTGAAATATTCTACATTTTACTAATTCAATGTCTATAATTCGGTGCTACATTATCCGTATTTGCTTTAAAGTTTATTCTCTTCGCTATTGGAGTTCTTATTATCTGTAACATTTCTAACATAAAACGACGTTTATAATTATTTTCCCTATTCAAAACTGAGGTATCTTAAACGTTTGGAAAATGATTTAAGCTTGCACAGTGTGATGATAATGCTGTTTTTTGAGTTGAGTTGTGTCTATATTTTTGATCTGATTTGTGTCCTGCAATTCTAGTCTTAAGTTTATTTTTAGTTGTACCTACATATACCATATTGCAACTTTCACTATTATTTCCTCCACAAGGTATTTTGTGTACTATATTAGATCTATCAAATTTTTCTATTCTATCTTTGGTTTTACTAAACAATCTACCTAGTGTGTGTGTTGTTTTATGGGCCATTTTGTAATTATTAGTATCAAATATTTTAGATTTTTCTAATCTCTCGGAAAATCCTGGCACATAAGATAATGATTTGAACTTTTTTGGTTCCACCGTTGGGTTTTGGTTATCTTGCCCCTTATCTTCATATTGCATTATCAATCTATTGACTAACCCTATTGGGAAATTGTTGTCCATTAATATAGTTGTTATCTTCTCCTTATTCTTTTTGTGAAAATTCCCGTCGCTTATCTTCAAAACTCTCTCTACCAGGTTTCTTGCCGTATTGACAACCATTAATTTCGGGTGTTTGGAGTGGTAATTTATAACCCTTCCAGAACCAGTTGGTTTTTGGTACCAATCCACTAATAAATTCTCCCCATTTCTTATTACCATAGTATCCAAGTAAGGGAGTCTTGATCCACGTTCTTCTTCAATTGTAAACCTAATATTAGGATGAAAATTATTAAATGTTGTCAAAATATTATCTCTAGCTATATTTGTAACGATACAGAATAAATCGTCCACATATTTAGTAATGATTTTCCGTTTCTCTTGGCCATCTCTTCTATGCAAAACGTAGATAAGGCTGATAACTATTTAAAGAATAATAAGGATGTAATGATAGTTAATGCCGATAAGGGAAATGCGACGGTGATAATACATCCAATATCTTTGTCTGGATTCCATTGTTTTTTGAATCGAAGTATTGAATAAGTATTGGTAATAGCTTAGTAGTGCCGAAATTACTCGTGTCGGATGATACACTCACAAATTTAATTTGTTCAATATTTTTCCTAACTATTTTTATTGAAAGGGGTGAAAGAACCTTCCTAACTATTGCTGTAGCCTTAGTACGGTTGCAAGATATATTTTTAACTCTTTGAGAATCATTAAAAAGTAATTTATCTAATCCAACTGTGCAGTCCAGAGATAAGAAAGACATGTTATGAACAATGGTGTGATAAGCGATGCAACCCTCAACGGCTCGAATATCATTGTCGACAAGAGGTTTTGAAAAAACGTTACTTAGTTTGTTGGAGCAATCTTGACGAATAAACCCCAAATGACAGTTGATGTCTTGTACTCCTTTATTTGCGATAGAAATTGTGGAATTGCAGATGGTGCAAATGACTATCCAATCTGAATTTCCTCTTTTCATGTAGGAAAATTTCTTCTTTAACTCCTCATTAAACGTACACTTGCGTTTCGGCATTCTAAATTAGAAAATAAATGAATTTTTACACACTTCATTTATGTTTAATAACTTACTTGTTTCTTCGGTTAATGACCGGTGCGTAACAAAAGTGCCAGGGTGCAAGCAAACTTTAAGACACAACAACAGCTGATAAGGTTCACATTTTGATAATCTAAGAAATTGATCCCACGACATTTGACATAACAGCGACAATAAGTGTGTTCTGTCGTCGTACGCGTTATGGAATATAAGACAAAGTTTGAATTTTGAAAGTTTAACAATTAACCGTTTTGTTTGGGTCGCCTACCTGGTTGCCTTAATTGAGTTTTGGCTGATGTAAGTGGAGTGTCTGCCTGTTCCACTCGCCCGTCCGCTCCTGCTTGAGCTGTGGCTGACCGCGGGATTTCCCTGCCGGTAGGTGCTTCTGTTGATGTTACAGTGATTGCCGTAGCAGTTACCGGCAATTCAGTTAAGACTCACAGAGCTCTTCTTTTCGTTCTATTATATCCAACTTACTAAGGATTCTATGTTTTTCTTTTTGGGTTTCTATAGAAACAACACTTCTTCCCTTTGTATTCAAAGTTTCTTTTTTTTAATATAATTAGTTTTTACACACTTGTCACACTTTCTTTTTCACGTCTGTCTCTATCTTTGCTTTTGCTCGAATGAAGTCTTCTTCGCGGTCGAATCGTTGTTTTTTCTCGAGCCGTACGCGCAGTTGGAGTCCTGGGCCACGCAGGTTTGACGCCGTTGAAACATAAGTATCACAGTTCTGAGTCACGAAGATTTTTTACGGCGGATGAATTGCAGTGGCTAAGATGCCCTCAGACGTGAGACAGAAACAAGTTTTAATTCATAACGTTTAGTTGATATTGACTTTTTAAGTAGTATTTTAAAATGATAAGAGATTTTAAATGTTTTTTTGATATTTGATTCCATAATTCAGATTTTATTATGGAAAAGGGCTAAAGTAGGACAAGCCCGGATACTTGCTGAAAAAGAAGTAGGACTGCCACGTACGACCATAAATAGAGGAAGGTGTCCGGGGAAAAGAGAACGGATGGCAACCCTCACTGCACCTTGGTTGTATGGAGTCCCAAAAATACACAAAGAAGATTTTCCGTTGAGACCAATATGTTCTTTTGTTAATTCACCTTCTTATAAGTTGTGTAGGTACTTTACGAATATACTGAAAAGGATTACAGAAGACTCCAAATACAATATAAAATACTCATTGCAGTTTAAGGATAAAATAAAGAAACTAAGAATACTAAATTGTGAGAAATTAGTTTCATTTGATGTAGTTTCTTTATTTCCGAGTATACCAGTAGACTTAGCACTTCGTATTTTCGAGGATAAATAGGACAGAATAGAACAGCACACAAATATTAATAAATCATTATTCCTCTATATTTTAAAGTTTTGTATAGAAGACAACAGGTATTTCCGATACGATGATAAGGTATATTTTCGACAAGAAGGACTTCCAATGGGATCTCCAGCTTCCCCGATTGTGGCTGATATTGTTATGGAGAATGTACTTGATTCCTGCATAGCGAGATGGCCATAAAACCGAAAATCATTACTAAATATGTATGTGGACGATTTATTCTGGATCGTTACAAATAGTGCTATAGATAATATTTTGACAACATTTAATAATTTTCATCCTAATATTTGGTTTACAAATGAAGAAGAGCGTGGATCAAGACTCCCTTACTTGGATACTATGGTAATAACAAATGGGGGGAATTTATTAGTGGATTGGTACCAAAAACCAACTGCTTCTGGAATAGTTATAAATTACCACTCCAAACACCCGAAATTAATGGTTGTCAATACGGCAAGAAACCTCATAGAGAGAGTTTGGAAGATAAGCAACGGGAATTTTCACAAAAAGAATAAGGAGAAGATAACATCTATATTAATGGACAACAATTTCCCAATAGGGCTAGTCAATAGATTGATAAGGCAATATGAAGATAAGGGGCAAGATAACCAAAACCCAACGGTGGAACCAAAAAAGTTCAAATCATTATCTTATGTGCCAGGATTTTCTGAGAGATTAGGAAAACCAAAAATATTTGATACTAATAATTACAAAATGGCCCATAAAACAACACACACATGTCATGTTCACGTACTAACTACAATAGGGGCGCCATCTACCATGTAGGAGATAGCCCAGAATAACGGCTAGACAAGCAAAAAAATTTTTGTCATTTAACACACGACCTAGTAGGGATGGCCATAAAACCGAAAATCATTACTAAATATGTATGTGGACGATTTATTCTGGATCGTTACAAATAGTGCTATAGATAATATTTTGACAACATTTAATAATTTTCATCCTAATATTTGGTTTACAAATGAAGAAGAGCGTGGATCAAGACTCCCTTACTTGGATACTATGGTAATAACAAATGGGGGAATTTATTAGTGGATTGGTACCAAAAACCAACTGCTTCTGGAATAGTTATAAATTACCACTCCAAACACCCGAAATTAATGGTTGTCAATACGGCAAGAAACCTCATAGAGAGAGTTTGGAAGATAAGCGACGGGAATTTTCACAAAAAGAATAAGGAGAAGATAACAACTATATTAATGGACAACAATTTCCCAATAGGGCTAGTCAATAGATTGATAAGGCAATATGAAGATAAGGGGCAAGATAACCAAAACCCAACGGTGGAACCAAAAAAGTTCAAATCATTATCTTATGTGCCAGGATTTTCTGAGAGATTAGAAAAACCAAAAATATTTGATACTAATAATTACAAAATGGCCCATACAACAACACACACATGTCATGTTCACGTACTAACTACAATAGGGGCGCCATCTACCATGTAGGAGATAGCCCAGAATAACGGCTAGACAAGCAAAAAAATTTTTGTCATTTAACACAGGACCTAGTAGGGAACTCAGCCAAGTGTCAATAACATGTGATCGAATTCACTAACATGAAAACCAATGATGTGCCACGTCAACAAGCATGACGAAATAAACCAACGAAAGAATTATGAATATGGCTGACTTGGGCGAGCTCAAGATATTCATCGTTCATTTCATCAGCGTCAGCACGAAGATATGCAGCAATGCAAGTGTGACTTAGTGACTTTAACCAAGTGTGACTTAGAAAAAGTATAAAACTAGAGTGACCACGAGGAGTTATAACCACCAATTCACAGCCACGTGAAATCTTCCCGTTCAAGTTACCAGCCACAAGTTATTATCCCCTTTGGAAAATATCCACATCGGCAAAGAAAATCGAGGGTAAGTACAGGCGATGAATGACGATAGTGAGACAAAAAAATATAAAAGAAGAAAAAATTACACCAACATGGGACAAAAGCAAGGACAGTTGGATTAATGCTTGGGGTTTTTTTTTCCTCCAGGCTAAAATTGCGCACATCATAAAAAGGGAAAGAAAACACCACCAAGTCGCGGCCCTCGTAAATTTCTATAATTTCCATAATTTCTGCAATTTCTACAATTTCTATAATCCCCGTAATTTACCACCATTCTCTATAATTCCCGTAACTTCTATAATTTACATAATTTTTTGCGAAGTTGCCATAATTTCCGTAATTTTTCTACGAATATTCTACAAGCGGCGTAATTTTCTATAACTTCTACAATTTTCATAATCTCATGCAAATGTCTACAAATTTTCGCTGAAATCGAAAAGTTGATTTAATTTCATCTTTTTGTGTAACTTCGCGTGTCCGATGTGTTGCTTTAAATTCTACAAACGGCACCCTTAAAGAAACACAATTTAAATTAACCGCGAACGCCTGACGCCTCTATTGTGTTTAACATCAGCCAACTGCGCATTCAAAGTCACGTAGCGAGAAGGAAAAAGAAGAAGCAGAAATTCATTCGAGAACATTTTAAACCACGCCAGACGACGCCAGCAAATTATCATTCTTAAAGTGCAGACGAGACTCCATTGCCTCCCATCAGTATCCAGACGGTGAAGAAAGCTTCACCCAAGAGGTTTCTCAGCGGAAAAACAACCCTCACAATAACGACGACAGCATCAGTATCCTGGTCAACAATCAAATACACAACCAGTCAACAGTAATTCCCTAAGAAACAACAGAACACAAGTAAATTCATCCCTGTCCCAAACAGGCCAGTGGTAAGTTTCCCTGTTTCATTCCTATTCTATGGGGTTATCCAGCCCACCAGTTTCCCCTGCTATTCTGTCCGTCCGGTGGTGATTAGAGCAGTTACTATATTTGCTATGTTTCCCTATTTCATGCTGAACACCATTATATTAAGTACATGAAAGGCGTAAGAGCCCGCCGTACATTTTGGTTGTAAGCCACCACAATAATCCAATAATCCTCCCATTAATCCGAGGTGGAAAGGGGTACGGAATTGAGATAATCATTCAAAAGTTGTGGCTTACGCAGAAATGTTGACCATATAATAAGAACGGCAAAAGCTTTAACAATAAGTCATCAGATAAACCCTTAATATAAAATACGTTTTAAGTGTTGTTACCACTGTAAAGGGTTGACATTTGGTATCACCATTGCATTAGCACAAAACTGTCAGTCGATAGGGAACGAGCGCTCGAGCCACTACGAAAACCAATAATGCAAGGACAGTAAGAACAAATCATTACATTTTTGAAATAAAACCAAACATACACACCAATGTCTTCCTTATAGGACAAAAGAAAAGGAAAATTGGCCAATAAGTCCATGAGACTATAAATAAAATACCAAATTTGAATGAACAAACATGATAATTCTACACACAAGAAACACCAAAAACAACTATTTATAAAATACACCTACAACAACAACTAAACGATCAAGTTTTGATACTCTACAGTGCGTCTAGAAAAAAAATCCGAGAGATAGTTATTTTTGGTCTTCTTCCACTAAAATTTACTACATTATCCAAATTGTAATATTTCATATAAACCTTTTTTACAGCTAAAGTTATATTTACCATTATATTTTTGAATTTTGTTAAACCTTTCATTAGATTTTAAGGAAATTTGTATTCTATTTCCTATTTGTCATTTCTGCAATTACATTTAATTGCCAATAGATAACCTTTTTGTTATCTTCTATCTAGTTAGACATTTGCGCTTGCGCCTAAAGATATACTGTGGAAACACAGCTTTTTAGTTATAAGGAGAAAAACTACCTGACTGTTATCTAAGTAAGACGAACAACTGCTGATTCCAACTAAAAGAATAAAGTGGGAACAGTTTTCGCCGGGTGCAGTCATAGAATAACATTAGGGCGACTATCGTCAAAAAGGCAAAATGTTTAACTTTGCAGATCTATCAGAATTAAGTATAAACATTTTATTACCAACCTATTTGGGTTTCATCCCATTGTTTAGTATTAAGAATTCCTCTTTTGAAAATGGAAGAAGTAGAATAACCCTTAACGGGAACAAAATTAGTAGAAGTAAGAATTTTCCGGTAATCAACCGACGAATAGAATTTAGATCATAGTTTTCAATTTCATGGGCATCAAGCCGATCGAATTAAATATCAAATTAAGTCTCGTTCAGTTTATCGGGCATAGCAGATGTAAGCTGTGCGCCGAATTTATAGTTTAGTTCAGTTTATCGGGCATAGCAGAAGTAAGCTGTGCGCCGAATTTTTAGTTTAGTTCCGTTTATCGGGCATAGCAGATGTAAGCTGTGCGCCGAATTTCTAGTTCAGTTCCGTTTATCGGGCACATCAGACGTAAGTTGTGCGCCGAATTTATTTCCAGTTTAGTATCGTTCCGTTTATCGGGCACAGCAGACGTAAGCTGTGTGCCGAATTTTTGGTGCTGAGGCAGACGTATTATTAAAGCTAATATTGACCCAACTATTTGTTTAGTGGCGGTCTCGTTTCTTCCGGTTAGCGTTTTCTAAAGGTTAATTTTTTTCAACTTCAGCAGACGTAAGCTGGGGGTTTTTATACCCTGCGAGTTCAGTTCCTCTAGACAATTCTTATTCAGACCAAAGTTGCTTGTGCGAACTGCGGTCCTAGAAGTTGCGAGTTTAGTCTTTTTGGCGAATATACGTTCGGATGTGTTATTTTCAGTCAAGTTAAAGTTTCAGTCAAGTTAAAGTTTTAGTCAAGTTATAGTTTTTAGTTGAGTTACAGTTTTACAGTCGAGTTCAAGTTCAAGTCAAGTTAAAGTTTTAGTTGAGTTAAAGTTTTAGTAAAGTTTTTGACAAGTTAAGTCAGGAGGATAATTGGTTGAAAGGTTAAAGGATAATTGTGTATGAAAACCTTAACCCAATCTGGTATAATTGTCTTTGTTTCATTGGAAAATCTTTGGGTAGACCTTATCATATTCCACGCCATAAACTTTTGAGTGGAAAACAATCAAGATGATAATCCAAAAGCTAGTAAGTCTGCTACGAAGATACTTTTTCTCCGTCTTCTTCATGGTTGTCCAAACCAGATCTGGTTCTGACCAGGGGGGCAACACCTTGGAGCAAGACACAGATGCCATTCCATCGGGGTCCACAGGACCAAACACCGCTCCGTCTATACCAACATCGGACACTACAGGTTCGGATAACCCATTGGGGGTTATCATGAACAGTGCAGACGGAAATCAGATACGGTCACAGGACAGTAATACAGGTCAAGCCGACAGCGTACCCCCTGAGGAAATTTTTGACGATTCATTGCCCGGTCCGCCATACAGTGAGATTACGGTACCACCACTGAGTCAAGACAGCGTCAATTCTCGAAGGCCCAACCTGACGCATAATGTGAACTCGGATACCTTGACGCTAATAAACGCGGCAGTTGGGATAGCCAGGATGGAGCTGCAAGATCTCATTCCGTCCATCGTTGCAGCAACAAGAAGATGCGATATTCTGGAACAAGTCGACGTCTACAGATCACCTCAAGCGACGACGGTTCCAATATTAACCGCGAGGCAAGACGGGACAACAAGACCTAGTGTCAGAATAACAGTGCCCGACAACCGTTCATAGCAGGTTCTGGATCATTGGAGACAGATCCACACAGAGGATATACCCCGTGGCTTAATGCTTTGGACTCTCCGTCATCTCCCCAGCCATCTCAACAAGAAGCAAACAATCAGCTTCCTTACCAGGTAGACTTTTTGGATTGGTCAGTGCGCAACACCAGCAATGACAGCCGGCCGTTGAATAGACCATCGCAAAATAGACAGGAACACCAAACCCAGCCCTCGCCGAACCATACGCGACCTAGCAACACTAGGGCTATACTACCACCACCAGGGAATAGGACATCAATAAACAGCGGAGGGCAAAGTCATTCTGAGACATCGACTCGAGAATCACGCCAGACCCGGCCATGGTACATAATATGGGAAAATGGGGTTTGAAGTTCGACAGTACAGCGCATACTCTGAACGTGCAAGAGTTCCGGGCTAACCGGCTAAAACAAAGTTATCGATGCTCGGATTTGGATTTCCTTACCAACTTCCATCAACTACTGGAGAAACCGGCAATTGATTGGTATTGGAATTACCTCAAAATAGAAGAGGCACCGTCCTGGGAACAACTACAGCGAGATATTTTGAAGCAGTACCAGCCCTTTTAGGGCGATACGCAGATCCAGAAACAACTCCTGGCATGTCGATAAGTGGACAATGAAAGTTTTGAAAGTTTCTATAACGCTGTGGTAGACCTGAACAATCTGCAAGATGAGCCATACAGCGAGAAGAAGCTAGTGTCGGTGATAAAGAGAAACCTGAAACCGGCCCTATCTAACCTCATATTTGGCCTAAAATTCGCAAATCTGAATCAACAGTACAGCGCCTACCCGCCGAAGAAGATCAACGAGCTTGAGTGTGTGGAAGAAGAAGAACAGGCAGTAGAAGCGATCCAGGCCAAGATACCACCAACCTGTTGGAACTGCAGAGATGTCGGCCACGAATATCGAGAATGTTATCAGCCGGCCAAGCATGTGTTCTGTCACCAAATTGTCCAACGTGTTTGGGAAACGGATGGAAGCCCCGTCCTCCAGCTGGGGAGGAACGGCTAAAGGCAACAGTAAGCCAGTCATAGAGAGAGTTTCCCAGCATGCACAGACCTCTCACCCAACGCCGTCGATTAAGAAAAAGGGGCACCCAGCTAATAAAGACTCTGACAGAAAAAGAAAAGCCAAGGGAGTCGCCAGAGAAATAAGCCCTATCAGAAGCCAAGCCCCAATCAAAGACACCACCAAACCGAAGGAGACACCGATAACAAGAAAAGCGCTAATGTCGACACAGACTAACAAACGGTACAGACAAGCAGAGATCGAAGGAGTGCTTAATATAAAACCAAAGACGAACATCACATTCATACCAACGACCTCCTTGGTAATCACTAAACGTGTGGAAAAGGCCCGAGCAAGATATAGAGTCCGTAGGCAAAAGAGAAAGGAAATCGCAGCAGCAACCCTGTTTGAAGGCCCCGACTCGAGGCTTTATGCCAAAATTGAAATCAACGGTATTCCTATCGAAGGATTGCTCGACAGCGGGGCAACGGTAACTTGTCTAGGCAGAGACTGTCTGAAGTTCTTGGACATAGCCAAACTACAAATTCACTACTTCAATTCGAAGATACGAACGGCGGATGGCAGCGCACACAGTAAAGTAGGAAGAGTGCGTACCGAAGTTGGCTTCAATGGAAGAAAGAAAGTGGTCACGTTCTATCTAGTACCCACGTTGAATAGACAACTCTTTTTAGGAGGAGACTTCATGAAAGCTTTCGGCTGTTTCGCCAATATAGAGAGCTTATCGACAAATGATATTCCGCTCTTCGATGAAGGAGAAGTGGAGGTAGACAAAAGAATGCACCAGTTAACAGCAGAGCAAAGAACACGGCTAGATCAAGTGGTTGAAATGTTCCCCTATTTCACTACCAAAGGTTTGGGGAAAACCACGTTGGAAACTCACACCATCGACACCGGAGACGCCACACCTGTCAACGATAGACACTACCCAGTCTCACCGGCAGTACAAAAACTGCTATACAGTGAACTGGACAGGATGCTGGACTTGGGGGTGATAGAAGAAAGCGAAAGTCCCTGGAGTCATCCAGTCACACTAGTACGCAAAGGAGACAAGAATCGACTATGCCTGGACGCACGAAAATTGAACGCAAGGACAGTGAAAGATGCCTACCCCCTACCTCATATCGAGGGCTTGCTCAACCGTCTCGGGGACACCTTTTATATATCCAGCATCGATCTCAAGGACGCATTTTGGCAAGTCCCATTGGACCCTGCAAGTCGTGAAAAGACAGCATTCACAGTACCCGGCAGGCCATTATATCAGTATATGGTTATGCCCTTCGGTCTGTGCAATGCTGCCTAGCGACTGTGCCGACTTATGGACAAGGTTATCCCCAGGGCGTTACGAGAGAGAGTCTTCGTTTATCTGGATGATTTGTTAGTCGTATCCCCTGATTTCGACACACATTTGGTGGTGCTGGCCAAGGTGGCTAAATCTCTGGAACAGGCCTGACTAACAATCAATGTGAATAAGTCTAATTTCTGCTTCAAGGAACTCCGTTATCTTGGGTATATAGTAGGCGGCGGTCAGTTAAAACCAGACCCGGGGAAGGTCGAGACAATCACCAAATATGAGTACCCAAAGTCTGTGAAACAAGTTCGTAGCTTTATGGGGGCAGTCGGGTGGTATCGGCGCTTCATTCCGGACTTCGCTTCTATATCAGCCCCAATATTTGATACTCTGAAAAAGGGCAGGATATTTTGGTTCCATCAGCAGGCAGCAAATTCTTTTGACTTTTTGAAAAGAGCTTTAGTAACTAGTCCAATATTGCGGCATCCGGACTTTGAACGTCATTTCTACATACAATGTGATGCATCTGATGTGGGTACAGGAGCAGGAGAACATCCAATTGCATTTTTCTCCCACAAGCTCACACCCGCACAGAAAAACTACTCAGTCACGGAACGCGAATGTTTAGCAGTGGTCCTAGCTATAGGCAAATTTAGGCCTTACGTGGAACTTCTACCCTTTACCATCATCACAGACCACAGTAGTCTCAAGTGGTTAATGATCAACCGAAACCTGAGCGGAAGATTGGCCAGATGGAGTCTACACCTACAAGCATACGACTTCCAGATCGAACATCGTGCTGGAACACAAAACGTGGTACCGGACACCCTATCCCGTTACGACTTAGAAGAGATCTCGGTCCCCATGGGCGACTTCATAGATTTAGATTCCCCAGCGTTCTCTTCAGAGGGATACCAAGAACTCCTGAAAACTATCAAGGGCAAAGAGGCTCAACTCCCCGACCTAAAGGTCGCAGATGGCTATGTTTATAAGAGAGCACGGCCATACATAGGAGAACCAGATAGGGATGAATTCGCGTGGAAGCTCTGGGTGCCAATAGAATTAACACCTGGTATTATCTCAAAAGCACATGATCCACCCCAGGCATCGCATGGCGGTTTTATGTGGGAGTTGAAATTCAATTTTCTGTCCAAGAGAACACCAAGATCAACAAATGAATCCACCGATTCAAGAACATTGCCACCTAAAATGTATTTTGCCGAAAGCAATGATGACCTAGAGAACAGCATATGCTTACATTTCGTAAAATTAAGCTCCATCAAATTGGTCTCGCACCACGTCTGGAAAGTAGACAAATCCCTCTGAAGTAAAGAATATTGACAAGGATCCTTGTAAGAAAAATAGATCTTCACGTCATCAGCGTACATTAACAATTTACAGTGCATTATGGAGGCGGGTAAGTCGTTAATGAATAACAAAAATAGAACCGGCCCAAGATGACTGCCCTGCGGCACCCCAGATGACACAAAAATAGATCTTGAGAATGATCGACCAAATGATACCATCTGTTCTCTGTTGATTAAATAAGAACTAATCCAATTCAGCATGCTACAATTAAAACCCATTGCCCCTAGTTTATATAATAACAAATTGTGGTTAACTTTATCAAAAGCCTTCCTAAAATCGGTAAAAATCACATCAGTTTGATCTCCATTAATAAAGCCGTCAATAATAGAAGAGGAAAACTGAAGCAAATTAGTCACGGTGGAACGACCCTTCCGAAAGCCATGTTGACATGGATCTAAAATAGAGGAAACCTGATGAGAAATTACCTCTGTGACTAACTTCTCAAAAAGTTTAGGAATGGCACTCAATTTTGCAATTCCCCTATAATTTGCAACATTTACTAAACTACCAGATTTGTGGAGAGGGATTATATAAGAGCTCTTCCACTGTGCAGGAAAATGACCGAACTTCAACGAAGCGTTAAATAAGAGAGTCAACGGTAAGCTGAGAGAATTCGAGCAGTATTTCAACATAGAGTCCGGGATACCATCAGGACCAGCTTTATTCGAGGCTTTCAAGCTGATTAAGTTATCTAGCAACCACGAAGAATTTACGACAGGTGCATCAAACGGAATGGTAGAGCGGACAGTATACGGGTATGATTTGGAAACATCATAGGCTCGGGTGGAATAAATAGATGCGAAAAAATCGGCGAAACAATTAGCAATAGACTCTTCATCTGAATATTCAATACCGTTCATTTTGATCCTACAAGGTGTGGAAGACGAATTACGCTTCAAGTTAACAAATGTAAAGAATGATTTGGGGTTCCGTTTAAAATTAGCCTTCAACCTATCCAAATATAATCTGTAACTCTCACGAGATTTGGAGTTGTATCTACTCCTAGCAACAATATACCTAGCATAGTCTGCTAGCAGTCCAGATTTTTTATACTTTTTCGAACATCTATTCCTTACATTCTTGAGACTATTTAGAGCCCTTGAGGACCATGGGGGACCAGTATTACCCATTATTGGCCTCTTGGGTACAGACTTAGAAATATAGCCATTGTTTCTGCTGGTGCCCTTTTTTTCTCACCTCTTCGTCTCCGTTGGCCGGGAACTGGTACGTCCGACGTGCAGTGGATGTAGTTGGTCGGGAATGGCTTCTTCCGACGTTCCGCAGGGGCCACAAGTAGACAAAAAAAACGCACTTTTTGTAGGGTTGTTCAGTAGTAATGGGCCCGTCCCACGTACTACACTTTATTTTAATTTTGCTTAATTTTTTTAAAAAACGAACACTTTAAATCTTCAGGGCTGATGTGCCTGTTGCCGCTTCTACGATTTTTTGATGTATACAAAAAGGTAAACATCACGGGCCACACATCAAATTCGTGACGCCGTTGAGTAAATGCTTGACAATCACAAGCAACAAGTTCCTTAACGCCGTTGAGTGACATCAGCCGCTGATACAATCAGACAGGTAGTGATGGTTGGGCGACAGGCACATCATCAGCGACAGGCGTAAACATCCTGCCCACCTTGCGACATATCGTCTATCCGATGTATCGCAACGATTAATCTTACACATTTGTCTGTGCCTTTTTTTTTTGTTTTTAGTTCAAAAAAATTCAATGTAATTCAATAACAATTATTAATCAATAAGAAAGAAAAGGAAAATAATGAAATTTAACAAACAAATCCAAGATACGTGAAAGAAAGGCAAAAAATTAACAATTTAAATAAAATAAGTGATGCCGACTGCTTCCCCTCCTGGCTGAGACACGGTTAGGTTAACTTCAGACGTTCACCTGATAGTGGTCGTTCTCCCCTTCACCAAAGTATACCGGGCCAAAGACTGTGGGCTGTATAAAGATTTGGCCGGACTTCACTACAGCTGGCACCTTAAAAACTTTATGGGCTACATCAGCTCCGAGCACCATAAACACGCAATACTGCCTCCACCACCACTGGTCTGCGTGGTGAACACCTTGGAGCAACGGATGCGTGGCTGTCCAATCCCGGTCAATTTGTTTAATTGGTGTAATGGCCAATTCGCTGTCCAGCACAGCACATCGTACTTCGATGGGTGGACGGTCATATTTTCGGTGCTGCAGTTTGACTGTAGTATACCCCTGTTTTACTTGGCAATGGTAGCGAGACACGGAGTCCTGAGTGGTGCAGGAAACAGCACGGTTGGGGTCGATGAGGACTCGGATTTCCTTCTTCGGCCCCGTCACATCCATATGCACGCGCAAAGTCGCAGTCATGGGGAACCAGGTCCTGCCTTCGGCCATCGGGTGCAAGAGGCTGTGGTGCTCGCGCTGGCACAAAACGCAAAGGTCCTTCCTCTTGCAACGTTCGCGTAGATGCGATTGTGCAAGGCAGTTGCGGCACAACTTGAGGGCCACCACCTTTCGCCGTTTCTCCACAATGGATAATACCAGAAATTTTGTGCACTCACGCACAGAGTGCAGGCGCTCGCAGATAGGACATGGGTACCTTTCGTTGAATAGCTTATTCGACATTGTTTTTTTTTTCCTGGAAATATAAACACATTAGTATGGCGTATGGTGAAGGGTTTACGGGAGAGGGACAGGATTAGCAATCATTTAAGAATCACGCGGCAAAAGGACCATCTTATGGATAGACCTTTTAATGGTGCCGTTCTGCGTTCGCAATTCAGCGACACGGGCACAGTTATCAGAACCGCGAAAGACTTTTGTAACACGACCTAGACACCATTCAGTGGGACACAATGGTTCCTGTCGGATTACAACCAAATCATTCTCCTGGAGATTCTCTTGAGCAACCTTCCATTTAGTACGTTTTTGAAGCTCTCTGAGATACTCTTCTTTCCACCTGAGACACAACTCTTGCTGCATGGCTTTCACCTTTTGCCAACGCTGAATAACACTTTCAGCGGGAACTTTTCCCATCGGTTCGGCGGGGGTTAAAAGGGCAGAGCCTATCAAAAAATGCCCGGGAGTAAGTGCTGAAAAATCATCAGTTTCATTGGACAGCGGACTAAGTGGGCGAGAGTTGAGACACGCTTCTATCGATGCTAACATGGTGGAAAATTCCTCAAAAGTGTATTTGACTTGACCACTGATCTTCTTAAGGTGGGTCTTAAAACTTTTCACCCCAGCCTCCCACAAGCCTCCCATATGAGGCGCGGAGGGGGGAATAAAGTGCCAGGAAAGCTCTTGATGGCCATATTTTGAGACAGCTTCGTCTCGTAGCTCTTTGATATGAGCAACAAAATCAGCGCTAATTTGCCGATCTGCACCAACAAAGTTTTTCCCGTTGTCGGAGTAAATTCGGCTAGGGCAGCCACGGCGGGAGATGAAGCGCGTCAAGGCGGCTAAAAACGCAGGGGTAGAGAGGTCACTTACGGCTTCCAAATGAATCGCCTTTGTCGAAAAACAGACAAAGAGACATAGGGTATGTATGTCGTAATACGACAGTATCTACCGGTGAAACTCTTGAAGGGGCCGGCGAAATCGACACCGGCCGACTGAGGGTGGTGAGGGGCGACTGAGGGTGGTTCTCTCTTCAAGCAGATCTGCCATAATTTGTCCCTGGTACTTCTTTCTATGAATGATACATTCTTTACAGTTATTAAGAGCAACTTTTACTAGATTTTTCGCTTTCAAAATCCAACATTCTAAACGGATGGTATTCAGTACGAGACGTGAGTCCCCGTGCAACGTAATTTTGTGGGTGAACTCGACATAGAGTCGAGCGAGCCGACTACCATAAGCTAGGATAAGAGGATGTCTTTCATTATAGGACAAACTCTTAGTAGACCCAAGTCTACCGTTCGCTCTGATAAGTTGAGATTTGTCCAGAAAAGGTGTGAGTGTTAGCAAAGGGCAATTGGCTGGAAGATTTTTCTTTTGAGTGAGACACGCGTGTTCTGCGGGAAAGTGATGCTGTTGGGATAAGAGAAATAGTCGATTCTTAACAAATGACAACTCTGCAGATGATCCACGAATCCCTTCGTCAGCGTTTTCCCTTGCCGTTTTTAGCTTAGTTCGCTTATAGAATCGAAATACATATGCGATGACGTGAAGAGCCCTAGGTAGCGATGAGAAACGATTTAAAATGTCATCATCATCTGGAGAAGATCTAGCAACAAATACCTGAACCCCTTTAGAATCTTCTGACGTCACAAAATCCCGACACGATTTAGGCCACAAATGTTTCTCTTGTGAGAGCCATTTTGGTCCGTGCCACCATAAACTATTGTCTTTAAGTTCAGAAGCGATCATCCCCCGGGTTGCTAGATCGGCAGGATTATCTTGTGACACTACATGAGCCCAATTCCCATTGCCAGTTTTTTCCAATATCAGAGCGACTCTATTAGCCACAAACGTTGTCCAACTGCATGGTGGCTTTTTGAGCCACGCCAACACAATTGTCGAATCCGTCCATAAATACAGTGATGACGTAGCTGGCACTAATTCTGGTATTAGGCTGCCCCCCATTTTGGCCAAAAGCACTGCTCCACATGATTCTAGTCTTGGGAGCGACGGTTTTCTTATAGGAGCAACTTTTGTCTTTGATGTTAAGAGATTTGTGCATATTTTATCCCCCATCTGAATTCTTGAATACAAGGCTACTGCATAAGCCCCTTCTGATGAATCACAAAATGCGTGATACTCTATTAAACATTCCGGTGAATAATTTACCCATCTCGGTATTGTGACCAAATCTATTTCCTGATAATGAGATACAAAATTCTTCCATTTCTGCAGAGCTACGGGTTTTATATCATCGTCCCATCCTGCTTTGTCTAGCCACATGTCCTGCATGATAATTTTTGCCGTAACGACAATTGGTGCCAAAAATCCTATCGGATCGTACAACCGCGCAACAATCGAAAGAACTTCTCTTCTCGTGTATGTATTTTTAAGTGGCAGCTTCTCTGTGACGAAGAAAAAGTAATCATCAGCTGCATTCCATTGAAGACCCAATGTCTTTGCGGTACTTGCTCCATCGAAACACAAAAAATTTGAACTTAAAAGATTCTCTTTGGGCAGCTCAAATCCTCCTAAGTTCAAAATTCCGATCAGCTGTTCTCGAGCCTCTAATGCTTCTGTCATATTATCTGCAACTACTAAAACATCATCCACGTACATTGAGCTACTTATTATCCTCGCTCCTATTGGGAATCGATCCTTTTCATCTTCTGCCAACTTATGTAATGTTCTAATGACCAAGTATGGGGCACAATTTACGCCAAACGTGACCGTGTCCAACTCATAATCGCCTATTTCCTCCTTGTCCGAGGCACGATAAACTACCCTCTGGTAACACGTTTGATCCGCGCTCAGCCAAATCTGCCTATACATTTTAGCAATATCTGCTGTGAAAACGAATGCAGAGAAACGCCATCTTAACATGAGAGCCACTATGTTTTCTTGCAGAGATGGTCCTATGTAAAGTGCGTCATTTAGACTTTTGCCATTTGAAGTCGGACTTGATGCATTATATACGACTCTCAACTTCGTAGTCGTGCTTTCAGGCTTGAAAACTCCATGATGTGGCAGATAATAACTCGGACCACTTGCAGAAGGCTTTATCTTACGCATGTGGCCCATATTTAAGTACTCTTTCATAACTTCGTCATACTGTTTTTTATATTCGGGCTTTTTCAGCAGAGACTTTTCGTTTCTGAGAAACTGGCGTAGAGCAATGTGGCGATTCGGGCCTAACATGCAAGCATTTTCCTTGAAGGGCAGATTTACTACATATCTTCCATCAGATCTCCGGACGGTCGTTGAGCAATATATCTCCTCACATTTTTTATCATCTTCAGATAAAAATGGCTTTTGAGATATCTCCTCCAATTCCCAAAATTTCGTCAATTGCTCCTCTATGGTTGCTTTCACCAAGTGGCAATATGTGACTGATCTCGTTGGGCCTACAGCATTCGTCGGGCCTGTCACAATCCACCCAAAAACTGTATTCTGAGCCACTAGGGAATCCATAATTCCTCGCTCAAGTCCATCTCTAATTATAAATGGATACAGATTGCCTCCTAAGAGCATATCTATTCGACCACTCTTATAGAATTCTGGGTCGGCATACTCTAGCTCGGGCAACTTCAAGTTGTTGGGAGCCTTTAAAGAATGAGTAGGTATATCTCCAGTTACATGAGACACCACTAATGCATTCATCTCCATTTCAAATTCACCACTTAGCCTTGATGCTATAGTAAAAGTGGACATTTTCTTCGATGTGATCACTCTTTCTCCACCTAATCCTGTGACCTCAGCCAATACAGGAACTGTGGGCAATTTAAGAATTTTTTGAATCCTTTCAGATATAAAACTTTCATCTGAGCAAGGATCTATCAGGGCTCGAACCTCATATGTGGAACCCAAATGTACAATGTGCACCCATGCCAACATCACGTTTTTCGATACTGTAATGTGATGCGTCTGAACCAATCTGCTTGTGCTCATATTTTCTGCGGACTGTATATCATTTACTCTTGACAAACTTTGCTGTCTTGAGTTTTGAGGCGCCATATTGGATGTTTGATTGTCCTTAGTTTTTGCAAAATCTCTATGCAGAAGAGTGTGGTGCTTCTTTTGGCATTTAGTGCAGCCATTTGCCTTTGAGCAGCTGGCATACATATGCCCAACCCACAAACAATTGAAGCAAAAGTTAAACTTTCTCAATGTTGCAGCACGATTCTTATTGTCCATACTTAGAAATTTAGGACACGAACTTATTCTGTGTGACTCTTTACACAATTTGCATTGAGCCACTTCAGCTTTAGTGTGATGTGATCTTGACTTATTCACGTTAGAATTCGACTGCTGATTATTTTGAGAAACCGCTTTAGAGTTATTGACCCATTGTTGATTTGTACCAATTATATCTGAAACATTCTCCAACGTGTGAAATCTATCTGTTAAAAATTCATTCAACTCGCCCCACTTCGGTATTTCAGTCTTGTTCTTCACCGACTGTTCCCAGAGATGTAAAGTTTGTTCAGACAATCGTGCTGAACACAGAATCACGAAAATAGGATCCCATGATTTAATATCGATCTTGAACAACTCGAGTACAGACATGCAGTTGTTTATATCGCGTTGAAGTCTTTTAACTTCTTGATGAGAATCATGTTTGCAGGGAGACATGTTAAATAACAACCGTAGTTGACTATTCACTAAAACTCTCTCATTCTCATATTGGCTTTTGAGATTTGCCCACGCTATTTCAAAATTTTCAGCCGTTAAAGCAATATTTTGATTTATCTCCCTAGCCTCCCCGTGGGTTTTTTGAAATAAATAAAAGAGTTTCTCAACAGGGCTAAGTCTGGCGTTATTAATATATATTGCAGTAAACATGTCCCTAAAGGTGGGCCACGTTGTATAATCACCGCGAAAAACACCAGTGTCACAAGGGGGTACATGAACCGAAAAATCTTGCCTTGGAGCCTCTGATTGCGGTGCCACATCTCCCGCATGAGCTTTCTTCGCTCTTGATATAAGGTTTACGCATCTTATGTAAGTCTTATGCACCAAATTATGTTTTGCGTAAACTTTTTTCTTCTCCTTTTGCTCAGTACAGTAATCTTCGTACACGGTCTTGTACTTTACCCAGAGCATCTCTAGCTCGTTCCGTTCGCTCTCAAACCCTTCTATCGAATACTCCGAGAAATTCTCATCCTTCAGTCTTGTTTCAAATCGTGCCACCTCCTCCACAGCTTCCACAAATTTTTCCATCGCCTCCTGATTTTCTTAATTTCCTTAAATTGGGCCCCAATAACTCTTCAATTGCTTTCCAAAATCTTTTCTTTATATTTAAAAAAATTTATTTTTTTTTTTAAACGGTTACGTCTAGATGCTCCGTCACAGGTTTTCAGCAAATATTCTCCAATTTGCGGCACTCTAATTTTCAGGACTTAAGGCAACGGCGTGTCAAATATTTTCCAATACGAGGCACTCTAATCTTCAATTTTCGAATTTTAGAAAATCTTCTCCACAAATATTTTTCAAAATAAGGCACTCTAATTTGCAGTTTCTCGAATCTTATGAAATCTTCTTACAAATATTTTTCAAAATGAGGCACTCTAATTTGCAATTTTCGAATCTTAGGAAATCTTCTCACAAATATTTTTTAAAATGAGGCACTTGTGATGATCTGTTCGCAGAAGTATGTATTATTTAGGACCTGCCTAAAGAGTAGCCGGCTTTTAAGAAAGCCACTGGCTGAAATGTATTTTTTATGTACCGGCAGCTTCAAGAGCGCCAGGTAGCCTTTTTTTATTTAAGAAGAAGCCAAAAGACTCGGCTGAGTTTGATCTGTTAAATGATAATTTATTTTAAAATTTTGTTCCTTAAATACCTACTTAACGGTACTTCTTAAATCTATCTTAAATCTATTGTTATCCTACTTAGAATTACTTATTGCAATATTACATTTATTCCCATATCCTTTGCTCTAATTATGTTTACATTGTTTGTGTATCTTGTTGTTGCATTATGCTTGTACATTTTCTGTTTATGTTGATTTTGTGATTCATTATGTTTTGCATACAGTTGCCTACTTATGTTTCTGAGCACTTTTTATCAGAGATGGTAAAATACTATCGTATCACAAATAGTACCAAGAAGTGGTACATTTTCTGTTTATGTTGTTTTTGTGTTTTGCATACAGTTACCTACTTATGTTTCTGAGCGCTTTTTATCAGGGATGGTAAAATACTATCGTATCACAAATAGTACCAGGAAGTGGTAATGTTACAATTAGTACAATATAATTATTAGATTATTGTTGTGGGTGTGTACCAAAATAGTACAAACAGTACACACTGTAATTTGCAATTTTATTAAATCTGTACACAAATATTTTCCAAAACGAGGCACTCTAATTTTCAACACAACTGATGTAAGACAACTTTCGTAAGAACGAAAAAATCTCCAAATTTTTTAAAAATTTGTATCTCAATTGGGCATAAAGTTGCTTTAGTGCACTTTTCTTTCACCAAGATTTCCTCACTTTTCTCTTGGGCGATTAAACTCCACCACTGTTGTATTTTCTTCCGAGATGTTTAAAATAACTTTTCCCATGTGAAGAAAAAATAAAAATTTTAACAAAACGAGTCATCTTTTGCGCTTCCAAATAATCCCGCAAACGAGACACTTTAATTTGGAGCAATATTGGTTGACAATTTTAAAATTTCAAAATTAAACTTTTAGTGCGAATTTTATTTTATAGTGCAATCAATTATTGCCACGAAATGTTTCCGCCAAATTTCCTTATTCTTCCTTCTGAAGAATGAAATAAAAATTTTCCTTTATTTTTAGTGGAGTGTCAATCTTCGCCCAATGCCAGTCGTTCTTTTGTTGGTACCCTTTACTAAATTTCGGTACTCAACACACGACAAATATTAAATGCTTCATGCACTATTGGTGGAAACACAATATTGTGCGAGCAAAAGAGATGAGCATACAAGATCTCAAGTGGCGCCAATTCCAAATTACATATATACCCCAACGGTACCTATATGTACTTGCCCTTGAGTATGTCGTGCCCTAGTGACCGCTATTGCCTAACCTTAACTTAACTTTTTAAGGTTACATCCAATAGCCTCCTCACTGAGACACGAAATTAACTTATAAGAGACACTGTATACATATGTATAATTATATGAAATACGTACCTCTTTCCTCCTTTGGCCTGGCTGGATCTTTTTGGGCGAAGGACCAATGTTTCTGCTGGTGCCCTTTTTTTCTCACCTCTTCGTCTCCGTTGGCCGGGAACTGGTACGTCCGACGTGCAGTGGATGTAGTTGGTCGGGAATGGCTTCTTCCGACGTTCCGCAGGGGCCACAAGTAGACAAAAAAAACTCACTTTTTGTAGGGTTGTTCAGTAGTAATGGGCCCGTCCCACGTACTACACTTTATTTTAATTTAGCTTAATTTTTTTAAAAAACGAACACTTTAAGTCTTCAGGGCTGATGTGCCTGTTGCCGCTTCTACGATTTTTTGATGTATACAAAAAGGTGAACATCACGGGCCACACATCAAATTCGTGACGCCGTTGAGTAAATGCTTGACAATCACAAGCAACAAGTTCCTTAACGCCGCTGAGTGACATCAACCGCTGATACAATCAGACAGGTAGTGATGGTTGGGCGACAGGCACATCATCAGCGACAGGCGTAAACAGCCATTAATAATATTATTTTGTAATTGGTCCCATTGTCCGTCTGGAAGAATACTAATGGAAATAAAAGGCAAACTTATTTAAGTTAAACGTAATAAAATGTTCTTCCTGTATAAAAGGGCTTAGTTCTTTTGCTAAATTTATTAAAAACGAAATTTAATTTAACTAAGGGATTTACATTTAAGTGTAGTGGTGTCCAATTCCTGAATATGATCCCAATTAACGTATTTAAGAACTTACTTTTTACGAACACTGTTTTGTATAGTTTTTAATATTTTAATATTGGTTTGAATACAATATATTGTCGTGAATCACGTGAATTACGCGTGATTCACGCGTGAATGTGAGTAGAATCAAATTCTGCTCACGCGAGCGTGCGTGAACGTGAGTACCGACAAAATCTTCGTGCGTGAGTGGCTGTACTCCTTTCGTGAGCGTGAGTCAAAACTTACTCACGTGCCCATCTCTAGTTGAAACCTTTGAGAACTCCTTCGGGTGGCTGATCTTTCTTTAAGCAACGAATATCATCTACGTAGTATTGTTGCTGCAGGTTCCACACGGTGCACCATAGGTCCCTTTGAAGTTCAAATGGCGTCAATTCAGAGGCTTACGTGATGTGAGAAGCTTTCTTGATAAACCGAAAGAGCCATGCGACGACTCTCAAAATCTTGTTGTATGAGCTGGTCTTGTCGATACAGTGCAGAATGTAGTTTGTCTTGATGCCAACGTGAAATGTAGACTTGCTCTTTTCTTTGTTGATCTCAGCCTCTGCAGGTGTGCCATGATCATTCTGAGGCCATTGAAATTCGTTGAGCAGTAAAAACGCAGGTCCGGAAAACTAAATTGCAGATGATAGCTCAGAAACCTTGCAGCCGCGTGATACAATGTCCGCTGGATTGTATTTTGTGGGAACGTGTCTCCAAGTACATGATGACGTGAGCTATTGAATGGCAGATACTCTATTACCTACGAATGCTGATAGAGTCGCCGAATATTGCTTGAGCCAATGTAAGACTATTTGCGAGTCAGTCCATAAATAGCTCTCTGAAGATAGATGAGCCCATGTTGCCTTGGTTAGTCGTACAGCGATGCCAGCAATTTGGCGCCGCAAAGCTCACACTTTGGTAGCGATTTCATTTTGGTTGGCGCTACCTTGGACTTGGTAGTTAGCAGTTTAACGGATACGTTGCCAAGCATGTCCACGACGCGAAGGTATATGCAGCACCCGTATCCTCGAATGGTTGCATCACAATACCCATTAAGTTGAATGTTGTGTGGCTTTGTTGACAAACAATAGCGTGGAATCGCTAGTAAAGACAACGAATTTAAGTCTTCCAGGAAGTCTAGACATGCTGTGTGAATGGATTGTGGCACAGATTCATCCCAGATGATTCTCAACAGCCAAAGCTCTTGCATGAATATTTTGGACTGATGATAAGCGGCAAGACAAGGCCCAATGGGTCAAATAACGACGAAGCGCTGGAGAGTATGCTGCGCTTGGTGACTTTGCTGACCATGCCAGGTTTCGGCTTGAAGCTAAAGAGAAAAACATCGCGTTTTTGGTACCATGTAATACCTAAAGCACTAGTGATGAACTCATCGTCCATATTGAGATGGTAAACGGTTTTATCATTCACAAAACTAGGATGATTCGAATGCCATTTCGCAAGTTCCAAGCAGCCTCGCGAAGGATTTCAGTGACCTCAGTCTTAATCTGTGCAAGCACATCTATGGTATCAGAACCACAAAGGAAATCATCAACATAAAATGAGGTTTTGATTACGTGGGCTCCAAGAGGGAATTGTGTTGTGTATGTGTCAGCCAAGAAATGCAGAGCTCTGATAGCGAGAAATGGGGCAGACGCAGTGCCGTATGCCACAGTGTTGATTCGATAGGTTGAAATCTCATCCGCGGATCCCATACCTGGCGAAACATTTTGACGATGTCTGCCGAGATGTGGTAACGGTAGAGTCGAAACTTGAGCAGCAAAACATACAAGTCTTCTTGTATTGTTGCACCAACGAGAAGGATAACGTTCAGCGATTTTTGCGTTGTTGTCTTACAGGATGCGTCGAACACCACTCGCAATTTAGTTGACGTGCTCGTAGGTTTTAGCACACAATGATGTGGGATGTAGTAGTGAGGTTTTTGGCGACTTGGATTTTTCACCAGTTGCATACGTCCCAAATCCTGGAGTTCGCCCATAAAGTCCACATATTGAGTTTTTAACTCAGGCTGACGAAGTAGTCTTGTGGCAAGAATCTCCTCATTGCAACATCGTAAGATTGGCCAAGTAGCGCGCAATCATCTTTGAAGGGCAAACGGACGATTATTCTACCCTCAGCAGATCTTGAAACAGTCTTGAGAAAATAGGATTCGCAGTCTGATTGTTCAGGTGTCCATGGCTTTGATTTACGCTCTACTTCTTCCAGTAGCAACAAACGCTCTAATTTTGCATCTAGTGCTTGCTCAAAATTCATGAGACACTTCTGCGGCAAGATAATTTTGGTAGCTTGCTTGTGTCTGCCAGAAACAAGCCACCCAAGTAGAGTTTTTGAAGAGTAGGCATGTTGGGTCCAAGTTTTATTTGCCCAACTGAAAGTACCGACTAGTAAATCAATAGCCTTAGATTTGTGGAAACTCTCATCTGCCAAAGAAATATTGCGAGGCAAATTCCATGTTGATATATCGATCTCAGGCTCGAGCTGATACGATATATGTGCTGTCACACAGAAATCAAGAGGCATTTCAAACTCAGTAAATCGGGATTTTACTGTAGAGCAAATAGTGTGTTATATATTCGTTGGAGACTCACCGATACCATAAATTTTGACATTCTCCTTTTTCCTCGTAACCTTGAGTATTGGCGAAAATCTGTCGGTGATGAAGTTCACCTGAGGGCTCTGCCTGGGTGGTAGACTCTATCAGCACCGCGCAGTAACACTATTGCAGTTGTTCGACGACGATTGTTTAAAATGCGAATGGGTTGTGTCATGTGATTCCGAATGCGATTCATAGCTTTATTGTTGTTGTGACCTTGCCCCAAATTGTTGATGTTGTTGCTGCTCTGGCATAGAACCGAAGTGTTGCGGTTGTGTCTCTTGGTATTGAGATGGCTGGCCCCGATGTAACGATGTATGATGAGATTTCGCACGAATTTTGCACTTAAATGTTGACGAGTATTGTGACACTTGGTGTTTACAGGACAAACAGTTCATGCAAAGTCGAAGCTCTTTCACCTTCTCGAAGCGTTTGGAGACATCCATAGTCTTAAAATGCCTGCAATTAGCCAGCACATGATCAGCTGAGTTGCACAGTTGACATGAACGTTTGGCCAACGCAAAAGTAGAACCCTGCTTATATTTTTGGGGCTTACCTAAGGAATTTTTCGGTTTGATGTAACGCGCACCTCCAATTGATATCAGGTACTGACAGCGCCAGTCAATTACACTTGAACAATCATCCCACGTCTGCAATTTGACAAAGTCCAAGGAATATTTCCACTTGTTACGTGAATCCTCATCCACTTTTCCCATTATGATATGGATGAGCATTGCGTTGGATATATCGCGCTCTGAACCGAGCGAAAGCAGCGATGAGTATAGAGCGGAGGCGTTGTCCACAATGCTTCCAAGTTGATTGCTGTCAGGTTGTGTCATGGATGGCAATTCAAACAATGACACCACATCTTCTATGAGCTTTGAGCCTTTCTAAAGCAGTCGGATAATTTTCGTTAGTAATTTATGGTGTCCAATGCGGGACCATGGAGGCAGTTACGAAGATGGTTGAATTTCTCAATATTTGAGTGCCCAACCTCACGGTCAATTATCTGCATGACCGAAGTGATGAAGTTTTTATACTCAGAATACTTGCGAGAAAATGTAGGCAGCTTGAGTGAAAGTAATTTTCTATGATGAGTTGGAAAATGCAAAGAGGAGTCACCAATTGTTGTGTCATGCAACTCTGTGCCGGGTTGCCCTTGTACAGCCAATTTTACAGCAATAAAGCTATCTTCTAAGTCAGCTCAACCACTATCATCCGGATTCAAACTCTCAATTTTGGATTGAAATATGAGAATTTGTTTAAAGTAGGCTTCAGCTATTGCCAGCCTACACTTGAGCTCGATGGACGATAATGGTCTGCCTTCACCTTTACCATTTGCTTCGTTATACTTTTCTTTGTGGATGATCTCTGTTGCGTTAGTTCTTCTAGCGACATGTTTATACGTTTTTCTGTCTGCCGGCCAGACACAAGTACCCAAGAATAAGAACCAGGAACGTTGTAAAAATAGAAAGACGACCGCAACGAAGAGAGCTGGCAGTGATGAACAATTTAAGAGAGAAAACTGAGTGCACAGTGATAAACGTTCATTAGATTAGAGCGAGGTCGTTTACAATGGTGAGAGTGAAATGCAGAGGGTGATGCATAAAGCAATGCGACGAGTGATGTGAAGGTATGTAGCAATGAGTGCAATGATGAGTGTCGAAAACTAAGAGCGGCGACTGTGATGACTGATGTGAAAGACGAAGCAACCAACGGTTTCGCAAACTAGCCGGTGATGTTGAACTTTGCAGCGGCGGGGAAAACGACAAACGAAGCAATGTATATAGAGACCGCTACTCTTTGCCTCTTAACTTGCAATTTGTCAATAATTCCGCGCAATAGTCCACAGTATTTCACAATGTATTTGAAATCTGCTTTAATGCCAAATTCAAAGTTGTAATTTCCTTTAAGGCTATAAGAGATCATGTTTTCTACGGTTAGTGAAAAAAAAGTAAATGCAGCGGGTGGGATACGAACTCACATTCGTTGGACGATCGTTTCGATGTTTGTGAAGCATCATCTTCAGCAGCGTCTATCCCGTTAAGCCACTGCGGTGTGTATTTACACAAGTCACTAACCGAAGACATTTATCGATTGTGTGCAGAGTGATTGGTTGTCGCTACTTACACTTTGCTTTCCTACTTACACGCACTGATGCAGAAATTTTGTAAGTCCAATTTATAGAACGAACTATTCTAATTGTAAATAGTTGTCTCGTTCTGTTTTGGTTTGGCCCTACCATATGTTTCAAATTTAGTTACCTTAGATCCTCGTTATGCTTAAGGTTGTAATTTCCTTTAAGGCTATAAGAGATCATGTTTTCTCCGGTTAGTGAAAAAAATGAAAATGCCGCGGGTGGAATTCGAACTCACATTCGCTGGACGATCGTTTCGATGTTTGTGAAGCATCATCTTCAGCAGCGTCTAGCCCGTTAAGCCACTGCGGCATGTATTTACACAAGTCACTAACCGAAGACATTTATCGATTGCGTGCAGAGTGATTGGTTCTCGCTACTTACACATTGCATTCTTACTTACACGCACTGATGCAGAAGTTTTGAAAGTTCTATTCTAATTCATTTTAATTCACCTTTTTTTAACAAACTTTGTGGTTATAACACTGCCCCACTTTGGGCGCAGGGTAGCCAGTTTTTTTAGGCGAAATCCCCGAATTGTTTTTTTTTAATCCCCGAAAATCCCCAAAAAAAGCTAAAATCCCCGGAAAAATTCCCATAGTTTTAAAGGAAGTTCGAGAAATTTTAAGTTTTAAAATTAAAATTTATTTAGAATAAACTGAAACTGAACAAAACGAAACCTTAAATATTGAAAAATTTAAACATAAATAAATTATCATATTATTATTAAATTATTAATATGTCTATTATTATTAACTTATTATTTTAATAATAAATACTTATAACAAAAAGATAACGACAAATGAGATCTGCCTTTAATTTATGTACACATTGGTTAAAAGTCATTAAGGCTTAGTATATCAATTACTTCAGTCAAATAATCTTCAGATTCATCTACTTCATTATTTTCATAATTTGTTTTGTAAATAGTTTTAGTATTTCTCGTTATTTCTTCTCCACTGCTTCTATTTTTTCAGTAACGCCAAATATCAAAAATGTTTGTTACATAGACGAATACATACATAGATACATTTATTCTTTCATCTGACGTTTCATTTCACACTCTTCGTCGTAAGTTTGTGGAAATGAGAGCAATTAAATTTAAAATTACCTTACGCCAGGTGGAGTTACAAAATATGTTCACTTAACTTTTTCATGTCGTTTTGGTGTAAAACTTTAAATGTATTTTGTAAATGTAAATTTAAATGTATTTTGCACTTTTTTGTTGACTTTTATCGTTGGTATACATTTTTATTGTATTTAACACAACTAGTTTACCACCAAAACACGAAATTCGGTTGATCTGGTATAATTGAAGCCATGTTTTTTACTAGCCAATGTTTACTTTCCACCGTACCTATGACGTTTAATTTATTGAGAGAATAAATGTATCTATGTATGTATTCGTCTATGGTTTGTTACTTGTTTTATTGTTGTCATCATGTACAGTCTTGCCAGTGAAACATTCTGATATTTTCAGGAACTGGCAAGTGTATGCAGTTCTTTTTGCTGACAACATTTAGCAATAACGACTTGCAAGTGTTTACTGGCAACGCAAATAAAATCAGTATAGACTTGCCACTTTAACTTTCAAACAATGATACAAAAGAAGCGCTTTTAATACATCGTAAATTTTCATCCCCAAAACCTCCCCAGATCCCCACACCAAAAAACCAATCCCCTATTTCGAAAAGAAATCCCCACTTTGGGGATAAATCCCCTAAACTGGCAACACTAGTTGGGCGCCAAACTATTCGGACCAAAGCTTTTAATGGCCAAAATCACGACTTTATTAATCAACTTAAAAATTGAAGTAGAAACCGTGACAAGAGGACAGGGCAGAGTTATGTTTAATATGACAAAACTCAACAATGAGCTCAGAGAAAAGCAAAAAAATGATCGCTTCGAGAAATATGCTTACACTGATTTATTGTTGAACAAAGAAGTAAGAGCTTATTAAAAATCAGTACAAACGATAGCAACAAAAATATATGAGAGAGTATAGAATTACAATATATACACAATGTAATAGCTAAGATGAGAATATAAGAGAAAAAATAGAACAAATGAATAATGAAATTCCATTAGCATGAACTATAAAAATAGAAGCAAGCTTATGATATAGCTTCGATGACCAAACAGTGATAGTGGTGCGATTAAATCCTTATTTGGAATTAAGAAGGGCGGCAAACCGATAATAAATATCACCGATATCTGATGTTATTGCTCATGAATGAGTCTGTGGTTCGCTTATGTTTGCGGAAAATATAAAATGTATTTTCGATGACTTTTGAAAATTTCATAGGCCGATATTTCGATAACGAAGATATAAAAAATTTTCATTTAATTTTTTTGGTCTATTTTGCAACGTATTATACAAAAATATTGGCAGACAAACTGTTGTAAAAACTGTTGTAAAAACATATTAACCCCGCCGTATAGCCGAAAGAAGGGCACCAGGGCTACTCGAAAATGTGACAGAATATAAAAATTTGACAATCAGTTTTACAAGGTTGTATTTCACTGAATTTTGTTTAAAGCCGCACACACATACACTGATTTTGCTCCCGATATAAGCACGTGTTGGAGAACTTGACAAAACACGATAATACTTTGGTAATTGTTTGTTTTTGGTTTTATTATTTGATTATATTTTTGCTATTTTCGACATATTGAGAATTTGTTTGCATTCATTTATCAAAAATAAAATGAGGGTATGGCTATAATACACATCGCACATGTACATGTATGTTCATAGTGTGTATGGCTGTATTTTACCTACAAATAGTTAAACACAAATATTTCTTCACCACACATCGTTTCTTTGTGTCGAGTATTTATATCGAGTATTTTGTGGACATTTGCATAGTTCCTGGCCTGTGGTAATATTATCCTTGCGATTATTGGATAAGGTCAACATATGGAAATTTTTTTAATGTCAATCGAGCATCAATTCTCTTATATATACGCTTTTCATTTTAAATGTTTTCGTCTGAAATGCATTTTATTTATTGGATCAACATAACGCGTTAAGTAATATTAAACAACAGGCTTTGACATTCAATTACATAGTTATATCTAGTTAGATATCGATAATCGTTTATAAAAACAATCCTATGAATTAATAATACCAAAAAACATTGTCATGTTGAAATATTTCACATTTTATAAACAATAAGAAAAAACTTATGTAAACCTGCAAGCAGATATAATCAAAATATTTTGAAGTCAGTATAAAAAAAGTAACCGAATACAGATTTATTTTATACTAGCTGACCCGGCAGACTTCGTTCTGCCTAAGAAAGTATAGATCTATATATTATCTAATTCGATCAAATCAAAAACAAGTGTCAAGATGCTTGTCGAAATGGCGCACCAAATATTCAGTATCCAAAATTGACTCCAAGTATAAAAATAGCTTATTTCATCCACAGATATTCTACTATAATCTGTGAACATATAATCTGCATACAAATAAGTAAACCAACACAATTTAATTTTTACATGTACTGTCCATTTCAAAAGAACGAAAAAGGACGGATAAAGGAACCAAGAACTTCAAAGAGAATATCGAAGAAATATCAAAAAAATTATTCAAAAGGTACTGAAAGTAGTACCAAAAAAGTACCAAAAACGTGCAAACACAGTACCAAAAATGTACGGAGAAAGACGCAAAAGAAAGCCAAGTAGAGCAACCTGGATGTTAAAAAAGGAATAAAAAAGTAGCAATAAAATACAAAAAAGTAGGAAGAAAGGTACAGAGAACTTCTAAAACAATATAACAGAAAAAGTAAAGAAGGATGCAAACTGTACTAAAAATGGCACCAAAAAAAATGCAAAACAAAGTACCAAATTAAGTATCATTTTGAGACTTCTCATCCCATAACCGAAACGTAGACCCCAAAATTACTAATTCCATATCCAGCCGATTGGTTTTTGATGGTACAGAGTACTTTAAAGAGAATATAAGAGAAATAGCAAAGATGGACGCAAAAGGTACTAAAAATGGTACCAAAAAAAGTACATAAATAGTACCATTATACGACATCTCATCTCATAAGAGAAAGGAAGACCCCAAAATTCCTCATTCCATCTCCAGACGTTTAGTTTTGACGATAGTACTATATTTTGCCACCTTTTTGCTATAATTTGATCCCTTAAGTACAAATCTTGAAAAAAAAAACTTCTTCTCCTATGTCTGCGTTATAAGAGGAATGCGTAACCCAAGTTTCATGATTCTGCCTTCAGCCGTTTGGTACTTACGATGGTACTATTTTTGTCCCCTTTAGTACTATTTTTATCCCTAAGGGTAGAAATTTCGTAAAACCACTTCCCACTCCGATCGTCGTGCGTGAGCGTACGTGAGTGGAAAAATTTCGTGATTCACGAACTTTACCAATAAAAAATTCGGTTTTTTTGCCGACTTTTCTTATTTTGAATGTTTAATGTATCAAATACGCAAATTGCATATTTTTTAGGAATAGCAAGTTTTACCAACTTTTTTTGCAACATTTTTTCACCGATTAAATCAACAGCACCTAACTGGAAAAATAGGCTTTGGAGCCAAATTTTTTGTTTAACATTTTTTGCTCAAAATAACGTGTTTTCCAATAACTTCATCAGTTTGTTATAAACCACAAACATTTTTACTATATTTTAAAGGCGTTGCTAGTCAATAAGTTGTCGGCCGCTACCGCATGGCGGCGACAAGTTTTTACTCAGTTGCCCGTGGTATTCGCATGTTTTCATATTTCTTGTGTAAACAAACAAAACAGCACCAATTGTGACGATCACACGTTTTTTCGCTATGGATAAAAAAAGCAAATTTCAAATTGAATCTGATATTAAAAAATATAAAAATAAGTACACATTTTATAGTCCTCAGTCCTCAAAAAGTTCTGTTTGGAAAACTTTTAAACTTATTAAATGTGGAGAACAATTAGTTGACTTTGCACGATGCAACAAATGTGAAATTCTCTTGACGTATACAGCAAAAGGAGGAACAGGTAGTCTTTTAAGACACTCGTGTCCAGCAGCTTCTTCCCTTTCAAGTGGAGTTCAACCAAAAATTGATTCATATGCATTCAAAAAAATTTCAGAAGCCACAAAAAGAAGTATTGCATTAAGTCAATTAAACTTTATTACAAAAGACATCAGACCACTTTCCATAACTGAAGGTAAGTGTTAATTTTATAAATATATTTATTTGTTTTAATCATTCTTTCCGATTTAAAGGAAATGGTTTTAAAGAATTGGCGCAGTCATTAATAAGCCTTGGATCAACATACGGAACGTTGACGTACAGCAAGTTTTAGCGTCAAGAAGAACACTTTCAAGGGACATTCTTCCGGAGCAGTATGTTGAAGTTAAAAACAAACTTAAAACTGTTTTGTCTGACCGCCACCTTGCATTCACCACTGACATGTGGACAGACAAATATAACCAAAAAAGCTTTTTAACTTTAAGCTGTCATTACATTGATAAGGACTTCAACTTGTGTGTAAATATTTTAGGAAATCGCGAATTTACGTTTGGTAAGATTAAAAATCAAAAAAAAAAATACGTATGTGTGACAAATGTTATTTTTCAGGTGAAAAATCTGGTTCCAATATTTTGGAATTTATCATTGATATGCTAGGAGACTTTGGACTGCAAGAACAATTGGAAAAAAGCGTTATTGTTACTGATAATGGAGCAACCGTCGTGGCAGCGTTCAGAAAATATAGAAGGATGTCGTGCGCTTGTCACAACCTTAACCTAGTAATGGATGACGTTTTTGAAAAGGAAAAAATTTGTGAGATAAGTACAGTCATTGAAGCTTGCAAAAAGCTGGTTGGCTATTTCAAGCGATCTGGACTGAATAACAACCTTAGTAAATCTCTAAAACAACATGTGAAAACTCGTTGGAATTCCGTTTATTTTATGTTCGAGAGTGTTTTATTAATGAAAAGTGAGATTCAAAACATATTAATTCAAAAGAATTTAATACAGAAAATTGCAGATGTTGACTTTGAACTAATTGACGATATCTTAAAGTTTTTATGCCACTTTAAAGAATGTTCAGAAAAATTAAGTAGTGACAAAGTTCCAATAATAACTGAATATGTTCTGTGGTATGAAAAGCTAAACAAAATATGTTCCGAAGAATTATATGATTCCAAAATTATTAAAAATCTTAAGTTTTCTATTAAAAAGTCACTATTAAAAAGATTAAAACCAGAAGATATTCACTATATTGCACTTTTTTTGAACCCACCATTTAAAGAACTGAAGTTTTGCAGCCAAGAGACAAAAGAATTAGTTTACTCAGCTATAAAAGTAATTGCAAGCGACATTCAGAATTTGGTTCAAGAATGCGAACAATGTGAACATGTATGTGAACCTTCCTCCAGTTTTAATCAGCCTTTTGTTGAATATATGGATACTTCGGAAGAAAGTCATGCTCAAAATAAAAACGAGCAAATTGAAGAAGAACTTAGAATTTATTTAAAGAAAAAAATTAAACCTGATTGCAAATTATTAGAGTTTTGGAGAAGTTCATCCGACACTAGCCTTCTAAGAAATCTGGCCTCATATATTTTATGTATTCCATGCAGTTCAGCAACAAGTGAGAGAGTTTTCTCTACTTCAGGAAGAATTCTAGAAGAAAGAAGAACTAGACTTCTTGCTGAAAACGTCGACAAAATACTTTTTCTCCACAAAAACACTTAGAATATTTTTTTTAAAATGTTTGTAAACGATTACTAAGACAATGAATTTATTTAATTTTATATTCGCTTGAGTGTGAAGCATTAAAAGACTGTTTTTATAAAAGACACTAAATTACCAGAATTTTTTAACCCCAACGAAAAAGAGACTGAATTAAAATTTTGTTTTATAATCATTAACTATAAGTATAACTTGAAGTATTTTATTTTAATTATATAAACTTTACTTTATATTTTTAAGTTAATTTAATCTATTCATAAAAATAAAACTTGTTTTTGAAGCTTTCTTTAAAAAAAATGAGAATTTTTTTTTTGTATAAAAATTAGTTTTTTCTTTTGCGTGAGTTTCGTGACTAACGTGATTCACGCATGAACGTGAGTAAAATTTGATTTTACTCACGTGAGCGTGCGTTAACGTGAGCGAAAAAAAATTCGTCGTGCGTGATTCAAAATTATTACGTCGTGACCGTGCGTGAGCGTGAGCCAAAATTACTCACGTGCCCATCTCTAAAGAGAGTATCAGAGAAATAGCATAAAAGGATGCAAAAGGTACCAAAAAAGTACAAACACACGATCCGACACAGTGACAAAAACTGACAGATTGTATCAAAAAGTGATAAACCTAAACCAAAAAAAAAATGTTCCAAAATGTAAAAGAGTACAAAAAGTACTTGTTAACACCAAAAATTTACGGAGAAAGATACCAAGGAAGGCTAAGTAGAACAACCTAGATGTTAAAAATAGGAACAAAATTGTACCAAAAAAGGTACCAAAAAGTACTTAAAAAGTACCAAAAAGTACAAAAAAAGGTACAGAGAACTTCAAACAGAGTATAAGAGAAATAGCAAAGAAGGCCGCAAAAAGTACTAAAAATGGTACCAAAAAAAGTAAAAAAGTACCAAGAAGTACATAAAAAGTACCATTTTCGGCTTCTCATTCATTAAAAAAATTTAGATCCCTATATTCGCCATTCCATCACCAGTCGTTTGGTTGTAACGATAGTACTATATTTTTCCCCTTCTTGCCATATTTGTCTCAATTGAAGTACAAATCTTGAAAAAACACTTCTTCTCCTATGTCTGCGTTATAAGAGGAATGCGTAACCGAAGTTTCATGATTCTGCCTTCAGCCGTTTAGTATTTACGATGGTACTATTTTTGTCCCCTTTAGTACTATTTTTATCCCTAAGGGTAGAAATTTCGTAAAACCACTTCCCACTCCGCTTCTGCGTCATAAGAAAAAATTACAAACCAAATTTCTTGATTCTGTCTCCAGCCGTTTGGTCAAGACGATGGTACCACTTTTTTCCCCCTTTTGCCCTTTTTTCTCCCTAAAAGTAAAAATTTGGCAATGTTACTTCTCCTCCCCATTTTTATGCGTTAAGAGGAATGTACAACCCAAGTTTCGTAATTCTATCTCAAACCGTCTGGATTTTAGTGTAGTACCATTTTTTCCACTTTTTGCCCTTTTTTCTCCCTAAAAGTACAATTTTTGAAAATTCACTTTTCCCCCTCATTTTTATTCGCTAAGAGAAATGTACATACCAAGTTTCGTGATTCTGTCTTTAGCCGTTTTGATTTTAGTGCAGTACCATTTTTTTCCCTTTTTGCCCTATTTTTCCGCCTTAAAGTACGAATTTCGAAAAATCCCTTCTTATCTCGCATATTCACCCCCAAAGGAATATACAGTCCAAATTTCATTATCCTACCTTTAGCCGTTTGGCCAGGGCGCTGATGAATCAGTCAGTCAGTCAGTCAGTCATTCAGTAACGCAACAATTTTATATATATAGATTCGTTAATTTTTGATAAGTTGTCTTATGCATCACTAATTTGTTGTGATTGTTTACAAAGATTGTTGATGTATTTCAGGTGACGACTGCAGAAAGGGAAATAACCGGTGCAAAGCAAAAAAGTATATAGGCACACACATTCACTGTCTATGGCGATGGTAGAGATCTATTACTCATTAAAGTGTATGTGTGTATATATTATGGGTGTATATAGATCCCTATATTCGCCATTCCATCACCAGTCGTTTGGTTGTAACGATAGTACTATATTTTTCCCCTTCTTGCCATATTTGTCTCAATAGAAGTACAAATCTTGAAAAAAAAACTTCTTCTCCTATGTCTGCGTTATAAGAGGAATGCGTAACCGAAGTTTCATGATTCTGCCTTCAGCCGTTTAGTATTTACGATGGTACTATTTTTGTCCCCTTTAGTACTATTTTTATCCCTAAGGGTAGAAATTTCGTAAAACCACATCCCACTCCGATTCTGCGTCATAAGAAAAAATTACAAACCAAATTTCTTGATTCTGTCTCCAGCCGTTTGGTCAAGACGATGGTACCACTTTTTTCCCCCTTTTGCCCTTTTTTCTCCCTAAAAGTAAAAATTTGGCAATGTTACTTCTCCTCCCCATTTTTATGCGTTAAGAGGAATGTACAACCCAAGTTTCGTAATTCTATCTCAAACCGTCTGGATTTTAGTGTAGTACCATTTTTTCCACTTTTTGCCCTTTTTTCTCCCTAAAAGTACAATTTTTGAAAATTCACTTTTCCCCCTCATTTTTATTCGCTAAGAGAAATGTACATACCAAGTTTCGTGATTCTGTCTTTAGCCGTTTTGATTTTAGTGCAGTACCATTTTTTTCCCTTTTTGCCCTATTTTTCTCCCTTAAAGTACTAAATTCGAAAAATCTTTTCTTATCTCGTATATTCACACCTAAAGCAATTTATAGTTAAAATTTTATTATCCGAAACCAGAATGTAAATAAAAAGTACCAAAAATGGGCCCGAGCACTTTCATGAGAGTATCAGAGAAATAGCATAAAAGGATGCAAAAGGTACCAAAAAAGTACAAACACATGATCCGACACAGTGACAAAAACTGACAGATTGTATCAAAAAGTGATAAACCTAAACCAAAAAAAAAAATGTTCCAAAATGTAAAAGAGTACAAAAAGTACTTGTTAACACCAAAAATTTACGGAGAAAGATACCAAGGAAGGCCAAGTAGAACAACCTAGATGTTAAAAATAGGAACAAAATTGTACCAAAAAAGGTACCAAAAAGTACTTAAAAAGTACCAAAAAGTACAAAAAAGGTACAGAGAACTTCAAAGAGAGTATAAGAGAAATAGCAAAGAAGGCCGCAAAAAGTACTAAAAATGGTACCAAAAAAAGTTCAAAAAAAAATACCAAACAAAGTACCAAAAAAGTACATAAAAATACCATTTTCGGCTTCTCATCCATTAAAAAAATTTAGATCCCTATATTCGCCATTCCATCGCCAGTCGTTTGGTTGTAACGATAGTACTATATTTTTCCCCTTCTTGCCATATTTGTATCAATAGAAGTACAAATCTTGAAAAAAAAACTTCTTCTCCTATGTCTGCGTTATAAGAGGAATGCGTAACCGAAGTTTCATGATTCTGCCTTCAGCCGTTTGGTATTTACGACGGTACTATTTTTGTCCCCTTTAGTACTATTTTTATCCCTAAGGGTAGAAATTTCGTAAAACCACTTCCCACTCCGCTTCTGCGTCATAAGAAAAAATTACAAACCAAATTTCTTGATTCTGTCTCCAGCCGTTTGGTCAAGACGATGGTACCACTTTTTTCCCCTTTTGCCCTATTTTTCTCCCTAAAAGTAAAAATTTAGCAATGTTACTTCTCCTCCCCATTTTGATGCGTTAAGAGGAATGTACAACCCAAGTTTCGTAATTCTGTCTCAAACCGTCTGGATTTTAGTGTAGTACTATTTTTTCCCTTTTTTGCCCTTTTTTTCTCCCTAAAAGTACAATTTTTGAAAATTCACTTTTTCCCCTCATTTTTAATCGCTAAGAGGAATGTACATACCAAGTTTCGTGATTCTGTCTTTAGCCGTTTTGATTTTAGTGCAGTACCATTTTTTTCCCTTTGTGCCCTATTTTTCCCCCTTAAAGTACGAATTTCGAAAAATCCCTTCTTATCTCGCAGATTCACCCCCAAAGGAATATACAGTCCAAATTTCATTATCCTACCTTTAGCCGTTTGGCCAGGGCGCTGATGAATCAGTCAGTCAGTCAGTCATTCAGTAACGCAACAATTTTATATATATAGATTCGTTAATTTTTGATAAGTTGTCTTATGCATCACTAATTTGTTGTGATTGTTTACAAAGATTGTTGATGTATTACAGGTGACAACTGCAGAAAGGGAAATAACCGGTGCAAAGCAAATGCTCTTTGCATGCCCCTGCGACTGCGAACCACAGGAGTTTGTCTTTTTTTATAAGTATATAGGCACACACATTCACTGTCTATGGCGATGGTAGAGATCTATTACTCATTAAAGTGTATGGGTGTATATATTATTTCATAATATGTAATGGAGATGTGTACGTGCCACTCACTAATTGAATGAATTATTTATCACCGTGGCCGTTGGTGGTGCAACGGTTAGTGAAAATTACACTAGTCAACAGTCAAAATGTACTCCGGATGCCATAATTTTTTCTGTGTAGATAACCTTGACATGAGCTCGAAAAACGCAATAACAATTTTTTTTTTCGTTTGGTTTTTTTTTGTTTTTTTTTTTTTTTGAAATTTTAAAAATTTTTTTTTGGTTAATTTGTTTTTATATGAAAAATTGTTTCAGCAACGAACAAATCTCGTCAAAATATATACTAAATGGATGGTAGTAGACCCCAAAACATAAATAATGTGCGTCTTCATTCATCGGCTAGCTACAGCGGTCGTAATCAGTTGTTGATTCAGGAATTTTACAAAATTTTACCGAAAATTTGCAAGTGAAAGCCCCTTAAGCATTTTAAAAAAATATTAATTCACAGAGTGCATTTTTTTTTGTATTTTATACGCAATGTGGCAGATTTTAGAAATAAAACAAGCTACTTTTTAAGAAAATCCATCAATTAAAAATGAAGTTGTGAATTTTTTCGCTAAAGCCCTCAGAATCTACTTTTTAGTTCGAACATTGCATTTTACCTTTGAAATTATCTCACTAGTCAACCAAATGAAAAAATGTCATGTACTTCTAATGAAGTATTTTTTCTGTGTAGATAACCTTCAGATGAGCTCGAAAAATACAACAAAAACTTTGTCTATGGTAAGGTTTTTTCTTTTTTATTACAAAAAAAATTAAAATTTGTTGGGTGACAAAAATATATGACTTTAAATTAAAAAACAATTCGATATATGTACAAGAAATTATCCTAAGGATATCAACATTAATTATAAAAAAGTTTAAAAAAAAAATATCTAAACACAAAAATAAAAAGCTTGAAATTAAAAATAATTATGTGCTTTTGTCTTTCTTTTATATTGTTGTGGGTCTGTTTCTCTTATCAGGAACCAGATATAGTCCCCCATCATAGCTTCGTTCCAAAATCCTTGGTATCGGTGCTCTATTTCTTTCATTTGCTGATGAAAACGCTCGCCATGCTCGTCACTCACATCGCCCAGGTTGTCCGGAAAGAAGTCCAAGTGCGAGTGTAGAAAATGTATCTTAAGCGACATAATTGCTCCAATTTTTTTATAATTTTGGAGTAGTTGTTGGACGATCTCTCTGTAATTTGAGCTTTTGTTGTTTCCAAGAAATCCGGAAACAATTTGCCGAAATGAGTTCCAAGCTGCAACTTCATTTGGTGATAAAATGTGCTCAAACTGTTGGTCTTGCAACAACTTTTTAATTTGCGGGCCGTCGAAAACGCCTTCCTTAATCTTTGCCGACGAAAGGTGAGGAAAAATGGTTTTTAAATTGGCGAACGCTTCACCATCTCTGTTGAGAGCTTTCACGAAGTTTTTTTGAGTCCGAGCTTTATGTGAAGAGGTGGGAGAAAAACATTTTCCTTTTTTATGAGTGGTGTATATTTCACGTTGTCGCTGCAGGGGATGAAGATAACTCGTTCTGTCCAACTCCTCCTGGTGTAATGATGTTGACGATCGCGGCTGTCCCAAAGGCAGAGAAAACAACAGTACTTTGTGAATCCACCTTGTAATCCACAAAGGATACCGATAACCTTAAGGTCGGCACAAACTTTCCAATCGTGCCTCTTATAGTTAAGGCACTTTAGTAGATTGTCCATGACTTCGTATGTTTCCTTGGTGTCAACGGCATGAGCAATTGGAATCGAGGGTTTCTTGTTGCCGTTGTGCAGTAAAATTGCTTTAAGGCTCTGCTTGTTGCTTTCGATGAAAAGACGCCACTCTCCTGGATCGTAAGAGTACCCGAGTTCACCAAATAATCCGCGAATGTCCTTACAAAAACAGATGTTGCCTTTTTTGTGTAGTACCTTGCGTATGGTTCATGACGCTTCCTGTAGATTGTTGTCACCACACCAGGAGCCAAGAAACCGAACTGTTCCATGCGCTATGCATGCAACTCTGCATCTTCCTTGGAGAGTTTCAGTTCTCTAACCCAATCGTTCAGTTCTGCTTGCGAACATAAGCGTTGACCTCCATGCAATGTATATGTTGACTCGCATTCTGATGTGGTTTCTACTGTCTCCGGATCTGATGTTGGATCTATCGCCTCATTATTAGATGCCCATCTTGAAACGGACGGTTGCGGGTCCACTGGTTCTTCGGAAAATGGCACTGGAAAAGTCAGTGTTGAAACAGCAGCGTAAGTCCATCGTATATTTTGTTCCACGCCGGTTTTTTTGCTAAGACAGAAGTAGCAATCTGTTACATGGCATAGCGGTTCTCTCCAAAGCATTGGCATGATGATTCTCGGCTGTCGTCTGAAAGAATTTCAATAATAAGTTATATATGTTCTTGAAGTTCGTAATCTACACTTACTTTGAGTCAGCTAGCTGTACGTAGCACCTTGGACATAGAGCGCTTGGTGTCCACCGCTCATCTATGTTTGAGACCTGTAAATTGAAGCTCTCTTCATATGAATCTCTCAATTTAGGTGAAAAACAACGCTTGTTTTTTTCAGAAACGTATTCTCCGCACATATAACAAAAACTACTTGGATTGGTATTGCATTCAAATCCTCGCGAACGTTTGCTCATTTTGAGGTTACTTGCGAAAGTAAGTGATATTTGGCAATGTTCATCCTTAAATACCTAAAATAAAATCAGGCACAATAGGTAGTGGTTAAGGTAGTTGCAGAGGTAGCAGAGTGACCAACAAAACGCATTGTTGCGTAGTGACATTACTACCTTCCGTTATTATTTTGCAAACATACCCAAGTGCAATATCTATAAGTGATACATACCAGCAAAGGTGCACATACATTGAGCCACCCCTCACTGCGATTGTTGCATTTTTCACGCTCATCTGAAGGTTATCTACACAGAAAAAAATACTTCATTAGAAGTACATGACATTTTTTCATTTGGTTGACCAGTGAGATAATTTCAAAGGTAAAATGCAATGTTCAAACTAAAAAGTAGATTCTGAGGGCTTTAGCGAAAAAATTCACAACTTCATTTTTAATTGATGGAGTTGCTCAAAAAGTAGCTTGTTTGATTTCTAAAACCTGCCGCATTGCGTATAAAATACAAAAAAAAAATGCACTCTGTGAATTAATATTTTTTTAAAATGCTTTAAGTGGCTTTCACTTGTAAATTTTCGGTAAAATTTTGTAAAATTCCTGATTCAACAACCGATTACGACCGCTGTAGCTAGCCGATGAATGAAGACGCACATTATTTATGTTTCGAGGTCTACTACCATCCATCTAGTATATATTTTGACGAGATTTGTTAGTTGCTGATACAATTTTTCATACAAAAACAAATTAACCAAAAAAAAATTTTTTAAATTTAAAAAAAAAACCAAACGAAAAAAAAAATTTTATTGCGTTTTTCGAGCTCATGTCAAGGTTATCTACACACATCCGGAGTACATGAAATTTTTTTCACTTTGTTGAGTAGTGTTATTAAACATTACTTATTAAGGTAATATGACAACAATCGAGCTCAATTGTATTTCTTCAAAAACCGGGGAAGTAATAGGACTACTTTTTTTAGATTTTCTTTTATAAAATGTAATTTTTCAAACAAGAATATTTATAGGTCCTTTTTGTAAGAGTATGTATTATATTTTCCCGAGAAGGTCCGAAAGGTAAACAGAGGTACTTCTATTATTAAAAGCTAATGTTTTTTTAAGAAAAGGTACTACAGTACGACCTCGCTCAACGCAACGAATTAAATGCAGGCCCATTGCGAAAACTGAGGTTGTTGCAAAATCCGAGGAAAAATTTTCTATTGGCCAACAGATCTATTTTCAAAAAATGTGCCTTTTGTTCACATTAAAATTAAAGTAAATCGAATAAATTTGTGTTCAGAAATATAATTTCATTTTATTTTATTTATTTTTTAAAACACTGGAAAATTTTGGTCTGCACTTTGTTGCAATTTATATTTTGCTGCGATCGTGAAGTTTCAAAATGTCATTTAATGAAAGTTCCTTCTTTTCATCCCATTTAATGCAAGTGTTAAAACAATTAATAACAGTTACCAATTTAATGTTCGGTGAATCCAGAACAATATCAACGGTGCTTTCGTCAGCGCTTTCAATTTCTTCAACATCGCATGTAGCTGGAGAGTCGTCGCTTACGTTTTCGTATATCCAATCAATAATGCCATTATTTGAAATTGAGTTTTCGGCTGTAACTTCACGAACATGATCGGAAACAGTGAAAATTATTGACTGTTCATGAACTAGTTCATCTCTAGTTACTTTTAGTGGTAAATCATCTTCATCAGTCCATTGATCATTAGAATAAACCAACAAATTCCAGCACTTTTTTATAGCATTAGACGACAATTTAACCCATGCATTAGATAGCAAGCAAACTGCATGCCATAAATTAAATGCTTTGATTTTGCTATCCATTCTTCGGCCTTCACTGCCTATTAAATGAGCCAAGAGACTTTTTTTGTAGTAGAGTTTTGTCAAGTTTATATCATTTTGGTCCATAGGCTAAAGAATAGCAGTGCAGTTGGGTGGAAAGCACATTATAGTGATCATTCCGTCGTCACTTATTAAGGTGCCGTCTTTTGGATGGCAGGGAGCGTTATCCAAAAGCAACAGCGCTCTCTGTGGAAGATTTTTAGAACAAAGGAATGATCTGACCTGAAAAAATTAAACAAAAGAAGAAAATGATGTCCATGTTTGAATTACTTACTTACTTATCCGGTCTCGGACAACCCCGGGGGGTCAGGGACCTTACAAAACGAAGATAACATATTTCGCCAACCAGTTCGATCTTTTGCTTTATCTCTCCAGTTGGCAATACCAAGTGTACGCAGGGATTCGTCAACCTGATCCCTCCAGCGGAGTCTTGGTCTTCCTATTTTTCGTCTTCCTTCGAGTTCGGTTTCGAAAACCCCTCGCGCTGGTTCATCTTCATCCATTCTACTGACATGGCCTCGCCAGCACAATCGCGTTATCTTGATCCGCTTAACTATGTCAATGTCAGGATAAAGCTCATACAGCTCATTATTCATGCGTCGCCGATACTCGCCGTTGTGCACTATAGGGCCATAAATTTTTCGGAGTATTTTTCTCTCGACGACTCCTACAGATGTTTCGTCTGCTTGCGATAGGACCCAGGATTCTGCGCCATAAAGCAAGACAGGTTGAATGAGAGTCTGGTACAGCTGGACTTTTGTTACTCGAGCGAGGGCTTTATCTCTAAAGTGCTTGCTTAGCCCAAAATAACATCTATTCGCAAGCACAATTCTCCGCTTGATCTCAAGGTTGACGTTGTTGTTTTTGTTCACGGCAAATCCGAGGTATATAAATTCGTCCACTACCTCGAAGTTATAACGGTTATCAACGTTCACGCTTTGGTCTAATCGCGTGGAGGCCCTATTCGTTGAAACCATTAATTTTGTCTTGTCCTCATTCACCGTCAGACCCACTTTTGCTGACTCCTTCTCAATTCTCGAAAAAACCGCAGTAACTTCTCTAATTGTGCGCCCAATGATATCTATATCATCAGCATACGCGAGCAGCATGTGACTTTTGCTGCTGATGGTTTTATTCATATTGACTGCAGCTTTTCTCATAATGATCTCAATTAAGATGTTAAAGAGATCGCACGATAGGGTGTCGCCTTGCCTGAGGCCTCGCTTAGTTTCGAAAGGTTCGGTAACATCCTTACCAACTTTCACTGCGGATTTGGTGTTCGTCAAGGTCATCCTGCAAAGGCGTATGAGTTTTGCAGGAATACCAAGCTCAGACATTGCTTCATAGAGTTTCTCCCGTATCGGACTATCGAAGGCTGCTTTATAATCGATAAATAGATGATAGGTGTCGATTTGTTTTTCGTGTGTCTTCTCCAGGATTTGGCGTAGCGTGAAAATCTGGTCAGTTGTCGATTTTCCAGGCCTAAAGCCACACTGGTATGGTCCAATCAGGTCAGCGATAATTGGTTTTAGTCTTTCGCACATTATACTTGATAGAACCTTATATGCTATGGATAAAAGGCTTATTCCACGGTAGTTGGCACAAATACTCGGGTCACCTTTTTTAAATATGGGACATAGTACACTGAGACTCCAATCGCAGGGCATGCATTCATCTAACCAAATTTTGCTAATGAGCTGATGCATGCACCTTATCAGCTCATCGCCGCCAGCCTTAAACAGCTCCGCCGGTAATCCATCGGCTCCTGCGGCTTTGTTGTTCTTAAGCCGGGCAATAGCTGTTCTGACCTCGTCTTGGTTAGGAGGGGGGCAATCGACGTCGTCGTCCATATTGTGATCGATTGTCCCATCGTCATCGGATATCTCAGGCACTAGTAGCGCGGAGAAATGCTCTCTCCATATTCCCAACATGCTCTGCACATCTGCGACGAGATTTCCGTCTTTGTCTTTACAGAAGGGGGGCCCTGAACCATGTCCATTAGTTCCGTTTTTAACTTTTTGGTAGAATTTTCAGGCTTTGTTCTTCCTTCTGTATGTCTCAATTTTCTCACTCTCGCGTTTTCTCCACTGCCGTTTCTTACGCCTAAAGAGACGGTTTACCTCCTTTCTCTTCTCCCTATACCGCTCAGTTGCAGCTCGCGTTGCAATTGACTGAAGCATTACCATACGTGCAGCGTTCTTTTCGTCATTTGCTATGCGACACTCTTCATCGTACCACGGTTTATTGCGAAGCGGTTTTTCGAAACCAAGTACGGTTGTTGCGGCAGTTTTTATAGAGTCGGAAATGAGTTTCCACTGCGCATCAGGATCGTCATCGGGAGGGGGTGGGTTCTGTGCCAAAAGTTGCGAGAGCTTCCTTGAGTAGGCTGTGGCTACCTCTGGTAATTGCAGCTTTCCGATGTCCAGCTTCCTCTGCCTCTGGTTTCGTACGATTTTCGCTCTACTTAATCTTGTGCGAACCTTTGCTGCTACCAGGTAGTGATCAGAATCGATGTTAGCTCCTCTGATCACTCGTACGTCCATTACACTGGATGAGTGCCTTCCATCAATTACCACGTGATCAATTTGGTTCTTAGTTCTTTGATCAGGGGATACCCAAGTAGCCTTGTGGATGTCTTTATGCTGGAATCTTGTGCCACTGATGACCATGTTTTTTGCCGCGGCAAAGTCAATCAGTCTCATACCGTTGTCGGAACTGTCAGCATGAAGACTGAAATTGCCAATAGTTGGATTAAACACATTCTCCCTTCCTACTTTGGCATTAAAATCTCCTAGTACAATCTTAATGTCATGGCCAGGGCAGCGGTCATACGTTTCCTCTAGGAGCTCATAGAATATGTCTTTGGCATCATCATCTTTCTCTTCTGTCGGGGCATGCACACAAATTAGGGAAATATAAAAATATTTCGCTTTTATGCGGATTGTGGCTATTCGTTCACTCACAGGATTGAACCTAGAGACTAGATGTCGCAGTCTTTTGCCAACTACAAATCCACAACCAAATTCATGTTTCTTTTCATGGCAACTGTAGTATATATCGCAGTTTCTTTTTCTTGTGCAGCCATGTCCTGTCCATCGCATCGCGAACCACAGGAGTTTGTCTTTTTTTATAAGTATATAGGCACACACATTCACTGTCTATGGCGGTGGTAGAGACCTATTACTCATTAAAGTGTATGGGTGTATATATTATTTCATAATATGTAATGGCGATGTGTACGTGCCACTCACTAATTGAATGAATTATTTATCACCGTGGCCGTTGGTGGTGCAACGGTTAGTGAACATTATTAAACATTACTTATTAAGGTAATATGACAACACTCGAGCTCAATTGTATTTTTTCAAAAACCGGGGAAGTAATAGGACTTCTTTTTTTAGATTCTTTTATAAAATATAATTTTTTAAACAAGTATATGTTTAGGTCCTTTTTGTAAGAGTATGTATTATATTTTCCCGAGAAGGTCAGTTTGTAAAGAGAGGCACTTCTATTATTAAAAGCTAATGTTTTTTAAGAAAAGGTACCACAGTACGACCTCGGTCAACGCAACCAATTAAATGCAGACCCATTGCGAAAACTGAGGTTGTTGCAAAAACCGAGGAAAAATTTTCTATTGGCCAACAGATCTATTTTCAAAAAATGTGCCTTTTGTTCACATTAAAATTAAAGTAAATCGAATAAATTTGGGTTCAGAAATATAATTTCATTTTATTTTATTTATTTTTTAAAAAACTGGGAAATTTTGGTCAAGACTTTGTTGCAATTTATATTTCGCTGCGATCGTGAAGTTTCAAAATGTCATTTAATGAAAGTTCCTTCTTTTCATCCCATTTAATGCAAGTGTTAAAACAATTAATAACAGTTTCCAATTTAATGTTCGGTGAATCCAGAACAATATCAACGGTGCTTTCGTCAGCGCTTTCAATTTCTTCAACATCGCATGTAGCTGGAGAGTCGTCGCTTACGTTTTCGTATATCCAATCAATAATGCCATTATTTGAAATTGAGTTTTCGGCTGTAACTTCACGAACATGATCGGAAACAGTGAAAATTATTGACTGTTCATGAACTAGTTCATCTCTAGTTACTTTTAGTGGTAAATCATCTTCATCAGTCCATTGATCATTAGAATAAACCAACAAATTCCAGCACTTTTTTATAGCATTAGACGACAATTTAACCCATGCATTAGATAGCAAGCAAACTGCATGCCATAAATTAAATGCTTTGATTTTGCTATCCATTCTTCGGCCTTCACTGCCTATTAAATGAGCCAAGAGACTTTTTTTGTAGTAGAGTTTTGTCAAGTTTATATCATTTTGGTCCATAGGCTAAAGAATAGCAGTGCAGTTGGGTGGAAAGCACATTATAGTGATCATTCCGTCGTCACTTATTAAGGTGCCGTCTTTTGGATGGCAGGGAGCGTTATCCAAAAGCAACAGCGCTCTCTGTGGAAGATTTTTAGAACAAAGGAATGATCTGACCTGAAAAAATTAAACAAAAGAAGAAAATGATGTCCATGTTTGAATTACTTACTTACTTATCCGGTCTCGGACAACCCCGGGGGGTCAGGGACCTTACAAAACGAAGATAACATATTTCGCCAACCAGTTCGATCTTTTGCTTTATCTCTCCAGTTGGCAATACCAAGTGTACGCAGGGATTCGTCAACCTGATCCCTCCAGCGGAGTCTTGGTCTTCCTATTTTTCGTCTTCCTTCGAGTTCGGTTTCGAAAACCCCTCGCGCTGGTTCATCTTCATCCATTCTACTGACATGGCCTTGCCAGCACAATCGCGTTATCTTGATCCGCTTAACTATGTCAATGTCAGGATAAAGCTCATACAGCTCATTATTCATGCGTCGCCGATACTCGCCGTTGTGCACTATAGGGCCATAAATTTTTCGGAGTATTTTTCTCTCGACGACTCCTACAGATGTTTCGTCTGCTTGCGATAGGACCCAGGATTCTGCGCCATAAAGCAAGACAGGTTGAATGAGAGTCTGGTACAGCTGGACTTTTGTTACTCGAGCGAGGGCTTTATCTCTAAAGTGCTTGCTTAGCCCAAAATAACATCTATTCGCAAGCACAATTCTCCGCTTGATCTCAAGGTTGACGTTGTTGTTTTTGTTCACGGCAAATCCGAGGTATATAAATTCGTCCACTACCTCGAAGTTATAACGGTTATCAACGTTCACGCTTTGGTCTAATCGCGTGGAGGCCCTATTCGTTGAAACCATTAATTTTGTCTTGTCCTCATTCACCGTCAGACCCACTTTTGCTGACTCCTTCTCAATTCTCGAAAAAACCGCAGTAACTTCTCTAATTGTGCGCCCAATGATATCTATATCATCAGCATACGCGAGCAGCATGTGACTTTTGCTGCTGATGGTTTTATTCATATTGACTGCAGCTTTTCTCATAATGATCTCAATTAAGATGTTAAAGAGATCGCACGATAGGGTGTCGCCTTGCCTGAGGCCTCGCTTAGTTTCGAAAGGTTCGGTAACATCCTTACCAACTTTCACTGCGGATTTGGTGTTCGTCAAGGTCATCCTGCAAAGGCGTATGAGTTTTGCAGGAATACCAAGCTCAGACATTGCTTCATAGAGTTTCTCCCGTATCGGACTATCGAAGGCTGCTTTATAATCGATAAATAGATGATAGGTGTCGATTTGTTTTTCGTGTGTCTTCTCCAGGATTTGGCGTAGCGTGAAAATCTGGTCAGTTGTCGATTTTCCAGGCCTAAAGCCACACTGGTATGGTCCAATCAGGTCAGCGATAATTGGTTTTAGTCTTTCGCACATTATACTTGATAGAACCTTATATGCTATGGATAAAAGGCTTATTCCACGGTAGTTGGCACAAATACTCGGGTCACCTTTTTTAAATATGGGACATAGTACACTGAGACTCCAATCGCAGGGCATGCATTCATCTAACCAAATTTTGCTAATGAGCTGATGCATGCACCTTATCAGCTCATCGCCGCCAGCCTTAAACAGCTCCGCCGGTAATCCATCGGCTCCTGCGGCTTTGTTGTTCTTAAGCCGGGCAATAGCTGTTCTGACCTCGTCTTGGTTAGGAGGGGGGCAATCGACGTCGTCGTCCATATTGTGATCGATTGTCCCATCGTCATCGGATATCTCAGGCACTAGTAGCGCGGAGAAATGCTCTCTCCATATTCCCAACATGCTCTGCACATCTGCGACGAGATTTCCGTCTTTGTCTTTACAGAAGGGGGGCCCTGAACCATGTCCATTAGTTCCGTTTTTAACTTTTTGGTAGAATTTTCAGGCTTTGTTCTTCCTTCTGTATGTCTCAATTTTCTCACTCTCGCGTTTTCTCCACTGCCGTTTCTTACGCCTAAAGAGACGGTTTACCTCCTTTCTCTTCTCCCTATACCGCTCAGTTGCAGCTCGCGTTGCAATTGACTGAAGCATTACCATACGTGCAGCGTTCTTTTCGTCATTTGCTATGCGACACTCTTCATCGTACCACGGTTTATTGCGAAGCGGTTTTTCGAAACCAAGTACGGTTGTTGCGGCAGTTTTTATAGAGTCGGAAATGAGTTTCCACTGCGCATCAGGATCGTCATCGGGAGGGGGTGGGTTCTGTGCCAAAAGTTGCGAGAGCTTCCTTGAGTAGGCTGTGGCTACCTCTGGTAATTGCAGCTTTCCGATGTCCAGCTTCCTCTGCCTCTGGTTTCGTACGATTTTCGCTCTACTTAATCTTGTGCGAACCTTTGCTGCTACCAGGTAGTGATCAGAATCGATGTTAGCTCCTCTGATCACTCGTACGTCCATTACACTGGATGAGTGCCTTCCATCAATTACCACGTGATCAATTTGGTTCTTAGTTCTTTGATCAGGGGATACCCAAGTAGCCTTGTGGATGTCTTTATGCTGGAATCTTGTGCCACTGATGACCATGTTTTTTGCCGCGGCAAAGTCAATCAGTCTCATACCGTTGTCGGAACTGTCAGCATGAAGACTGAAATTGCCAATAGTTGGATTAAACACATTCTCCCTTCCTACTTTGGCATTAAAATCTCCTAGTACAATCTTAATGTCATGGCCAGGGCAGCGGTCATACGTTTCCTCTAGGAGCTCATAGAATATGTCTTTGGCATCATCATCTTTCTCTTCTGTCGGGGCATGCACACAAATTAGGGAAATATAAAAATATTTCGCTTTTATGCGGATTGTGGCTATTCGTTCACTCACAGGATTGAACCTAGAGACTAGATGTCGCAGTCTTTTGCCAACTACAAATCCACAACCAAATTCATGTTTCTTTTCATGGCAACTGTAGTATATATCGCAGTTTCTTTTTCTTGTGCAGCCATGTCCTGTCCATCGCATCGCGAACCACAGGAGTTTGTCTTTTTTTATAAGTATATAGGCACACACATTCACTGTCTATGGCGGTGGTAGAGACCTATTACTCATTAAAGTGTATGGGTGTATATATTATTTCATAATATGTAATGGCGATGTGTACGTGCCACTCACTAATTGAATGAATTATTTATCACCGTGGCCGTTGGTGGTGCAACGGTTAGTGAACATTATTAAACACTACTTATTAAGGTAATATGACAACACTCGAGCTCAATTGTATTTTTTCAAAAACCGGGGAAGTAATAGGACTTCTTTTTTTAGATTCTTTTATAAAATATAATTTTTTAAACAAGTATATGTTTAGGTCCTTTTTGTAAGAGTATGTATTATATTTTCCCGAGAAGGTCAGTTTGTAAAGAGAGGCACTTCTATTATTAAAAGCTAATGTTTTTTAAGAAAAGGTACCACAGTACGACCTCGGTCAACGCAACCAATTAAATGCAGACCCATTGCGAAAACTGAGGTTGTTGCAAAAACCGAGGAAAAATTTTCTATTGGCCAACAGATCTATTTTCAAAAAATGTGCCTTTTGTTCACATTAAAATTAAAGTAAATCGAATAAATTTGGGTTCAGAAATATAATTTCATTTTATTTTATTTATTTTTTAAAAAACTGGGAAATTTTGGTCAAGACTTTGTTGCAATTTATATTTCGCTGCGATCGTGAAGTTTCAAAATGTCATTTAATGAAAGTTCCTTCTTTTCATCCCATTTAATGCAAGTGTTAAAACAATTAATAACAGTTTCCAATTTAATGTTCGGTGAATCCAGAACAATATCAACGGTGCTTTCGTCAGCGCTTTCAATTTTTACTGAATTGAATTTTTATACACACCTCAGGAACAAACGTATCGTGAAACCATTCTTCAAACAATTTCAATGTCATCCATTCGTTTTTGTTAGCCTTGTACTCGACTGGTAAGCTCCCATAGTTTTGGAATACTCTGGATTCAATGATTTGCCGATAACGAGTGGTTTAATTTTGTGCATACCAGAAGCATTGGTACAGGCAAGAAATGTTATGCGCTCCTTGCTTACTTTGCGACCAGGTGCAGTTGCTTCAGTGGCGCTAACAAGTGTTTTATTTGGCAGCACTTTATAAAACAGTCCGGATTCATCAGCATTATAGATCTGATCTGGAGTTAAATCGAGGTCCTTGACGTGCTCTCTCAACTCTTTCAGAAATGGCTCGACAAGCATTGGCTTATTTGACAATTTATCACCGCAAACTTTAAGCATGCGAATACCGTGACGATTTTTAAAATTTGAAAACCAGCCGTTACTCGCGTTGAATGTGCTAGAATTGTTTTGAAGTCTGCTATGCAACTGGCACGCCTTTGCCTTTACAATTTCTATAGATATAGTCCAATTTCGCTCCCTGTGCTTGAGAAACCATCCGTACAATGCCTTCTCCATTTTGGCATATTCGCAGCATCTTATTGCTACTCGCTTTCCTGGACCGGATTCCGCGTTTGTGACGAATTTTCTCAGCGCAGTCTCGTTACGTTTAATCCCTGATTTTGTTGATTTGTGCACTTTATATTCATTGCATATCGATTTAATAACAACACCACTATGCACTTTTTCCAGGATTTCACATTTTTGTGCTATTGTAAGTTTATTGACACTTTTAACTACTGGCATTTTGTATACAGCACGAGCAAATCGACCGATCGCGAAATAAATTCCATTAAACTGAGTGCGCTCAGGAAAAATTCATACACACATGTAAACACATGCACGAAAGAAAAGTTCAAAACACACGATTTCCTTAGAAAGTTCCGTTAACTGAGGTAAATTTTTTTTTGAAGTTGCGTTAAGAGAGTCTGCAATGTTAACAATTTGAGTGTTGCGATTATCGTGGAGTTGCGTGTAACGGGGGTTGCGTTGAGAAAGGTCGTTCTGTATTTATAATAAGTACTTTTCGGTAGAAAAAGCCATAAGAGTATTCCTTTTTTATTACAAGGAATTACTTTTTTAAGAACAGGTACTTTTTAAAGAAGTGGTACTCTTTTTAGGAAATGGTATTTTTTTCAAGTAAATTTACTTATTTTCGGAAAGGCTACTTATCTCAAGAGAAGAAAAGGTGTTGTTTTATATTTAAGAAACGGAATTTTTGTATGAAAAGCTATTTTTTTAAGGGAAGGTATTTTTTTGACGAAAAGGGTTATTGAAGAAGTGGGAATTTTTTTACAATAGGTCCTTTTGAAGAATATGTAAATTTTTAAGAGTAGGTACTTATCTAAAGAAATGGTATTTTGGGTCACGAACACTGTACTCCTTAAAGAAACGGTAGTTTTTTAAGAAAAATCAATTTGTTGTAAGAAAATTAACTTTTTTCAGAAAAGGCCTTATTAAAGGAGAGTTTTCTAAGAGGTTAGTTAGTTAGTTTTTTTAAGCAAAGGTACTTCTTTAAGATAAGGATTTTTTTAAGAAAAGGTACTTTGGTTAAGAATATGAATAGGTATTTTATTGAGAACATTTACTTTTTTAAGAAAAGTCACTTAAGAAAATTTAGTTTTTTAAACTTCTCTCACTTTGGATTTTCTAAATTTACCTTTTATTGGGTTCAAAACTACAATATATACTAAATACCTAGATAACTTCCCATTAAACAAGAAATTTCCCAATACACCCAGCGAACTAATTATAAAGGCAATATGTTTTTTCTCGGTACTCTCAATGCACTGCGATTTTGGTTTAGAATTGTAATGCATTTATGACTCATTACGTATATTATGTCATAGAGTGTAACCATTCGATCTCTGTTACAAGTCAAGTGAAAAGTGACGTTGTTTTTTTTCTGTTTATGGTGCGAAATATATATAAAGGCAACATGGACAATAACCCGTATTCAAACCGTAGTAAATGGGAATTTAAACAGAAGTGTGTTTTCTTTGGTTGTTATTTTATTGATCTAAAATTAACGTCGGTCAAATTAAAAAATATAATACCTGGTGGAAAGTAGCTAAGTAAAGAAGAAAGTGGAAAATGTCAAGATTATCATGATGAAGGGGTCTCCAATCGGGAAATTTCGAGGCGATTGAAAGATCTAGCTGTGTCATTGACAATTTTATAAAATAGGATGGTCAATGTGGAAACAAAACGACCAGGAAGGACACCGCTAATCAGTGAAAGCGCAAAAAGAGAGATCAAAAGGAAATTATTCTTGAATTGAGCTAGGGAGCAGGCTTGGGTCGTGTTCAACAAATAACGAAGCGCGACTTGAAACTGTCAGATGGGAAAAAGTATGCAAAACTTGGTCTTAAACCAAGACATGAATTAGCCAGATTTAAATTCGCTGAAATATACAGATTTTTGGATAAGGAGTGATATTTGCCGATGGAAAAAATTAAATTTGGATGGACCTGATGGATCGAACAAATATTTGCGTTCCAGAGATTTTTCCAAAATTATGCGTCAGTGGCGAAATTTTGGCGGTGGAACCCTTACGGTTTGGACATGTATGCGTTATAGGGGAACCACTCAAATATGTCTCATTTTCACAAAAATGGACTTCGTGTATTATATTCGACGATTTGATGTCGTCTTAGTTAATTCTGGAGAGGAAATTTGTGTCCCAGAATTTATCATCCAGCAGGACAAGAAAACTCAAGAATTTCTGGAGTCCAGACATAATACCAATTCTTGACTGGCCTGCACTAAGGTCTGATCTTTATGCGATCGAGAACCTAAGGTCTAGTTTACCTACCCAAGTTTACCACCCCGTTGCCAGTTGAAGAATGTCAAGGATAGAAGAGTAGCAATTCAAGAAAATGGGAGATAACTGATCCTGCGAACATTCCTTCGTTGTTAAACTCAATTCCCAGACATTTAGTAAAAGTTAGCGGTAATGGAGATCATACGTCTTACGAAACTTGTTAAAATATTTAAATAAACCTTTTGCCTTAATATATAAATAATAAATAAATAATTCGCCTTGAAGAAGTTATAGTTAAAGAATTTTTGGTGAAAGGTATTTTATTTTGAAAGGCTTAATACAATATAAAATAACAACTTGAACATTCATCTCAACATTTGGAAAAAACAGAAAATTATGTTGCCTTTATATTTATTTCGCTGTGTGTATGTGTTAGTCTAGACACAACCCAAAGCAAATGTACCCAATATACATAGTTGATAGTACTGGGTTGCAGCACAATAGTGTTAAAAAAAAGTTGTTTACATTTTTTTCATTTAGCCCGATAAGGAACTTCGTTCCAAAAGATGTAAAATCGCGCAAGTTCAAGTGCTATAGATTGAGTTAAAGAGCTTGTTGGGAATTTATGACCTTTTCAGATCCACCGAAATATCTGTGCCTGAAAGGGCCCTACAGGCGTTAGTGGACTGGGGCTTGATTCCTAGGGAAGGTAACTACTTTTGCCCTAATAGCCACCATATGAAAATTGTGACGCGAGAATATTGCCTGATGGACATGGGCGTAAGTAAAGAATTGTTTAATACTTGTCCTTCAAATTAAACTCGTTTTATTTCAGAGGTAGGACAGTAAAAAATAGTAACAGGAAGCCAGACCGGTAGGACGTTTGCGTTTTTCTCCGCGAGATTTAAAAATATTTGTTAATTTGTTTGTGTCGAAAATTTATTTTATAAAAATTTCATTATTTTTTTTAAATGATTTTTTTTCGTCTATAACTGAGTTATCGAAAATTTTTGTTTACTTTTATAAGTTTAACATAAGCGAAGCACAGGCTTGTCATTCATGAGCAGAACATTACCAAAAAATTTTGTTAACGTGATAGTGCTGCGATTACATCCTTATTTGGAATCAAGAAGGGCGGTAAACCGATAATAAATATCACCGATGTCTGACGTTATTGCTCATGAATGAGTCTGTGGTTCGCTTATGTTTGCGGAAAATATAAAATATATTTTCGATGACTTTTGAAAATTTCATAGGCCGATATTTCGATAACGAAGATATAAAAAATGTTCATTTAATTTTTTTGGTCTATTTTGCAACGTATTATACAAAAATATTGGCAGACGGTTCAAACGGTTGTGGAAACATATTAACCCCGCCGTATATATTCGAAAGCAGAGCCCCAGGGCTACTCAAAAATGTGACAGAATATACAAATTTGATAATCAGTTTTACAAGGTTGTATTTCACTGAATTTTGTTTAAAGCCGCACACACATATACTGATTTTGCTCCCGATATAAGCACGTGTTGGAGAAATTGACAAAACACGATAATACTTTGGTAATTGTTTGTTTTTGGTTTTATTATTTGATTATATTTTTGCTATTTTCGACATATTGAGAATTTGTTTGCATTCATTTATCCAAAATAAAATGATTGAGGGTATGGCTATAATACACATCGCACATGTAAATGTATATTCATAGTGTGTATGGCTGTATTTTATCTACAAATAGTTAAACACAAATATTTCTTCACCACACATAGTTTCTTTGTGTCGAGTATTTATATCGAGTATTTTGTGGACATTTGCATAGTTCCTGGCCTGTGGTAATATTATCCTTGCGATTATTGGATAAGGTCAACATATGGAAATTTTTTTAATGTCAATCGAGCATCAATTACCTTATATATACGCTTTTCATTTTAAATGTTTTCGTCTGAAATGCATTTTATTTATTGAATCAACTTAACGCGTTAAGTAATATTAAACAACAGTCTTTGACATTCAATTACATAGTTATATCTAGTTAGATATCGATAATCGTTTATAAAAACAATCCTATGAATTAATAATACCAAAAAACATTGTCATGTTGAAATATTTCACATTTTATAAACAATAACAGCCAAAGTCACGATGTCGAAAGAAAGCCTAAGCGAACGACAGCAATGCACTCACTTTCGCTTCAAATTGGTAGTCACTATCTTTCGACTTGTCGTTCGCATGGTCTTACATGTTGTAAACAAAAGCATTTAACCATTGTCAAATGACAAAGCTACCAGATCAAAAATTTCAAAAAAAGGGTTAATATCAAAAAAAATCGCTATATTCGTGAAAAAACGCTACAATTTTTTAAATAGTTACAAACAAGTACATCTCTGTACCACTCAGCTGGAAAAAACTGACAGCAGAATGTAAAGCAAAACAAACAAAAGAATCATATGCAAACAAACCAAAAATGTTGTAATTAAGGGTGGGTTTCTGATATAAGTTTGCAATAAATGATGAATTTATTTGCTTGTTTTTATTGTTTATTGCTATTTGTTTATTATTGTTTTTTATTTATTTGACAAGAAGTTCTTAATAAAATACTGCCATTATTTTTCCACTGCTCCTCTGTGGATAGTTTTGAGCCTCCAAAGACTGTCGTTCCACTAACGAAGTCGGCATTCTCCTCCATATATCTCACAAATGTTTGCAGCTGCAGCAACGTTAACATTTTATGCTCAAATAGATAAACATATGTACAAAAAATAATTACTCTAATAAAACAGAAATGATTAACCGTTTACTTACCATTTATTTTCCATTTTGTTGAATATTTTATAAGCATTTTAAATTCAATTGTGTTTTTTTGGCACTACACGAAAACAAAAACGCAAGTGAGTGTTTTTGACATTTGTGTTCGCACAGATGACAGCAAAAATAATTACTGGCTACCGATTTTGTACTGAAATGTTTACGTTTCGTTCGCATTGATTTTCATTCGACTTGTCGTTCTGATGAGTGTTACTGACTTCGAAATCAGCTGTATGTCGGTTAGAAAGCATGCGAACGTTAACGTTCGACATCGTGACTTTGGCTGTAAGTAAAAAACTTATGTAAACCTGCAAGCAGATATAATCAAAATATTTTGAAGTCAGTATAAAAAAAGTAACCGAATACAGATTTATTTTATATTCGTTAATTTTTGATAAGTTGTCTTATGCATCACTAATTTGTTGTGATTGTTTACAAAGATTGTTGATGTATTACAGGTGACAACTGCAGAAAGGGAAATAACCGGTGCAAAGCAAATGCTCTTTGCATGCCCCTGCGACTGCGAACCATACGAGTTTGTCATTTTTTATAAGTATACTAGCTGACCCGGCAGACTTCGTTCTGCCTAAGAAAGTATAGATCTATATATTATCTTATTCGATCAAATCAAAAACAAGTGTCAAGATGCTTGTCGAAATGGCGCACCAAATATTCAGTATCCAAAATTGACTCCAAGTATAAAAATAGCTTATTTCATCCACAGATATTCTACTATAATCTGTGAACATATAATCTGCATACAAATAAGTAAACCAACACAATTTAATTTTTACATGTACTGTCCATTTCACTTGAATAGGTGCAGTTCTTTTTTTAAAGATACACTCTCATATCTTATCTCGTATCTTCTGAAAAGCTTCGTTTAAGTTTTACTTCAAATAATGACAGACTTTAAAGAAATGCTGTAAAAATAAAGAATATAACATTTACAGTTGATTCATTATCTGTAATTTAATATGAAAAATAGAATAACATGAAAAATATGCTTTTTTCTTAAGTTAAATGTTAAAATATGTCTGAATATCGACATAGTTGCATATATCATTTAATATTAAGACACAACTTTTTAGAACATATGTTTTGATTTGATATCGTGTAGATTTCCACACCACCGTTGAGGTACTACACCTGGCGCGTTGTCAATTATTTTTCATGGCTGACATCCCCTGTAGGCCTAAACCATGTTAAACTGAATATTCTTCATTATAAATTTTAATCATTTAAGTCTATTAAGTTTTTCTGCAATATCTTATTTTCAATATGAAAACCTGCAGACATTTTCTTATGTTAGGATATGTTTGTATTTTATTTCATATGTAATAGGTTAGGCTAGGATAACATTAGCATATATTTAAAGTTGTTGCTTCTATAGTTATTTTAGCGTAAAACTTCTTTGTAGACGACATTAGAAGTTTTGCCTTCTGGAGCGAGTATAAATAAGTTTTTTGGAGAACTTACTCTTGAGCAAGCGACGCAGAATTGGCCATGCGAAAAACAGTCTTCATTTAAATCGACACCTGCTACTTTTAATGATTGTCCTTGGGATTTGTTTATAGTAATAGCGAAGGCCAGTTTTACTGGAAATTGAAGTCTTTTAAATTCAAATGGGTACTCCGATGGAATGAGAGGTATCCGTGGAATAAAAACTGTTTCTCCACGACCACAACCAGTTAATATAGTGGCCTCAATAATGTTCTTTTGTAGTGATATTACCCGTAGTCTGGTGCCATTACATAGTTTTGGTGGTTTTATATTGCGTAGAAGCATTATTGGAGCCCCCAATTTGAGATTTAGTTTATGTGGTGGGAACCCTGGAGGGTTTAAAGAATTTAAAAACTCCACTGGGTAGTGGACCGCATCATCAGCTTCAAGAACTGTGTCTATAGAAGCGTGTTCTACCACCGCTGCTTCAAAAGAGCTTAGTAATAACTCATTTATGACTGCCGCTCTATCATTTTTCGGGGTTAAAATGGCACGTTCACATAACCAATCGTTGGACTTGTTATTAATATTAGCTACATCTGGATATACTTCCGATATTAAGTCATTAATTGATTTAAGTACATTGCCTAACTTTATTGGAATAGTCAGCCTTCCACATATTTGAGGGATATTTCCGTTTCCTATATCCAAAAGAATTTTAGAAAACTCTGCTGCAGCGAAATCTCCTCCTAACTGCACTCTCATGTTTGTTTGTAGGGAAAGCTTTTGGGTCAGTGGCCATAAATATGAAGATTTAAGACATGCAATTACTTCGTCTGCTCTTGTTCCTCTTGGTACTACTGGCAAAGTTTGGCGGAAATCTCCTGCTAAGAGTGTTGTGACTCCTCCCATTACTTTATAGGTGTTTCTAATATCTTTTAATGATCTATCGAGTGCTTCAAAACCTCCTTTATGTGCCATGGTGCTTTCATCCCAGACGATTAATTTGCAATCACGCAACACTTCAGCCATGTTGCTTTGTTTGGATATGTTGCACATCGGAGTTTCGGCTTGAATTAAATTAAGCGGAAGCTTGAATGCAGCATGAGCGGTTTTTCCTCATTCCAGTAAAGTAGCTGCAATTCCAGAAGATGCTACGGCTAACGCAATACCTCCAATGCATCTAACTTTCGCGAGTAATGAATTTAGAAGGAAAGTTTTGCCAGTACCTCCAGAAGCATCAAGAAAAAATATTTCACCAGTACCACTTTCTATATCTTCAATTACTTTGTTATAAATATAGAGTTGCTCTCTTGTAAGAGATGCTTCTTTAGTATTCACTTCATCTGCTAGAGCATTTAGGTCAAAGTTTCTTGCCATCATATATTCTCTATTTTGTAGGACTATTTCTGATCTCACTGGTTGTGGCATCCCGTATTGTAGCAAACGTTGACCTCCAATTGACAGCACCACGTCTTCAATTAAAATTAGAGAACTATTATAGATTTCATCCATCGGAGGTTGCAAATTATCAGTCAATTGTCTTTCTAACTGTCTGGTTAAATCTTCTGAAAGACTGTCTTTATGTGTTTCCCACAGAACTGAAGCATTACAGAGTTGACAAAATACTAACATGACAGCGAATAGTTCACGTAGTCTATTTGGATGATCGCTCAATGCGGCTTCCTCCAGACATTTGTCCCAATGGTAGTCGTCTTCTAAAAGTCCCAGTGCTAAACATGCTGATTTAAATGTAGGATGCACTACACCATTTACTGTTTTTAGTTCAGTGAATGATGATGGACCTCTGACAACGTGAAGAAGTAATCGAAGATAGTAGCAGTCAGTACTGTTTGGGTGAACAGTGTACACTCTTCCTATAACGTCATCTTTTCTAATACCTTGCCATTCATCTACCAATTTGCCTCGTTTTCTTCTTTCAAATTTGTTAGACTTCCAAACATAATACGATGGAACCTCAGAGTAAAGCAAGGTCTTAGCAAAAGTATCTCTGTTGCACAAATCGAAGAATGCTAATAGTGTAGTCTTTGGAGCATTTGTCACTTTCTCCAGTAAATTTGTGTTGTTATAATACACACGCTGGCCATTTTCTAAGTGCACTGCTAGATGAAATACAGGCGGATATCTTTCGTGAATTGGGAAAGCTAGTATTCTCCAAACAGCTTCAGAGCTGCTGATGTAACGACCTGTTTCGAAAATTTTTACTTCGTCCATATTATTTTCTAATGCAGAAGCGGCTTGATCACTACCTTTATTTACATATTTGCAAATGTATTTAATGGATTTAACGGAGTTACAAATTTCGACATTGACATGGGCACCAAAACTACGGAGCAATACCGGATTGTAGGGAACCACCCAACGGTTATCCAGCTCCCAATCTCTGATTTTTATTTTGAAGCCACCATCATCCGGAGATCTTCTTCGATAGCTGGGATATCCATCTTCACCAGTCTGGGTATCTCTTACCAATCTTCGGGGATATCTTTTACTGCATTTGCCATTTTTCATACATGGTGAATTTAAGTTTATATTGCCGCAGGGGCCGTGTATCATATTTTTTTCAACTAACTCATGTAGCAAAATATCATTTTCAGGGTTGGGTATTTCAGCGCACACTATATTGTCTATCATGTTCGAAGTTATATGCTGTTCTAGCCATAGTAAAATGTGGATATGAGGCAATCCACGTTTTTGCCATTCAACGGAATACATGAAACACCTGACCTTACCAAATATATGACCTTTTGTCAATAGAGCCATTAACTTTTTAACTTTTAAATGAAAAACTCTAGCTATTATATCGTGTCAGTCATGTGGCTTTTGTGAAGGCAGGAGTGCATCCGCAATATCTTTCCACTTCGGGTTACATGTAAACGTTATAAATAAATCAGGGCGACCATATTGTCTAACGTAAGTCATGGCATCTTGAGTACGTTCATGCATATAACGTGGGCTTCCAGTAAATGATGAGGGAAGGACTACTTTCTGACCCAAATCATTAGGGTCTACATCTTGCCTCCCTACTGCATCTTTGAGATGAATATATTGATCTGCTCTTAGTTCTTTCTGGTGATTTCTTATATAGTTTAATCTCTCAGTTTCAATTTTGGCATACATATCAACTAAATATTGGCTGAAGAGCGAGCGGAAGCGCACTATATGATTAAAATCATCATAACGAACCATTATCCGGTATGCGTAATAACATGCAGCAGAAACTGTTTTATTAGGTAGAAGTTCTGCAGTGATGCAGTCCCGCAAAGGTAGATTGATGGAGTATCCATCCTCTCCGTGGCAGAACATTAGTGGATACTGCAATGCATCATATGACCTATGAAGTTCACTTATACGTTTTAATACATTGTCGTGACTACGTATTATAATATCCCTTTTTTCAAACTGCTGTCCGACAATTACCAAGGCAACTTCCTTACTGCTTGGTATGTTATAGCGACCTGCGTGAGCATTCGATGGCTTTTTGTCTGCATGTATGACCACATTAAATGATTTACAGTTCGATGGTACTTGATCAATGGTGGTCTTTAAATCTTTTACATAGTTGTTGACACTATGGAGCATACTCTGAAGTTGCTTGACCAAACCTACTTTGGTATCTGGAAATGTGGAGCATCTCATGCGTGCTTCTTCTTCAACTTCACCTACAAAATATATCTGTAGGAATTGTGGTCGCTGTTGTGGTAATGGTAGTAAGCTGCCAAGTAAGTGGTACACTTGGCCTTGAACTTTAAACGTAGGCATGTATCCATTTTGAAACACTTGTGTTGCTCCAAATGATGTCATTTGGAAGCAACCATTGTACTTCCGTATGTTATCCATAAAATGCTTATGTTCCGGGTGACTTTCTGTTAGTAAACTGTAAAGCGGTTCTGGTAAGGATAGAAAAGGCTGCAAATGCACTTTGTTACTACTGCAACACATGCCGACTGACTCTTCATTCCATTTTAGGGCATTACAGTATTTACACTTCTGGTTCATTTTTCCAATTTGTACACATTTGTCTTTTTCATAGTCTATGGCAGAGTTGTAGTTCATTCCAGATTTAGTTTTAGTTTTCCAGGTAATTAATTGGTTTTCTCTGTATCGAATCTGAGACAATCTACATGTTTCTGGATTGTTTCGTTGGTAAGTATTTGTCGATGCTCTATGCACTTCAGGATGTCTGTTTTGGTATGTAATTGTCGATGCTCTGTGTACTTCAGGATGACTTCTTTGGTACGTATTTGCCGATGTTCTGTGTACTTCAGGATGACTTCTTTGGTATGTATTTGCCGATGCTCTATGTACTTCAGGATGACTTATTTGGTATGTATTTGCCGATACTCTGTGTACTTCAGGATGGTTTCGTTGGTAAGTAGCAACCGATGATCTGTGGACCTCCGGATTATTTTGCTGACTCAATCCGACTGACTTTCTATGGGAATCGGGATTATTTTGTTGGTACTTTGCAACAGCTCTTCTATGTACTGATGGTTGTTTATTTTGATATTTTTTCACAGCTTCTTTGTTTTTTTTCTTCCTTATGTCATGGTTTACTCTAGAACGACGTTTGCGAGAAATTCTTTTTGAATCACTCATAGTAGAAATCTGTTCTAAAGATTGAAATTCAATAAGAACATCGAAATGCCCCCCAGAAAGATCGCCGGTAAATCGAAGTCGTTTTATTGGACACCCTCCAACGCCATTAGTTGTGAAAAGTGTTCCATTGCGGTAAACTTCAAAAACACAATCGTACAATTGTGCAGCGGCTATTAATTCACATAAGCTTCCAAATGTAGAGTTTAATGTCATATCAATTGAATATTGATCTGGATTATTGTAATTGTTTCCATACTTGTCGTGAGTTATAATAGAAAACTCATTATAGTAATCTACAACGTGTCCAACACTTTCTTCACGGATTTCTTGCGCAAAAACTTGTGTACCATATAAATGGTAAGAAATTGCTCCAAAAATACAGGCGCCATCTTTTTTTTATATGAATGACGCTGTGTGGAACTCCAATTCCATTAATATTAAGTGTTTCAGTTTCCATATTTTATTTTACTGAAGTAGGGTGTCTTTTGAAATCCTGTTTAGCGAAAAATGTAAGTAAGCGGAACTAAATGAGTTGGTATCATAGGGGAAGATAATAGTAATATGTTTTAGAGTATATTCGTAAAAGTTCGACAAATCTTGATCCAAAAACCGTTAAATATACTTCCATTTTTTTGGGAAAACAAGGGGTAGACAGCGATAACAATATTAACAGATATTTATATTTTCCTAGTTAAATAAATCAGAATTTTTTTAATTAAAAATGTCGATTATGTTTTCATCAACGTTTAAACGAATACCAGCATCATCAAACACCATAAAAATTCTGATTTATTCTAAAAAAAGTGTTTGGGGAGGTTCTAGTACTAATGCTTTCTTTTTATACCCAGAATTTAACACTTTTACTTGTTTTTAATATATTTTTTTTATCTATTTTTTTTTTAATAAATTGCACGTGGTTCTAAATGTATGTGTGTATATATATTAGTTAAACTTACCACTTTCTGACACAGGTTTCTTAAACTATTTTTTTTTCACGTTTATTATTTCATTTATTTTACTTATTTCACAATGTTTATTTTTACACTATTATTTTTAAAATATTTTCAAAATTATTTTAACCTTATTTTTCACTTTTTTTACAACTTATCACTTTGATGGCTCACGAAGGAAAAGGATGATATCAAAAATGACGCACATTAAGTATAGATTAAATATCAGTGCTGACAACATGGTATCTAAGTGATTTGAAAATATCACACGATTAAATATTCCAACTTGGCAGCACTCAACCATTGTAATACACTAATGTATAAAAACAGTGTGTCCAAATGCAAAAAAAATAACCTCTTTCTGACACTGGGTGTTTCAAATTTTTTTTTTCACTTTTTAAATTAAGTATCTTAAAACATTATCCAACTAACATCACCTTTTTACAACTTATAACTTCGATGGCTCACGAAGGAAAAGGATGATACCAATAATTACGAACATTTAGTTTAAGTTAAAGATCAGTGCTGACAACATGGTACCTAAGAGATTTGAAAATATCACCCGATTAAATATTTTAACTTGGCAGCACTCAACCATTGTAATACACTAATGTATAAAAACAGTGTGTCAAATCCAAAAAAAAAAAATAACGGCTTTTGTACAAATGGGAAATATTGTTTAAAAAACATAACAAAAGAAAAGTTCTTAATTAAAATATGGTTTGAAATTCGGAAACTTCTGAAAACATGATTCTTAAAAGTAATTTTAAAGCAAAAATTGCGAAAATTAAATAATCCGAATATGACTAAATATATGTTAAGAATGGAACACAAAAAGTACTGATATGTAATTTAAAAGTACGAAAAAGTACGGATAAAGGAACCAAGAACTTCAAAGAGAATATCGAAGAAATATCAAAAAAAATTATTCAAAAGGTACTGAAAGTAGTACCAAAAACGTGCAAACACAGTACCAAAAATGTACGGAGAAAGACGCAAAAGGAAGCCAAGTAGAACAACCTGGATGTTAAAAAAGGAATAAAAAAGTAGCAATAAAATACAAAAAAGTAGGAAGAAAGGTACAGAGAACTTCTAAAACAATATAACAGAAAAAGTAAAGAAGGATGCAAACTGTACTAAAAATGGCACCAAAAAAAATGCAAAACAAAGTACCATATTAAGTATCATTTTGAGACTTCTCATCCCATAACCGAAACGTAGACCCCAAAATTACTAATTCCACATCCAGCCGTTTGGTTTTTGATGGTACAGAGTACTTTAAAGAGAATATAAGAGAAATAGCAAAGATGGACGCAAAAGGTACTAAAAATGGTACCAAAAAAAGTACATAAATAGTACCATTATACGACATCTCATCTCATAAGAGAAAGGAAGACCCCAAAATTCCTCATTCCATCTCCAGACGTTTAGTTTTGACGATAGTACTATATTTTGCCACCTTTTTGCTATAATTTGATCCCTTAAGTACATATCTTGAAAAAAAAAAAACTTATTCTCGTATGTCTGCGTTATAAGAGGAATGCGTAACCCAAGTTTCATGATTCTGCCTTCAGCCGTTTGGTATTTACGATGGTACTATTTTTGTCCCCTTTAGTACTATTTTTATCCCTAAGGGTAGAAATTTCGTAAAACCACTTCCCACTCCGATTCTGCGTCAGAAGAAAAAATTACAAACCAAATTTCTTGATTCTGTCTCCAGCCGTTTGGTCAAGACGATGGTACCACTTTTTTCCCCCTTTTGCCCTTTTTTCTCCCTAAAAGTAAAAATTTGGCAATGTTACTTCTCCTAACAATTTTTATGCGTTAAGAGGAATGTACAACCCAAGTTTCGTAATTCTATCTCAAACCGTCTGGATTTTAGTGTAGTACCATTAGCACAATTTTTGAAAATTCACTATTCCCCCTCATTTTTATTCGTTAAGAGGAATGTACATACCAAGTTTCGTGGTTCTGTCTTTAGCCGTTTGGATTTTAGTGCAGTACCATTTTTTCCCCTTTTTGTCCTATTTTTGTCCCTTAAAGTACTAAATTCTAAAAATCTTTTCTTATCTCGTATATTCACACCTAAAGCAATTTATAGTTAAAATTTTATTATCCGAAACCAGAATGTAAATAAAAAGTACCAAAAATGGGCCCGAGCACTTTCATGAGAGTATCAGAGAAATAGCAGAAAAGGATGCAAAAGGTACCAAAAAAGTACAAACACACGATCCGACACAGTGACAAAAACTGACAGATTGTATCAAAAAGTGATAAACCTAAACCAAAAAAAAATGTTCCAAAATGTAAAAGAGTACAAAAAGTACTTGTTAACACCAAAAATTTACGGAGAAAGATACCAAGGAAGGCCAAGTAGAACAACCTAGATGTTAAAAGTAGGGACAAAATTGTACCAAAAAAGGTACCAAAAAGTACTTAAAAAGTACCAAAAAATACAAAAAAAGGTACAGAGAACTTCAAAGAGAGTATAAGAGAAATAGCAAAGAAGGCCGAAAAAAGTACTAAAAATGGTACCAAAAAAGTACAAAAAGTACCAAAAAAGTACCTAAAAGTACCACAAAAGTACATAAAAAGTACCATTTTCGGCTTCTCATCCATTAAAAAATTTAGATCCCTATATTCGCCATTCCATCACCAGTCGTTTGGTTGTAACGATAGTACTATATTTTTCCCCTTCTTGCCATATTTGTATCAATAGAAGTACAAATCTTGAAAAAAAAACTTCTTCTCCTATGTCTGCGTTATAAGAGGAATGCGTAACCGAAGTTTCATGATTCTGCCTTCAGCCGTTTGGTATTTACGACGGTACTATTTTTGTCCCCTTTAGTACTATTTTTATCCCTAAGGGTAGAAATTTCGTAAAACTACTTCCCACTCCGTTTCTGCGTCATAAGAAAAAATTACAAACCAAATTTCTTGATTCTGTCTCCAGCCGTTTGGTCAAGACGATGGTACCACTTTTTTCCCCCTTTTGCCCTATTTTTCTCCCTAAAAGTAAAAATTTGGCAATGTTACTTCTCCTCCGCATTTTGATGCGTTAAGAGGAATGTACAACCCAAGTTTCGTAATTCTGTCTCAAACCGTCTGGATTTTAGTGTAGTACTATTTTTTCCCTTTTTTGCCCTTTTTTTCTCCCTAAAAGTACAATTTTTGAAAATTCACTTTTCCCCCTCATTTTTATTCGCTAAGAGGAATGTACATACCAAGTTTCGTGATTCTGTCTTTAGCCGTTTTGATTTTAGTGCAGTACCATTTTTTTCCCTTTGTGCCCTATTTTTCCCCCTTAAAGTACGAATTTCGAAAAATCCCTTCTTATCTCGCAGATTCACCCCCAAAGGAATATACAGTCCAAATTTCATTATCCTACCTTTAGCCGTTTGGCCAGGGCGCTGATGAATCAGTCAGTCAGTCAGTCATTCAGTAACGCAACAATTTTATATATATAGATTCGTTAATTTTTGATAAGTTGTCTTATGCATCACTAATTTGTTGTGATTGTTTACAAAGATTGTTGATGTATTACAGGTGACAACTGCAGAAAGGGAAATAACCGGTGCAAAGCAAATGCTCTTTGCATGCCCCTGCGACTGCGAACCACAGGAGTTTGTCTTTTTTTATAAGTATATAGGCACACACATTCACTGTCTATGGCGGTGGTAGAGACCTATTACTCATTAAAGTGTATGGGTGTATATATTATTTCATAATATGTAATGGCGATGTGTACGTGCCACTCACTAATTGAATGAATTATTTATCACCGTGGCCGTTGGTGGTGCAACGGTTAGTGAACATTATTAAACATTACTTATTAAGGTAATATGACAACACTCCAGCTCAATTGTATTTTTTCAAAAACCGGGGAAGTAATAGGACTTCTTTTTTTAGATTCTTTTATAAAATATAATTTTTTAAACAAGTATATGTTTAGGTCCTTTTTGTAAGAGTATGTATCATATTTTCCCGAGAAGGTCAGTTTGTAAAGAGAGGCACTTCTATTATTAAAAGCTAATGTTTTTTAAGAAAAGGTACCACAGTACGACCTCGGTCAACGCAACCAATTAAATGCAGACCCATTGCGAAAACTGAGGTTGTTGCAAAAACCGAGGAAAAATTTTCTATTGGCCAACAGATCTATTTTCAAAAAATGTGCCTTTTGTTCACATTAAAATTAAAGTAAATCGAATAAATTTGGGTTCAGAAATATAATTTCATTTTATTTTATTTATTTTTTAAAAAACTGGGAAATTTTGGTCAAGACTTTGTTGCAATTTATATTTCGCTGCGATCGTGAAGTTTCAAAATGTCATTTAATGAAAGTTCCTTCTTTTCATCCCATTTAATGCAAGTGTTAAAACAATTAATAACAGTTTCCAATTTAATGTTCGGTGAATCCAGAACAATATCAACGGTGCTTTCGTCAGCGCTTTCAATTTCTTCAACATCGCATGTAGCTGGAGAGTCGTCGCTTACGTTTTCGTATATCCAATCACTAATGTCATTATTTGAAATTGAGTTTTCGGCTGTAACTTCACGAACATGATCGGAAACAGTGGCAATTATTGATTGTTCATGAACTAGTTCATCTCTAGTTACTTTTAGTGGTAAATCATCTTCATCAATCCATTGATCATTAGAATAAACCAACAAATTCCAGCACTCTTTATAGCATTAGATGACAATTTACCCCATGCATTAGATAGCAAGCAAACTGCATGCCATAAATAAAATGCTTTGATTTTGCTTTCCATACTTCGGCCTTCACTGCCGATTAAATGAGCCAAGAGACTTTTTTTGTAGTAGAGTTTTGTCAAGTTTATATCATTTTGGTCCATAGGCTGAAGAATAGCAGTGCAGTTGGGTGGAAAGCACATTATAGTGATCATTCCGTCGTCACTTATTAAGGCGCCGTCTTTTGGATGGCAGGGAGCGTTATCCAAAATCAACAGCGCTCTCTGTGGACGATTTTTAGAAGAAAGGAATGATCTGACCTGAAAAAATTAAACAAATTGATTTACTGAATTGAATTTTTATACACACCTCAGGAACAAACGTATCGTGAAACCATTCTTCAAACAATTTCAATGTCATCCATTCGTTTTTGTTAGCCTTGTACTCGACTGGTAAGCTCCCATAGTTTTGGAATACTCTGGATTCAATGATTTGCCGATAACGAGTGGTTTAATTTTGTGCATACCAGAAGCATTGGTACAGGCAAGAAATGTTATGCGCTCCTTGCTTACTTTGCGACCAGGTGCAGTTGCTTCAGTGGCGCTAACAAGTGTTTTATTTGGCAGCACTTTATAAAACAGTCCGGATTCATCAGCATTATAGATCTGATCTGGAGTTAAATCGAGGTCCTTGACGTGCTCTCTCAACTCTTTCAGAAATGGCTCGACAAGCATTGGCTTATTTGACAATTTATCACCGCAAACTTTAAGCATGCGAATACCGTGACGTTTTTTAAAATTTGAAAACCAGCCGTTACTTGCGTTGAATGTGCTAGAATTGTCTTCAAGTCTGCTATGCAACTGTCACGCCTTTGCCTTTACAATTTCTATAGATATAGGTAAATTTCGCTCCCTGTGCTTGAGAAACCATCCGTACAATGCCTTCTCCATTTTGGCATATTCGCAGCATCTAATTGCTACTCGCTTTCCTGGACTTTGTGACGAATTTTCTCAGCGCAGTCTCGTTACGTTTAATCCCTGATTTTGTTGATTTGTGCACTTTATATTCATTGCATATCGATTTAATAACAACACCACTATTCACTTTTCCAGGATTTCACATTTTTGTGCTATTGTAAGTTTATTGACACTTTTAACTACTGGCATTTTGTATACAACACGAGCAAATCGACCGATCGCGAAATAAATTCCATCAAACTGAGTGCACTCAGGAAAAATTCATACACACATGTAAACACATGCACGAAAGAAAAGTTTTATTTTATTTATTTTTTAAAAAACTGGGAAATTTGGTCAAGACTTTGTTGCAATTTATATTTCGCTGCGATCGTGAAGTTTCAAAATGTCATTTAATGAAAGTTCCTTCTTTTCATCCCATTTAATGCAAGTGTTAAAACAATTAATAACAGTTTCCAATTTAATGTTCGGTGAATCCAGAACAATATCAACGGTGCTTTCGTCAGCGCTTTCAATTTCTTCAACATCGCATGTAGCTGGAGAGTCGTCGCTTACGTTTTCGTATATCCAATCACTAATGTCATTATTTGAAATTGAGTTTTCGGCTGTAACTTCACGAACATGATCGGAAACAGTGGCAATAATTGATTGTTCATGAACTAGTTCATCTCTAGTTACTTTTAGTGGTAAATCATCTTCATCAATCCATTGATCATTAGAATAAACCAACAAATTCCAGCACTCTTTATAGCATTAGATGACAATTTACCCCATGCATTAGATAGCAAGCAAACTGCATGCCATAAATTAAATGCTTTGATTTTGCTTTCCATACTTCGGCCTTCACTGCCGATTAAATGAGCCAAGAGACTTTTTTTGTAGTAGAGTTTTGTCAAGTTTATATCATTTTGGTCCATAGGCTGAAGAATAGCAGTGCAGTTGGGTGGAAAGCACATTATAGTGATCATTCCGTCGTCACTTATTAAGGCGCCGTCTTTTGGATGGCAGGGAGCGTTATCCAAAATCAACAGCGCTCTCTGTGGAAGATTTTTAGAAGAAAGGAATGATCTGACCTGAAAAAATTAAACAAATTGATTTACTGAATTGAATTTTTATACACACCTCAGGAACAAACGTATCGTGAAACCATTCTTCAAACAATTTGAATGTCATCCATTCGTTTTTGTTAGCCTTGTACTCGACTGGTAAGCTCCCATAGTTTTGGAATACTCTGGATTCAATGATTTGCCGATAACGAGTGGTTTAATTTTGTGCATACCAGAAGCATTGGTACAGGCAAGAAATGTTATGCGCTCCTTGCTTACTTTGCGACCAGGTGCAGTTGCTTCAGTGGCGCTAACAAGTGTTTTATTTGGCAGCACTTTATAAAACAGTCCGGATTCATCAGCATTATAGATCTGATCTGGAGTTAAATCGAGGTCCTTGACGTGCTCTCTCAACTCTTTCAGAAATGGCTCGACAAGCATTGGCTTATTTGACAATTTATCACCGCAAACTTTAAGCATGCGAATACCGTGACGTTTTTTAAAATTTGAAAACCAGCCGTTACTTGCGTTGAATGTGCTAGAATTGTCTTCAAGTCTGCTATGCAACTGTCACGCCTTTGCCTTTACAATTTCTATAGATATAGGTAAATTTCGCTCCCTGTGCTTGAGAAACCATCCGTACAATGCCTTCTCCATTTTGGCATATTCGCAGCATCTAATTGCTACTCGCTTTCCTGGACTTTGTGACGAATTTTCTCAGCGCAGTCTCGTTACGTTTAATCCCTGATTTTGTTGATTTGTGCACTTTATATTCATTGCATATCGATTTAATAACAACACCACTATGCACTTTTCCAGGATTTCACATTTTTGTGCTATTGTAAGTTTATTGACACTTTTAACTACTGGTATTTTGTATACAACACGAGCAAATCGACCGATCGCGAAATAAATTCCATCAAACTGAGTGCACTCAGGAAAAAATCATACACACATGTAAACACATGCACGAAAGAAAAGTTCAAAACACACGATTTCCTTAGAAAGTTCCGTTAACTGTGGTAAATTTTTTTTGAAGTTGCGTGAAGAGAGTCTGCAATGTTAACAATTTGAGTGTTGCGATTATCGTGGAGTTGCGTGTAACGGGGGTTGCGTTGAGCAAGGTCGTTCTGTATTTATAATAAGTACTTTTCGGTAGAAAAAGCCATAAGAGTATTCCTTTTTTATTACAAGGAATTACTTTTTCAAGAACAAGTACTTTTTAAAGAAGTGGTACTCTTTTTAGGAAATGGTATTTTTTTAAAGTAAATTTACTTATTTTTGGAAAGGCTACTTATCTCAAGAGAAGAAAAGGTGTTGTTTTATGTTTAAGAAACGGAATTTTTGTATGAAAAGGTATTTTTTTAAGGGAAGGTATTTTTTTTGACGAAAAGGTTTTTTTTAAGAAGTGGGAATTTTTTTACAATAGGTCCTTTTGAAGACTATGTTAATTTTTAAGAGTAGGTACTTATCTCAAGAAATGGTATTTTGGGTCACGAAAACTGTACTCCTCAAAGAAACGGTAGATTTTTAAGAAAAATCAATTTGTTGTAAGAAAATTAACTTTTTTCAGAAAAGGCCTTATTAAAGGAAAGTTTTCTAAGAGGAACTTTTTGGAAGAAAAGTTAGTTTTTTTAAGCAAAGGTACTTCTGTAACATAAGGATTTTTTTAAGAAAAGGTACTTTGGTTAAGAATATGAATAGGTATTTTTTTGAGAACATTTAATTTTTTAAGAAAAGTCACTTATTTAAGAAAATTTAGTTTTTTAAACTTCTCTCACTTTGGCTTTTCTAAATTTACCTTTTATTGGGTTCAAAACTACAATATATACTAAATACCTAGAAAACTTTCCATTAAACAAGAAATTTCCCAATACACCCAGCGAACTAATTATAAAGGCAATATGTTTTTTCTCGGTACTCTCAATGCACTGCGATTTTGGTTTAGAATTGTAATGCATTTATGACTCATTACGTATATTATGTCATAGAGTGTAACCATTCGATCTCTGTTACAAGTCAAGTGAAAAGTGACGTTGTTTTTTTTCTGTTTATGGTGCGAAATATATATAAAGGCAACATGGACAATAACCCGTATTCAAACCGTAGTAAATGGGAATTTAAACAGAAGTGTGTTTTCTTTGGTTGTTATTTTATTGATCTAAAATTAACGTCGGTCAAATTAAAAAATATAATACCTGGTGGAAAGTAGCTAAGTAAAGAAGAAAGTGGAAAATGTCAAGATTATCATGATGAAGGGGTCTCCAATCGGGAAATTTCGAGGCGATTGAAAGATCTAGCTGTGTCATTGACAATTTTATAAAATAGGATGGTCAATGTGGAAACAAAACGACCAGGAAGGACACCGCTAATCAGTGAAAGCGCAAAAAGAGAGATCAAAAGGAAATTATTGTTGAATTGAGCTAGGGAGCAGGGTTGGGTCGTGTTCAACAAATAACGAAGCGCGACTTGAAACTGTCAGATGGGAAAAAGTATGCAAAACTTGGTCTTAAACCAAGACATGAATTAGCCAGATTTAAATTCGCTGAAATATACAGATTTTTGGATAAGGAGTGATATTTGCCGATGGAAAAAATTAAATTTGGATGGACCTGATGGATCGAACAAATATTTGCGTTCCAGAGATTTTTCCAAAATTATGCGTCAGCGGCGAAATTTTGGCGGTGGAACCCTTACGGTTTGGGCATGTATGCGTTATAGGGGAACCACTCAAATATGTCTCATTTTCACAAAAATGGACTTCGTGTATTATATTCGACGATTTGATGTCGTCTTAGTTAATTCTGGAGAGGAAATTTGTGCCCCAGAATTTATCATCCAGCAGGACAAGAAAACTCAAGAATTTCTGGAGTCCAGACATAGTACCAATTCTTGACTGGCCTGCACTAAGGTCGGATCTTTATGCGATCGAGAACCTAAGGTCTAGTTTACCTACCCAAGTTTACCACCCCGTTGCCAGTTGAAGAATGTCAAGGATAGAAGAGTAGCAATTCAAGAAAATGGGAGATGACTGATCCAGCGAATATTCCTTCGTTGTTAAACTCAATTCCCAGACATTTAGTAAAAGTTAGCGGTAATGGAGATCAGACGTCTTACGAAACTTGTTAAAATATTTAAATAAACCTTTTGCCTTAATATATAAATAATAAATAAATAATTCGCCTTGAAGAAGTTATAGTTAAAGAATTTTTGGTGAAAGGTATTTTATTTTGAAAGGCCTAATACAATATAAAATAACAACTTGAACATTCATGTCAACATTTGGAAAAAACAGAAAATGATGTTGCCTTTATATTTATTTCGCTGGGTGTATGTGTTAGTCTAGACACAACCCAAAGCAAATGTACCCAATATACATAGTTGATAGTACTGGGTTGCAGCACAATAGTGTTAAAAAAAAGTTGTTTACATTTTTTTCATTTAGCCCGATAAGGAACTTCGTTCCAAAAGATGTAAAATCGCGCAAGTTCAAGTGCTATAGATTGAGTTAAAGAGCTTGTTGGGAATTTATGACCTTTTCAGATCCACCGAAATATCTGTGCCTGAAAGGGCCCTACAGGCGTTAGTGGACTGGGGCTTGATTCCTAGGGAAGGTAACTACTTTTGCCCTAATAGCCACCATATGAAAATTGTGACGCGAGAATATTGCCTGATGGACATGGGCGTAAGTAAAGAATTGTTTAATACTTGTCCTTCAAATTAAACTCGTTTTATTTCAGAGGTAGGACAGTAAAAAATAGTAACAGGAAGCCAGACCGGTAGGACGTTTGCGTTTTTCTCCGCGAGATTTAAAAATATTTGTTAATTTGTTTGTGTCGAAAATTTATTTTATAAAAATTTCATTATTTTTTTTAAATGATTTTTTTCGTCTATAACTGAGTTATCGAAAATTTTTGTTTACTTTTATAAGTTTAACATAAGCGAAGCACAGGCTTGTCATTCATGAGCAGAACATTACCAAAAAATTTTGTTAACGTGATAGTGCTGCGATTACATCCTTATTTGGAATCAAGAAGGGCGGTAAACCGATAATAAATATCACCGATGTCTGACGTTATTGCTCATGAATGAGTCTGTGGTTCGCTTATGTTTGCGGAAAATATAAAATATATTTTCGATGACTTTTGAAAATTTCATAGGCCGATATTTCGATAACGAAGATATAAAAAAATTTCATTTAATTTTTTTGGTCTATTTTGCAACGTATTATACGAAAATATTGGCAGACGGTTCAAACGGTTGTGGAAACATATTAACCCCGCCGTATATCCGAAAGCAGAGCCCCAGGGCTACTCAAAAATGTGACAGAATATACAAATTTGACAATCAGTTTTACAAGGTTGTATTTCACTGAATTTTGTTTAAAGCCGCACACACATATACTGATTTTGCTCCCGATTTAAGCACGTGTTGGAGAAATTGACAAAACACGATAATACTTTGGTAATTGTTTGTTTTTGGTTTTATTATTTGATTATATTTTTGCTATTTTCGACATATTGAGAATTTGTTTGCATTCATTTATCCAAAATAAAATGATTGAGGGTATGGCTATAATACACATCGCACATTTACATGTATATTCATAGTGTGTATGGCTGTATTTTATCTACAAATAGTTAAACACAAATATTTCTTCACCACACATAGTTTCTTTGTGTCGAGTATTTATATCGAGTATTTTGTGGACATTTGCATAGTTCCTGGCCTGTGGTAATATTATCCTTGCGATTATTGGATAAGGTCAACATATGGAAATTTTTTTAATGTCAATCGAGCATCAATTATCTCATATATACGCTTTTCATTTTAAATGTTTTCGTCTGAAATGCATTTTATTTATTGAATCAACTTAACGCGTTAAGTAATATTAAACAACAGTCTTTGACATTCAATTACATAGTTATATCTAGTTAGATATCGATAATCGTTTATAAAAACAATCCTATGAATTAATAATACCAAAAAACATTGTCATGTTGAAATATTTCACATTTTATAAACAATAACAGCCAAAGTCACGATGTCGAAAGAAAGCCTAAGCGAACGAAGCAATGCACTCACTTTCGCTTCAAATTGGTAGTCACTATCTTTCGACTTGTCGTTCGCATGGTCTTACATGTTGTAAACAAAAGCATTTAACCATTGTCAAATGACAAAGCTACCAGATCAAAAATTTCAAAAAAAAGGTTAATATCAAAAAAAAATCGCTATATTCGTGAAAAAACGCTACAATTTTTTAAATAGTTACAAACAAGTACATCTCTGTACCACTCAGCTGGAAAAAACTGACAGCAGAATGTAGAGCAAAACAAACAAAAGAATCATATGCAAACAATCCAAAAATGTTGTAATTAAGGGTGGGTTTCTGATATAAGTTTGCAATAAATGATGAATTTATTTGCTTGTTTTTATTGTTTATTGCTATTTGTTTATTATTGTTTTTTATTTATTTGACAAGAAGTTCTTAATAAAATACTGCCATTATTTTTCCACTGCTCTTCTGTGGATAGTTTTGAGCCTCCAAAGACTGTCGTTCCACTAACGAATTCGGCATTCTCTTCCATATATCTCACAAATGTTTGCAGCTGCAGCAACGTTGACATTTTATGCTCAAATAGATAAACATATGTACAAAAAATAATTACTCTAATAAAACAGAAATGATTAACCGTTTACTTACCATTTATTTTCCATTTTGTTGAATATTTTATAAGCATTTTAAATTCAATTGTGTTTTTTTGGCACTACACGAAAACAAAAACGCAAGTGAGTGTTTTTGATATTTGTGTTCGCACAGATGACAGCAAAAATAATTACTGGCTACCGATTTTGTACTGAAATGTTTACGTTTCGTTCGCATTGATTTTCATTCGACTTGTCGTTCTGATGAGTGTTACTGACTTCGAAATCAGCTGTATGTCGCTTAGAAAGCATGCGAACGTTAACGTTCGACATCGTGACTTTGGCTGTAAGTAAAAAACTTATGTAAACCTGCAAGCAGATATAATCAAAATATTTTGAAGTCAGTATAAAAAAAAGTAACCGAATACAGATTTATTTTATATTCGTTAATTTTTGATAAGTTGTCTTATGCATCACTAATTTGTTGTTTTTGTTTACAAAGATTGTTGATGTATTACAGGTGACAACTGCAGAAAGGGAAATAACCGGTGCAAAGCAAATGCTCTTTGCATGCCCCTGCGACTGCGAACCATAGGAGTTTGTCATTTTTTATAAGTATACTAGCTGACCCGGCAGACTTCGTTCTGCCTAAGAAAGTATAGATCTATATATTATCTTATTCGATCAAATCAAAAACAAGTGTCAAGATGCTTGTCGAAATGGCGCACCAAATATTCAGTATCCAAAATTGACTCCAAGTATAAAAATAGCTTATTTCATCCACAGATATTCTACTATAATCTGTGAACATATAATCTGCATACAAATAAGTAAACCAACACAATTTAATTTTTACATGTACTGTCCATTTCACTTGAATAGGTGCAGTTCTTTTTTTAAAGATACACTCTCATATCTTATCTCGTATCTTCTGAAAAGCTTCGTTTAAGTTTTACTTCAAATAATGACAGACTTTAAAGAAATGCTGTAAAAATAAAGAATATAACATTTACAGTTGATTCATTATCTCTAATTTAATATGAAAAATAGAATAACATGAAAAATATGCTTTTTTCTTAAGTTAAATGTTAAAATATGTCTGAATATCGACATAGTTGCATATATCATTTAATATTAAGACTCAACTTTTTAGAACATATGTTTTGATTTGAAATCGTGTAGATTTCCACACCACCGTTGAGGTACTACACCTGGCGCGTTGTCAATTATTTTTCATGGCTGACATCCCCTGTAGGCCTAAACCATGTTAAACTGAATATTCTTCATTATAAATTTTAATACATTGTTCTATTGTATATATTAAGGCATCATTTAAGTCTATTAAGTTTTTCTGCAATATCTTATTTTCAATATGAAAACCTGCAGACATTTTCTTATGTTAGGATATGTTTGTATTTTATTTCATATGTAATAGGTTAGGCTAGGATAACATTAGCATATATTTAAAGTTGTTGCTTCTATAGTTCTTTTAGCGTAAAACTTCTTTGTAGACGACATTAGAAGTTTTGCCTTCTGGAGCGAGTATAAATAAGTTTTTTGGAGAACTTACTCTTGAGCAAGCGACGCAGAATTGGCCATGCGAAAAACAGTCTTCATTTAAATCGACACCTGCTACTTTTAATGATTGTCCTTGGGATTTGTTTATAGTAATAGCGAAGGCCAGTTTTACTGGAAATTGAAGTCTTTTAAATTCAAATGGGTACTCCGATGGAATGAGAGGTATCCGTGGAATAAAAACTGTTTCTCCACGACCACAACCAGTTAATATAGTGGCCTCAATAATGTTCTTTTGTAGTGATATTACCCGTAGTCTGGTGCCATTACATAGTTTTGGTGGTTTTATATTGCGTAGAAGCATTATTGGAGCCCCCAATTTGAGATTTAGTTTATGTGGTGGGAACCCTGGAGGGTTTAAAGAATTTAAAAACTCCACTGGGTAGTGGACCGCATCATCAGCTTCAAGAACTGTGTCTATAGAAGTGTGTTCTACCATAACCAATCGTTGGACTTGTTATTAATATTAGCTACATCTGGATATACTTCCGATATTAGGTCATTAATTGATTTAAGTACATTGCCTAACTTTATTGGAATAGTCAGCCTTCCACATATTTGAGGGATATTTCCGTTTCCTATATCCAAAAGAATTTTAGAAAACTCTGCTGCAGCGAAATCTCCTCCTAACTGCACTCTCATGTTTGTTTGTAGGGAAAGCTTTTGGGTCAGTGGCCATAAATATGAAGATTTAAGACATGCAATTACTTCGTCTGCTCTTGTTCCTCTTGGTACTACTGGCAAAGTTTGGCGGAAATCTCCTGCTAAGAGTGTTGTGACTCCTCCCATTACTTTATAGGTGTTTCTAATATCTTTTAATGATCTATCGAGTGCTTCAAAACCTCCTTTATGTGCCATGGTGCTTTCATCCCAGACGATTAATTTGCAATCATGCAACACTTTAGCCATGTTGCTTTGTGTGGATATGTTGCACATCGGAGTTTCGGCTTGAATTAAATTAAGCGGAAGCTTGAATGCAGCATGAGCGGTTTTTCCTCCTTCCAGTAAAGTGGCTGCAATTCCAGAAGATGCTACGGCTAACGCAATACCTCCAATGCATCTAACTTTCGCGAGTAATGAATTTAGAAGGAAAGTTTTGCCAGTACCTCCAGGAGCATCAAGAAAAAATATTTCACCAGTACCACTTTCTATATCTTCAATTACTTTGTTATAAATATAGAGTTGCTCTCTTGTAAGAGATGCTTCTTTAGTATTCACTTCATCTGCTAGAGCATTTAGGTCAAAGTTTCTTGCCATCATATATTCTCCTTCAATTAAAATTAGAGAACTATTATAGATTTCATCCATCGGAGGTTGCAAATTATCAGTCAATTGTCTTTCTAACTGTCTGGTTAAATCTTCTGAAAGACTGTCTTTATGTGTTTCCCACAGAACTGAAGCATTAGAGAGTTGACAAAATACTAACATGACTGCGAATAGTTCACGTAGTCTATTTGGATGATCGCTCAATGCGGCTTCCTCCAGACATTTGTCCCAATGGTAGTCGTCTTCTAAAAGTCCCAGTGCTAAACATGCTGATTTAAATGTAGGATGCACTACACCATTTACTGTTTTTCTTATGTTAGGATATGTTTGTATTTTATTTCATATGTAATAGGTTAGGCTAGGATAACATTAGCATATATTTAAAGTTGTTGCTTCTATAGTTCTTTTAGCGTAAAACTTCTTTGTAGACGACATTAGAAGTTTTGCCTTCTGGAGCGAGTATAAATAAGTTTTTTGGAGAACTTACTCTTGAGCAAGCGACGTAGAATTGGCCATGCGAAAAACAGTCTTCATTTAAATCGACACCTGCTACTTTTAATGATTGTCCTTGGGATTTGTTTATAGTAATAGCGAAGGCCAGTTTTACTGGAAATTGAAGTCTTTTAAATTCAAATGGGTACTCCGATGGAATGAGAGGTATCCGTGGAATAAAAACTGTTTCTCCACGACCACAACCAGTTAATATAGTGGCCTCAATAATGTTCTTTTGTAGTGATATTACTCGTAGTCTGGTGCCATTACATAGTTTTGGTGGTTTTATATTGCGTAGAAGCATTATTGGAGCCCCCAATTTGAGATTTAGTTTATGTGGTGGGAACCCTGGAGGGTTTAAAGAATTTAAAAACTCCACTGGGTAGTGGACCGCATCATCAGCTTCAAGAACTGTGTCTATAGAAGTGTGTTCTACCATAACCAATCGTTGGACTTGTTATTAATATTAGCTACATCTGGATATACTTCCGATATTAGGTCATTAATTGATTTAAGTACATTGCCTAACTTTATTGGAATAGTCAGCCTTCCACATATTTGAGGGATATTTCCGTTTCCTATATCCAAAAGAATTTTAGAAAACTCTGCTGCAGCGAAATCTCCTCCTAACTGCACTCTCATGTTTGTTTGTAGGGAAAGCTTTTGGGTCAGTGGCCATAAATATGAAGATTTAAGACATGCAATTACTTCGTCTGCTCTTGTTCCTCTTGGTACTACTGGCAAAGTTTGGCGGAAATCTCCTGCTAAGAGTGTTGTGACTCCTCCCATTACTTTATAGGTGTTTCTAATATCTTTTAATGATCTATCGAGTGCTTCAAAACCTCCTTTATGTGCCATGGTGCTTTCATCCCAGACGATTAATTTGCAATCATGCAACACTTTAGCCATGTTGCTTTGTGTGGATATGTTGCACATCGGAGTTTCGGCTTGAATTAAATTAAGCGGAAGCTTGAATGCAGCATGAGCGGTTTTTCCTCCTTCCAGTAAAGTGGCTGCAATTCCAGAAGATGCTACGGCTAACGCAATACCTCCAATGCATCTAACTTTCGCGAGTAATGAATTTAGAAGGAAAGTTTTGCCAGTACCTCCAGGAGCATCAAGAAAAAATATTTCACCAGTACCACTTTCTATATCTTCAATTACTTTGTTATAAATATAGAGTTGCTCTCTTGTAAGAGATGCTTCTTTAGTATTCACTTCATCTGCTAGAGCATTTAGGTCAAAGTTTCTTGCCATCATATATTCTCTATTTTGTAGGACTATTTCTGATCTCACTGGTTGCGGCATCCCGTATTGTAGCAAACGTTGACATCCAATTGACAGCACCACGTCTTCAATTAAAATTAGAGAACTATTATAGATTTCATCCATCGGAGGTTGCAAATTATCAGTCAATTGTCTTTCTAACTGTCTGGTTAAATCTTCTGAAAGACTGTCTTTATGTGTTTCCCACAGAACTGAAGCATTAGAGAGTTGACAAAATACTAACATGACTGCGAATAGTTCACGTAGTCTATTTGGATGATCGCTCAATGCGGCTTCCTCCAGACATTTGTCCCAATGGTAGTCGTCTTCTAAAAGTCCCAGTGCTAAACATGCTGATTTAAATGTAGGATGAACTACACCATTTACTGTTTTTAGTTCAGTGAATGATGATGGACCTCTGACAACGTGAAGAAGTAATCGAAGATAGTAGCAGTCAGTACTGTTTGGGTGAACAGTGTACACTCTTCCTATAACGTCATCTTTTCTAATACCTTGCCATTCATCTACCAATTTGCCTCGTTTTCTTCTTTCAAATTTGTTAGACTTCCAAACATAATACGATGGAACCTCAGAGTAAAGCAAGGTCTTAGCAGAAGTATCTCTGTTGCACAAATCGAAGAATGCTAATAGTGTAGTCTTTGGAGCATTTGTCACTTTCTCCAGTAAATTTGTGTTGTTATAATACACACGCTGGCCATTTTCTAAGTGCACTGCTAGATGAAATACAGGCGGATATCTTTCGTGAATTGGGAAAGCTAGTATTCTCCAAACAGCTTCAGAGCTGCTGATGTAACGACCTGTTTCGAAAATTTTTACTTCGTCCATATTATTTTCTAATGCAAAAGCGGCTTGATCACTACCTTTATTTACATATTTGCAAATATATTTAATGGATTTAACGGAGTTACAAATTTCGACATTGACATGGGCACCAAAACTACGGAGCAATACCGGATTGTAGGGAACCACCCAACGGTTATCCAGCTCCCAATCTCTGATTTTTATTTTGAAGCCACCATCATCCGGAGATCTTCTTCGATAGCTGGGATATCCATCTTCACCAGTCTGGGTATCTCTTACCAATCTTCGGGGATATCTTTTACTGCATTTGCCATTATTCATACATGGTGAATTTAAGTTTATATTGCCGCAGGGGCCGTGTATCATATTTGTTTCAACTAACTCATGTAGCAAAATATCATTTTCAGGGTTGGGTATTTCAGCGCACACTATATTGTCTATCATGTTCGAAGTTATATGCTGTTCTAGCCATAGTAAAATGTGGATATGAGGCAATCCACGTTTTTGCCATTCAACGGAATACATGAAACACCTGACCTTACCAAATATATGACCTTTTGTCAATAGAGCCATTAACTTTTTAACTTTTAAATGAAAAACTCTAGCTATTATATCGTGTCGGTCATGTGGCTTTTGTGAAGGCAGGAGTGCATCGGCAATATCTTTCCACTTCGGGTTACATGTAAACGTTATAAATAAATCAGGGCGACCATATTGTCTAACGTAAATCATGGCATCTTGAGTACGTTCATGCATATAACGTGGGCTTCCAGTAAATGATGAGGGAAGGACTACTTTCTGACCCAAATCATTAGGGTCTACATCTTGCCTCCCTACTGCATCTTTGAGATGAATATATTGATCTGCTCTTAGTTCTTTCTGGTGATTTCTTATATAGTTTAATCTCTCAGTTTCAATTTTGGCATACATATCAACTAAATATTGGCTGAAGAGCGAGCGGAAGCGCACTATATCATTAAAATCATCATAACGAACCATTATCCGGTATGCGTAATAACATGCAGCAGAAACTGTTTTATTAGGTAGAAGTTCTGCACTGATGGAGTCCCGCAAAGGTAGATTGATGGAGTATCCATCCTCTCCGTGGCAGAACATTAGTGGATACTGCAATGCATCATAAGACCTATGAAGTTCAATTATACGTTTTAATACATTGTCGTGACTACGTATTATAATATCCCTTTTTTCAAACTGCTGTCCGACAATTACCAAGGCAACTTCCTTACTGCTTGGTATGTTATAGCGACCTGCGTGAGCATTCGATGGCTTTTTGTCTGCATGTATGACCACATTAAATGATTTACAGTTCGATGGTACTTGATCAATGGTGGTCTTTAGATCTTTTACATAGTTGTTGACACTATGGAGCATACTCTGAAGTTGCTTGACCAAACCTACTTTGGTATCTGGAAATGTGGAGGATCTCATGCGTGCTTCTTCTTCAACTTCACCTACAAAATATATCTGTAGGAATTGTGGTCGCTGTTGTGGTAATGGTAGTAAGCTGCCAAGTAAGTGGTACACTTGGCCTTGAACTTTAAACGTAGGCATGTATCCATTTTGAAACACTTGTGTTGCTCCAAATGGTGTCATTTGGAAGCAACCATTGTACTTCCGTATGTTATCCATAAAATGCTTATGTTCCGGGTGACTTTCTGTTAGTAAACTGTAAAGCGGTTCTGGTAAGGATAGAAAAGGCTGCAAATGCACTTTGTTACTACTGCAACACATGCCGACTGACTCTTCTTTCCATTTTAGGGCATTACAGTATTTACACTTCTGGTTCATTTTTCCAATTTGTACACATTTGTCTTTTTCATAGTCTATGGCAGAGTTGTAGTTCATTCCAGATTTAGTTTTAGTTTTTCAGGTAATTAATTGGTTTTCTCTGTATTGAATCTGAGACAATCTACATGTTTCTGGATTGTTTCGTTGGTAAGTATTTGTCGATGCTCTATGCACTTCAGGATGTCTGTTTTGGTATGTAATTGTCGATGCTCTGTGTACTTCAGGATGACTTCTTTGGTACGTATTTGCCGATGTTCTGTGTACTTCAGGATGACTTCTTTGGTATGTATTTGCCGATGCTCTATGTACTTCAGGATGACTTATTTGGTATGTATTTGCCGATACTCTGTGTACTTCAGGATGGTTTCGTTGGTAAGTAGCAACCGATGATCTGTGGACCTCCGGATTATTTTGCTGACTCAATCCGACTGACTTTCTATGGGAATCGGGATTATTTTGTTGGTACTTTGCAACAGCTCTTCTATGTACTGATGGTTGTTTATTTTGATATTTTTTCACAGCTTCTTTGGTTTTTTTCTTCCTTATGTCATGGTTTACTCTAGAACGACGTTTGCGAGAAATTCTTTTTGAATCACTCATAGTAGAAATCTGTTCTAAAGATTGAAATTCAATAAGAACATCGAAATGCCCCCCAGAAAGATCGCCGGTAAATCGAAGTCGTTTTATTGGACACCCTTCAACGCCATTAGTTGTGAAAAGTGTTCCATTGCGGTAAACTTCAAAAACACAATCGTACAATTGTGCAGCGGCTATTAATTCACATAAGCTTCCAAATGTAGAGTTTAATGTCATATCAATTGAATATTGATCTGGATTATTGTAATTGTTTCCATACTTGTCGTGAGTTATAATAGAAAACTCATTCCAGTAATTTACAACGTGTCCAACACTTTATTCACGGATTTCTTGCGCAAAAACTTGTGTACCATATAAATGGTAAGAAATTGCTCCAAAAATACAGGCGCCATCTTTTTTTTATATGAATGACGCTGTGTGGAACTCCAATTCCATTAATATTAAGTGTTTCAGTTTCCATATTTTATTTTACTGAAGTAGGGTGTCTTTTGAAATCCTGTTTAGCGAAAAATGTAAGTAAGCGGAACTAAATGAGTTGGTATCATAGGGGAAGATAATAGTAATATGTTTTAGAGTATATTCGTAAAAGTTCGACAAATCTTGATCCAAAAACCGTTAAATATACTTCCATTTTTTTGGGAAAACAAGGGGTAGACAGCGATAACAATATTAACAGATATTTATATTTTCCTAGTTAAATAAATCAGAATTTTTTTAATTAAAAATGTCGATTATGTTTTCATCAACGTTTAAACGAATACCAGCATCATCAAACACCATAAAAATTCTGATTTATTCTAAAAAAAGTGTTTGGGGAGGTTCTAGTACTAATGCTTTCTTTTTATACCCAGAATTTAACACTTTTACTTGTTTTTAATATATTTTTTTTATCTATTTTTTTTTTAATAAATTGCACGTGGTTCTAAATGTATGTGTGTATATATATTAGTTAAACTTACCACTTTCTGACACAGGTTTCTTAAACTATTTTTTTTTCACGTTTATTATTTCATTTATTTTACTTATTTCACAATGTTTATTTTTACACTATTATTTTTAAAATATTTTCAAAATTATTTTAACCTTATTTTTCACTTTTTTTACAACTTATCACTTTGATGGCTCACGAAGGAAAAGGATGATATCAAAAATGACGCACATTAAGTATAGATTAAATATCAGTGCTGACAACATGGTATCTAAGTGATTTGAAAATATCACACGATTAAATATTCCAACTTGGCAGCACTCAACCATTGTAATACACTAATGTATAAAAACAGTGTGTCCAAATGCAAAAAAAAATAACCTCTTTCTGACACTGGGTGTTTCAAATTTTTTTTTTCACTTTTTAAATTAAGTATCTTAAAACATTATCCAACTAACATCACCTTTTTACAACTTATAACTTCGATGGCTCACGAAGGAAAAGGATGATACCAATAATTACGAACATTTAGTTTAAGTTAAAGATCAGTGCTGACAACATGGTACCTAAGAGATTTGAAAATATCACCCGATTAAATATTTTAACTTGGCAGCACTCAACCATTGTAATACACTAATGTATAAAAACAGTGTGTCAAATCCAAAAAAAAAAAATAACGGCTTTTGTACAAATGGGAAATATTGTTTAAAAAACATAACAAAAGAAAAGTTCTTAATTAAAATATGGTTTGAAATTCGGAAACTTCTGAAAACATGATTCTTAAAAGTAATTTTAAAGCAAAAATTGCGAAAATTAAATAATCCGAATATGACTAAATATATGTTAAGAATGGAACACAAAAAGTACTGATATGTAATTTAAAAGTACGAAAAAGTACGGATAAAGGAACCAAGAACTTCAAAGAGAATATCGAAGAAATATCAAAAAAAATTATTCAAAAGGTACTGAAAGTAGTACCAAAAACGTGCAAACACAGTACCAAAAATGTACGGAGAAAGACGCAAAAGGAAGCCAAGTAGAACAACCTGGATGTTAAAAAAGGAATAAAAAAGTAGCAATAAAATACAAAAAAGTAGGAAGAAAGGTACAGAGAACTTCTAAAACAATATAACAGAAAAAGTAAAGAAGGATGCAAACTGTACTAAAAATGGCACCAAAAAAAATGCAAAACAAAGTACCATATTAAGTATCATTTTGAGACTTCTCATCCCATAACCGAAACGTAGACCCCAAAATTACTAATTCCACATCCAGCCGTTTGGTTTTTGATGGTACAGAGTACTTTAAAGAGAATATAAGAGAAATAGCAAAGATGGACGCAAAAGGTACTAAAAATGGTACCAAAAAAAGTACATAAATAGTACCATTATACGACATCTCATCTCATAAGAGAAAGGAAGACCCCAAAATTCCTCATTCCATCTCCAGACGTTTAGTTTTGACGATAGTACTATATTTTGCCACCTTTTTCTATAATTTGATCCCTTAAGTACATATCTTGAAAAAAAAAAAACTTATTCTCCTATGTCTGCGTTATAAGAGGAATGCGTAACCCAAGTTTCATGATTCTGCCTTCAGCCGTTTGGTATTTACGATGGTACTATTTTTGTCCCCTTTAGTACTATTTTTATCCCTAAGGGTAGAAATTTCGTAAAACCACTTCCCACTCCGATTCTGCGTCAGAAGAAAAAATTACAAACCAAATTTCTTGATTCTGTCTCCAGCCGTTTGGTCAAGACGATGGTACCACTTTTTTCCCCCTTTTGCCCTTTTTTCTCCCTAAAAGTAAAAATTTGGCAATGTTACTTCTCCTCCCCATTTTTATGCGTTAAGAGGAATGTACAACCCAAGTTTCGTAATTCTATCTCAAACCGTCTGGATTTTAGTGTAGTACCATTAGTACAATTTTTGAAAATTCACTATTCCCCCTCATTTTTATTCGTTAAGAGGAATGTACATACCAAGTTTCGTGGTTCTGTCTTTAGCCGTTTGGATTTTAGTGCAGTACCATTTTTTCCCCTTTTTGTCCCTTAAAGTACTAAATTCTAAAAATCTTTTCTTATCTCGTATATTCACACCTAAAGCAATTTATAGTTAAAATTTTATTATCCGAAACCAGAATGTAAATAAAAAGTACCAAAAATGGGCCCGAGCACTTTCATGAGAGTATCAGAGAAATAGCAGAAAAGGATGCAAAAGGTACCAAAAAAGTACAAACACACGATCCGACACAGTGACAAAAACTGACAGATTGTATCAAAAAGTGATAAACCTAAACCAAAAAAAAAATGTTCCAAAATGTAAAAGAGTACAAAAAGTACTTGTTAACACCAAAAATTTACGGAGAAAGATACCACGGAAGGCCAAGTAGAACAACCTAGATGTTAAAAGTAGGGACAAAATTGTACCAAAAAAGGTACCAAAAAGTACTTAAAAAGTACCAAAAAATACAAAAAAAGGTACAGAGAACTTCAAAGAGAGTATAAGAGAAATAGCAAAGAAGGCCGAAAAAAGTACTAAAAATGGTACCAAAAAAGTACAAAAAGTACCGAAAAAGTACCTAAAAGTACCACAAAAGTACATAAAAAGTACCATTTTCGGCTTCTCATCCATTAAAAAATTTAGATCCCTATATTCGCCATTCCATCACCAGTCGTTTGGTTGTAACGATAGTACTATATTTTTCCCCTTCTTGCCATATTTGTATCAATAGAAGTACAAATCTTGAAAAAAAAACTTCTTCTCCTATGTCTGCGTTATAAGAGGAATGCGTAACCGAAGTTTCATGATTCTGTCTTCAGCCGTTTGGTATTTACGATGGTACTATTTTTGTCCCCTTTAGTACTATTTTTATCCCTAAGGGTAGAAATTTCGTAAAACTACTTCCCACTCCGTTTCTGCGTCATAAGAAAAAATTACAAACCAAATTTCTTGATTCTGTCTCCAGCCGTTTGGTCAAGACGATGGTACCACTTTTTTCCCCCTTTTGCCCTATTTTTCTCCCTAAAAGTAAAAATTTGGCAATGTTACTTCTCCTCCGCATTTTGATGCGTTAAGAGGAATGTACAACCCAAGTTTCGTAATTCTGTCTCAAACCGTCTGGATTTTAGTGTAGTACTATTTTTTTCCCTTTTTTGCCCTTTTTTTCTCCCTAAAAGTACAATTTTTGAAAATTCACTTTTCCCCCTCATTTTTATTCGCTAAGAGGAATGTACATACCAAGTTTCGTGATTCTGTCTTTAGCCGTTTTGATTTTAGTGCAGTACCATTTTTTTCCCTTTGTGCCCTATTTTTCCCCCTTAAAGTACGAATTTCGAAAAATCCCTTCTTATCTCGCATATTCACCCCCAAAGGAATATACAGTCCAAATTTCATTATCCTACCTTTAGCCGTGTGGCCAGGGCGCTGATGAATCAGTCAGTCAGTCAGTCAGTCAGTCATTCAGTAACGCAACAATTTTATATACTATATAGATTCGTTAATTTTTGATAAGTTGTCTTATGCATCACTAATTTGTTGTGATTGTTTACAAAGATTGTTGATGTATTACAGGTGACAACTGCAGAAAGGGAAATAACCGGTGCAAAGCAAATGCTCTTTGCATGCCCCTGCGACTGCGAACCACAGGAGTTTGTCTTTTTTTATAAGTATATAGGCACACACATTCACTGTCTATGGCGGTGGTAGAGACCTATTACTCATTAAAGTGTATGGGTGTATATATTATTTCATTAATATGTAATGGCGATGTGTACGTGCCACTCCCTAATTGAATGAATTATTTATCACCGTGGCCGTTGGTGGTGCAACGGTTAGTGAACATTATTAAACATTACTTATTAAGGTAATATGACAACACTCGAGCTCAATTGTATTTTTTCAAAAACCGGGGAAGTAATAGGACTTCTTTTTTTAGATTCTTTTATAAAATATAATTTTTAAAAAAGTATATGTTTAGGTCCTTTTTGTAAGAGTATGTATTATATTTTCCCGAGAAGGTCAGTTTGTAAAGAGAGGCACTTCTATTATTAAAAGCTAATGTTTTTTAAGAAAAGTTACCACAGTACGACCTCGCTCAACGCAACCAATTAAATGCAGACCCATTGCGAAAACTGAGGTTGATGCAAAAACCGAGGAAAAGTTTTCTATTGGCCAACAGATCTATTTTCAAAAAATGTGCCTTTTGTTCACATTAAAATTAAAGTAAATCGAATAAATTTGGGTTCAGAACTATAACTTCATTTTATTTTATTTATTTTTTAAAAAACTGGGAAACTTTGGTCAAGACTTTGTTGCAATTTATATTTCGCTGCGATCGTGAAGTTTCAAAATGTCATTTAATGAAAGTTCCTTCTTTTCATCCCATTTAATGCAAGTGTTAAAACAATTAATAACAGTTTCCAATTTAATGTTCGGTGAATCCAGAACAATATCAACGGTGCTTTCGTCAGCGCTTTCAATTTCTTCAACATCGTCATTATTTGAAATCAATCAATAATGTCATTATTTGAAATTGAGTTTTCGGCTGTAACTTCACGAACATGATCGGAAACAGTGGCAATTATTGATTGTTCATGAACTAGTTCATCTCTAGTTACTTTTAGTGGTAAATCATCTTCATCAATCCATTGATCATTAGAATAAACCAACAAATTCCAGCACTCTTTATAGCATTAGATGACAATTTACCCCATGCATTAGATAGCAAGCAAACTGCATGCCATAAATTAAATGCTTTGATTTTGCTTTCCATACTTCGGCCTTCACTGCCGATTAAATGAGCCAAGAGACTTTTTTTGTAGTAGAGTTTTGTCAAGTTTATATCATTTTGGTCCATAGGCTGAAGAATAGCAGTGCAGTTGGGTGGAAAGCACATTATAGTGATCATTCCGTCGTCACTTATTAAGGCGCCGTCTTTTGGATGGCAGGGAGCGTTATCCAAAATCAACAGCGCTCTCTGTGGAAGATTTTTAGAAGAAAGGAATGATCTGACCTGAAAAAATTAAACAAATTGATTTACTGAATTGAATTTTTATACACACCTCAGGAACAAACGTATCGTGAAACCATTCTTCAAACAATTTGAATGTCATCCATTCGTTTTTGTTAGCCTTGTACTCGACTGGTAAGCTCCCATAGTTTTGGAATACTCTGGATTCAATGATTTGCCGATAACGAGTGGTTTAATTTTGTGCATACCAGAAGCATTGGTACAGGCAAGAAATGTTATGCGCTCCTTGCTTACTTTGCGACCAGGTGCAGTTGCTTCAGTGGCGCTAACAAGTGTTTTATTTGGCAGCACTTTATAAAACAGTCCGGATTCATCAGCATTATAGATCTGATCTGGAGTTAAATCGAGGTCCTTGACGTGCTCTCTCAACTCTTTCAGAAATGGCTCGACAAGCATTGGCTTATTTGACAATTTATCACCGCAAACTTTAAGCATGCGAATACCGTGACGTTTTTTAAAATTTGAAAACCAGCCGTTACTTGCGTTGAATGTGCTAGAATTGTCTTCAAGTCGGCTATGCAACTGTCACGCCTTTGCCTTTACAATTTCTATAGATATAGGTAAATTTCGCTCCCTGTGCTTGAGAAACCATCCGTACAATGCCTTCTCCATTTTGGCATATTCGCAGCATCTAATTGCTACTCGCTTTCCTGGACTTTGTGACGAATTTTCTCAGCGCAGTCTCGTTACGTTTAATCCCTGATTTTGTTGATTTGTGCACTTTATATTCATTGCATATCGATTTAATAACAACACCACTATGCACTTTTCCAGGATTTCACATTTTTGTGCTATTGTAAGTTTATTGACACTTTTAACTACTGGTATTTTGTATACAACACGAGCAAATCGACCGATCGCGAAATAAATTCCATCAAACTGAGTGCACTCAGGAAAAATTCATACACACATGTAAACACATGCACGAAAGAAAAGTTCAAAACACACGATTTCCTTAGAAAGTTCCGTTAACTGTGGTAAATTTTTTTTGAAGTTGCGTGAAGAGAGTCTGCAATGTTAACAATTTGAGTGTTGCGATTATCGAGGAGTTGCGTGTAACGGGGGTTGCGTTGAGCAAGGTCGTTCTGTATTTATAATAAGTACTTTTCGGTAGAAAAAGCCATAAGAGTATTCCTTTTTTATTACAAGGAATTACTTTTTTAAGAACAGGTACTTTTTAAAGAAGTGGTACTCTTTTTAGGAAATGGTATTTTTTTCAAGTAAATTTACTTATTTTCGGAATGGCTACTGATGTCAAGAGAAGAAAAGGTGTTGTTTTATATTTAAGAAACGGAATTTTTGTATGAAAAGGTATTTTTTTAAGGGAAGGTATTTTTTTGACGAAAAGGGTTATTTAAGAACTGGGAATTTTTTTACAATAGGTCCTTTTGAAGAATATGTAAATTTTTAAGAGTAGGTACTTATCTCAAGAAATGGTATTTTGGGTCACGAACACTGTACTCCTTAAAGAAACGGTAGTTTTTTAAGAAAAATCAATTTGTTGTAAGAAAATTAACTTTTTTCAGAAAAGGCCTTATTAAAGGAAAGTTTTCTAAGAGGTTAGTTAGTTAGTTTTTTTAAGCAAAGGTACTTCTTTAAGATAAGTATTTTTTTAACAAAAGGTACTTTGGTTAAGAATATGAATAGGTATTTTTTTGAGAACATTTACTTTTTTAAGAAAAGTCACTTATTTAAGAAAATTTAGTTTTTTAAACTTCTCTCACTTTGGCTTTTCTAAATTTACCTTTTATTGGGTTCAAAACTACAATATATACTAAATACCTAGATAACTTCCCATTAAACAAGAAATTTCCCAATACACCCAGCGAACTAATTATAAAGGCAACATGTTTTTTCTCGGTACTCTCAATGCACTGCGATTTTGGTTTAGAATTGTAATGCATTTATGACTCATTACGTATATTATGTCATAGAGTGTAACCATTCGATCTCTTTTACAAGTCAAATGAAAAGTGACGTTGTTTTTTTCTGTTTATGGTGCGAAATATATATAAAGGCATCATGGAAAATAACCCGTATTCAAACCGTAGTAAATAGGAATTTAAACAGAAGTGAGTTTTCTTTGGTTGTTATTTTATTGATCTAAAACTAACGTCGGTCAAATTAAAAAATATAATACCTGGTGGAAAGTAGCTAAGTAAAGAAGAAAGGGGAAAATTTCAAGATTATCATGATGAAGGCCTCTCCAATCTAGCTGTGTCATTGACAATTTTATAAAATAGGATGGTCAATGTGGAAACATAAAACGACCAGGAAGGACACCGCTAATCAATGAAAGCGCAAAAAGAGAGATCAAAAGGAAATTATTGTTGAATTGAGCTAGGGAGCAGGCTTGGGTCGTGTTCAACAAATAACGAAAAACGAAACTTGTTGAAATATTTAACTAAAGCTTTTGCCTTAATATATAAATAATAAATAAATAATTCGCCTTGAAGAAGTTATAGTCAAAGTATTTTTAGTTAAAAAGTATTATATTTTGAAAGGCCTAATACAATATAAAATAACAACTTGAACATTCATCTCAACATTTGGAAAAAACAGAAAATGGTGTTGCCTTTATATTTATTTCGCTGGGTGTATGTGTTAGTCTAGACACAACCCAAAGCAAATGTACCCAATATAGTTGATAGTACTGGGTTGCAGCATAATAGTGTTAAAAAAAAGTTGTTTACATTTTTTTCATTTAGCCCCATTGCGCAACGTGCGATAAGGAACTTCGTTCCAAAAGATGTAATATAGCGCAAGTTCAAGTGCTATAGATTGAGTTTAACAGCTTGTTGATCCACCGAAATATCTGTGCCTGAAAGGGCCCTACAGGCGTTAGTGGACTGGGGCTTGATTCCTAGGGAAGGTAACTACTTTTGCCCTAATAGCCACCAAATGAAAATTGTGACGCGAGAATATTGCCGGATGGACTTGGGCGTAAGTAAAGAATTGTTAAATACTTGTCCTTAAAAATTAAACTCCTTTTATTTCAGAGGTAGGACAGTAAAAAATAGTAACAGGTAGCCAGACCGGTAGGAGGTTTGCGTTTTTCTCTGCGAGATTTAAAAATATTTGTTAATTTGTTTGTGTCGAAAATTTATTTTATAAAAATTTCACTATTTTTTTTTAAATGATTTTCTTCGTCTATAACTGAGTTATCGAAAATTTTTGTTTACGTTTATAAGTTTACCATAAGCGAAGCACAGGCTTGTCATGCATGAGCAGAACATTACCAAAAAATTTTGTTAACGTGATAGTGCTGCGATTACATCCTTATTAGGAATCAAGAAGGGCGGTAAACCGATAACAAATATCACCGATGTGGTTCGCTTATATTTGCGGAAAATATAAAATATATTTTCGATGACTTTTGAAAATTTCATAGGCCGATATTTCGATAACGAAGAGATTTTCATTTAATTTGTTTGGTCTATTTTGCAACGTATTATACAAAAAAACTGGCAGACAAGCCCCTGCAAACGGTTGTAAATACATATTAACCCCGCCGTATATCCGAAAGCAGAGAACCAGGGCTACTCAAAAATGTGACAGAATATACAAATTTGACAATCAGTTTTAAAAGGTTGTATTTCACTGAAGTTTGTTTAAAGTCGCACACACATATACTGATTTTGCTCCCGATATATGCACGTGTTGGTGAAATTGACAAAACACGATAATACTTTGGTTTTTTTTCTGTGTTTGGTTTGGTTATTTATTATTTGCATATATTTTTGTTATTGTCGACATATTGAGAATTTGTTTGCATTCATTTATCAAAAATTAAATGATTGAGGGTATGGCTATAATACACATCGCACATGTACATGTTTTTTTTTTTTTTTTTTTTTTTTTTTTTTTCATTATATCATTTATTATCTTACAATTTGATATTCCCGCGAAACCATAAAGGTTTGTCTGCAGGAGTAAATTTAGTTTAACAAAGTGTTTCTTCGACAAGTTGAAAATTGATAAGTTAAAAATTCAGCTTTAAGGTTGTAAATAGTATTTATAATTGATATATTGAAAGTAAGTTAAAAAATTCAGTTTTAAGGGTGTAGAGAGTATTTATAATAGAAATATTTTGCAAGTTCATCTTAATTCATTGTGTAGATAGTATCTATGATAGAAATATATTTAAAGTTTTTCTTAATTCATTGTGACTCTAGTAAAAATTGTTTAATGTGTTTTTTTCTAGTATATTTATTTTTAATGCTTAGTATATTGATGGGCATCATGTTGGAGATAGTTGGTATAGTGACTTCTAGCGTGTTTCTTCCATAGTTATTCTTGAATTGTGGTATCTTGTATCTTCCTTCAACTCTCTTTCTTGTGTTGTGTGTGTGATCAATTTTGAGTAAATATGAGTTATCCTCAAGGAATTCGTTCGCCAGTGTCGAGTAGTATAAGTTTTTAATGTTTAGAATTTGTAGTTGATGTGGTAGGTTATTTGCGTAAGATGTTGCACGGTTATTCGATTGGTTTGTTCTGGTATTTGGGTTACTATTAATGCTGTTAGATGAATATTGTTTGTTTTTCCATAGAATCTTCAGTAGTCTATTTTGCGTTTCTTGTAAAAGTCTACAGTGAGTTGAGCTTCCCCAGGCGGTAATTCCATGTCTTAGATAAGACTCGGCGAGCGAGAAATAGGCTTGTTTTAATACTTCATAATTTGAGCAATTACTTAAATGGTACAATGCAAAAGCGGTTTTTCGTAATTTTTTATGCAAATCTTCTATGTGAATCTTCCATTTAAAATTGTGATCCAGATGTACTCCAAGATATTTGTATGTATTAACAAGTTCTATAAAAGTTGTGCATGAGTCGTTATTATCTGTTATGTCGTTGGCTGTTACATTATGAATACAGTTGTAGTCGTGGAACTTAATTTTGACATCCGTATATTTAAAGTGTGGCGGTTTAAAATGCATTAGTTTGGTTTTTGTCGCGTTTACGACTAGCCCATTGTCATGGCACCACTTTGTTATTTGGCTAAGTTCCTTTTGCATAATCGAAACTGCTGAATTAAGATCCCGACTGGAAACAAGTACCGCTGTGTCGTCTGCATAGGCAAATGCAGCGCTATTACGTAGAACGCTCAACATCTCGTTGGCATATATTAGGTATAGAAGTGGTCCGAGTTTGGATCCTTGTGGCACGCCATGATCGATATGTATCTCCTCACTCACGTTACAATCTATTTTGACCCTATATGTTCTACACGAGAGATAGTTTTGGATCCAATTAAGGACGTGTCCTCTTATTCCATTTCTTTCCAATATTTCAATTAGTTTATCGTGGGATAAAGTGTCGAATGCTTTGCTAAAGTCAATGAACAATCCTAAGCAGTGCATGTTATTCGAAAGACATTTATTTACATAATTTGAAAATTTTCCCAGTAGCTGATTTATATTTTTGTTTTTTTGGAAGCCAAATTGGTTTTCGTTGATGATTTTGTATTTAATAAAAAAATTATTTAACCTCCTTGCAATAACTTCTTCCAAAACTTTTTCCAGGACGGGTAATATAGATATAGGCCTGTAGTTATTACAATCAGATTTACATCCACTTTTGTAAATTGGCCTTATTAGGGATGTTTTTAAAAGATTGGGGATAACAGCGTCATTTAAACTAGAATTTACAAGTTGGGTTATGATTGGTGTTAGGTGTATCGCATTATTCTTTATATCCTTTGCACGTATATGGTCAATTCCTGCTCCTTTTTGAATGTTTAGTTTTGAGATAATGTTAAAAATTTCTTCTTCATCTGTTAGCTCCATATAAATAGAATTTAATATTGAACTCCTTTCGTATTTCAGCGTTATTACATCGCACGTATGAATTATGTTATTAACATTATCTTTGAATTGCTCAGCAAAGTTTTCGCAGATATCTTTGATATTTTGGTTTTTAAAATTTCTTTTAATTATTTCATCAACACTATTCATCGTTTTGCCTAATATTTCATTTATTAATTGCCACGTTGCCCTCATGTTATTTCTAAATTGCATAAATTTGTTTTTTCTGTAAGCATTCTTTGCATAAATTAATTTTTTATTCAGATTATTACTAAAAAATTTAAATTCATTTTCGTTTTTTTTATTACATTTGTTCTTTTGCCATTTTTTGCGCAGTTTATCCCGAATCTCACAGCATTTGACTAAATCATCACACATCCACGGACTGGATACTTTTTTTTTGGTTACGTCTTTTGGTAGATTTAGATTCATCGTATATGACATTAAAACGATCGATTATATTTTTAAACAACTCATCAGTTCCTTTACATTGGTTTGCTATTACGTTCCAATCAGTTGTTCTTATTTTCGCACTTACTTTAAAACATTTTATTTCCGTACTATGGACGTTTTCCGAACCCTGCACACTCTGTTTATCTTTTTCGTTTGCATTTACCTCAACTTCCATGCATGCAAACAGTGAGTAGTGGTCTGAAATTGTTGTTGTTACTACTGCAGCGTACTGTTGAGTTCCACCTCTGCTGTTTCTAATAAACAAGTGATCTATGCATGTTTGCGTGTTGTTGTTGTCGTCTTCTCTTGTTGTTTCGTTCACTAGACAGTGTAAACCATTGGCCATCATCATATCAAGGTAATTTGTTGTTGTTATGTTCTCTTTTTTGATATCTACGTTCATATCACCGACGATGATGACTTCTTGTTTTTTATGCACGTTGTTTATTATTGTGTCTAGTTCTGTGAGAAAAGTTGTGACACTTTCTCTTGGTGGCCTGTAGACGGGGAAAAGGGTGATTGTTTTATTTTGTATGTTTATGTCCACTTGTATCGATTCAAACGACACAGTGTTCAGATGAGTAGTGTTATGATGGATATCATTTCTGATATAGACAGCTATTCCTCCACCTCTGCCCTCGCGGTTGAAAAAATAGAGCTATAGCCGTTTATTTCGTAGAATTTGTTTTCATGATCCTTTATATTCGTTTCAACTAGTATTATAAGATGAATTTTGTTTATAATTTTATGCATATCTGCCAATAGAAGGGTGAAATTTTTTCTTAGTGAGCGAATATTCATGTAAACTAGTGAGATAGGATAACTTAAAAGGTTATTATCGATTTGATAAAAGTTATCTATTGTTGGGTTTGATATATTGTTCATTTTTTCTATAAAAAAAGAGTAAAAAATATGAAAAGTTTAAAGTTTATTTTTATTTTATAATTATCCTTGTATTCGCAGCTTGTATGTAAATATTTTTTAGTAGTGCTATATATATATATAATATATTCATAGTAGTGCTATTCACGCAAACAAGAAAACCTAGAACTTTTGCTCAGCGTATGTTTGCCCCGAAGTGTTTCATGAGGCACCAAATAAAGTTGCTCAGTGTATCTAGGCAGCAATTGAAAAAAGGCTGATAAATTAAATAAACAAAGTAAAATTAAAAGCATATGCTTTACCTATTCCATTATTTTATTTTTTTCACATAAATCATAAACCCTCTCTTTTTTTCAATACAAAAATATTGACATTAAAATGTCAAAAGTTTTCCCGTTTCTTTTGCGAGGTTTGCTCAGCAAATTTGCCTCGAAAACTTTCCACGTTTGTGCAAGTCGCTTTGTATGTTTTCGAGTTTACGAGGTTCTTTCGAGCTCTTATGAAGATCACTAGTGTGTATGGCTGTATTTTATCTACAAATATTTCTTCACCACACATCGTTTCAATTTCAACGAAATACATGTTGAAATACACTGTGTGTAATTTTATAAGTCATGGCAAAATAACCATATACGGACACCACTACGTGATAAAAGAGCAAAAAAAAAGACCCCTGTTTCCCAGTTTTGCCCAAAGTCCTCCAGGTGTTTTTTTATGGGTCCCCAAAGAAGTGGGGCCTCGGTGTCATTTTTGCAAAAAAGTGATAATTTTCCCAAGCTCATATCTTGCAAACCGTTCGAAATTTTGATTTACTCTCTGAGGCAAAGTAGCTCTTGTCATAAAGAACAAAAATTGTAAACATATAAAATCAAAAAAACTTCAAAAATCTAAATAATGAGCGAAAAATCGCCCAAAAAGAGTTTTTTTTATTTTCCGCTTTTACGAACAAATTTAATTTATGAAAAATGCGCCAATTTTCTTTGGCCTGGTAGGGCTTACAGCGCTGATTAAAACCCGAAAGTTTTTTTAAGGAGGCCGATCCAACTTCTTTAGATATAGGCCGTTATAACTTGAGTATATAATCGCTTATATCTGTAATGAACGATTTCTCTTCAGATTTTTATAGACGAAGGTGAACACTATTTAACAACAGTGTAACATTGAAGTGTTCTCTCATTACAGGGTCTGTCACAATTGATACGTTGCGTCCGTTGCGGCAAAGTGTTTGACTGACAGCTGAGTTGATTGCTTATATTTTAATGAAGAACGTCACATACACGACGTATACGACGCCGTAACGGATTAAAGTTGGCCAACTCTCAACTTTTGCCGTAGGGCAAGTCCGGCACAGACATCAGCTGATTGATTTATTTCATTTGCGGTTGTTTTTTCTTGTTTGTTGTTTGTTGTGTTTCTTCTTTATTTTTTTCTTTAAGTTAATAAAATATTTTAAAAAATGGAATTTTTATTAATTGAAGCGGTCCAGATGCACCCTTGTCTGTTTGATAAAAGCATAATGCTATATCGCAACAAGGTTGCAAAAGAAAAAGCCTGGAGGACTGTGGCGGCAGACACAAACGCAACAGGTGAGTTAAATTTTAAATTTATATTTTTAATGTTGCTATTGATAAGAGATATTTTATATTATATTGCAGTGGAGCAATGCCAGAGTCGCTGGAGGTCCCTTCGCGACAGATATGTGAAGGAGAATAACCGCGATTTTGCTCCATCGGGAAGTGGTGCGAAAGACGGCAGTGGATGGCGGTATATGGACGCGATGTCGTTTTTGCAACAACACGTTGCACCTCGCAGGTAATTTAAAAGCTTTGCCATTTTATTTGTGTAGATTTATAATGTAATTTATTTTTTAGAACTACATCAAACATTCAATGGGCGATTGACGACACATCGTCATCGTCATTTTTCAAGGCAGGGGAAGATGCAACAGATGACGAGCCGTTGTTTTGCAGTGAGAGTGCAGAGCTGTCACCTCCTCTCGGGCAATCCACACCACACGCCAAAGAAACTGAAATAAATACCCCAATAAAACGTTGCGAAAAAAGAAAGCGGCACGAGGATAAATTTGAAACCCTTTGTAGCTCTGTGTCTGATTGGATAAAAAACCAGCCAGCACAGAGTCAAAATCAACAGCCCGTGTCTCGCAATGCTGATTTTCTCAAAGTGCTAGACGGGTATTTAATGAAGCACTCGGAGGACGACCAAGATCTGCTGAAGGTAAAATTGCTGAATATGGTTTGCAGTTGCAGTGCAGAAGATCTCCAATATTAATCTTAACTTTTTAGTTTTTCAATTTTTAATTTTTTTTAAGTATTAAATGAATTGTTATTTAATTTTTTAATTTAATCAAATGAATTGTTTTTTAATATTTTAATTTTCAATTAGGTTTAGTTTTCGACAGTTCTTTATTCGTGTAGTGTTAAGCTAGTCAGACCCAAGTGTTCCTTAATGTAAATAAATATGCATTTATTTCACATGTTTTCCTCGACGTTTCGTCAATTATTTATTGACTTTTTCAAGAGGCGTCTATTTAAAATTATAAAACAATGTATTAAAAACAATCACATTACACCAAAAATTATTATACTTAAATTACTTACAATAACATAAATATTTTTAATCACATTTAAATGGATTTTATTTTACATTAGACATAATTGACATACATATGCCTAATGTTAAATAAAATCAATTTAAATGTGATTAAAAATATCTAGTATGTTATTGTAAGTAATTGAAGACTAATAATTTTTGGTGCAATGTGATTGTTTTTAATACATTGTTTTATAATTTTAATTTAATTTTTTAGTTTAATGAAATGAATTGTATTTCTTTTATTAGTTTCATGAAATATTAATTATTGAAAATGTAATGAATGATTAATAAAACATTTAAATATTATTTTGTATGTATTTTTATTATTAAACAAATATTAAGCTACTGCGAATGTTGGTGAATCGGACGTGAAACAACATAGCCCATAAGTTCATCCCTCAATTTGAATGCGCATTTTGTTGCATTATTTGAAGCTGTTCTCCTGGCTCTTTGCAAAGGGGCAGATACTTCACTGCGCCACAGCCCATTTATTAAATTTGTGCCGTCGTCTCGGTCGACATATTCTGGCGGACAATAACTGCCATCATGCATTTTGAGGAAATTGTGGAGAAGTACTGTGGCTTTGATAACATTCTCTGCGGATGCGGGGCTCATTTGTAGGGGTGACAACAAAAGCCTCCATCGACTCGCCAAAATACCAAAAGCATTTTCAATTACAAGTTACTTCCTAAAAAAAAAAAAAAACGTTCGTACATAAAATAAAAAAGGAAAATATAAATTGCTCATGCAAACCTGGATAAGGTCTCATTAAAAATGGTTTTAATGGGAACGCGGCATCTCCAACGAAATAGTGCGGGAAACTTTTATTTGTACCGGGTAGTACTTCTTCTTTTGGCAGATCCAGTTGGCCCTTATACAACTGTTGACCGAATCTTGAGTTCCACATAACTCCACCGTCGCTTTGGGAACCATACGCACCAATATCCACGGAAGTAAATGTGTAATTAGCGTCACAGGCTGCCAGAAGGACAATGGAGTAGTTCCCCTTATAATTGTAAAACTGGGAGCCAGAGTTATATGGGCAAGTTAAATTTACGTGCTTGCCATCAATGGCACCAACACAATTGGGCAAATCCCACATTGTGTAAAAATCACTGGCGATTCGCTTCCACTCATTTTCATGTGGGACTGATAAATATATTGGGCCAAGTATTTCCCAAAGCACTTCGCAGGTTTCTGTAACTATTCCTTTCATAGTTGACACTCCCATTTTAAAGGCAGCAGCAAATAGCTGCTTACTTCCGCCATGCGCCAAATATCTTAATTTTTATGAAAGAAAAATTAACCGGGCTCATACGATTACATGTATGTACATATGTATAAAAACTTACGCAAGGGTAATAAAAAGTCGACATTCGGGTGAAATTGAAGGCCTTCTGGAGTGCTTCGTTAACGCATCTTTAACGAAAGTCAGGAGGAGATCGAATGTCTTCTTCTCCATCCTTATGGTTTGCGGGAATTCGTCTGGGAAGCAAAAAGTGGTTGCGAAAAATCCATGCGAGTCGCGATTTCGCAATAGTGGTCGCACCCAATACCTTCTACGCCCGTACAATTTTTTCAAGCACTCGCCGGCTTCGTACACCATAAGGATAACTGAAATAATTTTTATTAATTGTGAGGTGTCCATTTTTTGCAATCAATTGGCAATCAATTTTTGATACTTCTAAGAAAATGTTGTGTGTGCTCAAAACTTAATTTTACCACGAATGCAAAACAGCTGTTTTGTCATATGCGTCAACGGATTCATTGTGACGACTCTGTACTCTTTATACGTCATGTCAGTCAAACACGTTGCCGCAACGGACGCAACGTATCAATTGTGACAGACCCTTACATCCCATGGTTCTCTCATTACATCCCAATGACTATGGCATAATCTATATTTGGGATAAGTAGTGCATTATATTGGTTGTACATTTATAATTGGCTGATACAGTTGGACGATGGACATCTTGTAGTTATTTTGCCACTGTCTTCAAAGTGTTGAGGTAGCACAAGTGATGTGTGGTCGCCTTGAAGTCCATTGGGCCTCAGTTCGATCCTCAGTAGGGATGGATTTATATTATTTTTTTATTTTTTCTTTGTTTTAAATGGTCACATAAGGTGAGAGAGGCTTTTGCTGGAAAGTAACATGACATTTCCCATTAAATTAAAATTTGAGTGTGAATGTGAATGTAACAATTTCGCCGTGCCGCTTTAAGTGAAGTGACTATGTGCGGAGAAAGACTTACGGCAGTTTTCATGAGAAACTACAAAACTAATTTGGAATTGTCGAAGCTAGGCTTAATGTTTTCTCTAACAATGAACATCATTCTTTTTGTCATTTGAGTTTGTAGCGCACACACGGGAAAGAAATACATAGCATAAAATTTACAAGTGCTCACCAAGTGATAAGTAGAAAAATTTACAGAAAAGTGAAATTTCAACTGTAGTGTAAATCCATAAATATCAGCCCAATCAATCGGTGTAATTTGGAATATTATACTTGCTTAAAATTCGAGAATCCGGGTCTAACCCAAAGGTAATGTTTTTTTTAATTTTCTTAAAGAAAAGAAAGCTTTATAGTCCCTAATATTTTATTAGTTGGTTGGTTAGAGTATTGGTCGAAGTGCGATTCGATTACATTTCGCTAACCTATTATTTCACGCGAAATACTTCATTGTTTCCAGGTATGTAATTTGTGTCTATATTTGAATTCATCGAAATTTTAGACCCCCCTTGTTTTGATGTAGATTTGTGGTGAATCACCGAGTTTACACAGGCTGATAATTTACTTATTGCGTGAATTGCTGCCATTTGGACGGGAATACGACAGTTGGGTGAGCACTTGAAGCGTGCACTACGACTCCCGTGTGTTCGGCGGGCAATGATAGTTAATCACAGATAACCTTTAAACGTCATTGGAAGAATCTTTCGAGTGGAAACAGAAATTTACATTGCACTATCCAGAGGGTTCGGCAACTAAGTGCACATATACACCGATGGAGTGCTACGATTCTTCAAGAAAGCTATTCTCATAGGAGGAAACGAATCCTAATCTGAACTATTCTACGGTGGTTCTATGCCAACTACTCAAACTTAATAGAAAATACCTTCGGCTTAGTAACGACCGTATAGCTTAAAGTATTATCTCTTCAACCTAATCTCACGGCAAATATGTTAAATTTAATGCTGATATGCAAAATTTATACTATAACTTTTTCTTTATCCAGCATCACAAACCAGTTCTTCGAGGCCTCGACGATCCTGACATACTATATAATTTGCTTTCAAAATTGAATGTGGTGAGTAATTTTTTTATATTATCTTTTCTCCGTACACCAATAGATTTTGCATAAAATCCATTGACATAAGACCATTTTGTTTCGCCAAACGATATTACTTCCATAGTTCGTTCTCTATTATAAACCAACAAATTTTAACCTCCAAAATTAGTAATATACGGAAATTTTAGTCACGTTTGTTTCAAGAATCTTTGTTTTCCATTGTGTAATTAAGTAATTAAATCTTCTTGCTAACTTGTGCCTTTTAGCGTAATTCCTTTTTCATCTTAGATATATTATACCCATTAATTTTTTTATTCTCAAACTAGTAATTTACCACTGGGTACTCACTGTTACTTAACAGTTTATGTTAATTAACATCAAAGGAGAAACTGAATTATATTCTTCTCTTTGATATCGAAACATTTTTTTTAGGGCACCTCTGTTAACTTTAACATGTAACAAAAATATATTTTATAAGTGTTATACTGCAAATGGATTCAGTTTGTTTATTTAATAAATACTTTCGTTAACATGAATACTTAAACTTTTCGATTTTCTTATGGTGGATGACTAGGGCAGAGTAGTGTCGAGTTAGGGGTCTGAATCATAAAACGCTGTTAGGACATGGTTGGGTTTTGGGTCAACTGCGTGGGATTCTATCAACATCTGAGAATCCACTAACAACGACTGATACTTTTTTTTTTTTTGTACTTCTTTTTTTTTGCACAAGTTACCTTCTATTACACGATAGTATATGGTAAAATCTGGCTCATCCCTTTTTGTTTTATCTTTTCTATTAATTACCGGGAGTCTATAACAAACTTGGTTTGTGTAGAAGGTTGTAGGTAGAAACGAGCAAAATATTCACAACCCCCCCACCCGACTGCTAGCTAGCTTGAAATGGCTCCCATTCTATTTTGTGCGCCATAATAAACTTTAATATGACGACACAAGTTCCGGAACATTACATAAATAAATGGCGCCCAACGTGGGGCAGAAAGCATATCCATTTGGAAATGCTGTCGCCTTAATTTTTAATGTGAGTTAATTTAAAATAGATTTCAATAAACAAATTTAACAGAGATTTCTTTCCAGAATAGTATTAGGTATTTGAATACTGATTAAAATTCTCTGGATTTTCATTTATCTGATAATTTCGGATAAGATGACCGAGAATATACTTCATCAGGATTTCAATTCCAATGTTATGCCGATAAGGAAACTCAGAATAAATTTCGTTGTGTATAACTTTAAATATTGTAATGTCAGTTTTTCATGGGAAAAGTATTAGCACCCTGGAGTCTTTAGGAACTACTCTAATATAGCTTGAAGCATTTTAGAGTCCATTGCCTTCAGTTGTGAGAAGGAAAGATGAGTGCTATTGATATTATGGATATGTTATTAAAATATTTACAAGTTTTACACTCCATAGACCGGTTTAGTGTCCATATCAGTCGTCTGTTTGATGTCGTTTGTACTCTGTTCCTTTTTATCATCCACCAAAGTTAGAAATACTTATTAGATATATATACGCATTCTATACATTTTGTGTCTTTCAATCTTTGTTTAATCGAAAACAAATTTGTCTATAATTACGAAGTTTTTTTTTCTGAATTAGTTCCAAAATGGCTACCGCGCGCAGTCCACCTCCAACGGTTGCCCCTACTGCATCCACAAATGGATTAGAGAATAAATGTTTTATTTGTGACGTGGTTATGATTGTGGAGGTCCATGAATGTTATAAGATTTCCACTTGTGGACATATTTTCCATAGGAGTTGTATTGAGCAATCATTGTCTACTTCCGCAAACTGCCCAATGTGCAAATTGTCATGTGAACTTTCCGATATTCGAAAATACACTTCTCCGCCATTGATTGCCATAGAAAATGCTACCCAAACGGAGACAAATAGGAAAACACGTCCGAATATACGGGGTAAAGCCCGGGGTGTAATGAACAGACCCCAAACCAGAAGTAGGAATAGGAACTTATTTAATGAAAATGTAAATTCAAGTTTGGATTTAAGTCCACGTCATACTAACTCGTACCACGATGTAGCAGATCAATTTTCACCTAATAATAATCTGATTCCTCTTTCTTACCAAAATGTACCAACAGCTAATTCCAATTCTTCTGCAAATACAAATGTGAACGCAAATGGAATTAGTGGTGCAAATGGTCATCCTATATCAACGGGGCCAGCTTTGAATCAGACGATCGGGGTTGATTACAACCGAATCAGTCAAATGATTGAAGTTAGTCTTTCTAGGATGCTGCATAATATGAATTTGCAGCCTTATCCCATACCGAACCATACCTCAGCACAAACTTATAATCGGGGAAATCGTCAGCCTACGTCTCCTCAACCACAACCACAAAATGCTGGTATTGGCACTCATAATTTGTCACTTAATAACTCCGGATACCCACCGTCCATTCGCCCAGAGAAAATAACTTCTCTCAGACGCAACTGGAACATTCAGTTCGACGGGTCAAACAAGGGTCTTTCCGTAGACGAGTTTTTATATCGAATCACTTCAATGACTAACGATCACTTGAGTGGTAATTTTGAAATCGTTTGTGGTAATCTGCAAGTTCTCCTGGCTGATAAAGCTTTACATTGGTATTGGAGATACCACAAACAGGTAGAGTCGATAAGTTGGAATGAGTTTTGTGTTGCGTTAAAATGTGAATACAAAGATATGCGCTCGAACTACGACCTGAAAGAGGAAATTCGCAACCGGAAGATGAGACCTGGTGAGACTTTTGAGACATTTTATGACTCAATGTGTGCAATTTTAGATCGCCTTGAAAGCCCGATGGTAGAGGCGGAAATAGTCGAGATTTTGGTAAGGAATTTGCGCCCTGATATTCGGCACGAACTACTTTACGTACCGGTGTACTCTGTTGCCCATTTGCGTAAACTCGTGCAAATGCGTGAAAATCTTTTAGCAGATGATATTTATCGCAAGCATATATCTACTAAAAATGTTACTAATGTGCTACCAATTCGGCGTAATGTCTCTGAAATTGTTTGTAAAGACGAAGAGGTAAATATGGACGCTCCGACGGATCAGGTAGAAGCGGTTATTCAAAATTCTCAGACCAATTTTCAATGTTTTAATTGTGAAGAGCCTGGCCACCACTGGGAAGACTGTTTACGGGAACGTAAAATATTTTGTTATGGGTGTGGTATGAAGAATACATATGTATAAGCCACAATGTTCGAAATGTGGGGGGGATAAAGCAAAGTTTTCAAAAAACTATGTACGCCCAAAGACCAAACCGAATCCGACATAAATCCCGATCTTTATTATTTCAGTCCGTTAAAATACTCTGACACTAATGTGGGAATCTCGTATGCGTCCACAAATTATATTCCATCTAGTTCTTCATTCGGTGACCAACCCAACTCTTCGACCATTTCGATATTGAAGCGTGAATATGCCAATATCGAGGAAAATGGAAGGAAATTATACCCAATACCCCCTTACCATGAAAGATATGTAGAATATATCGCGAAACGCGATAAAATTTTTCGTGTTGATAGTGTCGAAAACTACGATAATAATAAACGCTCCAAAAGATCTACACTCCGGCTACGGAAGTATTATAAAATGCGCAAGCATATTTCTAAATTTGTTATCTCTGGTATAGTTAATAATTTAAGCGATAGATTTTTTATGCAAGAGTAAAATTTTTACACTTTGACGAACATGGGTTGCTCGACACTGGAGCTAACGTTTCGTGTATTGGATCATCACTTGCTGAACAGGATTTTTCTCTCTATGATCAATTTGTTTCTGCTAAATCCTGCGTGCGCACTGCGGATGGGCAGTTACAAAAGACGTTAGGATACCTGCGAGTGGAGGTTTCATTTCGTGGGGAAACAAAACAGTTGAAAATTTTGATCGTGCCATCCATTACCCAGCGTCTTATTCTTGGGCTTGATTTTTGGGAGGCTTTTCGTCTGGCCAACGATGTTTTTCAATCGGCAATTGTATCCGAGACGTCCTCTTTTGATATCTCCAAACGTTCGATTGAAGTATGCAATCTGGAAAGGGAAATAGGAGTGTCGGCAAATGGTAATGGCAACATGCAAGATGTCAGCGAGCAAAAATATCCACTCTCCTCAATTCAAACTCGGCAACTGCAGACTATTATAATTGATTTATTTCCCAATTTTGTAAAACAAGGTTTAGGGCGAACCACCCTGATAACCCATGACATTGATGTTGGCAGCGCTAAACCTGTGAAACAACGCTTTTATCCGGTGTCGCCAGCCGTCGAACAGATCATGTTTCCGGAAATCGATAGAATGTTGGCCTTGGGGGTTATAGAGACTTCATCATCTCCCTGGAGCTCTCCCATGAGGTTAGTTGTGAAGCCGAACAAAGTCCGATTATGTTTAGATGTCCGTAGGTTAAATCAAGTTACTGAGTTACACCCCTCCCCAGTATTGAAGGCATTTTCGCACGCCTGCCCAGGGCGAATATCATTTCTAAACTGGATCTAAAGGATGCTTACTGGCAGGTTGGTTTAAGCGAGAAGGCCAAAGCCCTTACTGCGTTTACCGTGCCGGGACGTCCTTTGTACCAATTCGTTGTAATGCCATTCGGGCTATGCAATGCGCCGCAGACAATGTGCCGCCTTATGGACCAGCTAATTCCACCAGACTTGAAACACTGCGTTTTGGGATATCTCGACGATCTGGTGATTGTTTCGGAAGATTTTAATAGTCACATATCAGTATTAGTGAGGATCGCAGAGGAATTTAGGAGGGCTAACTTGACTTTGAATGTCGAGAAAAGCCATTTTTGCGTGACTCAAGTGAGATATTTAGGGTATGTAATTGGGAACGGTGGCATAAAAACAGACCCAGAAAAAGTAGAGGCCATATCCAGGTGGCCTGCGCCAAAGACTCTTAAGCAAGTCCGTGGTTTCTTAGGACTGGCCGGGTGGTACAGACGTTTTATTGAGAACTTCTCAACCTTAACCTTCCCGATCACTGAAACGTTGTCCACTAAACACAAGTATAATTGGACGACGGAGGCACAAGTGGCCTTTGAAAAGGTGAAGGAACGACTGACCACTGCTCCAGTCCTATCTAATCCGGACTTCTCGAAAAAGTTTTATCTTCATTGCGACGCGTCAGACTACGGAATCGGAGCTGTGTTAGTTCAATTGGACGAGAAAGGTGAGGAAAGACCTCTCGCATATATGTCCAAGAAACTGAATACTGCTCAGCGAAATTATAGTGTCACGGAGAGAGAGTGTCTGGCCGCAATTGAAGCAATAAAGCGTTTTAGATGTTACTTGGAGATGCAAGAGTTCGAAATAATTACTGACCACTCCTCCCTTTTGTGGTTGATGAAACAGCCTGACCGTACAGGTAGACTGGCACGATGGGTATTTAAGCTTCAGGCTTTTAAATTTTCCATAAGCCATCGTAAGGGTAAGGATCATGTTGTTCCGGATGCTCTTTCGAGAATAGCTTCAGAGGAAATATCAAGTATTGAGCTTTCCGAACCGGAGATAGACTTGGAATCGGCATTCTTTGAAGACTCTGACTATCGGGACCTCAAGACGAAAATTGTTGAAAACGAGTCGAAATACCCTGATATACGGATTCTAGGAAAATATGTATATATTCGAACGGAACATTATACTGGTGATGAGCAACAAGAACAACATGCATGGAAATTGTGGATACCGAAGAGATTGCGCCAGAGCATCATGGCCAGATTTCATGACTCCACTATAAGTGCGCATGGGGGCATGTTAAAAACATTGGATCTGGTCAGACGTAATTTTTATTGGCCAGGTATGGTTGGTGATGTCAGAAACTATGTTCGTGAGTGCGAAATTTGCAAAACCACCAAAGCTCCAAATGTGATATTAAGACTCACAATGCTCAAGTTCACGCTACCTTTTCGGCAAATAGTGAGACGATTCTCCTACGAACTGCCTTAGTTGACATAGAACACCGAGGAGAATTATTCAAAGTTAGAGCGTTATTTGATCCAGGATCCCGCAGAACTTTTGTATCTGAGAAAATCAGAAATCTCCTACAATTGCCAACGCGCAGCACCAGCTTCGATATTATTGGTATAGGTGGCCAAACGCAGAAAGCAGACAAAGAATGCGATATCAACATATGCTCGACCAGATATGTTACAAGCTTCTCCATAAGCGCAATAGTACTTTCTAAATTGACGAAACGCCTTCCCGCTATATCATTTACAATACCAAACCCAAAAGGATTCCAGAATATTGACCTGGCAGATCCCGAATTTAATAAATCTGCACAAGTGGATCTTATATTAGGTAATGATTCAGAGCGCTATATAAATATTGAAGGTATCAAGAAAAATATTTCCGGTACAACTTCGGCGTATAATACAATATTCGGATGGGTACTAAGTGGTCCTGTTGCATCTGAACCAATACATTCATTTACTACAAATGTTGTTTCGCATGAAACTCAACTCAGCGCTTTATTGAGGAAATTTTGGGAACAGGAAGGAATCCCAGCCTTCGACCCTGCATCAGAAAAAGATATATATTATGAAGAATTTTATAAAAGGACAACAACTCGACACTGAGATGGGCGATACGTTGTAAGATTGCCGTTTCGAAAGGAGTTTCCAGACTCAATTTCTCTAGGCTCCTCTAGGTTTGTAGCATTAGGGGAAAAAATTTGGCAAATGATCCCGATTTACATACTACATACAACTCTATCCTAAATGAATACATTTTGTTAAACCACATGGAAGAATCTGAACCACTCGAACTAGCTGGCAATGGCAAAATCAGCTCGTTTTATCTTCCACACCATGCAGTTGTGAGACCTGATCATAAAACCACTAAGGTCAGGGTTGTGTTCAATGCATCTCGTAAAACGAAATCAGGCAATTCTCTAAACGACGTGTTATACACGGGTCCCACTTTGCAAACAGATTTAGTGTCCACTATCTTAAATTGAAGATTGTACAAATATGTATTTAGTGGGGATATTCAGAAAATGTATCGACAGATATGGGTACACCCAGACGACAGATGCTTTCAGAAAATTTTACATCAACCAGATTCTAAAGGCCCCATTAAAGATTATCAGTTGAAAACTGTCACATTTGGTGTAAATTGCGCTCCATTTCTGGCAATTCGCACGCTATTGCAATTGGCATCGGATATCGAAGAAAAGCACCCAAGATCGTCAGCAATATTAAGAAGCGAAACTTATGTTGACGATATACTCTCAGGTGGATTCTCTATTTCTGAAACTCGCGAAGCTCAGTTGGAACTTATATCCATCCTTAAGTCTGCAGGACTTCCACTTAAAAAGATAACCGGTAACGAGCCGCAATTGTTAAATCATCTACCACCTGAAGACTTATACGATTCTGAATTTATGCGTTTCCCAGATACTAGCTCCACGAAAACATTGGGTATCAAGTGAAATGCGTCATTCGCTATCACTCTATCGGATACTATCACAAAGAGAAAGTACTTTCCGTAATAGCCCAGTTATTTGATCCAGCTGGTTGGATAACACCCATAACTATAAAGGCCAAAATATTCATGCAACAGCTTTGGTTGGAATGTAGCTCTTGGAATGAAGTTCTAAGTGCTGAACCCCTTGCAAAATGGGAGATTATGCTAGCAGAGTTACCACACATTGAACAAAACACCATTCCCAGGTGGATTCAATAAACACCTTCGCACATTGTACATATTTATGGTTTCTCTGACGCATCCAAGTCAGCGTATTGTGCATGCGTTTACATTACATGCCAGTCCCAAAAATACATTAAATATTGCGATCTATTCGTGTCTAAAAGTAAAGTAGCACCTCTGAACACCGTTAGTTTACCAAGGCTTGAACTCAACGGAGCTCTACTGCTTGCCAAGCTAGTGAAGTACGTAAACTCAATTATGAAGTTTGTGGTTGCTGATACAATTTTATGGACAGATTCGTCCATCGTACTTGGATGGCTGTCCAAACCACCAAGCTCGTGGGAAACGTACGTTGCAAATCGTACGGCCCAAATTCATTCTTTGGTTTCTCACGCAAAATGGAGACATATCGCAACACATGAAAATCCAGGGGGTCTCGGCACTCGTGGTTGTAAACCCCAGGATCTCCTTAATAATTCTATGTGGTGGAATGGACCAAACTGGCTTTGTAATCCAGAATCTACATGGCCAGTTTCTAATCCCTTATCACCACAAGTTCCACATTCAAAGGTCGAGATACTTCATGTTACAGCTGAACAAAATGATGTATTAAATAGATTCTCATCATACCCAAGGGCATTAAGAGTGCCGTTATGTTTTCCGGTTTTTTCATAGCACTCACTCCGACTATAAACCGAACACGTCTTTTAACAATGTCTCTATATCCCAGAAGGAAATTACGTTTGCAAAGAAACGTGTCATTAGACTCACTCAGGAAATATATTATGAGGAAGAGTACAGGGCACTTCAGAACTCTCAACCGATCTCCGACAAAAGCCCGCTAAACCCCCTTAACCCATTTGTTGTCAATGACAAAGTTCTCCGTGTAAATGGTCGCCTAGCGGACAATGAACGGTTTCCCATTATTCTTCCGGGAAATTCTCAATTTTCCATTCTCTATCTTTCGCATTTACATAATTTTCTTGTTCATGCAGAGTTCAACCAAATGTGTCGAATGGTGCAATGTGAGTTCTTTATATCTTGCCTTAAACCCCGAATAAAATCCATCATTCGTAAATGCAAGATTTGTGTTGTTTTTACGCAAAGGCCATGTTCCCAAATACTGACACCCTTACCACTTGATAGGTGTACACTCTCACCACCTTTTCACGTCACTGGCGTATTCGTATGCTTCGCAACAAAGGCCATTCACATACAAGTATGTTCAGATCTATCTTCAGAAAAATTCCAAGCAACATTTGCGCGGTTTGTTGGCAGACGGGGACTCCCCCGTCGGGTATTATCCGATAATCTCCGTAACTTTGTAAGAGCTAGTAGAGCCTTATTCCGAGAGTTCAGTGGGTTCTTAAAATCGGCATCGAGTGAGCTTGCTGATAAATATGCAACACACGGGTTTGAATGGAATTTCATCCCACCCCATGCACCACATATGGGAGGTCTGTGGGAAGCTGCCGTTAAAAGCTTCAAATTCCACTTCAAGAGAATCGCTTGTTCACGAAAGTTCACGTACGAAGAGATCGCTACTGTACTAGCGTGGATAGAGGGAGTTCTGAACTCCCGCCCAATCTCCGCAGTTTCTGAAAATCCGGCGGATTGAACCGCACCAACTCCTGGCGACTTTCTAAGAGGTGCTCCCATAATGGCAATGCCAGAAGCTTCGTCTTCCAACTTGTCATCAAGTAATCGCTGGATGAAACTTAAAGCTATGCATCAACAGTTTGCGATAAAATGGAAGGAAGAATATCTCAAATCCCTTCAAAAGCGATTCAAATGGAGAACCTCTGCTCCAAATCTGAAAATTGGGGATCTTGTAATGGTCATGGATGATCTGTTACCCCCAAACGAGTGGCGTCTATATCGCATCGATAACGTTCATACGGGATCAGATGCAAAGGTTCGCATAGCAGACGTTAGAGTTGCCAGTGGAATAAGAACTCGACCCATTGTCAAATTATGTTATCTACCACTTCAGTCTGAAAATGATGCTGAATGATAAACTCACTACAACATTTCCCAAAAATATCTCTGACACTACCTTTTCTTTATTTTTTTCTTCTTTTTTCCCCCCCTCAAGGACCAACAGACTGAAACCAAGCCGCGAGCTCAGTGTGGTCAGGCACGGAACCCGTCACGATTCGGACTACCAGTGTGCGTTGTGCAGCCATTCGCACTCCATCCGGTATGTGTCACGAAAAATGTATTCCTTAAAGAGACGGTAGTTGTTTAAGAAAAATCAATTTGTTGTAAGAAAATTAACTTTTTTGAGAAAATCCCTTATTTAAAAAACTTTTCTAAGAGGTACTTTGTGGAAGAAAATTTACATTTTTAAGCAAAGCTACTTCTTTAAGATGAGGATTTTTTAAGAAAAGGTACTTTGTTTAAGAATATGAATAGGTATTTTTTTTGAGGACATTTACTTTTTGAAGAAAAGTCACTTATTTAGGAAAACTTAGCTTTTTTAAAATTCTCTCACTATGGCTTTTCTAAATTTACCTTTTATTGGGTTCAAAACTACAATATATTCTAAATACCTAGAAAACTCCCCATTATACAAGAAATTTCCCAATATGTGTTAGTCTAGACACAAACCAAAGCAAATGTACCCAATATAGTTGATAGTAGTGGGTTGCAACATAATAGTGTTAAAAAAAGTTGTTTACATTTTTTTCATTTAGCCCCATTCCGCAACGCGCGATAAGGAACTTCGTTCCAAAAGATATAAAATCGCGCAAGTTGAAGTTCTATAGATGCAGATAAAGAGCTTGTGGGGAATTTATGACCTTTTCAGATCCACCGAATTATCTGTGCTTGAAAGGGCCCTACAGGCGTTAATGGACTGGGGCTTGGTTCCTAGGGAAGGTGACTACTTTTACCCTAATAGCCACCAAATGAAATTTGTGACGCGAGAATATTGCCGGATGGACATGGGCGTAAGTCAAGAATTGTTTAATACTTGTCCTTAAAAAATTAAACTCGTTTTAAAGTAAAGGACAGTAAAAGTAGTAAGAGGAAGCCAGACCGGTAGGACGTTTGCGTTTTTCTCCGCGAGATTTAAAAATATTTGTTAATTTGTTTGTGTCGAAAAATAATTTTAAAAAAATGTCACTATTTTTTTTAAATGATATTTTTTTGTCTATAACTGAGTTATCGAAAATTTTTGTTTACTTTTATAAGTTTAACATAAGCGAAGCACAGACTTGCCATTCATGAGCAGAACATTACCAAAAAATTTTGTTAACGTGATAGTGGTGCGTTTACATCCTTATTTGGAATCAAGAAGGGCATTAAACCGATAATAAATATCACCGATGTCTGATGTTCTTGCTCATGAATGAGTCTGTGGTTCGCTTATGTTTGCGGAAAATATAAACTATATTTTCGGTGACTCTTGAAAATTTCATAGGCCGATATTTCGATAACGAAGAGATTTTCATATAATTTGTTGGTCTATTTTGCAACGTTTTATACAAAAATACTGGCAGACAAGCCCCTTCAAACGGTTGTAAAAACATATTAACCCCGCCGTATATCCGAAAGCAGAGCCCCAGGGCTACTCAAAAATGTGACAGAATACACAAATTTGACAATCAGTTTTAAAAGGTTGTATTTCACTGAATTTTGTTTAAAGTCGCACACACATATACTGATTTTGCTCCCGATATAAGCACGTTTGGTGAAATTGACAAAACACGATAATACTTTGGTATTTGTTTGTTTTTGGTTTGGTTATTTATTATTTGCTTATATTTTTGCAATTTTCGACAGATTCAGAATTTGTTTGCATTCATTTATCAAAAAATAAAATGATTGAGGGTATGGCTATAATACACATCGCACATGTACCTGTTTATTCATAGTGTGTATGGCTGTATTTTATCTACAAATATTTCTTCACCACACATCGTTTCTTTGTGTACACTTTCGCGATATATTGAGTATTTGGGGACATTTGCATAGTTCTTGGCCTGTTGTAATATTATCCGTGCGGTTACTGGATAATAAGGTCAACATGTGGGCATTTTTTTTAATGTCAATCGAGCATCGATTCTCTTATATATATGCTTTTCATTTTCAATTTTTTCGTCTGAACTGCATTTATTTTATTGGTACAGAGTTGCCATAGTTTAGGCTCCGCCGAGGATCAACTTAACGCGTTAAGTAATATTAAACTTCCGACTTTGGCATTCAATTAATATCTAGTTAGATATCGATAATCGTTTATAAAAACTATCCTATGAATTAATAATACCAAAAGAACAATTTCATGTTGAAATATTTCACATTTTATAAACAATAAGAAAAAAACTTATGTAAACCTGCAAAATCGTTTTGGTCAGTATAAAAAAAATAATAAGTAAGTTGTCTTATGCATCACTAATTTGTTGTGATTTTTTACAAAGATTGTTGATGTATTCCAGGTGGCGACTGCAGAAAGGGAAATAACCGGTGAAAAGAAAATGCTGTTTGCATGCCTCTGCGACAGCGAACCATATGAGTTAGGAATTTTTTATAAGTATATAGGTACACACACACTTTGTCTATGGCGATGGTACAGATCTCATCATAGTGTATGGGTGTAGATATTATTTCATACTATATAACGGCGATGTGTACGAGCCGCTCACTAATTGAATGAATTGTTTATCACCGTGGCCGTGGTGGTGCAACGGTTAGTGTACGAGAGAACGTGGATTCGATCCCTGCTCTGACCACCTTACACTTCTTTCGACGACGGCCACCTGGCTTAGTGACGGCGACACAATCGAGTAATAAGCCATGATATAATCGAGTAATAAGCTATGAAAATAAATAGCTTATTGAACATTACTTATTCAGTTAATATGGCAACACTCGAGCCCAATTGTATTTCTTCAAACACCGGGGAAGTACGTGTTATGGTTAATAAGAGTACTTTTTTAAATTTTCTTTTATAGAATGTAATTTTTTGTAAAAAAGCATATTTTAGGTCCTTTTTGTAAGAGTGTGTATTATATTTTCCCGAGAAAGTCCGTTTTTAAAAGAGGTACTTCTATTATTAAAAGCTAATGTTTTTTTTAAGAAAAGGTACTATTTATAAGAATAAGTACTTTTTGGTAGAAAAAGCCATAAGAGTATTCCTTTTTCATTACAAAAAAGTAGTTTTTTAAGAACAGGTACTTTTTAAAGTGGTACTCTTTTTAGGAAATGGTATTTTTTTAAGAAAATTTACTTATTTTCAGAAAGGCTACTTATCTCAAGAGAAGAAAAGGTGTTGTTTTATGGTTAAGAAACGGAATTTTTGTATGAACAGGTATTTTTTTAACGGAAGGTATTTTTTGACGAAAAGGTTTTTTTAAGAAGTGGGCATTTTTTTACAATTTTTCCTTTTGCAGAATATGTAAATTTTTTATCTCAAGAAGTGGTATTTTGTGTCAGGAAAACTACTCCTTAAAGAAACGGTAGTTTTTTAAGACAAATCAATTTGTTGAAAGAAAATTAACATTTTTTTCAGAAAAGGCTTTATGAAAAGGAAAGCTTTCTAAGAGGTACTTTTTGGAAGAAAAGTTAGTTTTTTTAAGCAAAGGTACTTCTTTAAGATATGGATTTTTTAAGAAAAGGTACTTTGTTTAAGAATATGAATAGGTATTTTTTTGAGAACATTTACTTTTTTAAGAAAATTCACTTATTTAAGAAAATTAAGTTTTTTTAAAATCTCTCACTTTGTCTTTTCTAAATTTACCTTTCATTGGGTTCAAATCTAAAATATATGTATACTAAATACCTACAAAACTTCCCATTAAACAAGAAATTTCCTAATACACCCAGCGAACTAATTATAAAGGCAATATGTTTTTCCTCGGTACTCTCAATGCACTGCGTTTTTGGTGTAGAATTGTAATGCATTTATCAGTCATTAGGTATATTATGTCATAGAATGTAACTATTCGATCTCTTTTACAAGTTAAATGAAAAGTGACGTTGTTTTTTTCTGTTTCTGGTGCGAAATATATATAAAGGCAACATGGAAAACAACCCGTATTCGAACCGTAGTAAATAGGAATTTAAACAGAAGGGAGTTTTCTTTGGTTGTTATTTTATTGTTCTAAAACTAACGCCGGTCAAATTAGAAAATATAATACCTGGTGGAAATTAGCTAAGTAAAGAAGAAAGGGGAAAATTTCAAGACTATCATGATGAAGGGCTCTCCAATCGGGAAATTTCGAGGCGATTGAAAGATCTAGCTGTGTCATTGACAATTTTATAAAATAGGCTGGTCAATGTGGAAACATAAAACGATCAGGAAGGACACCGCTAATCAGTGAAAGCGCAGAAAGAGAGATCAAAAGGAAATTATTGTTGAACTGAGCTAGGGAGCAGGGTTGGGTCGTGTTCAACAAATAACGAAACACGACTTGAAACTGCCATATGGGAAAAGTATGCCAAACTTGGTCATAAACCAAGACATGAATTAGCCAGATTTAAATTCGCTGAAATATACAGATTTTTGGATGAGGGGTGATATTTGCCGATGGAAAAAATTAACTTTGGATGGACCTGATGGATCGAACAACTATTTGCTTTCCAGAGATTTTTCCAAAATTATGCGTCAGCGGCGAAATTTTGGCGGTGGATCCCTTACGGTTTGGCCAGGTATACGTTATAGGGGAACCACACCAATATGTCTCATTTTCACAAAAATGGGCTCTGTGTATTATATTCGACGATTTGATGTCGTCTTAGTTAATTCTGGAGAGGAAATTTGTGTCCCAGAATTTATCATCCAGCAAGACAACGCACCAGTACATCGGTCTAAGAAAACTCCCGAATTTCTGGAGTCCAGACATAATACTAACTAGTGACTGGCCTGCACATAGGTCTGATCTTTATCCGATCGAGAACCTAAGATCTAGTTTACCTATCCAAGCTTACCACCCCGTTACTGTTGAAAGTTGAAGAAGAGTAGCAATTCAAGAAAATGGGAGATAACTGCTCCTGCGCATATTACTTCGTTGATAAACTCAAATCCAAGTAGAGATGGGCACAAGTCACGTGATTGGCGTGATTCACGTGAATCACGCGTGAACGTTAGTCAGCCAAATTTTGCTCACTTAGCGTGCGTGAACGTGAGTAGTGTACAAATCTTCGTGCGTGAGCGTCCAATCCTTGCGTGAGTGAGTGTGCGTGAGCACTATTTTCGCGTGAGTCACGTATATTTCTGAATGGCTGTTATCATTTAAATTCGATTTTCTTATTACTTTGTTACACAAAGTATTTTTGGAAGGCTTCTAATAACATTTCCCTACAACAAAGCGTCGTTAATCATGTTCTGTATTTCAAGGAACTCTACCACAAGCGAAGGAGTTTTTATACATTTTACAGTGGGACCGTTTGCAAAAAAGTGGTAATAATATCAGAACTTCTAAATAGGTTTGATTGTTTGAGAATGGAGAAGTCAGGCTTTCAGTATCTGGTATTTAGAGGCACCTTGTTTCAACGTAGGTTTCGCTACAGGCAGACAAAACTTTCATGACGTGCAAGTTCCTAACTTGTGGTCTGATTTAAATGATCTTTGGTTTTGAGATTCTACTGAGCCGCACAAACCAAAAACATTTAGAGTCGTCTGTCGTCTCTGTAACCGTTACAAAGATATTTGGAATTATAAGTTTAAAATGTAAACATTCGCACTGACTTTCTTTAGCGTTTTGGTAATAAGTTGGTAATTTTGAGCCAAACTGTAGTTCGAAAAACCAACTACATTGGCAAGACTGCAACCAAACGTAAATTAAAACCTTTTTAAATTATTTAAAACCGGTTTGTAAAGACAACATCTCAAATTTAAAATGTTTTGAAACTGAAAAAAAATATGAAATTTCTTAGGAAAGATACCATCATTCTTTCAATAGTTTCTCAAATTTTTTGTAAGAAAGACACAAAATGTTGTATTTTTCTTAAGCAAGGGCCTTGCCAAAGGTGTTAAATGTAATACAAAATTTTTTGGGCTTTCACCCTACAGCCAGCCTTGGCAGAAAATTAATGATTTTTGAAGAAAATTTAAAATTTTTGAGTTTGGGAAAGTCTTGCTTGTTGATTTTTATAATTTTTTTATCGTACGCATAATCTTGATCAGCAAACAGACTTTTTTGGGAGTAAAAATCCCACACTTGTGTCCCTACTTCTCACGTAATTTTAATTTCATTATATTAAACATATACCAGGCTATAATACAAAATTGCGATATTACGTTGTTATGAACTTCAAATAACATTTGCACAGAATTAAAAAAAATATCTATTTTTTAATTTTTTTCGTAATTTTTCCATGCAGTGCAGTGGAGTGCTCGGAGTCGGGGATATGTGCTCCAAGTTTAGAATTTCCACCTATAAAAATTTTTTCGGGCAGAAACTATTTATTTTATTTACTTCGGTTTTCAAATAAAACACAAACTTATTTAGGTTTAATATATCATCTTTGGTGTTGGTACCCTTTCTAACACATTCTTTTTTTTCATGTTTAAAAAAATTTTAACTTTGAGCGATAGTCGTTACCGACCGATTTGAAAGACTTTAACAATTTGTGCAACCAACTACTGTTTGAAGTTTAGTCAATGTAGCATTTTGACTCAAAATTACCAAGTTATTGCCAAAAGACTAAACAATGTCATTGCAAAAATTGACATGTTAAACTTTTGATTTCAACTATAATTGTAACGGTCGGACTCAGAGTGTTTTTTTTTGTGATACTGTAACGAACCTCCTGTCTGCATTAGGTTCCGGCCTTGCTCAGACAGTTACACAATTTAAAATAAAAGAAAGATTGATAAAGTAGGAAACTATAAGATTGGTTTTCTGATGTCTATGGTTGACCAAGTTGGCCTCATGTTTCGTCAATAAAATGAAGACTTAGAGATTCATATTTTCACAGATTAAGATTTATTATCAATATTCATATTCATTATAACAACTGACTTCCTGAGATTTTAATTTTATGATTGTAAGTAGAACGCGAGTTGTTTGGTTAAGTTTTATGTTAATCGAAGCTAGTTTATTTATAGGGGACCTGTGTCTTATATTGGATGTTATTTATCACTTACTTGGTTTATATCCGCCATGAAGCGATCGCTGCATCGGTTGATAATTGTATGTATGTAGATGAATAAACCTTGATGTGTTAAAGTTAATATGTATACAAAAAAAACTAAACCAAAACAATCAAAATATCTCGAATTATGGTTAATTGATTAAGTTAATGAAATTTGCGTTAACTAGACATAATATTTTAGCATTACAAACAGGAATTAGAAATAAGTATTAAAAATGATCGAATTAGCAAATCTAAGAATTTAAAAATTAAAAAATATCCGTATTAACTAGGGTTACAATTAAGAATTAAAAATTATCGAGCTTGCAAATCTAGGAAAATATAAACAAAGGATATCCGTATTAATTATGGATTTCAATTAAATTTTCTAAATTGTTGGTTTAGCATATCTATGAATTTATAAATTAGGGTTTCCATATTTTCTTCAACATCAAGCCACGTAACCGTTATCCGCATACTGCTTCATGTTCAAAACGGAAGTCCTTTCTACGTATTTACCTCTTGTGGGATTATATGGACCAGTATAATATCCTCCGGCTTCGGTTAGACTAGGATTAGCTTCTTGACCTGGCAAATCTTTCCCAGTTTAATTCTTCCTCCAATATCGGTATACAACACTTTCCGAAACTCCAAATAATTATCTGGCGATATATATATTTTGTATATTTATTTTATAAATTGAAACGTCTGGTTCTTTTCAAATTTTCTAATCGAATCCCCAAACAATGAAAATTTTTGATAGCATAAAAACCTAAATTTCAAATGTTGCTTTTCTACCAAATTTCCTTTTCCGATTTCATGCAAAGTAAAGTACTTTACAATACTTAGTAGAATCTCAAAAACAAAAAATCTGGTTAAAAGTTTCACACTCTGTAGCAAACCGTGCGTTGAAAGGGGGTGCATTTAGAGACAATATTCTGCAAGCCTGACTTCTCTCCTATAAATACCTAGTACACTCTAAAATAATCTGACCAATAATTTAGAATTTCTGATATTCTTACCTCTTTTTTCTGCAATTGGTCTCATTGTCCGTCTGGAAGAATACTAATGGAAATAAGAGGCAAACTTCTTTAAGATAAAGGTGATAAAATGTTGTTCCTGTATAAAAGGACTTAGTTCATTTGCTAAATTTATTAAAAACTACACTTAATTTAACTAAGGCATTTACATTTAAGTGTAGTAGTGTCTAATTCCTGAATATGATCCAAATTAACGTATTTCAGAACTTACTTTTTACGAACACTCTTTTGTATAATTTTTAATATTGGTTTGAATATAAATCAAGTTGTTCATGTCAAAACCCTGTTTTATTTTTGTGAGTAATTTTTGCGTGATTGTCGTGAATCACGCGTGAATGTGAGTAGAATCAAATTCTGCTCACCTTAGCTTGCGTGAACGTGAGTACCGACAAAATCTTCGTGCGTTATCGTGCGTGAGTGGCTGTGTTCCTTTCGTCAGCGTGAGTCAAAACTTTCTCACGTGCCCATCTCTAATTCCAATACGCTTGGTAGAAATTAGCGGTAATGGAGATCATACGTCTTACGAAACTTGTTAAAATATTTAAATAAACCTTTTGCCTTAATATATAAATAATAAATAAATAATTCGCCTTGAAGAAGTTAAAGTCAAAGTATTTTTGGTGAAAAATATTTTATTTTGAAAGGCCTAATACAATATAAAATAACAACTTGAACATTCATCTCAACATTTGGAAATAACAGAAAATGGTGTTGCCTTTATATTTATCTCGCTGGGTGTATGTGTTAGTCTAGACACAACCCAAAGCAAATGTACCCAATATAGTTGATAGTACTGGGTTGCAGCATAATACTGTTAAAAAAAGTTGTTTACATTTATAGTATATTTTATTTTATTTTACATTATAAAATATATTTTCAATGACTTTTGAAAATTGCATCGGCCGATATTTCAATAACAAAGAGAGACATAAAAAATTTTCATTTAATTTTTTTTTGTCTATTTTGCATTGTATTATACAAAAATACTGGCAGACAAGCCCCTTAAAACGGTTGTAAATACATATTAACACCGCCGTATATCCGAAAGGAGAGCCCCAGGGCTACTCAAAAATGTGACAGAATATGTATACAAATTTGACAATCAGTTCTACAAGGTTGCATTTCACTGAATTTTGTTTAAAGCCGCACACACCTATACTGGTATTGCTCCCGATATAAGCACGTGTTGGTGAAATTGACAAAACACGATAATACTTTGGTATTTGTTTGTTTTTGGTTTGGTTATTTATTATTTGTTTATATTTTTGCTATTTCCACATATTGAGAATTTGTTTGCATTCATTTATCCAAAATAAAATGATTGAGTGTATGGCCATAATACAAATCGCACATGTACCTGTATATTCATAGTGTGTATGGCTGTATTTTATCTACAAATATTTAAATACAAATATTTCTTCACCACACATCGTTTCTTTTGTGCAGTTTTTCGATATATCGAGTATTTTGGGACACTTGCAAAGTTCCTGGCCTGTGGTAATATTATCCTTGCGATTATTTGGTTATAAGGTCAACATGTGGGAATTTTTTTAATGTCAATCGAGCATCAATTCTCTTATATATACGTTTTTCATTTTAAATTTTTTCGTCTGAAATGCATTTATTTTATTGGTACAGAGTTGCCAAAGTTTAGGCTCCGCTGAGGATCGACTTAACGAGTTAAGTAATATTAAACTGCCGACTTTGACATTCAATCACATAGTGATATCTACTTAGATATCGATAATCGTTTATAAAAACAATCCTATGAATTAAAAATACCAAAAAAACAATTTCATGTTCAAATATTTCACATTTTATAAACAATAAGAAAAAAACTTATGTAAACCTGCAAGCAGATATAATCAAAATCGTTTTTAGGTCAGTATAAAAAAAGTAAAAAGTAATAAGTAAGTGGTCTTATGCATCACTAATTTGTTTTGATTTTTTACAAAGATTGTTGATGTATTTCAGGTGCCGACTGCAGAAAGGGAAATAACCGGTGAAAAGAAAATGCTGTTTGCATCCCTCTGCGACTGCGAATCACACGAGTTAGGAATTTTTTATAAGTATATAGGCACACACACCCTTTGCTATGGCGATGGTACAGATCTCATCACAGTGTATGGGTGTAGATATTATTTCATACTATGTAACGGCGATGTGTACGAGCCGCTCACTAATTGAATGAATTATTTATCACCGTGGCCGTGGTGGTGCAACGGTTAGTGTACGAGAGAACGTGGGTTCGATCCCTGCTCTGACCACCTTACACTTCTTTCGACGACGGCCACCTGGCTTAGCGACGGCGACACAATCAAGTAATAAGCCATGATATAATCGAGTAATAAGCTATGAAAATAAATAGCTTATTGAACATTACTTATTCAGTTCATATGGCAACACTCGAGCCCAATTGTATTTCTTCAAACACCGGGGAAGTACGTATTATGTTTAATAAGAGTACTTTTTTAAATTTTCTTTTATAGAATGTAATTTTTTGTAAAAAAGTATATTTTAGGTGCTTTCTGTAAGAGTATGTATTATATTTTCCCGAGAAAATCCGTTTTTAAAAGAGGTACTTCTATTATTAAAAGCTAATGTTTTTTTTAAGAAAAGGTACTATTTATAAGAATAAGTACTTTTTGGTAGAAAAAGCCATAAGAGTATTCCTTTTTTATTACAAAGAAGTACTTTTTTAAGAACAGGTACTTTTTAAAGTGGTACTCTTTTTAGGAAATGGTATTTTTTTAAGAAAATTTACTTATTTTCAGAAAGGCTACTTATCTCAAGAGAAGAAAAGGTGTTGTTTTATGGTTAAGAAACGGAATTTTTGTATGAAAAGGTATTTTTTTAACGGTTTTTTTAAGAAGTGGGAATTTTTTTACAATTTTTCCTTTTGAAGAATATGTAAATTTTTTATCTCAAGAAATGGTATTTTGTGTTAGAAACGGTAGTTTTTTAAGAAAAATCAATTTGTTGTAAGAAAATTTACTTTTTTCAGAAAAGGCCTTATGAAAAGGAAAGCCTTCTAAGAGGTACTTTTTGGAAGAAAAGTTAGTTTTTTTAAGCAAAGTTACTTCTTTAAGATATGGATTTTTTTAAGAAAAGGTACTTTGTTTAAGAATATGAATAGGTATTTTTTTGAGAACATTTACTTTTTTAAGAAAATTCACTTATTTAAGAAAATTAAGTTTTTTAAAATCTCTCACTTTGGCTTTTCTAAATTTACTTTTATTGGGTTCAAATCTACAATATATGTATACTAAATACCTACAAAACGAACTAATTATAAAGGCAATATGTTTTTCCTCGGTACTCTCAATGCACTGCGTTTTTGGTGTAGAATTGTAATGCATTTATCAGTCATTAGGTATATTATGTCATAGAATGTAACTATTCGATCTATTTTACAAGTTAAATGAAAAGTGACGTTGTTTTTTTCTGTTTATAGTGCGAAATATATATAAAGGCAACGAGGAAAAGAACCCGTATTCGACCCGTAGTAAATAGGAATTTAAACAGAAGTGAGTTTTCTTTGGTTGTTATTTTATCAAATTAGAAATTAGAAAATATAATACCTAGTGGAAAGTTGCTAAGTAAAGAAGAAATGGGAAAATTTCAAGATTATCATGATGAAGGGCTCTCCAATCGGGAAATTTCGAGGCGATTGAAAGATCTAGCTGTGTCATTGACAATTTTATAAAATAGGCTGGTCAATGTGGAAACATAAAACGACCAGGAGGGACACCGCTAATCAGTGAAAGCGCAAAAAGAGAGATCAAAAGGAAATTATTGTTGAATTGGCTAGGAAGCAGGGTTGGGTCGTGTTCAACAAATAACGAAACGCGACTTGAAACTGTCATATGGGAAAAGTATGCAAAACTGGGTCATAAACCAAGACATGAATTAGCCAGATTTAAATTCGCTGAAATATATAGATTTTTGGATGAGGGGTGATATTTGCCGATGGAAAAAATTAAATTTTGATGGACCTGATGGATCGAACAACTATTTGCGTTCCAGAGATTTTTCCAAAATTATGCGTCAGCGGCGAAATTTTGGCGGTGGATCCCTTACGGTTTGGGCAGGTATGCGATATAGGGGAACCACTCCAATATGTCTCATTTTCACAAAAATGGACTCTGTGTATTATATTCAACGATTTGATGTCGTCTTAGTTAATTCTGGAGAGGAAATTTGTGTCCCAGAATAATACTAACTCGTGACTGGCTTGCACATAGGTCTGATCTTTATTCGATCGAGAACCTAAGGTCTAGTTTACCTACCCAAGTTTACTACCCCGTTGCCAGTTGAAGAATGTCAAGGATAGAAGAGTAGCAATTCAAGAAAATGGGAGATAACTGCTCCTGAGCATATTACTTCGTTGATAAACTCAAATCCAAGTAGAGATGGGCACAAGTCACGTGATTGGCGTGATTCACGTGAATCACGCGTGAACGTGAGTCAGCCAAATTTTGCTCACTTAGCGTGCGTGAACGTGAGTAGTGTAAAAATCTTCGTGCGTGAGCGTGCGTGAGTCCAATCCTTGCGTGAGTGAGTGTGCGTGAACTCTATTTTCGCGTGAGCAACGCATATTTCTGAATGGCTGATATCATTTAAATTCGATTTTCTTATTACTTTGTTACACAAAGTATTTTTGGTAGGGTTCTAATAACATTTCCCTACAACAAAGCGTCGATAATCATGTTCTGTATTTCAAGGAACTCTGCCACAAGCGAAGGAGTTTTTAAACGTTTTACAGTGGGACCGTTTGCAAAAAAGTGGTAATAATATCCGAACTTCTAAATAGGCTTGATTGTTTGAGAATGGAGAAGTCAGGCTCTCAGTATCTGGTATTTAGAGGCACGTTGTTTCAACGTAGGTTTCGCTACAGACAGTCAAAACTTTCATGACGTCCAAGTTCCTAACTTGTGGTCTGATTTAAATGATCTTTGTTTTTGAGATTCTACTGAGCCGCACAAACCAAAAACATTTAGAGTCGTGTGTCGTCTCTGTAACCGTTACAAAGATATTTGGAATTATAAGTTTAAAATGTGAACATTCGCACTGACTTTGTTTAGCGTTTTGGTAATAACTTGGTAATTTTGAGCCAAACTGTAGTTTGAAAAACCAACTACATTGGCAAGACTGCAACCAAACATAAGTTAAAACCTTTTTAAATTATTTAAAACCGGTTGGTAAAGACAACATCTCAAATTTAAAATGTTTTGAAACTGAAAAAAAATATGAAATTTGTTAGGCAAGATACCATCACACAGTGCTTCGTCAGTGGACATAAATCAAAGTTAAAAATTTGGCTTTAGTAATGTTGAATTAATTACTTTCGTTAAGATAATAATTCAACTAAGAAAAAACACATTGCTTTTTTTTGTATATGAAACTTTTGGACGCCGCTAGAGGGCGCCAAAGTAGTTCTTTTTTGAGTAAATGTGTGAAAAAAGAAGCTTCATTTTACTGGCAACAGATAAATGATTGTCAAAAAGCGATTTTATATGCAAATTGAACGATTATATTTTTCTTATTCAGAGTGTCGAATTGAAAATAAAACAAAATTGTGAATTTACAAAAATATTGATTTCTAATATACAAAAAATCTTCGTAAAATGTATGTTTCTAGAGAAAAAACACAATTTGCAAGGGTTGATGGAATGCAAAATGAAAATTTGCAAAGCTCCCCAAAATGTTATTTGTTGGTAATGAAGTACGCATCTTAGTATTTTAAAAAAGAAAAAAAAACTAATATTTTAATGCACAAATTAGAAAACACGTATTTTTTCAAAGCTACTAAAATCATGATTTTCAAATATCGATGAAAGGGTGTAAGGGAAACTATTCTCAAAACTTAAGTTTAAAAGCATATTGAAATTTTTTTAAAAGGAAAAATATTAAATTGTTGAAAATCTACAATAGAAGTATTAATTTTTTTTTTGAAAAGTGTATGTTTTTAAGGCTGATAAACAAAAAATATTAAGTTTCAGAGACTTACAAACAAAAAATTGCCAAAGCTCCCCAAAATTGTATTTCGTTAAAATAAAATACGGATAGACAACTTTAAAATAAAAAAAAAAAAATTAAAAATTTTAATGCACAAATTTGAAAAAAATATTTTTCCCTAAACGTCTAAAAACTCAGTTTTCCAAGATTTTATTAAGATTCGTCAAAACCGGTTTTGTTAAGTATTGGACTGAAATTGATATTTAGTTGAATTTTTCAGTATATGCGAGTATCACATAATATATCTCTTTTGAGCTTTATTGTTTTTGTTCCTGTTTTTGTTCCTGTTTTCGATATGTTTGTGATTCTTTTTCCACTTCTTATTCTTTTCAGTTTGCTGGCGCGCTGTACTTTATTTCCCAGCAAACATTTTTAAATAAGCTTATTGTTAATTGTTGAAGGATATTGTTAAAATATCGATTTTATTACACTTTTTCCATTAAGGCGGCTATTTTTAATGCAACAAAAGATAAGATAAAAATTGTGAACTACAAACCAAAGTTTATGACTAGAGAATGTATAAGTATACATGTAATATAAGTTCTTCAATTATTTGTTAGGTCAAATATTGGTTGTTAGATATTAATACGGTCAGTGGTAACGTGAAGTGTTTATAATTTTACAATGTTTTTAAAAAATACTGATTTAATTGATACCTGGATTTCTGCACCATTGCATAATAAAGTGTCGGTTCTTCATGAATTCATTATAAAGAATCATGGTAGCATTTACGTTGAAAGACATGAATTATTACTAAATATACAACGTTTTCATTGTAAAATCTCCAAATACTGGAATGAGTGCAGCAGGAATAGAAGATGTTTTGAAAAAAAATATTCCAAGTGGCTAAGTCAAACTTTTTTAATTCTGATACAGTAAGTTTACTTAAGCTGATATGAAGTTTCTTTATTTAAAAACACAATACCGTAGCAACCTAGCACCAGTAGACCAAATTTGGCGGCGATGGAAATGCCACCGGTACCTTCATCTGAAGCAATAACAACAGCTCCAATGGATTGTTCACCAACAGAAATGTCACCTCTAAAAGAAAGCGGCAGACCAATGAAAATGTTCGTGAATTGCGCAAAAAAAAACCAAGAATCGTAAAGTCTCTGAACTTATGGACCAATATTCGTTAGAAGAACTTGAATTAGCCGTTAAAAAAAATGAAGAGCGGTAAAGAGAAAGAAGAGGAAAAACGTTTCAGCCCTTCCGATGCACTTGCCTTGTATTTGAACTTAGATATTTCTGAAAGAAAATATAATATTTTGCGTAAAACTGCTAATGTCTTGCATCCAATCTGTTTTCCGTCTCTTTATTCGTTGAGAAATCAAAAACAGAAATTAGTACCAACTGTGACGGCAACTGAATCTTCTGCTGAAGTGGACTTAAAGTCCATAATGCGTGTGACTACAGAGAGAGTGTTAGACCTTTGCTAGGTACAGGACAAAATGTGTAAGTTACAAGTCATTGGCAAGTGGGGCATGGATGGAAGTTCTGGCCACAGCCGCTATAAGCAAAAATTTGCTGATGCTGACCAAACGGATGAATTCATGTTTTTTATCGCTTTTGTCCCCATCGAGTAAGTCAAGTACAAATAAATATTGTGTTTTTCTTTATTTTTTTTTTAAAGAATGGTTAACTTAATCTCGGGGAAAGATATATGGATTAAGGAAACACCATCATCAGTTCATTACTGCCGGCCAATTAAATTTCTTTTTGCCAAAGAAAATAAACAATTAATTCGTAAAGAATATAAAATAATGTCTGAGAAAATTGAAAATCTTGAGTGTGATATCATTGAAAAGAATGCAGTCATAGTTGAAGTGTCGTACATAATAAATTGTTCAATGATATATGGTGCAGTTGCAAATATTCTTACAAACACCAGTTCGTGTAACAGATGTGTCTTTTGCAATGCTAAACCAACGGAAATGAACCGATTGACATTCAAAAATATTCCCAATATTGATAATTATAATTTTGGACTTTCTACGCTTCATTGCTGGATAAAGTTCTTCGAATGTCTTTTGCACATAGCATATCGAATAGAGTTCAAAAAATGGCGTATTGGTAAAGAAAATGAAGAAGCATTTTCGGAGAAGAAAGCCAGAATACAAGACGAATTCAAAAAAAAAACTGGATTTCTAATAGACATGGTTAAATGTGGTGCCGGTACCACTAATAATGGTAATACAGCTCGTCGATTTTTTGCTAATAGTGACATAGCTGCCGATATCACTGGAATTAATGAAGAACTTATTTCCATGACTTATTTATTTATGACAATAAACAGAAATACGTTTAAGGAGCTCCTAAGAGTAACAAGAAACATATTTGATACATTACGGATGGTATTATATGTCAAGTAGTGTGCACAAAGTACTAGTTCGTGGTTGTGACGTTATTGATTGTTTCGATCTGCCGATAGGTAAGTACTTGCATACCAAAAGTATTGATTTTCGAATATTTATACTCTAATTTCATTGCAGGTTCTTTATCTGAGGAAGCACTAGAAGCCAGCCACAAAATTATTCGTAAAGTTCGCCTGTGACATACAAGAAAAAATTATAGGCAGAATACCAACAAGGATTTTTTGACCCACTTAGTAATTAGTTCAGATCCATGTATAACTTCTAAAAGGCATAAAATGCTATCTTTGAAACACTCTACCCCCAATGATCTACCTAAATATATATTAAATGATTCCCGTACTGAAACCGATGATGATATTGATCCAAAAATGACTGAAGAGAGCTCGAGTGATAATTCTTCCGATGAATAGTTGTAATAAATATTATGTTTGTACCTATATTATATGAAAGTGTAATCGAAAAAAAATGGCAAAACAAATTAAAAGTTTTTGCAATTTCTATTCGATTAATACCTTTAATTTAATAAAAAAAATACACCACTGTTGCTTTAAACTGGAAAAATAAGTCACTTTTGAAAACCGTTAAATCGTCTTTTTGTGTTGAAAATAGAATTTCGGGGCCAATTGGACCTTTTGTATGGGAGGTACCAGAAGCCGTGGTTTGATATCTCCTAAGTTACGCACAAAAGTGGCGATAGTAAAAATATTTAATCGGGCAATGTTTGGTCAAAATAAAGCTGTCCAATATGGTGGTACAGTGCGATGATTTTTGGAGATCTATCGAAGCATTTGTATGGGAGGTACCAGAAGAAGTGATTCGAACCAGCAAAAATTTTGCAAAAAGATGCTGATAAAATATATATTACGTCCTGCAAAGTTCTAAGAAAATTATACGTACCTAAAGGAAGCATAAATTTGCTTTTCAATCGATTTTCATTAAATTTGACGCAATAGTTAAATTTTTACAGTCAAAAATAGTTTCGGTTTGTGTGCGATGGGCGTGGTCAATTTTATCGATACTTTAAAATTTTCTTAATTATATTATATTAGGGACTCGTGTTAAATTTTATTTCCCTAGGACGTCTCCTTCTATTTTTGTCCCATCTATGTACTGCGACAAAGCACTTTGCATCATTCTTTCAATAGTTTCTCAAATTTGTTGTAAGAAAGACACAAAATGTTGTATCTTTCTTAAGCAAGGGCCTTGCCAAAGGTGTTAAATGTAATATAAATTTTTTTTGGGCATTCACCCTACAGCCAGCCTTGGCAGAAAATTAATGATTTTTGAACAAAATTACAAATTTTAAATTTGTTACAACGTAGGTTTCGCTACAGACAGACAAAACTTTCATCACGTGCAAGTTCCTAACTTGTGGTCTGATTTAAATGATCTTTGTTTTTGAGATTTTACTGAGCCGCACAAACCAAAAACATTTAGAGTCGTGTGTCGTCTCTGTAACCGTTACAAAGATATTTGGAATTATAAGTTTAAAATGTAAACATTCGCACTGACTTTCTTTAGCGTTTTGGTAATAAGTTGGTAATTTTGAGCCAAACTGTAGTTCGAAAAACCAACTACATTGGCAAGACTGCAACCAAACGTAAATTAAAACCTTTTTAAATTATTTAAAACCGGTTGGTAAAAACAACATCTCAAATTTAAAATGTTTTGAAACTGAAAAAAAATATAAAATTTCTTAGGAAAGATCCCATCATTCTTTCAATAGTTTCTCCAATTTTTTGTAAGAAAGACAGAAAATGTTGTATTTTTCTTAAGCAAGGGTCTTGCCAAAGGTGTTAAATGTAATAAAAAAATTTTTTGGGCTTTCACCCTACAGCCAGCCTTGGCAGAAAATTAATGATTTTTGAACAAAATTTAAAATTTTTGAGTTTGGGAAAGTCTTGCTTGTTGATTTTTATAATTTTTTTATCGTACACATAATCTTGATCAGCAAACAGACTTTTTTGGGAGTAAAAATCCCACACTTGGGTCCCTACTTCTCAAGTTATTTAAAAAAAAAAATTTAAAAAACAAAATATCTTTTTTTTAATTTTTTTCGTAATTTTTCCATGCAGTGCTGTGGAGTGCTCGGAGTCGGGGATATGTGCCTGGAGTCAGAATTTGTGTCGTAAAAATTTGCACGGCTCTGACTCCAAGTTTAGAATTTTCACCTATAAAAATTTGTTCGGGCAGAAACTATTTATTTTATTTACTTCGGTTTTCAAATAAAACACAAACTTATTTAGGTTTAATATATCATCTTTGGTGTTGGTACCCTTTCTACCACATTCTTTTTTTCATGTTTAAAAAAATTTTAACTTTGGGAGATAGTCGTTACCGACCGATTTGAAAGACTAACAATTTGTTCAACCAACTACTGTTTGAAGTTTAGTCAATGTAGCATATTGTCTCAAAATTACCAAGTTATTGCCAAAAGACTAAAAAGTGTCATTGCAAAAATTGGCATGCTAAACTTTAGATTTCAACTATAACTGTAACGGTCGGACTCAGAGTGTTTTTTGTTTGTGATACTGTAACGAACCTCCTGTCTGCATTAGGTTCCGGCCTTGCTCAGGGCATATGGGAGGGTTGAGTTACGACAGACAGTTACACAATTTAAATTAAAAGAAAGATTGATAAAGTAGGAAACTATAAGATTGGTTTCCTGATGTCTATGGTTGACCAAATTGGCCTCATGTTTCGTCAATAAAATGAAGACTTAGAGATTCATATTTTCACAGATTAAGATTTATTAACAATATTCATATTCATCATAACAACTGACTTCCTGAGATTTTAATTTTATGATTGTAAGTAGAAAGCGAGTTGTTTGGTTAAGTTTTATGTTAATCGAAGCTAGTTTATTTATAGGGGACCTGTGTCTTATATTGGATGTTATTTATCACTTCCTTGGTTTATATCCGCCATGAAGCGATCGCTGCATCGGTTGATAATTGCATGTATGTAGATGAATAAACCTTGATGTGTTAAAGTTAATATGTATACAAAAAAAACTAAACCAAAACAATCAAAATATCTCGAATTATGGTTAATTGATTAAGTTAATGAAATTTGCGTTAATTAGACATAATATTTTAGCATTACAAACAGGAATTAGAAATAAGTATTAAAAATGATCGAATTAGCAAATCTAAGAATTTAAAAATTAAAAACTATCCGTATTAACTAGGGTTACAATTAAGAATTAAAAATTATCGAGTTAGCAAATCTAGGAAAATATAAACAAAGGATATCCGTATAACTATGGATTTCAATTAAATTTTCTAAATTGTTGGTTTAGCATATCTATGAATTTATAAATTAAGGTTTCCATATTTTCTTCAACATCAAGCCACGTAACCGTTATCCGCATACTGCTTCATGTTCAAAACGGAAGTCTTTTCTACGTATTTACCTCTTGTGGGATTATATGGACCAGTATAATATCCTCCGGCTTCGGTTAGACTAGGATTAGCTTCTTGACCTAGCAAATCTTTCCCAGTTTAATTCCTCCTCCAATATCGGTATACAACACTTTCCGAAACTCCAAATAATTATCTTGCGATATATATATTTTGTATATTTATTTTACAAATTGAAACGTCTGGTTCTTTTCAAATTTTCTAATCGAATCCCCAAACAATGAAAATTTTTGATAGCATAAAAACCTAAATTTCAAATGTTTCTTTTCTACCAAATTTCCTTTTCCGATTTCATGCAAAGTAAAATACTTTACAAATTACATTTTACCAAGCAAAAAAAAAATATTTTTAACTACTTACAATTTCCTAATTTTTCCAAAACTCTACATTTTATGCCAACTGGTGCCAACTTCGCATTGAAGTGCATAGCCATATTACTCTGTACGAAATTCCTACGTGTCACTAATTGTCCTGCCTCAAATACCCGTGTTTTGCTTCGTAAATTATAGGTTCGGACATTCTTTTCGTACGATTCCTGAATTTTTTTTAAAATCGCCTCCCGTATCCTACTAAATCGGTCGTCCCTTCTTAATTCCGGTGGGCTATCAGCAATCATGTTCAAATTCCTTAACAATTTATAGTCATCTGCATGAATTACCATATTCTGCCCAAAAACAACATAGTAAGGTGACTTTCCGATAGACTGGTGGATGCTGCTGCTTAAAGCACTATTGATGCTGCTCAGGTATATATCCCACTCTCGTTGATCCTTACGGATATACGACCGCAACGCCTCATTGATACTGCGATTTACTCGTTCACTTGCATTTAATTGCGGAGCATACAATGGAGTGTACACGTGTTTTATCCCAAAAGTGTTAAGGAATACTTCGAAATCCTTACATCTAAACTGACTGCCGTTATCTGAAACTATAATTCCTGGTACACCAAAACAATGAAATATGTCCTCTTTTAAAAATTTTATAATTTGCTTCGAACAGAATTTTTTAAGTGGTTTCAAAAAACTATATTTTGAAAAGTGGTCTAACACTATACAAATACCGATATTTCCCTGTTTACTCCTGGGAAAGGGTCCAATTAGGTCAATATAAATTTTTTGAAATGGACGCTCAGATTCCGACGTACTACCCTTTAATGGTCTTAGTGTCTGGATCGGTGTTTTTGACGTACGACAAAGCTCGCATTCCGTAACATATTTCTTCACATAGACCACCATACCTGGCCAATAAAAATACTCCCGAAGTTTGCTCAAAGTTTTAAAAATCCCGGGATGAGCAGAAGAAGGTTGATTATGGCATGCATATATTACATCCTTTCGAATATTTTTAGGATCAATCAGTTTCCACGATGCCATTCCTTCAACATCAGTTCTATAGTATACATATTTGTCTTGCACCATATAATCTGGTAATTGGTTTTCAGTTATTTTCTCACGTAACGTTTTGTATTCATTGGATTCGAAGTCTTCCGAATCTAGATTTATAATCGGCACATATTCTAATTCACAAATATCTTCTCCGTCGAAATTTCGCGAAAGTGCGTCTGGTACAACATTATCTCTGCCTTTTCTATATTCTATATTAAAGTTAAGGCCCTGGAGCTTTAGTGCCCACCTTGCCAATCTGCCGGACAAATCTTTTTGCTTCATACGCCATCTAAGACTTGCGTGATCCGTCACCACGCTGAACTCATGACCTTCAATATAGATTCTAAATTTCTTTATAGCCAACACCACTGCCAGACACTCCAACTCGGTAACTGTATAGGTTCGCTGTGCTCGATTCAACTTATGCGACATAAAGGCGATAGGTTTTTCATTACCGTTTTCGTCCTCTTGGGCTAATACAGCTCCTACTCCCACTTTGCTGGCATCGCACTGTACAATAAATTTCCTTTCGCAATTCGGATGAATTAGACATGGAGCGGTAGACAATTGATGTTTCAACCTCTCAAATGCATCTTGTGCCAATGGAGTCCATTCGAACGACCGTTTCTTGCTGAGTAATTCTGTCAAGGGAAATGTAACATTGGCATAATCTTCCAAAAATCGTCGGTACCAACCCGTCATTCCTAGAAACTGACGCGTTTCCTTTAGATTACGCGGAACTGGATACTCCGTTATAGCTTTTACCTTCTCCGAATCGACCATTATCGATCCGTTTCCAACTATATATCCTAAATATTTTACTTGCCTGAGTCCAAAACAACTCTTACCCACATTTATCATTAATCCTGCCTTCTTTAATTGTCCCGCGACCTCCAGTAGATGTGACAAGTGTTCTTCAAATGAATTCGACACTATAAGTAAGTCATCCAGATATACAAATACGTGACCTTTTAAATTGTATGGTATAACTCTATCCATAAGCCGACACAAAGTTTGCGGGGCATTACAAAGGCCGAAGGGCATCCTACATAATTGATAGAGAGGACGATTTGGTATCGTGAATGCCGTCTTAGGTCTCGAGTCCTCTGACAAATTAATTTGCCAAAATGTATCCTTCAAGTCAATTTTGGAAATAATTTTTACTGCTGGTAATCTTGATATGAGACCGTCAATATTGGGCATAGGATATGCGTCTTTACAAGTAACATCATTCAGCTTACGCGAATCCAAGCAAAATCGTACTTTCCCAGGTTTAATAATTGAAACGCCGGGAGAAGACCACGGAGAATACTCTGCTTCTTCTATGACTCCCAAGGTTAACATCCTATCAATTTCTTCGCTTAATATCTTTTCTCTAGCGGGAGATATTGGGTAATGTTTCTGTTTAATCGGTTTTGCATCTCCTGTATCGATTATGTGCTCAATCAACGTAGTTTTACCCAACCCTTCATTCTCTGAGGAAGGGAATGCCGACACCATAGCTTCTAATTGCTGTTTCTGCTTTGGAGACATCCTGCATGTGTCATCGTTTGTTTCATCCTCACAAGTTATTTCTGAAACGTTATTTACAATTTTAAAATCAAATGTCTGCCAAAAATAGATTCCGCAAATAATATCTTGCTTTAACTCCGGAATCACTAAAATTTAGAAGTTTTTTGTCTGGTTACCAAACGCAAGGTCTACACTAATAGTTCCAGCAACCTTCTGTTTTGGTCCATCCGCTGTTTTTACATTTCCGTTAAATTTAGTTAAATAAGGTAACTTATTAGATATTATATCCTTCGCCAAAGTCGCACCAAAACAACTTATTGTTGCCCCGCTATCTAAGAGAGACGTATAAGTTTTCCCCAATACCTTTACTTGCTCATAGGGGCGTATGTCAGCATACTTGTTTACTATCGACGAAATGCAATGTATCCTTAATTCTTTCATACGCTTCCAATAAACGCTCATTCTTTGTGTTGAACGTATCTTGCGCTTTGATAACATATCTGAAATATATTTTTGTCTGTGTGTATACAACTGTTGATGATATAGCTGGTTGGAATTAAGTCCGGGCAGTGTTTCGGGTAAACCTTGTGGTCCTAGTTGTGAGGCTTTTTGTGTGGATGTGGGCTTAAGGATTGGCGCACACCCATCTTGGAGTTTAAAGGCTTCGATAAGCATTTTACGCAGTTTGGCTTATAAGTATTCAAAGTGCCGCACCCGTAACAAAAAACTCGTCGAGGAGCAATGCAATCTTGGTATTTATGACCAACCGTTTCGCAATTCCAGCATTTCATCTCTCTCGAAGTTAACGCTTCTACATCCTCATCCATAACCTCTTCTGGAAGGGCTTCAACTTCAAAAAATTGTTTACGAGGTATATTGCTACTGCGCTGTGAAAATTGTTTCATCTCTTCCTGAAATTTTTCATGTTTTCTTACTTCAGCCCTTAATACAGAGATATTCGGGATATGCACATGTAGTAATTCCTATCGTAAATCCTGTCTTAGATTCCGTAGTATTATCGCTATAAATTCCTGTTCTCCCAGTGGAGATTCCAATCGGTCACTCATACTCATTAGTATATCTAAATATTCCTCGAAGCTCTCATTATATCTTTGTTTCCTCCGACGCATGTCATCTTTTAAATCATAGTCGGTAGCATTGTCCTTGAATTGTCTCCTGAGAGCATTACATAAATCGACCCAAGTATAATTTTCTCCAGCTTGCCGATGGTATCGCCAAAACCAATGCTTAGCTTTGTCCTCGAATAAGATATGCGCATGTTGGCACAAGATGTTGAAGTCACTATTTAGATGAATTCTTGTTAAGGTGTTTATACGATATATAAAATCGTCGACGGAAACCTCTCCCATCGTTCCTTTGAAGGTAACATGCCAATTGTTAATAAGATTTGTTAGTCTTTCTCTAGGCATGGAAATATTTCCCCTTGCGCCAGGCGCATCCCGGGTATCACCAAAATCAACATTTTGAATTGGGCTTGGAATATTATTGGGAAATCTGGACTCACTATTCACAGTGCCGGAAGCTATGTTAATGTTGGCTATAGCATTCTGCAGCTCATGGCCTATTACTTCGGAAATATCCGAGCGAAATTGATCGAGCGTACTTCTAATCATATAGCTAACTTGTTGTTCACTAACTGAATTATCTACATGAGATCCGCCCTGTTCTACATCATAGTCACCAATTAAATCACCCTGACTTCGAACCTGTTTAGTTTGTACGTGAGAGAAATGAGATTTCCGTTTGGTTACCGTTTGTGGTCGTAATAAAACTTCTACTCCGTCACTACCTCCAGAAGAGCCAGAAGCATTGGGCCTACGTGTTAACGGCATTTTAATATTATTAAAGTAAACCTTAATTGATATGCTAATTATAATCTAGATTACTAATTCAATAGTTTAAAATCCTATCAAACGAATCGAGAAATTCTGTAACAATGATCTGTAAATTGTATTTGATATTTAATTATTGACTACTCCATGAAGTAAACAAGCAAACCATGTGTTTTATTTTTACTCTTTTATATTACTCCAGCATCACCAATCTAATAGTTTTAAAATAATATTGTTCAGATTATATACTCGAGTTCAGCGTGAAGAATTCATACTTCAATGGATGACATCTCAAAAGTATAACAATCTTAACAAACAAAAAAAAAATAGAAATAGAGAATAGAGATCATCGTATCATATTGGTAGGTTATCACAATTAGTGTTAGACAAAATTTCCTAATATGAACAGAAGATAGTGGTTAGAATTTCATTGTTTATTAGACCGGTTCAATAATGCTCTTAAGTCATTATTACAAATCCTGATTCTAAATTCACAATAAAATGAAAAGATTGAAAAGGGACCCATTAAATTTTGCCTATAAATTATTCGGTAGGAGATGTTACTAACCGGTTTTTAAGAATGATGGGCCCCACGTTGGGCGCCAAAATTATGTAACGAACCTCCTGTCTGCATTAGGTTCCGGCCTTGCTCAGGGCATATGGGAGGGTTGAGTTACGACAGACAGTTACACAATTTAAATTAAAAGAAAGATTGATAAAGTAGGAAACTATAAGATTGGTTTTCTGATGTCTATGGTTGACCAAGTTGGCCTCATGTTTCGTCAATAAAATGAAGACTTAGAGATTCATATTTTCACAGATTAAGATTTATTAACAATATTCATATTCATTATAACAACTGACTTCCTGAGATTTTAATTTTATGATTGTAAGTAGAACGCGAGTTGTTTGGTTAAGTTTTATGTTAATCGAAGCTAGTTTATTTATAGGGGACCTGTGTCTTATATTGGATGTTATTTATCACTTACTTGGTTTATATCCGCCATGAAGCGATCGCTGCATCGGTTGATAATTGCATGTATGTAGATGAATAAACCTTGATGTGTTAAAGTTAATATGTATACAAAAAAAACTAAACCAAAACAATCAAAATATCTCGAATTATGGTTAATTGATTAAGTTAATGAAATTTGCGTTAACTAGACATAATATTTTAGCATTACAAACAGGAATTAGAAATAAGTATTAAAAATGATCGAATTAGCAAATCTAAGAATTTAAAAATTAAAAAATATCCGTATTAACTAGGGTTACAATTAAGAATTACAAATTATCGAGCTTGCAAATCTAGGAAAATATAAACAAAGGATATCCGTATTAACTATGGATTTCAATTAAATTTTCTAAATTGTTGGTTTAGCATATCTATGAATTTATAAATTAAGGTTTCCATATTTTCTTCAACATCAAGCCACGTAACCGTTATCCGCATACTGCTTCATGTTCAGAACGGAAGTCCTTTCTACGTATTTACCTCTTGTGGGATTATATGGACCAGTATAATATCCTCCGGCTTCGGTTAGACTAGGATTAGCTTCTTGACCTAGCAAATCTTTCCCAGTTTAATTCTTCCTCCAATATCGGTATACAACACTTTCCGAAACTCCAAATAATTATCTTGCGATATGTATATTTATTTTACAAATTGAAACGTCTGGTTCTTTTCAAATTTTCTAATCGAATCCCCAACCAATGACAATTTTTGATAGCATAAAAACCTAAATTTCAAATGTTTCTTTTCTACCAAATTTCCTTTTCCGATTTCATGCAAAGTAAAATACTTTACAATACTTAGTAGGATCTCAAAAACAAAAAATCTGGTTAAAAGTTTCACAGTCTGTAGCAAACCGTGCGTTGAAAGGGGGTGCATTTAGATACAATATTCTGCAAGCCTGACTTGTCTCCTATAAATACCTAGTACACTCTAAAATAATCTGACCAATAATTTAGAATTTCTGATATTCTTACCTCTTTTTTCTGCAATTGGTCTCATTGTCCGTCTGGAAGAATACTAATGGAAATAAGAGGCAAACTTCTTTAAGATAAAGGTGATAAAATGTTGTTCCTGTATAAAAGGACTTAGTTCATTTGCTAAATTTATTAAAAACTACACTTAATTTAACTAAGGCATTTACATTTAAGTGTAGTAGTGTCTAATTCCTGAATATGATCCAAATTAACGTATTTCAGAACTTACTTTTTACGAACACTCTTTTGTATAGTTTTTAATATTGGTTTGAATATAAATCAAGTTGTTCATGTCAAAACCCTGTTTTATTTTTGTGAGTAATTTTTGCGTGATTGTCGTGAATCACGCGTGAATGTGAGTAGGATCAAATTCTGCTCACTTTAGCGTGCGTGAACGTGAGTACCGACAAAATCTTCGTGCGTCATCGTGCGTGAGTGGCTGTGTTCCTTTCGTCAGCGTGAGTCAAAACTTTCTCACGTGCCCATCTCTAATTCCAATACGGTTGGTAGAAATTAGCGGTAATGGAGATCATACGTCTTATGAAACTTGTTAAAATATTTAAATAACTCTTTAGCCCTAATATATAAATAATAAATAAATAATTCGCCTTGAAGAAGTTAAAGTCAAAATATTTTTCGTGAAAAGTATTTTATTTTGAAAGGCCTAATACAATATAAAATAACAACTTGAACATTCATGTCAACATTTGGAAATAACAAAAAATGGTGTTGGCTTTATATTTATCTCGCTGGGTGTATGTGTTAGTCTAGACACAAACCAAAACAAATGCACCCGATATAGTTGATAGTATTGGGTTGCAGCATAATAGTGTTAAAAAAAGTTGTTTACATTTAAAATATATTTTATTTTATTTTACATTATAAAATATATTTTCAATGACTTTTGAAAATTTCACCAGCCGATATTTCAATAACAAAGAGAGACAAAAAATTTTAATTTAATTTTTTTTTGGTCTATTTTGCATCGTATTATACAAAAATACTGGCAGACAAGCCCCTTAAAACGGTTGTAAATACATATTAACACCGCCGTATATCCGACAGCAGAGCCCCAGGGCTACTCAAAAATGTGACAGAATATGTATACAAATTTGACAATCAGTTCTACAAGGTTGCATTTCACTGAATTTTGTTTAAAGCCGCACACACCTATACTGGTATTGTTCCCGATATAAGCACGTGTTGGTGAAATTGACAAAACACGATAATACTTTGGTATTTGTTTGTTTTTGGTTTGAGAATTTGTTTGCATTCATTTATCGAAAATAAAATGATTGAGTGTATGGCCATAATACAAATCGCACATGTACCTGTATATTCATAGTGTGTATGGCTGTATTTGATCTACAAATATTTAAATACAAATATTTTTTCACCACACATCGTTCCTTTTGTGCAGTTTTTCGATATATCGAGTATTTGGGGACATTTGCATAGTGTCTGGCATGTGGTAATATTATCCTTGCGATTATTTGATTATAAGGTCAACATGTGGGAATTTTTTTAATGTCAATCGAGCATCAATTATCTTATATATTAAATTTTTTCGTCTGAAATGCATTTATTTTATTGGTACAGAGTTGCCAAAGTTTAGGCTACGCTGAGGACCAACTTAACGCGTTAAGTAATATTAAACTGCCGGCTTTGACATTCAATCACATAGTGATATCTAGTTAGATATAGATAATCGTTTATAAAAACAATCCCATGAATTAATAATACCAAAAAAACAAATTCATGTTGAATTATTTCACATTTTATAAACAATAAGAAAAAAATTATGTAAACCTGCAAGCAGATATAATCAAAATCGTTTTTAGGTCAGTATAAAAAAAGTAAAAAGTAATAAGTAAGTGGTCTTATGCATCACTAATTAGTTGTGATTTTTTACAAAGATTGTTGATGTATTTCAGGTGCCGACTGCAGAAAGGGAAATAACCGGTGAAAAGAAAATGCTGTTTGCATCCCTCTGCGACTGCGAATCGCACGAGTTCGGAATTTTTTATAAGTGTATAGGCACGCACACACTTTGTCTATGGCGATGGTACAGATCTCATCACAGTGTATGGGTGTAGATATTATTTAATACTAGTTAGTTAGTTAGTTAGTTCGAAAAGAGGGGCGTGGTGTTGAGTGTTCAGAAGGAGCACTCTAAACCTTCCCATGTCAGTAAAGACATACACTTAAGCCGCTAAGTTCGACCTGTTGTGCGCTCTAATAATATTTAATACTATGTAACGGCGATGTGTACGAGCCGCTCACTAATTGAATGAATTATTTATCACCGTGGCCGTGGTGGTGCAACGGTTAGTGTACGAGAGAACGTGGGTTCGATCCCTGCTCTGACCACCTTACACTTCTTTCCACGACGGCCACCTGGCTTAGTGACGGCGACACAATCGAGTAATAAGCCATGATATAATCGAGTAATAAGCTATGAAAATAAATAGCTTATTGAACATTACTTATTTAGTTAATATGGCAACACTCGACCCCAATTGTATTTCTTCAAACACCGGGGAAGTACGTATTATGTTTAATAAGAGTACTTTTTTAAATTTTCTTTTGTAGAATGTAATTTTTTGTAAAAAAGTATATTTTAGGTCCTTTCTGTATGAGTATGTACTATATTTTCCCGAGAAACTCCGTTTTTAAAAGAGGTACTTCTATTATTAAAAGCTAATGTTTTTTTAAGAAAAGGTACTATTTATAAGAATAAGTAGGTACTTTTTAAAGTGGTACTCTTTGTAGGAAAGGGTATTTTTTTAAGAAAATTTACTTATTTTCAGAAAGGCTACTTATCTCAAGAGAAGAAAGGGTGTTGTTTTATGGTTAAGAAACGGAATTTTTGTATGAAAAGGTATTTTTTTAAGGGAAGGTATTTTTTTGCCGAAAACGTTTTTTTTTAAGAAGTGGGAATTTTTTTACAATTGGTACTTTGAAGAATATGTAAATTTTTAAGAGTAGGTACTTATCTCAAGAAATGGTATTTTGTGTCAGGAAAACTGTACTCTTTAAAGAAACGGTATTTTTCTAAAAAAAATCAATTTGTTGTAAGAAAATTTACTATTTTCAGAAAAGGCCTTATGGAAGGAAATCTGTCTAAGAGGTAGTTTTTGGAAGAAAAGTTAGTTTTTTTAAGCAAAGGTACTTTTTAAGATATGAATTTTTTTAAGAAAAGGTACTTTGTTTAAGAATATGAATAGGTATTTTTGTGAGAACATTTACTTTTTTAAGAAAATTCACTTATTTAAGAAAATTAAGTTTTTTTAAAATCTCTCACTTTGGCTTTTCTAAATTTACATTTCATTGGGTTCAAATCTACAATATATACTAAATACCTAGAAAACTTCCCATTAAACAATAAATTTCCCAATACACCCAGCGAACTAATTATAAAGGCAATATGTTTTCTATCGGTACTCTCAATGCACCGCGGTTTTGGAGTAGAATTGTAATGCGTTTATGAGTCATTAGGTACATTATGTCATAGAATGTAACTATTCGATCTCTTTTACAAGTTAAATGAAAAGTGACGTTGTTTTTTTCTGTTTTCGGTGCGAAATATATATAAAGGCAACATGGAAAAGAACCCGTATTCGAACCGTAGTAAATATATATTTAAACAGAAGTGAGTTTTCTTTGGTTGTTATTTTATTATTCTAAAATTAACGTCGGTCAAATTAAAAAATATAATACCTTGTGGAAAGTAGCTAAGTAAAGAAGAAAGGGGGAAATTTCAATATTATCATGATGAAGGGCTCTCCAATCGGGAAATTTCGAGGCGATTGAAAGATCTAGCTGTGTCATTGACAATTTTATAAAATAGGCTGGTCAATGTGGAAACATAAAACGACCAGGAAGGACACCGCTAATCAGTGAAAACGCAAAAAGAGAGATCAAAAGGAAATTATTGTTGAACTGAGCTAGGGAGCAGGGTTGGGTCGTGTTCAACAAATAACGGAACGCGACTTGAAACTGTCATATGGGAAAAGTATGCAAAACTTGGTCATAAACGAAGACATGAATTAGCCAGATTTAAATTCGCTGAAATATACAGACTTTTGGATGAGGGGTGATATTTGCCGATAGAAAAAATTAAATTTGGATGGACCTGATGGAGCGAACAACTATTTGCGTTCCAGAGATTTTTCCAAAATTATGCGTCAGCGGCGAAATTTTGGCGGTGGATCCCTTACGGTTTGGGCAGGTATGCGTTATAGGGGAACCACTCCAATATGTCTCATTTTCACAAAAATGGACTCTGTGTATTATATTCGACGATTTGATGTCGTCTTAGTTAATTCTGGAGAGGAAATTTGTGTCCCAGAATTTATCATCCAGCAAGACAACGCACCAGTATATCGGTCTAAGAAAACTCCCGAATTTCTGGAGTCCAGACATAATACTAACTCGTGACTGGCCTGCACTAGGTTTGATCTTTATCCGATCGAGAACCTAAGGTCTAGTTTACCTACCCAAGTTTACGACCCCGTTGCCAGTTGATGAATGTCAAGGCTAGCAGAGTAGCAATTCAAGAAAATGGGAGATAATTGCTCCTGCGCATATTACTTCGTTGATAAACTCAATTCCAATTAGCGATGGGCACGAGTCACGTGATTGGCGTGATTCACGTGAATCACGCGTGAACGTGAGTCAGCCTAATTTTGCTTACGTGAGCGTGCGTGAACGTGAGTAAAGTACAAATCTTCGTGCGTGAGTCCAATCTTTTCGTGAGTGAGTGCGCGTGAGCACTATTTTCGCGTGAGTCACGCATATTTCTGAATGGTTGATATCATATAAATTCGATTTTCTTATTACTTTGTTACACAAAGTATTTTTGGGAGGCTTCTAATAACATTTCCTTACAACAAAGCGTTGTTAATCATGTTCTGTATTTCAAGGAACTCTGCCACAAGTGAAGGAGTCTTTATACGTTTTACAGTTGGGACCGTTTGCAAGAAGTGGCAGTAATATCAGAACTTCTAAATAGGTTTGATTGTTTGAGGATGGAGTAGTCAGGCTTTCAGTATCTGGTATTTAGAGGCACCTTGTTTCAACGTAGGTTTCGCTACAGGCAGACAACACTTTCATGACATGCAAGTTCCTAACTTGTGGCCTGATTTAAATGATCTTTGTTTTTGAGATTATACTGAGCCGCACAAACCAAAAACATTTAGAGTCGTGTGTCGTCTCTGTGACCGTTACAAAGATATTTGGAATTAAAAGTTTAAAATGTAAACATTCGCACTGACTTTCTTTAGCGTTTTGGTAATAACTTGGTAATTTTGAGCCAAACTGTAGTTTGAAAAACCAACTACATTGGCAAGACTGCAACCAAACGTAAGTTAAAACCTTTTTAAATTATTTAAAACCGGTTGGTAAAGACAACATCTCAAATTTAAAATGTTTTGAAACTGAAAAAAAATATGAAATTTGTTAGGAAAGATACCATCATTCTTTCAATAGTTTCTCAAATTTTTTGTAAGAAAGACACAAAACGTATTTTTCTTAAGAAAGCGCCTTGCCAAAGATGTTAAATGTAATATAAAAATTTTTTGGGCATTCACCCTACAGCCAGCCTTGGCAGAAAATTAATGATTTTTGAACAAAATTTAAAATTTTTGAGTCAAAATTGCGATATTACTTACTTACTTACTTACTTATCCGGTCTCGGATATCCCCGGGGGGTCAGGGACCTTACAAAACGAAGATAACATATTTCGCCAACCAGTTCGATCTTTTGCTTTATCTCTCCAGTTGGCAATACTAAGTGTACGCAGGGATTCGTCAACCTGATCCTTCCAGCGGGGTCTTGGTCTTCCTATTTTTCGTCTTCCGTCGAGTTCGGTTTCGAAAACCCTTCGCGCTGGTTCATCTTAATCCATTCTACTGACATGGCCTAGCCAGCGCAATCGCGTTATCTTGATCCGCTTAACTATGTCAATGTCAGGATAAAGCTCATACTGCTCATGATTCATGCGTCGCCGATGCTCGCCGTTGTGCACTATAGGACCATAAATTTTTCGAAGTATTTTTCTCTCGAAGACTCCTACAGATGTTTCGTCTGCTTGCGATAGGACCCAGGATTCTGCGCCATAAAGCAAGACAGGTTGAATGGAGAGTCTGGTACAGCTGGACTTTTGTTACTCGAGAGAGGGCTTTATCTCTAAAGTGCTTGCTTAGCCCAAAATAACATCTATTCGCAAGCACAATTCCCCGCTTGATCTCAAGGCTGACGTTGTTGTTTTTGTTCACGGCAGATCCGAGGTATATAAATTCGTCCACTACCTCGAAGTTATAACGGTTATCAACGTTCGCGCTTTGGTCTAATCGCGTGGAGGCCCTGTTCGTTGAAACCATTAATTTTGTCTTGTCCTCATTTACCGTCAGACCCACTGACGACTCCTTCTCAATTCTCGAAAAAACCGCAGTAGCTTCTCTAATTGTGCGCCCAATGATATCTATATCATCAGCATACGCGAGCAGCATGTGACTTTTGCTGCTGATGGTTTTATTCATGTTGACTGCAGCTTTTCTCATAATGATCTCCATTAAGATGTTAAAGAGATCGCACGATAGGGTGTCGGCTTGCCTGAGGCCTCGCTTAGTTTCGAAAGGTTCGGTAAAATCCTTACCAACTTTCACAGCGGATTTGGTGTTCGCCAAGGTCATCCTGCAAAGGCGTATGAGTTTTGCAGGAATACCAAGCTCAGACATTGCTTCATAGAGTTTCTCCCGTATCGGACTATCGAAGGCTGCTTTATAATCGATAAATAGATGATAGGTGTCGATTTGTTTTTCGTGTGTCTTCTCCAGGATTTGGCGTAGCGTGAAAATCTGGTCAGTTGTCGATTTTCCAGGCCTAAAGCCACACTGGTATGGTCCAATCAGCTCAGCGATAATTGGTTTTAGTCTTTCGCACATTATACTTGATAGAACCTTATAGCTTACTCACATTTACTGCGTTTTAGCGAAATACTGTAATTTCGCTCTTTATGAGATGATTTCGAAATCATGGTGTTCACATTGTGCTTTTGTTAATTACTGTGATTTCAAGTGGCTTCTCTCTCTTTGTTTGACATTTCTCTATTTTGTTTTGATTGTAAACAACAACGCGTTTTAAAATTGTCCAGTCCAGTAGCTAATAAATTATAAATTGTTTTGTTTTGTTTGTTTTGATTGTAACGCGTTTTAAAATTGTCCAGTCCAGTAGATAATAAATTATAAATTGTTGAATAATAATAAATTGTAAGTATTATAAAGTTTATTTACTTGAGTCTGTGTGATTATTTATTGACTCTGTGTGTGTCTATTCCAGCTGCAACAACAGGCACTTGGCACGGCATCCCGGCCAAGCTTCACCAACTTTTTACGACACACACTTGGCACGGCATACCGCCCAGCAACCAACCCGACAACCAACCCGACAACTACCACCCAACCAGAAGATACATGCTAAACCGGCAGGCACTGCATTCCGACCAGCAACCACCAAAAACCACTTAGGCCACAACAGCAGCCTAGGCACGGCATTCCGGCCAGAGCATTCACAGAGAACACCTTCAACCACCTTCAAATCCCCTGAAGAAGTCAACAAGAAATTGACGAAACGTCGGAAAAAGTGAAATAGAGGCAATTTTATTAAAATGAATTTAATTTAAAATGAATAAAGCAATGGAGGGCTTCAAAGAAATAAATAACTATTTCACTAATACAATGGAATTGTATCGAAGGAAAAGAAAATTGCACATGAACATACTTCTGGGATTAAGAATGCAGCTTTTCCAATTGTTGGCCTTAGCGGAATCGGAAAATTGTTTATCTAATAGATTATTCTGGGTTAAGGTAAGACAATGTAATATAATAAAAAATTAAGAATGTACATATGAAACTATTCTGTATAGATGTGCACCAACTCCTTTTGGGAAATCGATTGCGTTGCGCATGACGATGACTTCTTTAAAAGCAACTTTCGCATTACACGTGCAAGTTTTAAAAAATTATTGAAGTTGCTTCGCGGTCTTGAAAAGAAAGACTCTACATGCCGTAAGGCGATCCCCATCGACAAACGTGTCGCAATTGCTTTGTATGCATTGGGGTCTTCTGCGGAATACCGAAGCATCGGGAAATTGTTTAGAGTGGGAACATCCACTGTATGCCAAATTGTTATTGATTTTTGCGATTTGGCTTGGCCAGTACTACAAAAGTTGTACTTGAACCACATTCCCCTAACAAGGGAAAAAATTGATGAATGCCATAAGGGGTTTCTGGCTTTGGGATTCCCACAGTGTTTAGGTGCAATTGGTAAGTTAATTTAAATAATTAAGTAAAACATAATTATTTCAACATAGCTTTTAGACGGATGCCATATTGAAATACACCCACCTGCAGAAGATGCTGTAGATTACTACAATTATAAAGGATGGTACTCTACCATTCTTTTGGCGTTAGTAGATTACAGGTACATTTATTAGTTTACCATTGTGAAATTGAACTTAAAGACAAATTTTATTTTCAGATGTCGATTCTTATATGTAAATGTTGGGGCAATGGGAAGATGCAATGATTCCCAATTGTTCGAGCAATCGCAATTAAAAAGTTATCTCGACAATTGTAATTTGCTCAACGAAATGAGCATATCAAATTCGAATGTGGAAATCCCAATTATAATTCTTGGCGACTCAGCATTTAAATTGTACCAAATGGTAATGAAGCCCTACCCATTTTACGTTGAGCAAAACGCTAATGAGAAGAATTTTAATTATTCGCTGTCGAAATGCCGAAGGGTAGTGCAGAATGCATTTAAATGCGCGCTTTCGCCGTGTAGGAAAGGGAATTGCTAACCATATAAAAAATGTGAACAAAATAATACTAACTTGTTGCGCCTTGCACAATTTTTTAAATGAAGAAAATGACACCATCAATGCAAGCTCGGTGGAAATGCAAAGGATTGTGGATAGCAGACGTGGTCAACCAGAATTTTCGATACCAAGTTATGCTATACATAACAGAGCAGGGGAAATAAGAAAGGCCTTGGCGGAACATTTCAGTAAGTATTTAATAAACATATCCAATATTTTTAAAATAAATATTTTATATTATTTATATTATTTATTTATATTTAAATTAAATATTTTATTAAAAAACAAACACAAGGCACTATTTTTTACTATTACCATAGTCCACCAATCCGTCCATTACTGTGCACTGCTTAGTCACCAATTTCTCCAGCAGGTCTGTTTTTTAGACTCTAATTTGAGCATTTTTCCATCCATTTTCTCCATATTTTTTAGTTGTTGGTCTATTTTTTTGTTGCATAATTTTTTTTGCCTAGCATTATGCCTAGGCCCTACTTATTTTCCAAACAAACAACAATTGTATAGGACAACATTTGGCAAACTTGTTCCGAAGACCATTTCCGGCCAGGATAACCATTGACCAGCCCCAATGGTTGTAACACAAACAATTGGCGGCCGTTACAAAAAACCAAATTTTTCGTACATGCAGTGTTACAGATACATATGTTGAAATATTTTTTTTGGTAATGGCCGTCAAAGCATTATGCCTAGGCCATACTTATTTTCCAAACAAACAACAATTATATAGGACATTTGGCAAACTTGTTCTGAAGACCATTTCCGGCCAGGATAACCATTGACCAGCCCCAATGGTTTTAACACAAACAATTGGCGGCCGTTACAAAAAACCAAATTTTTCGTCCATGCATAAGTACGTGAACAAGTAACTTATTTTTATTGTTTTTAAAAATGTACATTTTCTTCAAAAAAAGTACATTTCTTAAGTAAATTTCAAAGTACATTAAGTACATTTCTTAAGTACATTTCATTAAGTACATTTCTTAAGTACATTTCTTTCTTAAGTACATTTCTTAAGTACGTTTATTTTTAAGTACATTTCTTAAGTACATTTCTTCTTAAGTACATTTCTTCTAAAGTACTTAAGAAATGTACATTTCTTGAGTACATTTGAAAGTACATTAAGTACATTAAGATTATTTCAAAGTACATTTCAAAGTACATTTTCTTAAGTACATTTTCAATGTGAGCATTGTGAGCAATGCATTTGTGAGCATTGTGAGCATTTGTGAGCATCCTGCATTTGTGAGCATTTCTGAACAAGTAATTGCAATTGTGAACAAGTAACTTATTTTTTTTTGACGTAGAATACGTCTTACCTTACGGTATGAGGAGTCATGTCAGGTTTTTATTGTTGTAATCTTTATTTCATTGAATTTGAGGAAACGGCTAGATGAATTTTTTTAAAATTTTTTTGTAGGTAAATGAAGATGTTATCTTTCGTTTGATATACATTTCATATTGGTTGATATATTTCTAGTATTTTAATTTCTCAAATGAAAATTGTTTAAACACATACACTCAAACATATGTGTGGGGTTTGGTTGAGTGTTTTTGGTTGCTCAACATTGCTTAGGAACATGTATCTAGTAAAAAGTGAAACGAACAGACAGAAAACATATATAACAATAAATGATAAATAATATAAGCAAATGAATTTATTGTTATATATGTTTTCTGTCTCATCGGATGGCGTATTCTAGTGTTAAACTTAATGGCCGTGTCTCTGACACAGCCTGCAGGGAGAGTCCGTGGCCGAAGGCCTCGGACAACTGTCTGCTGTAATTTTTTTTAAAAAGTACATTTTCTTGAAAAAGGTCCTTTTTAAAATTTAATATTTTGCTGGTTAACACTAAGGTGGAGGGTATCAAAGATTCGGCACAGCCGAATTTAACACTTTTACTTGTTTATTTTACTTGTGAACAAGTAACTTATTTTTATTGTTTTTAAAAAAGTACATTTTCTTAAAAAAAAGTAAATTTCTTAAGTACTTAAGAAGAAATGTACTTAAAAATTTAACACTTTTACTTGTTTTTGTATGCAAATATGTTATAGTGTGATTTAGGCTCAAATCATCTCATATGGAGCGAAATTACAGTAAAACGCAGTAAATGTGAATAAGCTATTATATGCTATGGATAAAAGGCTTATTCCACGGTAGTTGGCACAGAGACTCGGTACACCTTTTTTAAATATGGGACGTAGTACACTGAGACTCCAATCGACGGGCATGCATTCATCTAACCAAATTTTGCTAATGAGCTGATGCATGCACCTTATCAGCTCATCGCCGCCAGCCTGAAACAGCTCCGCCGGTAATCCATCGGCTCCTGCGGCTTTGTTGTTCTTAAGCCGGGCAATAGCTGTTCTGACCTCGTCTTGGTCAGGGAGGGGAGCAATCGACGTCGTCGTCCATATTGTGATCGATTGTCCCATCGTCATCGGATATCTCAGGTACTAATAGCGCGGAGAAATGCTCTGTCCATATTCCCAACATGCTCTGCACATCTGCGACGATATTTCCGTCCTTGTCTTTACAGAAGGGGGCCCTGAACCATGTCCATTAGTTCCGTTTTTAACTTTTTGGTAGAATTTTCGGGCTTCGTTCTTCCTTCTGTATGTCTCAATTTTCTCACTCTCGCGCTTTCTCCACTGCCGTTTCTTACGCCTAAAGAGACGGTTTACCTCCTTTCTCTTCTCCCTATACCACTCAGTTGCAGCTCGCGTTGCAATTAACTGAAGCATTACCATACCTGCAGCGTTCTTTTCGTCATTTGCTATGAGACACTCTTCATCGTACCACGGTTTATTGCGAAGCGGCTTTTCGAAACCAAGTACGGTTGTTGCGGCAGTTTTATAGATCCGGAAATGGGTTTCCACTGCGCATCAGGATCGTCATCGGGAGGGGGTGGGTTCTGTGCCAAAAGTTGCGAGAGCTTCCTTGAGTAGCCTGTGGCTACCTCTGGTAATTGCAGCTTTCCGATGTCCAGCTTCGTCTGCGTCTGGTTTCGTACGATTTTCGCTCTACTTAATCTTGTGCGAACCTTTGCTGCTACCAGGTACTGATCAGAATCGATGTTAGCTCCTCTGATCACTCGTACGTCAATTACACAGGATGAGTGCCTTCCATCAATTACCACGTGATCAATTTGTTTCTTAGTTCTTTGATCAGGGGATACCCAAGTAGCCTTGTGGATGTCTTTATGCTGGAATCTTGTACCACTAATGACCATGTTTTTTGCCGCGGCAAAGTCAATCAGTCTCATACCGTTGTCGAAACTGTCAGCATGAAGACTGAAATTGCCAATAGTTGGATTAAACACATTCTGCCTTCCTACTTTGGCATTAAAATCTCCTAGTACAATCTTAATGTCATGGCCAGGGCAGCGGTCATACGTTTCCTCTAGGAGCTCATAGAATATGTCTTTGGCATCATCATCTTTCTCTTCTGTCGGGGCATGCACACAAATTAGGGAAATATAAAAATATTTCGCTTTTATGCGGATTGTAGCTATTCGTTCACTCACAGGATTGAACCTAGAGACTAGATGTCGCAGTCTTTTGCCAACTACAAATCCGCAACCAAATTCATGTTTTTTTTTCATGGCAACTGTAGTATATATCGCAGTTTCTTTTTCTTGTGCAGCCATGTCCTGTCCATCGCATTTCCTGGATAGCGGTAATGTCAGCCTTATAACTTTCGAGGACATCTGCCAGTTGGATACTTGCACCGGATCTATATAGAGTTCTTACATTCCAAGTGCATATCCGTAAATCGGGGTCTTTATAACGTTTGCGGGGGTCGTCAACAAATAGGGGTTGTTTATGTTTCGTTTTTGTATTTTCACTGCCATTATGAACGGTGGCGGGAGGCAAACCCAGTCCACCGGGTTTTTGCATTTTACCTACTGCCAGGATATTTGATTGCAGCCGCCCATTATGGATCAGACGCTGACCAGGATGCGATATGTTGAACCTGGATTTTCTCCTTTTAGTTTCTATCCGCCGTTGGCCCGTATGTTTGGCTCATCCGCCTTCTAAGGACAAAAGAGTATGCCCGATTGTTTGATGAGCTTCAGTGACATCAGTCACCTACTAAACCTGATTTGATGCTCATTTGTTTCGCCTTCTCACTCTAGCTAGCTAACGGAGGTTTCCGAAAAGCCATTGCCCAGGACATACTGCGTGGAAGTAGTGAGCTGCTTGGACTGCCCAATGAAGGAATCATTTCTGGCCACTCTCAAGTGAATGGCAATCAGAAACTTTCCACCTCCACGGACAGTCCCATGTCATTGCGATATTACGTTGTTATAAACTTCAAATCAAATTTGCACAGAATTAAAAAAAATATCTTTTTTTTATTTTTCCATGCAGTGCTGTGGAGTGCTCGGAGTCGGAGATGTGTGCCTGGAGTCAAAATTTGTGTCGTAAAAATTTGCACGGCTCTGACTCCAAGTTTAAAATTTCCACCTATAAAAATTTGTTCGGGCAGAAACTATTTATTTTAGCTACTTCGGTTTTCAAATAAAACACAAACTTATTTAGGTTTAATATATCATATTTGTTGTTGGTACCCTTTCTGACACATTCTTTTTTTCATGTTTAAAAAAATTTTAACTTTGAGAGATAGTCGTTACCGACCGATTTGAAAGACTTTAACAATTTGTTCAGCCAACTACTGTTTGAAGTTTAGTCAATGTAGCATTTTGACTCAAAATTACCAAGTTATTACCAAAAGACTAAACAGTGTCATTGCAAAAACTGGCATGTTAAACTTTTGATTTCAACTATAATTGTAACGGTCGGACTCAGAGTGTTTTTTGTTTGTGATACTTAGTAGAATCTTAAAAACAAAAAATCTGGTTAAAAGTTTCACACTCTGTAGCAAACCGTGCGTTCAAAGAGGGTGCATTTAGATACAATATTCTGCAAGCCTGACTTCTCTCCTATAAATACCTAGTACACTCTAAAATAATCTGACCAATAATTTAGAATTTCTGATATTATTACCTCTTTTTTCTGCAATTGGTCCCATTGTCCGTCTGGAAGAATACTAATGGAAATAAGAGGCAAACTTCTTTAAGATATAGGTGATAAAATGTTGTTCCTGTATAAAAGGACTTAGTTCATTTGCTAAATTTAGTAAAAACGACACTTAATTTAACTAACGCATTTACATTTAAGTGTAGTAGTGTCTAATTCCTGAATATGATCCCAATTAACGTATTTGAACTTACTTTTTACGAACACTGTTTTGTTTCGTTTTTAATATTAGTTTGAATATAAATTAAGTTTTTCAGATCAAAATCCTGTTTTATTTTTGTGAGTAATTTTTGCGTGATTGTCGTGAATCACGCGTGTGAGTAGGATCAAATTTTGCTCACGTGAGCGAGCGTGAACGTGAGTACCGACAAAATCTTCGTGCGAGATCGTGCGTGAGTGGCTGTGTTCCTTTCGTGAGCGTGAGTCAAAACTTACTCACGTGCCCATCTCTAATTCCAATACGCTTGGTAGAAATTAGCGGTAATGGAGATCATGCGTCTTACGAAACTTGTTAAAATATTTAAATCAACCTTTTGCCTTAATATATAAATAATAAATAAATAATTCGCCTTGAAGAAGTTATAGTTAAAGTATTTTTGGTGAAAATTATTTTATTTTGAAAGGCCTAATACAATATAAAATAACAACTTGAACATTCATCTCAACATTTGGAAATAACAGAAAATGGTGTTGCCTTTATATTTATCTCGCTGGGTGTATGTGTTAGTCTGGACACAAACCAAAGCAAATGCACCTAATATAGTTGATAGTACTGGGTTGCAGCATAATAGTGTTAAAAAAAGTTGTTTACATTTAAAATATATTTTATTTTATATTACATTATAAAATATATTTTCAATGACTTTTGGAAATTTCATCGGCCGATATATATCCGAAAGCAGAGCCCCAGGGCTACTCAAAAATGTGACAGAATACAGCATTTCACGCCTATATTCACGCCGCTTATATGCACCCCAACTCGAACAATTTTATTTTGGTACTTAAAATACTCGAAATGTTTTTGTGTATATGCATTTCGCTTATATGCATATCTCGCTTTTATGCACCAACAACTAAATACAATTTGAAGATTTTGCATGCAAAAAATTCTTTTAAATGCACAGTTTAAAATTTTCATCAGTAATAAAAATGTGTACAAAAATTGTTTCATCACACGTCAAACGTCAAATTTTAGATGCTCCATCTCTATTTTAAGTCCGCTGTTCGATCAGTTGTAATTAAGTTTATGTTTACATAGTACAGTTTGTGAAAAACAAAACATTACAAATAAAAAGATCAGAAAATAAAAAAAATTTGTGTAGTAAATATGTAAGAGAGTAAGAGTAAGAGAGTAATGTTGACGTTTGCTATCTACCCGCAAATACCACTTCAATTTTGCAACCCTTAGATATGGCAAGAATTCATGCACTTAACTATCTAATTCACTATCGGCAAAATATAATACGGAAACCAATTTGCTTTTTAAAAGCTGGCAAAAAAATTGAAGATTTAAAAAATTCCGGCGACACGATTTTAAACTGTTTCAAATTGGTGATAATTTTTATAAATGATTTTTACATAAATAACAACAAGCAGATTTAGTAATAAACTGATTTGTTCGTAAATAATCGCTTCATAGGGTAAATTTGTCTCACAATCTGCCAGATGCAGAGGAATGAGAGGATGAGATGATGATAATTCAAACTAATCCGGAATGTGAAAGAAATTTTGAAAATTTTGTTGATTTTGACAATGAGTTGCCTTGCTATGCTCCACCAAATGATGATGAAATTGTCTCTGTCTTTTGTCAAAAAACGGGTGTATTGAGGACCTGTAAAAAATTTAACAGTTCATATTTTCAAAATGCTGCAATAACGTTCAAACAAAAATAACGGATTTATTTAAAAAATAATTAGTTTTCCACCATTTATCCAGGTGTTTCAAAAGAAGTCATCCGATGTTTTTGGCTCTCATTTTTTTTAAATGAAAAACTTCGATTCTTATGAATATGTTTATTTGAACCTTTAGAATTTTATTGGTTAAGTTGAGAAGATGATATCGGTTAAATGAGCGCCGTCGCAATTGATTACCATACGGGCTCGTTTTATGGCATATTTGTTCATAATGATTTGAAAACCATAATGAGCGATGAGGCTCATTTCCACCTCAGCGGGTACATGAACAAGCCAAACTATCGCTTCTGGGGTACCGGAAATCCACGGGTGATGCACGAGGATCCATTACACCTGCTCAAAGTGACTGCATTGTGCGCAGTTCATGCTGGAGGAGTCATTGGGCCATTTTTTCGAGAACGCCGCTGGTCAAACGACAACAGTGGACGGTGCGCGCTATAGGGCCATGCTAACCGAGTTTTTTTCTGCCGCAATTCGATGAATTAGAACTGGAGGACATGTGGTTCCAACAGGATGGAGCAACGGCACACACTGCGCGAGCCACAACCAATATTCTGAAGGCGGTGTTCCCGGGTCGCCTCATCTCTCGTTTTGGCGATTTGCACTGGCACGCAAGATCGCCCGATATAACCGTTCCAGACTTTTTTGTGGGGTTTTTCGAAGTTCCGTGTTTACGTGAACAAGCCCGAGACCCTGCAAGCCCTCAAGGTCAACATTCGACACGAGTGCGTGAATCGGTCGCCCGAAGTTCTCGCCGAAGTTATGACAAATGTCATAAAACGAGCCTGTATGGTAATCAAATGTGACGGCGCCCATTTAATCGATATCATCTAGAGCATTTCGATGCACATTCCTTGCAATGAAATTGAATTTAGAGAAAATCTATACAAATGTATTGTGAAATCTTATTTTATGTTATTTTTTGTTTTTAAATAGTTACATATGTATTTATATAAACGTTTATCTCAATAAAAAAAATTTAAAGCAAATAAAAACAAAATTGCAATGTGCGTATAAGGGCGGGTCGATTTATTTTTCGACAATTTCCCTATGATTTCCGTATTCTATGGGTTATTCCATGAAAATTTGCCAAAGGAACCATACCTCTATCGTTAAAATCGAGTCCCATACTTTTTGTTGGTAGATTTTTTCCAAAATTGACGTTCGTATGAAATATTACCTACACGTTCACATCCATAACTCAAAAACTATCGATCGGGTTTAATCGCCAATCTCCAAAATCTCCAACATTGGTCCAACGGTTCAAAAGTTACGTGTGAAAAGGCTATTAAGTAATATTAAACAGTCGACTTTAACATTCAATCACATAGTGATATCTAGTTAGATATCGATAATCGTTTATAAAAACAATCCTATGAATTAATAATACCAAAAAAACAATTTCATGTTGAATTATTTCACATTTTATAAACAATAAGAAAAAAACTTATGTAAACCTGCAAGCAGGTGGCCGTCGGTGGTGCAATGGGTAGTGTGCGCGCCTCTTGTACATGAGATCCCGGGTTCGATCCCTGCTCTGACCACCTTAAAAAAAATTTTTTCGGCGGCGGTCACCTCGCATAGTGACGGCGACACTATCGAGTATTTAGCAATGAAAAAGCTTCTCAAAATACCGTTCGGAATCGGTGTAAAAACTGTAGGTCCCAATCAGTGAGTGAAAAATTAGAAAGCGCACAGCTCACTGGTTGTGCGAAGCTCTCCCCAATCCCTTCATGGGATGTAATGGGAAACGTTTTTTTTTTAAATCTGCAAGCAGATATAATCAAAAATGTTTTTAGGTCAGTATAAAAATAGTAATAAGTAAGTTGTCTTATGCATTACTAATTTGTTGTAATTTTTTACAAAGATTGTTGATGTGTTTCAGGTGCCGACTGCAGAAAGGGAAATAACCGGTGAAAAGAAAATGCTGTTTGCATCCCTCTGCGACTGCGAATCACACGAGTTAGAAATTTTTTATAAGTATATAGGCACACACACCCTTTTCTATGGCGATGGTACAGATCTCATCACAGTGTATGGGTGTAGATATTATTTCATACTATGTAACGGCGATGTGTACGAGCCGCTCACTAATTGAATGAATTATTTATCACCGTGGCCGTGGTGGGGCCACGGTTTGTGTACGAGAGAACGTGGGTTCGATCCCTGCTCTGACCACCTTATACTTCTTTCGACGACGGCCACCTGGCTTAGTGACGGCGACACAATCGAGTAATAAGCCATGATGTAATCGAGTAATAAGCTATGAAAATAAATAGCTTATTGAACATTACTTATTTAGTTAATATGGGAACACTCGACCCCAATTGTATTTCTTCAAACACCGGGGAAGTACGTATTATGTTTAATAAGCGTACTTTTTTACATTTTCTTTTGTAGAATGTAATTTTTTGTAAAAAAGTATATTTTAGGTCCTTTCTGTATGAGTATGTACTATATTTTCCCGAGAAAGTCCGTTTTTAAAAGAGGTACTTCTATTATTAAAAGCTAATGTTTTTTTTTAAGAAAAGGTACTATTTATAAGAATAAGTACTTTTTGGTAGAAAAAGCCGTAAGAGTATTCCTTTTTTATTGCAAAGAAGTACTTTTTTAAGAACAGGTACTTTTTAAAGTGGTACTCTTTGTAGGAAAGGGTATTTTTTTAAGAAAATTTACTTATTTTCAGAAAGGCTACTTATCTCAAGAGAAGAAAGTGTGTTGTTTTATGGTTAAGAAACGGAATTTTTGTATGAAAAGGTATTTTTTTAAGGGAAGATATTTTTTGACGAAAAAGTTTTTTTTAAGAAGTGGGAATTTTTTTACAATTGGTCCTTTGAAGAATATGTAAATTTTTAAAAGTAGGTACTTATCTCAAGAAATGGTATTTTGTGTCAGGAACACTGTACTCTTTAAAGAAACGGTAGTTTTTTTTAAAAAAAATCAATTTGTTGTAAGAAAATTTACTTTTTTCAGAAAAGGCCTTATGGAAGGAAAGCTTTCTAAGAGGTACTTTTTGGAAGAAAAGTTAGTTTTTTTAAGCAAAGGTACTTCTTTAAGATATGAATTTTTTTAAGGAAAGGTACTTTGTTTAAGAATATGAATAGGTATTTTTTTGAGAACATTTACTTTTTTAAGAAAATTCACTTATTTAAGAAAATTAAGTTCTTTTAAAATCTCTCACTTTGGCTTTTCTAAATTTACATTTCATTGGGTTCAAATCTACAATATATACTAAATACCTAGAAAACTTCCCATTAAACAAGAAATTTCCCAATACACCCAGCGAACTAATTATAAAGACAATATGTTTTTTCTCGGTACTCTCAATGCACTGCGCTTTTGGAGTAGAATTGTAATGAATTTATGAGTCATTAGGTACATTATGTCATAGAATGTAACTATTCGATCTCTTTTACAAGTTAAATGAAAAGTGACGTTGTTTTTTTTCTGTTTATGGTGCGAAATATATATAAAGGCAACATGGAAAAGAACCCGTATTCGAACCGTAGTAAATATGAATTTAAACAGAAGTGAGTTTTCTTTGGTTGTTATTTTATTGTTCTAAAATTAACGTCGGTCAAATTAAAAAATATAATACCTGGTGGAAAGTAGCTAAGTAAAGAAGAAAGGGGGAAATTTCAAGATTATCACGATGAAGGGCTCTCCAATCGGGAAATTTCGAGGCGATTGAAAGATCTAGCTGTGTCATTGACAATTTTATAAAATAGGCTGGTCAATGTGGAAACATAAAACTACCAGGAAGGACACCGCTAATCAGTGAAAGCGCAAAAAGAGAGATCAAAAGGAAATTATTGTTGAACTGAGCTAGGGAGCAGGGTTGGGTCGTGTTCAACAAATAACAAAACGCGACTTGAAACTGTCATATGGGAAAAGTATGCAAAACTTGGTCATAAACCAAGACATGAATTAGCCAGATTTAAATTCGCTGAAATATACAGATTTTTGGATGAGGGGTGATATTTGCCGATGGAAAAAATTAAATTTGGATGGACCTGATGGATCGATCAACTATTTGCGTTCCAGAGATTTGTCCAAAATTATGCGTCAGCGGCGAAATTTTTGGCGGTGGATCCCTTACGGTTTGGGCAGGTATGCGTTATAGGGGAACCACTCCAATATGTCTCATTTTCACAAAAATGGACTCTGTGTATTATATTCGACGATTTGATGTCGTCTTAGTTAATTCTGGAGAGGAAATTTGTGTCCCAGAATTTATCATCCAGCAGGACAACGCACCAGTATATCGGTCTAAGAAAACTCCCGAATTTCTGGAGTCCAGACATAATACTAACTCGTGACTGGCCTGCACATAGGTTTGATCTTTATCCGATCGAGGTCTAGTTTACCTACCCAAGTTTACCACCCCGTTGCCAGTGGAAGAATGTCAAGGATAGCAAAGTAGAAATTCAAGAAAATGGGAGATAATTGCTCCTGCGCATATTACTTCGTTGATAAACTCAATTCCAATTAGAGATGGGCACGTGATTGGCGCGATTCACGTGAATCACGCGTGAACGTGAGTCCGCCAAATTTTGCTCACGTGAGCGTGCATGAACATGAGTAGTGTACAAAGCTTCGTGCGTGAGTCCAATCTTTTCGTGAGTGAGTGTGCGTGAGCACTATTTTCGCGTAAGTCACGCATATTTCTGAATGGTTGATATCATATAAATTTTCTTATTACTTTGCTACACAAAGTATTTTTGGAAGGCTTCTAATAACATTTCCCTACAACAAAACGTCGTTAATCATGTTCTGTATTTCAAGGAACTCTGCCACAAGCGAAGGAGTCTTTATACGTTTTACAGTGGGACCGTTTGCAAAAAAGTGGTAATAATATCAGAACTTCTAAATAGGTTTGATTGTTTGAGAATGGAGAAGTCAGGCTTTCAGTATCTGGTATTTAGAGGCACCTTGTTTCAACGTAGGTTTCGCTACAGGCAGACAACACTTTCATGACATGCAAGTTCCTAACTTGAGGTCTGATTTAAATGATCTTTGTTTTTGAGATTATACTGAGCCGCACAAACCAAAAACAGTTAGAGTCGTGTGTCGTCTCTGTGACCGTTACAAAGATATTTGGAATTATAAGTTTAAAATGTAAACATTCGCACTGACTTTCTTTAGCGTTTTGGTAATAACTTGGTAATTTTGAGCCAAACTGTAGTTTGAAAAACCAACTACATTGGCAAGACTGCAACCAAACGTAAGTTAAAACCTTTTTAAATTATTTAAAACCGGTCGGTAAAGACAACATCTCAAATTTAAAATGTTTTGAAACTGAAAAAAAATATGAAATTTGTTAGGAAAGATACCATCATTCATTCAATAGTTTCTCAAATTTTTTGTAAGAAAGACACAAAATGTTGTATTTTTCTTAAGCAAGGGCCTTGCCAAAGATGTTAAATGTAATATAAAAATTTTTTGGGCATTCACCCTACAGCCAGCCTTGGCAGAAAATTAATGATTTTTGAACAAAATTTAAAATTTTTGAGTTTGGGAAAAGTCTTGCTTGTTGATTTTTATATTTTTTTACACCAAATTCTAGACTGAAATGAGGTAATTACAAGGCAGAAAAGATTTTTGATCATACGCATAATCTTGATCAGCAAACAGACTTTTTTGGGAGTAAGAATCCCACACTTGTGACCCTACTTCTCAAGTAATTTTAATTTCATTATATTAAACATATACTAGGCTATAATACAAAATTGCGATATTTCTTACTTACTTACTTACTTGTCCGGTCTCGGACATCCCCGGGGGTCAGGGACCTTACAAAACGAAGATAACATAGTTAGCCAACCAGTTCGATCTTTTGCTTTATCTCTCCAGTTGGCAATACCAAGTGTACGCAGGTCTTCCTATTTTTCGTCTTCCGTCGAGTTCGGTTTCGAAAACCCTTCGCGCTGGTTCATCTTCATCCATTCTACTGACATGGCCTAGCCAGCGCAATCGCGTTATCTTGATCCGCTTAACTATGTCAATGTCAGGATAAAGCTCATACAGCTCATGATTCATGCGTCGCCGATGCTCGCCGTTGTGCACTATAGGGCCATAAATTTTTCGGAGTATTTTTCTCTCGAAGACTCCTACAGATGTTTCGTCTGCTTGCGATAGGACCCAGGATTCTGCGCCATAAAGCAAGACAGGTTGAATGAGAGTCTGGTACAGCTGGACTTTTGTTACTCGAGAGAGGGCTTTATCTCTAAAGTGCTTGCTTAGCCCAAAATAACATCTATTCGCAAGCACAATTCTCCGCTTGATCTCAAGGCTGACGTTGTTGTTTTTGTTCACGGCAGATCCGAGGTATATAAACTCGTCCACTACCTCGAAGTTATAACGGTTATCAACGTTCGCGCTTTGGTCTAATCGCGTGGAGGCCCTGTTCGTTGAAACCATTAATTTTGTCTTGTCCTCATTTACCGTCAGACCCACTTTTGCTGACTCCTTCTCAATTCTCGAAAAAACCGCAGTAACTTCTCTAATTGTGCGCCCAATGATATCTATACCATCAGCATACGCGAGCAGCATGTGACTTTTGCTGCTGATGGTTTTATTCATGTTGACTGCAGATTTTCTCATAATGATCTCCATTAAGATGTTAAAGAGATCGCACGATAGGGTGTCGCCTTGCCTGAGGCCTCGCTTAGTTTGAAAAGGTTCGGTAAAATCCTTACCAACTTTCACAGCGGATTTGGTGTTCGTCAAGGTCATCCTGCAAAGAGTTACATATATTTAGTGAACCCACCTAATATATATATATATACTTTGTATCATATCTACTTTGTACAATACTTATCATTTTATTATAGTAATATAGTAACCTTATATCAGTTACATATATTTAATGAACCCACCTAATATATATATATATACTTTGTATCATATCTACTTTGTACAATACTTATCATTTTATTATAGTAATATAGTAACCTTATATCTATCATTTTTTGAATTTTTGTATTGAATAGAAAATAAAATTTGATTTGTATTTTGAACAATCGACGAAATAAGTCTTTAAACAATAAAATTGTTACCAATATACTTAATTGTTGAAAATTTTTGCAAGCATAAACTACGTAAAAAAACCGTAGATAAAATTCACGGAAAAGCGAATATAAACTTTATGAAATACATTAATAAGCTTTATTTTTAACGAAAAAAATTAAAAAAAAAAAAAGTGTGTATAAAGACAAAATAATATCCCGAACTTGTACAGAAACGTACAAGGCAAAAAGGAAGATTTTTTCTTGTGTCTACGTTCGTCGCGAAAAGTCGCAAAAAGAAAAAGGATCAAAAAGCAACAAGACAAGAAAAACCAGAAACATATTTTCTTCTCATCATCGTCGAAAATAACCTTCAAAGAAATCATCAAGAATTCAAAATTCAGGACGAGAACCAAACACAAGAACAACATATCACAATGCCACCGATACAAAATACTGTTGATGCATTCCAACTTTTGGCAGGGGTTCCGCAATTTGATGGCACGGTTGAAGAGCTGCAGATGTTTATACAACATGTTGATGAGATTCGCAAACATGTTGTACAGGAACAATTAACTTTATTCGATTTAAGAGTAAGAAATAAAATTGTTTCAAGGGCCAATATAACTTTAATTAACAATAATATCCCAATCAAATGGGAAGAAATTAAGGTTATATTGAGAATAAATTTTAATGTATCTGAAAGTGTTGAGAGCATTATAAATAAGATTAAGACAGCAGAATTGAGAACTAGTATAAGTGATTTTTATGAATATGCAGTAACATTACTAACCAAATTAAATTTAAAAACTAGCATTGATAAAGAAAATGAAAAATGGTATAGTTGTGGTAATAACGAAAAAATGGTTCTGAAAATTTTTATTAGTAAATTGCCTAATGAACCTAAATTAATACTTCATTCTAGAAATCCCTACTCTTTATTAAAAGCAAAAGAAATACTAATTGAAACTGAATATTTTTATTATCCTAAACGCAATACACAACCTTCTTCGTCAAGATATAACAATAATAGAAATGGACATCAGAACATGCATTTAAATAAACTCCAATCCTCTCCACAATTCAATCATTCTAATCAACAAAATAATATAAATTCTCGAAGTTTTAACAATCAGCAAAATAATTACCCAAATTCAGCCCAATATAGAAATTCGGGACAAACTAACACCAATTATGAAGACAATAACCGCAATTGTAATTTGAACAATTCAAATTCCCGTCAAACTAGTATTAATAAACCAATCCCAATGGAAGTTGACAGTATCCAAACCTCAAATTTTCAATTACAGGCCGACGAACTTTACCCTGTATAGTGGTTAGAACAAGAACATCTCCAATAAAATTACTAATAGATACTGGTTCAGGTACCTCTCTCATAAGAAAGGGTTTATTTCATAGTTCTTTTAAAACGAAACTTGAACGTCCAATTATTTTAAATACAATTTGTTCAAAGGCAATTGCTAACAGTAAAATAACTTTACCGCTTTTTAAAGAGTTTAATGCACCAAATTCTTACATTGAAATGTTGGAAACGGAAATAAGTAGTGACTTCGATGGAATTTTGGGTTGTAATTTATTAAAACCTTTGGGTGCAAAAATTGATTTTAAAGAGAATTTGTTAATTACACCTAATGCAAAAATTCCACTCACATTTCAAAACAGATCTGTGGAATATACAAAAGAAGATGAATTATTTTTTCAATCTACAATAATTGATATAAATTTTAATCAACCAAAAATAGATTGTTTAACTGCCAAATTGAAAACCAATAACTTAAATATTGAAGAGATCAGAGAACTGACTAAATTAATTAAGGACTTTAACAAAGTGTTTTATATTGAAGGGGAGAATTTATCTTCAGTTTGCACATATCAACATAAAATACCAACAAAAAACGACATTCCAATATATTCAAGAACATATAGATTCCCTGAAATTCATAAGAATGAAGTAGAAGAACAAGTCAAACAAATGTTAGAATCCGGCATTATAACAAAATCGTCTAGCCCGTATAACGCTCCTATCTGGGTTGTTCCTAAAAAAATTGACAACTCGGGAAAACAGAAATGGAGGGTCGTAATAGACTATAGGAAACTAAATGATGTAACAATCGAGGACAAATTTCCTATACCCAATATGGATGATCTTTTTACAAAGTTGGGAAACTCTCAGTACTTCAGTACATTAGATTTAGCAAAAGGCTTCCACCAAATACCAATTTTTGTTGAAGATAGACACAAAACAGCATTTTCTACTCCGAAAGGTCATTACGAATTTACACGCATGCCTTTTGGATTAAAAAATGCTCCCGCATCTTTCCAGAGGATGATGAACGAAATTCTTCACGATTTTATTAATAATATATGTATTGTCTACTTAGACGACATTTTAATATTTTCCACATCACTTCAAGAACACATAGCATCACTAAGAAATATTTTTAAACGTTTGTCAAAATATAATCTTAAAGTTCAAGTCGATAAATGCGACTTTTTCAAACGCGAATCTGAATATTTAGGACACATCATTACTCCAGATGGAGTGAAAACGAATCCTGCAAAAATAAGTGTTATTCAAAAAATTCCAATTCCAAAAACTATTAAGCAAATTCGTTCATTTTTAGGCATAACTGGCTTTTATAGAAAATTTATAAAGGATTATAGCCGAATAGCATTGCCCATGATAACGTACTTAAAAAAACAAACAGTCATCAACGTTGGAAACCAATCTTACATTGATTCCTTTAACAAATTAAAGAAAATTTTATGTACCGATCCAGTTTTAGCATATCCTAATTTTCAAAAACTATTTGTCTTGACAACAGATGCCAGTGATGGTGCATTAGGCGCTGTTTTATCACAGAACGGTCATCCTATTGCTTTCTCCTCACGAACTTTAAATAAACATGAACTTAATTACAGTGCAATTGAGAAAGAGCTATTGGCGATTGTTTGGGGTGTAAAATATTTTAGGCCGTATTTATTCGGAAGAAAATTTAAAATTCAAACAGACCATCGTCCTCTTGTATGGCTTAATTCGTTAAAAGAGCCGAATATGAAACTTCAACGTTGGAAGATAAAATTAAACGAATATGACTTTGATGTCGAGTACATTAAAGGAAAAACAAACCAAGTAGCTGACTTTCTTAGCCGTTTAGATGTCAACATCTTACAGGAAGATGGAGAGGAAGGACAGGAAATACAATCAGATGTGGCTACAATTCATAGTGGAAAGGAAAATCTTAATGACAATATATACATTTCGGAATCTCCGGTTAATATCTACAAGAACCAAATAATAGTAACGTTGGGAAATAAGAATAATTATGAAAGAAAAATAATTTACAAAAAAAAATTAAGGCATTTAATTACCCTAAAGGAATATTTTGAGGAAAAAATTCTGGAAATTTTAAAACAAATTTTACCGATTAAAGGAATAGTAGCAATTTTCTGCGAAAATTTTGAAATCTATAAGAAGTTGCAATGGACATTGATGAATTATTTTTCGAATGCACCAGGTATGAAATTTGTGAAGTGCTCAAAGTTTTTAAAAGATATTTTTGATAAGGAAATTCTTATGGAAATAATGAATAAATTTCATAATGATAAAAATCATAGAGGTGTCGATGAATCATTCTTGGAAATTAAAAATTTGATATACTTCCCCAATTTAAAAAAAGAAATACATAAGTTTATTAACAATTGTGTAGTCTGTAATATGTGCAAGTTTGATAGACGGCCAATCAAAACTAAGTATTGTGTGACTGAAACGCCTGTTACGGCTAATGAGATAATTCACATTGACATATGGTTTTTAAACAAAAATACAACATTTTTGACTTGTATTGATAAACTTACAAAGCATGTGTCTATTCACTACTTATCGGATAAAAATTCCATGACTATTGTTGAAATGCTTCGTGAAAGACTTGCAACAATGGGAAAACCTAATAAAATTATAGCAGATAATGAATTTAACACAGCTCTCATTAAAGATTTCCTCAATTCGGAACAAATAGATTTTCATTTCACATCTCCTAATACACATACGGGAAATTCTGATATAGAACGCTTTCATCTTACTCTGAATGAACATATCCGACTTTTTAAATTAGATCAGAAAGACAAAGATTTTACCGACAAAGATCTCGTATTTAAGTCCGTTCAATTATATAATGAAACAATCCACAGTACAACTGGAAACAAACCAATCGATTTACTTCATAACAAAGTAGACAAATCTATTTGGCAGACGTTACATAATGATGTACATAAAAAAAAAATTGAAAATATTGAGAAACTAAATATAAACAGGCAAGATTGTCATGAATTTAAAGATCGAGAATTTATAAAAAATTTGGGCTTTCAAAACTTAAAACAAAAACCGAAATATATTATAAAAGAAGTAAAGAAGAAAAATAGTACAAATTTTATAGACGAAAAAGATTGTAAGCGTGATAGGCGGATAGTAAAAAGGAATTTTAAATTTCAAAATGATATACCTAACGTAAAATTCGAAAGAAAACTAACGGGAACAAATTATTCAAATAATATAAATCTGACTATTGATGAGATTTGAATTCATTTACCATACCATTTTTACCATACCATTTTTTTTTTGTTTTGTTTAATTTTAACACATTTCCGGAGTAATATGTAATCAAAGCGTAGGGGAGTTACATATATTTAGTGAACCCACCTAATATATATATATATACTTTGTATCATATCTACTTTGTACAATACTTATCATTTTATTATAGTAATATAGTAACCTTATATCAGTTACATATATTTAATGAACCCACCTAATATATATATATATACTTTGTATCATATCTACTTTGTACAATACTTATCATTTTATTATAGTAATATAGTAACCTTATATCTATCATTTTTTGAATTTTTGTATTGAATAGAAAATAAAATTTGATTTGTATTTTGAACAATCGACGAAATAAGTCTTTAAACAATAAAATTGTTACCAATATACTTAATTAAAGGCGTATGAGTTTTGCAGGAATACCAAGCTCAGACATTGCTTCATAGAGTTTCTCCCGTATCGGACTATCGAACGCTGCTTTATAATCGATAAATAGAAGATAGGTGTCGATTTGTTTCTCGTGTGTCTTCTCCAGGATTTGGCGTAGCGTGAAAATCTGGTCAGTTGTCGATTTTCCAGGCCTAAAGCCACACTGGTATGGTCCAATCAGGTCAGCGATAATTGGTTTTAGTCTTTCGCACATTATACTTGATAGAACCTTATATGCTATGGATAAAAGGCTTATTCCACGGTAGTTGGCACAGAGACTCGGGACACCTTTTTTAAATATGGGACATAGTACACTGAGACTCCAATCGACGGGCATGCATTCATCTAACCAAATTTTGCTAATGAGCTGATGCATGCACCTTATCAGCTCATCGCCGCCAGCCTTAAACAGCTCCGCCGGTAATCCATCGGCTCCTGCGGCTTTGTTGTTCTTAAGCCGGGCAATACCTGTTCTGACCTCGTCTGGGTTAGGAGGGGAGCAATCGACGTCGTCGTCCATATTGTGATCGATTGTCCCATCGTCATCGGATATCTAAGGTACTAGTAGCGCGGAGAAATGCTCTCTCCATATTCCCAACATGCTCTGCACATCTCCGACGAGATTTCCGTCCTTGTCTTTACAGAAGGGGGGCCCTGCACCATGTCCATTAGTTCAGTTTTTAACTTTTTGGTAGAATTTTCGGGCTTAGTTCTTCCTTCTGTATGTCTCAATTTTGTCACTCTCGCGCTTTCTCCACTGCCGTTTCTTACGCCTAAAGAGACGGTTCATCTCCTTTCTCTTCTCCCTATACCGCTCGGTTGCAGCTCGCGTTGCAATTGACTGAAGCATTACCATACGTGCAGCGTTCTTTTCGTCATTTGCTATGCGACACTCTTCATCGTACCACGGTTTATTGCGAAGCGGTTTTTCGAAACCAAGTACGGTTGTTGCGGCAGTTTTTATAGAGTCGGAAATGGGTTTCCACTGCGCATCAGGATCGTCATCGGGAGGGGGTGGGGTCTGTGCCAAAAGTTGCGAGAGCTTCCTTGAGTAGGCTGTGGCTACCTCTGGTAATTGCAGCTTTCCGATGTCCAGCTTCCTCTGCGTCTGGTTTCGTACGATTTTCGCTTTACTTACTCTTGTGCGAACCTTTGCAGCTACCAGGTAGTGATCAGAATCGATGTTAGCTCCTCTGATCACTCGTACGTCCATTACACTGGATGAGTGCCTTCCATCAATTACCACGTGATCAATTTGGTTCTTAGTTCTTTGATCAGGGGATACCCAAGTAGCCTTGTGGATGTTTTTATTATGGAATCTTGTACCACTAATGACCATGTTTTTTGGCGCGGCAAAGTCAATCAGTCTCATACCGTTGTCGGAACTGTCAGCATGAAGACTGAAATTGCCAATAGTTAGATTAAACACATTCTCCCTTCCTACTTTGGCATTAAAATCTCCTAGTACAATCTTAATGTCATGGCCAGGGCAGCGGTCATACGTTTCCTCTAGGAGCTCATAGAATATGTCTTTGGTATCATCATCTTTCTCTTCTGTCGGGGCATGCACACAAATTAGGGAAATATAAAAATATTTCGCTTTTATGCGGATTGTGGCTATTCGTTCACTCACAGGATTGAACCTAGAGACTAGATGTCGCAGTCTTTTGCCAACTACAAATCCGCAACCAAATTCATGTTTTTTTTCATGGCAACTGTAGTATATATCGCAGTTTCTTTTTCTTGTGCAGCCATGTCCTGTCCATCGCATTTCCTGGATAGCGGTAATGTCAGCCTTATAACTTTCGAGGACATCTGCCAGTTGGATACTTGCACCGGATCTATATAGAGTTCTTACATTCCAAGTGCATATCCGTAAATCGTGGTCCTTATAACGTTTGCGGGGGTCGTCAACAAATAGGGGTTGTTTATGTTTCGTTTTTGTATTTTCACTGCCATTATGAACGGTGGCGGGAAGCAAACCCCGTCCACCGGGTTTTTGCATTTTACCTACTGCCAGGATATTTGATTGCAGCCGCCCATTATGGATCAGACGCTGACCAGGATGCGATATGTTGAACATGGATTTTCTTCTTTTAGTTTCTATCCGCCGTTGGCCCGTATGTTTGGCTCATCCGCCTTCTAAGGACAAAAGAGTATGCCCGATTGTTTGATGAGCTTCAGTGACATCAGTCACCTACTAAACCTGATTTGATGCTCATTTGTTTCGCCTTCTCACTCTAGCTAGCTAACGGAGGTTTCCGAAAAGCCATTGCCCAGGACATACTGCGTGGAAGTAGTGAGCTGCTTGGACTGCCCAATGAAGGAATCATTTCTGGCCACTCCCAAGTGAATGGCAATCACAAACTTTTCACCTCCACGGACAGTCCCATGTCATTGCGATATTACGTTGTTATAAACTTCAAATCAAATTTGCACAGAACTAAAAAAAATATTTTTTTTTATTTTTCCATGCAGTGCTGTGGAGTGCTCGGAGTTCGGGGATATGTGCCTGGAGTCAGAATTTGTGTCGTAAAAATTTGCACGGCTCTGACTCCAAGTTTAGAATTTCCACCTATAAAAATTTGTTCGGGCAGAAACTATTTATTTTAGTTACTTCGGTTTTCAAATAAAACACAAACTTATTTAGGTTTAATATATCATCTTTGTTGTTGGTACCCTTTCTAACACATTCTTTTTTGTCATGTTTAAAAAAATTTTAACTTTGAGAGATAGTCGTTACCGACCGATTTGAAAGACTTTAACAATTTGTTCAACCAACTACTGTTTGAAGTTTAGTCAATGTAGCATTTTGACTCAAAATTACCAAGTTATTACCAAAAGACTAAACAGTGTCATTGCAAAAATTGGCATGTTATACTTTTGATTTCAACTATAATTGTAACGGTCGGACTCAGAGTGTTTTTTGTTTGTGATACTTAGTAGAATCTCAAAAACAAAAAATCTGGTTAAAAGTTTCACACTCTGTAGCAAACCGTGCGTTGAAAGAGGGTGCATTTAGATACAATATTCTGCAAGCCTGACTTCTCTCCTATAAATACCTAGTACACTCTAAAATAATCTGACCAATAATTTAGAATTTCTGATATTCTTACTTCTTTTTTCTGCAATTGGTCCCATTGTCCGTCTGGAAGAATACTAATGGAAATAAGAGGCAAACTTCTTTAAGATATAGGTGATAAAATGTTGTTCCTGTACAAAAGGACTTAGTTCATTTGCTAAATTTAGTAAAAACGACACATAATTTAACTAAGGCATTTACATTTAAGTGTAGTAGTGTCTAATTCCTGAATATGATCCAAAATAACGTAATTCAGAACTTACTTTTTACGAACACTGTTTTGTATAGTTTTTAATATTGGTTTGAATATAAATCAAGTTGTTCATGTCAAAACCCTGTTTTATTTTTGTGAATAATTTTTGCGTGACTGTCGTGAATCACGCGTGAATGTGAGTAGGATCAAATTTTGCTTTCGTGAGCGTGCGTGAACGTGAGTACCGACAAAATCTTCGTGCGTTATCGTGCGTGAGTGGCTGTGTTCCTTTCGTGAGCTTGAGTCAAAACTTACTCACGTGCCCATCTCTAATTCCAATACGCTTGGTAGAAATTAGCGGTAATGGAGAACATACGTCTTACGAAACTTGTTAAAATATTTAAATAAACCTTTTGCCTTAATATATAAATAATAAATAAATAATTCGCCTTGAAGAAGTTAAAGTCAAAGTATTTTTGGTGAAAAGTATTTTATTTTGAAAGGCCCAATACAATATAAAATAACAACTTGAGCATTCATCTCAACATTTGGAAATAACAGAAAATGGTGTTGCCTTTATATTTATCTCGCTGGGTGTATGTGTTAGTCTAGACACAAACCAAAGCAAATGCACCCAATATATTTGATAGTACTGGGTTGCAGCATAATAGTGTTAAAAAAGTTGTTTACATTTAAAATATATTTTATTTTATATTACATTATAAAATATATTTTCAATGACTTTTGAAAATTTCACCGGCCGATATTTCAATAACAATTGAATTATACAAAAATAGTGGCAGACAAGCCCCTTAAAGCGGTTGTAAATACATATTAACACCGCCGTATATCCGAAAGCAGAGCCCCAGGGCTACTCACAAATTTGACAGAATATACAAATTTGACAATCAGTTTTACAAGGTTGTATTTCACTGAATTTTGTTTAAAGCCACACAGACATATACTGGTATTGCTCCCGATATAAGGACGTGTTGGTGAAATTGACAAAATACTAATAATACTTTGGTATTTGTTTGTGTTTGGTTTGGTTATTTATTATTTGTTTATATTTTTGCTATTTCCACAAATTGAGAATTTGTTTGCATTCATTTATCCAAAATAAAATGATTACCTGTACCTGTTTATTCATAGTGTGCATGGCTGTATTTTATCTACAAATATTTAAATACAAATATTTCTTCACCACACATCGTTTCATTGTTAGCAGTTTTTCGATATATCCAGTAGTTTGTGGACATTTGCATAATTCCTGGCTGGTGGTAACATTATCCTTGCGATTATTTGATTATAAGGTTTTTCCCTTTTCCCTGTTCCCCTATTCTCAATAGCAATTCCCGGGAGTTTTTTCTCTTCTCCCTTTACCCTAATTCTGAACGATCTTCGAAAAAGGGAAAATCATCCCTGGGAAAAAGTAGGTATTACAAATGTCAATAAAAGGGAGAATGTAAACAAAACTTTTGGGAATTATTCCGCCAAAAAATTGTAAGGGAGCTGTGTTAAAAAATGTAAGTATTTTAAATTTTTTATGAAAATTGTAATAAGTATAATTTAGTTTTACTGCAGGTCTAAAACAACAAACAAAAACCAGTCGGACATCCTTCTGAAAGCCATGGAATTGCGCCCGGATATTGCCCGCGGTTGGTACAAAGGGAGTAAAGAGGAGCTGAACCGTGTATGGCGCAATTTGGAGGTGGAGTTGAACAGTGCAGGTCCTCCAACAAAAACTATTGGCGAGTGGAAGAAGGTATGTACAACAAAATGTGTCCTTTACAATGGAAACAAAATTTAAAAATGCAAAACATTTTTTAGGTTTGGTCCGATCAGAAGAAATATGTGCGGCACAAGGCGGCACATAACTTGAAACACAGTAGAGGAACTGGTGGGGGCCCAAATATGGAGCAAAAGCTGTCGGCAGGCGAAGAGGCAATATACAGCCTAATATCAATGAAGGAGTCGGTGGAAGGTGTGGCCAGACCCTTTGGATTAGGCTATTCATCTCCAACAGAACCGGAGAGCGCTCAACCTCCATTGATGGAGTTGGACGATGGCGAGTGCCTTCAAAATGTCGAAGAAACCGAGGAGGACACCCCCCAAAAGGCGCCACCTAAAACAGTTAAGGTGAATGCGGGAAGTGGCACACAGGGCGTCCTTGAGGAGGAGCTGTGTACAGAAAAAAATTCTGGAAGCGATAGTGGAGCAGCACCAGATGTTGAAGAAGATATATCGGTCAATTGACCGCCTTTGCGACATCAAGAAGGACGAGTTGAAAGAGAAAAAGCGGCACAACACCATTATGGAACAAATAAGACTGAGGGAAGTGGAAGACAAAATAGAGAAGAACCGGCAAGTTTTGGAACTGGAAGAGCTGAAAGTGAACGGTCGTCGCATGTAAAGAAATAAGGGTAAGGTAAATTAATTTTTTTTTGTTTTAATAACACTTTTGTATGTACATATGTACATATGTGATGAAATACCTTTAACATGAAATTGTACCTGTCTGTATATATGTAATTAGTATTAAGTTTTATTTTGTTTTAAGCCTTTTTTTAGTTTTTATTTATTTTTTTAATAAATGTGATAAGTATATCTGGTTTTTCAATTATTAGTATGAAATTTATTGAGAAATAAGTTTATTAAAGGTTATTTCCAATATTATTTCTAGTATTTTGGGCAACTGATAAATACTGGGGCGAGGCTAAGGGCATAACATCACTTCCTTGGGTGGTGAAAATGTCCGAATCTTCGGAATCAACAAAAATGCTTTTACATTTGAAATAAATGCATATGTTATGTAAAGCGGAGCAAACATTGACAATTTTAGCTGCCTTTTTTGGAGCGTAATGCATTTCTCTTGCACCAAGAAGACATCTCCATCGGTTCTTCAATACGCCATTGGTACGTTCAACTACATTTCGAGACTTTGAATGTATTTCGTTGTATTTGCTTGCAACAGATCCCTCCTCTAGACTTCTAAGAGGGGTCATAAGCCACGGCTCCAAGGGATATCCGGCGTCTCCTAGTAATCAACATTTATATGTGGTTAATACATGAATACTCTTGAATTTTATTCAAAATTTTACCAAGCAGCCAATAATTTCTAACGCCCCGCAAATAATGTTGCTCAAGGTGAGTGCGTAACTCGCTGTGCTTCCAAATAAAGGAATCATGACATGCACCGGGATGGGAAGCATCGACATAGAGAATTCTTAGCTCATGATCACACACCTGTAAATAGTTGTTTTTATTTTTTAATTATAAGTGCAAAGATTCAATAAAATTACTTACTAGCATAACATTTAAACTGTAGTTTGTAATAGAGGTGCTTATTGCTAGAGGGAGCAATAATACGAACATGTGTTCCATCAACGCATACTATTACACTAGGAATGCCATGCTTCACATAAAGTGCTAACGCAATTTTTCTTTATTCCTCTTCCGTCCTGCAGAAAGTAATCCACCTTGAGCATAGATGCTCGACAAATATATTGATCACTTCGTTCAGCACTTTACTGAGACTACATTGAGCCAGTGACACGTCACAATCCTTCCCTATCCCCGTCTGGTAGCCACCTTCGGCAAAGAAGCGAAGGGTTCCACTCAATTTCACAATCGGGGAAATTGCGAACGACTTTTTTGCTGGCTCAACGTGCAAAGTCAATATCTTTAATACATACTTGAAGGCAGGCTTATTGACCCTATAATATTTTTCAAACCTTTCAAAAGTAAACTACCCATTAGTAAAGCAAATCAGAAATAGTAGCTACTTAAGTATGTATTTATTTTATTGCACTTACAAAGTTTGCGGCAGCTCAAGCGGATTCATCGCATCGCGTAACTGCCTCCTTGCAATTGTTTGAATTTCCATCTGCTAATCCCGCTCATGTTCTTCCACTAAAACTCTTAATGCTATGCTATACATTTTCACGTTTTGAAATTTAAATAACTTTTATTTCTTTTAACACAACCAAAACAAAACTTCAAAAAACAAATCAGCTGACTTCTAATGAATGTTGAACACGCCTAAAAGAAAAAACAGCTGATTTTAAATGCAAGTAAACACTCCTAAAAAAACAGCGGACTTCGAAAACTCGAAATATTCTCCCTAGTTATTCCCTTCCCTGACTGTTTAGAATTGGAGGATTTTATTCCCGGGAAAAATGAAGTATTTAGAATTGGGCTGAATGTCAATCGAGCATCAATTCTCTTATATATACGTTTCATTTTAAATTTTTTCGTCTGAAATGCATTTATTTTATTGGTAGAGAGTTGCCATAGTTTAGGCTCAGCTGATGATTAACTTAACGCGTTAAGTAATATTAAACAGGCGGCTTTGACATTCAATCACATAGTGATATCTAGTTAGATATCGATAATCGTTTACAAAAACAATCCTATGAAATACTAATACCAAAAAAACATTGTCATGTTGAAATATTTCATATTTTATGAACAATAAGAAAAAAACTTAAGTAAACCTGCAAGCAGATATAATCAAAAATGATTTTAGGTCAGTATAAAAGAAGGAACCGAACTCAGATTTATTTTATATTCGTTAATTTTTGATAAGTTGTGTTATGCATCACTAATGTGTTGTGATTTTTTGCAAAGATTGTTGATGTATTTCAGGTGACGACTGAAGAAAGGGAAATAACGGGTGCAAAGAAATGCTGTTTGCATTCCTCTGCGACTGCGAACCATAAGAGTTAGGAATTTTTAATAAGTATATTGGCACAAACATACTTTGAAGTTCTGAGCAATATTTAGATTCAAGTGGACGAGAAATTCGAAAAGGTTCAAGAAAAATCGCGGAAATGGGGTAGAAGATTGGACAAGTCAAACATAAGTTCGAGGGAGTCGAGCGGGATCTAAAAAATTATGTAACTGAATTACAAACGCAACTTAATGAACTTCAGTTGCAAGAGGGGCCAGTTCGAGTAATGTCTGAAGGCTCTAGTAGATTGAAAGTCCCCAGTTTCAACGGCTCTACCCCATGCGACGTTTTTAAACTCCAATTTGAAATGGTCGCAATTAAGAACTTGTGGAACAGCAACGACAAAGCCATAGAGCTGATTTTGGCACTAAAAGGCAGCGCAGTAGAAGTCCTTACGAGGGTTTCCATCGGCGCCTGAAACAAATATGAGGAAATATTAGCTGCGCTACAGCGCAAGTGTGGTGGCGACCATAAGAATGATTTATATGGAATGGAATTAAGAGGCCGAGTTCAAAAGTATAATGAAACACTAAAGGACTTCGCAACTGAGGTGGAGCGGTTGATGCTGATGACTTATCCGGGTGACTCCCACCCATTCCTGGATAAATTTAATTGAGGCGTTCATCAACGGCATCCGTGATCCTGACATAAAATACGTGACTTGTGCCACACAGAACTACATTCGCCGAAACCGTTGCGTTCTCGTTTGCACAGGAAACAGCGAAATTTGTGTCCAAGCCTCAAATACAAAAGGTTCGAAAAATTGAAATGGAGTCGGAGGCAGGAGATTTGAAGGGTGCCATAAACGATCTTAAAGAAATGACCCAAACCCTCAGCAAAACTTTATCAGGCGCAAATAAGCCCAGGCTAAAGTGCTACAGTTGCGACAAACGTGGTCATATTGCACGAAACTGCAGAGCCACGAAAACGGTCAAGATCGAGCTCCCCCCAAATTGACAATAAACGGGCGCAGTTTACTACACCAAACGAATCTCCGTTAAACTAAAAGGAGCTAGCCAAGAGGGGCATGGACTGGGCCCCACAACCGAAGGGCCACGATCGTCATCTCAATAACACAACAGAAAAACAACAACCTCACTGTACGGAGCTATCGGCAGTCAGAAGCGCAAACTGACTATGGACACAGGCGCGTCACAATCTATCATCAGATCTGATTTGATAAATGGACCAATGGAGTCGATACATGGTGTATGTTGTGTTCCACGATTGAAAGACAGACAACTTGATTGTTCGAGGTATAAATCACGACTGACTTTATTATGATAAAGGAGTTGAATATAAAGTATGTGATATGTATGTGTGTAGTAGATGTGTGTATAATACATATTATATGTGTATGCTATGTAATAATTTATGAGATGCAAACTGTGTGTACATATTTATGTGGTGTTCAGTTATTGTTGATTTTCTTTAAATACATAACACATCTCCTCCCTAAAATTGCATTTATTTAGTAGTTTTACGACTTCTAAAATCAGGTGGATGAAATCGGGTAACTTCTCTGCGTATTCGGTTACTACTGCGTATTTGTATGCCCGACTGGTGTTCACTTGGCATTGGACACAGGCGCGTCACAATCTATCATCAGATATGATTTAATAAATGGACCAATGGAGTCGTTACATCGTGTATGTTGTGTTCTACGATTGAAAGACAGACAACATGATTGTTCGAGGTATAAATCACGATTGACTTTATTATGATAAAGGAATTGAATAAAAAGTATGTGATATGTGTATGTGTAATAGATGTGTGTATAATATATAATATACAGGGTGTTTTTTTTAAACTGAGACGATCAAATATCTCGAAAAATAGCCACTCTACAGAAAAAATGTCCATATTCAAAATTTAATCATACCGCGGGGGAAATACATTAGTGCAAAAAAAATAGTCCCCCACCCCCCCCCCTTTGTAGATGGGGCGGGGGTAACTTTTAAACTAAGATAGGAAGCCATATTTTTTATTGCAGATACTGATTCTACGACTAAAAGTAAGTATGATTTGAATGAAATATTTTGTTCGGTTCATGATAGATGGTGTTGTAATCGATGAAATTCAATTTTTTCAATTTCTCCCCCTTAGAACACACGCATTCGATTCTGCAATATGTTTGAAATAAAAAACATCACGTTATCATTTTGAACACTTATTTTAAGCTAAAATTATTTTATTCACCTACCTTTTACATTAATAAATTGTTTTGATGACGAATTTCGAGTATTTGCAATGATAACGTGATGTTTTTTATTTCAAACATATTGCAGAATCGAATGCGTGTGTTCTAAGGGGGAGAAATTGAAAAAATTGAATTTCATCGATTACAACACCATCTATCATGAACCGAACAAAATATTTCATTCAAATCATACTTACTTTTAGTCGTAGAATCAGTATCTGCAATAAAAAATATGGCTTCCTATCTTAGTTTAAAAGTTACCCCCGCCCCATCTACAAAGGGGGGGGGGGTGGGGGACTATTTTTTTTGCACTAATGTATTTCCCCCGCGGTATGATTAAATTTTGAATATGGACATTTTTTCTGTAGAGTGGCTATTTTTCGAGATATTTGATCGTCTCAGTTTAAAAAAAACACCCTGTATATGTATGCTATGTAATAATTTATGAGATGCAAAATTTCTGTATATATTGATGTGGTGTTCAGTTATTGTTGATTTTCTTTAAATACATAAGACATCTCTTCCCTACAATTGCATTTATTTAGTAGTTTTACGACTTATAAAATCAGGTGGATGAAATCGGGTAACTTCTCTGGATATTCGGTTACTACTGCGTAGTTGTATTCCCGACTGGTGTTCACTTGGCATTGGAGGGAGGTGATTGCCTCTTGAATTTCTGTTTGTATCAGTACCCTTGGGTTCAGGTTGTACTGCACTCGATGAATTATGTTCCTGTTGATTTGTCGATGGTGAACTGGAGAGCGGAATTTGTGTGTTTGAGACCCTCCAAAACTGTGCGAGTTCAATGTCGGAATTTCCGGCGTTAATATCCGAATTTGACTTGGGCTTAAGTTGATTAATATGGCGTTTGTAAAACCCGGTAGCAGTGCGAACGACAAATAACATTTTCCCAATTGGTCGATCGATGGTAGCTTCTATCCATTTTTCTCCCCTTGCGTAATTTCGAGCAAATACTTTTTGGTTTGGCTCATATTTATTTTTTTGCTGATTCTTATTACTGTTGATTGGCTGCTGCAACAATTGACTTAGAATTGAGCATACCGGACGACCATGGATCAATTCTGCTGGTATTTTTCCTTGTGCCTTGGGCGTAAAACGATACGAAGCAAGATACTTTGCAACGGCTGCGTTGGTTGGATACCCGTCTTTGATGTTTTTATTCACTGACGTTTTAAATGATTGTACGAACCTTTCCGCAAGTCCATTTGATGCTGGGAGAAATGGTGCTGTCGTAATGTGATTTATCCCATGTTGTTTGCAAAACTGTTTATAAGCGTCTGCTGTGAGTTGCGGACCTTTGTCGCTGACTAGGGTTTTGGGATAACCCTCAATTGTAAAAATGGCTGACAATGCTGAAATAGTGTTAGTTGTTGTTGTTGAAGTCATTTGCGTAACAAATGGAAACTGTGAATATGCGTCCACGCATATGAGCCACATAGAGTCGAATATTGGACCAGCAAAATCTATGTGAATCCTCTCCCAAGCTGATGTTGCCTTCGGCCAACTTTGAAATTCCTTTGGTGGAGCTGGATTAGTTTTCTTGCATATGCTGCACGCTTTCGTTAACGCTGCACTGCCCTCATCGATGCCTGGCCACCAAACATTTTGTCTAGCCAATTGCTTCATTCTCACTATTCCCCAGTGGCTATCATGGATAAAGGATAAAATAGACAACACATCTGTGTACGAGGAACGACTATGCGATTAGCGTCCGTGTACAGGCAAAGTAGGTGATTGTGTACTGTTAGGGCAAATCTACGATTAAAATACGGCAGTAATTCAGGATCGGCTGGTTTGTCCGGCCAACCACTTGACACAAAGCTGAGAACTTTGTTCAGAGTGGTATTGTTTCTCAGATGCTTAAGAATGGTTTCCATGTTGATCGGAGGCGATATTTCGACGATATTGTAGCATGCTTCTTCTTTGTCAAAATCATCATCAGCACTGATTGGTAGACGTGAAAGTGCGTCAGCGTTCCCGTGATCACCTGTTGAACGATATCTAATATCAAAGTTGTAAGCCATCAGAATCATTGCCCAACGCTGTAGTCTATTTGATGTCATTGTCGGAAGATTAAATATGGTTAACAACGGTTTGTGATCAGTTATGAGAACAAACTTTCTGCCATACAGGTACTGATTACATTTTTTCACTCCGAATATAATGGACAGTCCTTCTTTTCATCTTGGCTATACCTGACTTGATGTTTTTGATACGAATGCTATAGGTCTTTCCCTTCCATTTGCTTGAGTTTGTGACAATACTACATCAATCCCGAACGAAGATGCATCAGTGGCAAGAACAAGGGGCAGTTCTTCGTTAAAATGAGCCAATTGTGTGGCATTAACGATGTGTATCTTTAATTCTATGAAAGCTTGCTGTTGTTCGGAGCCCCACTTGAATGGTATGGTCTTCCTACGAAGTTGAGTTAGAGGAGACGCTCAGCTGTGAGTAATTTGGGATGAAATTACAAGAGTAGTTCACTTTCCCCATGAACGCTTCTAATTGTTATTCAAATTGTTATGCTCGTAATCCCGATTGATCAGGAAGAATACCATTTGCACTAACTCTCCTCCCAAAGTATTCAATTTCTTCTCGAAGATAGAAACACTTTTCTTGCTTGCATTTTATGCCATTTTCGTGAAGAATGCTTAAAATTTGCTCTAAACGCACAAGAAGCTGTTCAGCCGTTGGTGCCGATATTATGATATCGTCTAAATAGTTGCCGCAACCTTCAGTGCCGCTAAGAAGTTGTTCCAGATAACGTTGGAAAATAGCTGGAGCACTAGCTACATTTCGTCAACGAAATCTAATGAGCATGCCGCAGCACTGCATACAAACTGGCACTCACGCGCAATTTCACGAAGATCGGCTACCCATTGCCTGTGTGTTTGCGAGTTTCCCATTTCTCTTTTAAAGAATTCGTAGCGAGGTGGGATAATGTGCTGTTTTGTCTGGAAATGTTCTGTGAATTTATCCGCTAATTGTTTGTATGTAAACTCATCTAGATTTTGACTGCCAAATAAATTCTTCAACAACTCGAACATGCCTGTGCCTATCCACGATAGAAAATAGGCTTTTTGTTTTTCAGCCGTGACCGCTGAATATGTTGGGAAATGCTGCGATAACTGCTGTAGGTATGATTCACACTTTTAGTTATCCTTATTAAATTGGGAAATGGTGGACAGACTATTGATTGACCCGTGAGGTCAGTTCCTCCATAACTGCCTAACGCGTCTCGATCTAGGGTGGACTGCATCCACTGTTGTTGTAGCTCTAACACGTTCTTAGCATATTGCTGCTGTTGAGCCAACAACGTTTCAAAAACTTGAGATTCCGTAGAAATTGTGTCTTATTTTACACTTGCACTTTCGTGGCTCTTTTCTCGTCGCCAATATGTTGTATTCTACGATTGGAAGACAGACAACTTGATTGTTCGAGGTATAAATCACGACTGACTTTATTATGATAAAAGAGTTGAATATAAAGTATGTGATATGTGTGTGTGTAATAGGTGTGTGTATAATGTATAATATATGTGTGTATGTGTATGCTATGTAATAATTTATGAGATGCAAAATGTGTGTACATATTTATGTGGTGTTGTTATTGCTGATTTTCTTTAAATACATAACAGTGTAAGACTCCGCGCAGCAACGGGTGAAATAGAAACTACATAATAAAGTTAAACTGAAGTTAGCCATTGCCAACATGAGCGCCGAACACGTGTTTATTGTCGCCGACATTGTGGATCAAGTGATACTTGGCGCAGATTTTACGATTGCCCGGGACCTCCAGTTAGATATGGGGCAGCAAGTTATGATGCGAGCTAATGTGGAAATTCCACTCAATGTGGGATACGACAATACAAAACAAATTAGAAGGCTGACGGCTCACAAACATGTCAAATTGACACCAAATTCAGACACCATAGTATGGAACCGAAAGGAGGAAGATTGTGAGATCGGCGGTATGTTGGTAGTTGAACCTGCAAGTAAAAAACTGTAACATCATAACTGCAAAATCTCTAGTAAAAACTAATAATGAAGGATACTTGCCTGTACAAGTTCTAAATTTGTCCAACAAAAGCCATCTGATAGGAACAAGGCAAAACAATTGCTGTGGAAGCATGCGTCTGCCTTCGCCCTGAAGAAACAATGCCAAGGTAGAACATCAACGGTAAAGCATAAAATCAACACAGGGGAAGCGATACTAATAAAACAGGAGCCCAGAAGTCTTCCACTTGCAAAAAAAAAAGATGAAGTGACGAAACTTGTAGCTGAAATGGTGTAGTCGAACACTCTTTAAGTCCATGGAGTTCGTCGGTGGTATTAGTTAAGAATAAAGATGGAAGTATCAGATTTTGCGTGGATTATAGAAAGCAAAAAGAACAGCTATCCACCACCAAGAATTGATGACACATTGGATACGTTGTCAGGAACAAAATGTTTCTCCACCCTGGACTTGAACAGTGGTTATTGGCAAGTTAAAATCAAGTACAAAAAGACAAGAAGAAAACTGCACTCAGCGTAGGAGATGGTCTGTAGCAGTTCAAAGTAATGCCATTTGGACTCTGTAACGCTCCAGCCACCTTTGAGCGATTAATGGAGTGCGTGTTGAAAGGACTTCGTTGGCGAACATGCTTGGTGTACTTATAAAACATCATTGTAATGGGGAGAACATTCGATGAACAGCTGAATAATCTTAACCGGCCAATGGTGACGCAAATTTGACTTTGATTAATGGTGACGCCGGTCTCATGCACCGGGGTTTTCAACTGAAGATTTTTCGAAACGTGTTGCTAAAACAAAGATATATAATCATTTTAAATTCTTTTATTTCAATATTAAAATTCACAAATGTTTTTAAAAAATAACAATGTTTTAGCAATACATTTTTTAAAATTAAGGAAAAATTATAAAAATCATATATTCATTGAGGAAAATAATGTTTATTAGTCTTTCGACAATAGGAACTTTTATAAAATGAACAAAAATTGGTATCCTTCCAAAATATAATACAAAAGTGTTGCGATTATTTTACTTACATACACGGTGACTCACGGTCTTACACACCGGGTTAGAAAAAAAATACACAGCCGGTCTCACAGACCAGTACGTCACCATTGGCGGGTTAAAGAAGTCCTTCAACGTATAACCGCGATAGGATTGAAACTCAGCCCGAAGAATTGTTCTCTGTTCCAAAAAGAAGTAAAATACTTGGGACATCGAGTGACAGCAGATGGCATTTCAACCGATGACGACAAAATCTTGACTGTGAAGGATTGGCCACGACCGCAGAATCTGCGTGAATCGGCCGTACTGTTGGAGCGAAAACATGAAGAGTCATTCCACCAATTGAAGCAATATTTATGTACGTCTCCTTTGCTTGCATACCCTGTTGCTGGTGAGAAATTCGTTTTGGATACTGACGCGAGTGGTTACGGAATAGGTGGTGTTCTCTCGCAGGAAATCAATGGCCCGAAAAAAGTTATTGGGTACTACAGCTTAATACTCTCAAAGCCAGAGAAAAACTACTGTGTTACGAGACGAGAGCTACTGGCAGCCATAGAGTGTGTCAAACACTACAAGTATCTGTACGGCCGGCCTTTTCAGTTAAGAACCTATCATGTAGCGCTAAGGTGGCTACTGCAATTTAAGAACCCCGAAAGTAGATAGGGAATGAGAGTTCAAAAGTTGTATAGGAAAAACAATTAAATTGTGTGTAAAAGCAACTAAGAGAGAACATTATTCATGATTTTGTATGTAAAAGATAATTAAAATCAAATGAAAAACAATGGAGTTTAAAAACTGTAAAAATAACTATAGGAGAAACACTTCAAATCAAAATAAAAACCATTCGGCTTAAAAAGTGTGAAAATAATGAGTGAAAAAAACAATTAAATCCAGAAAACAATCAATTAAGATGAAAAACTAAGAAACTATTCTCCCATTAGCTATTAAACTCATACCAAAAATAATTTGGATTGCCAACTAAGAATATGTGTGGGGATGAGGAGTAAATATATTGGGTGAAGGTCATTTGTGTTATGTTTTAATATGGACTGCAGTGTGTACGATCTAGCATAAGAATATGACTTTATAAAGTGTGCATCGCCGACAGTCTTTTCTTTATACTGGATGTCACATATGAAACGCAGACAAACTGTTATGGTATGTTGTTGTAGTTTAGTTATTAATATGTTCCTCCTATGGTGGATGTCATGGGCTATTGTACTGCATGTAATATTTACTGCATGTAAATTTTTCCCTACTCCCACTATTTTCTCAGTTTTCCATCGTAATTGTTATTTTTTTCGATTTTAATTACCCATTTCATACAAAATCATATTAAATGATATTTAAATGAAACTAAGGGATTTTAGTTACAGCTGTAATTTATGAAGTGGACATTGCGCATAGACAGACAGAGAGAGATGGAGTTATTATGGTGGATGATACATATAACACAGGCATCGTAGTCAGATAGACTTTTCTTCTGCAATATGCTGTTGTTATAGTTTTGTTAAGTCAATTTGAATTTTATAATATACAAAATTTGCTATAAATGAATCTTTTCAGTCCACTATTAAATATTTAACGATGAGTACAAACGGAGACCTCATTTCTGCTTTCAATTCCCTTAATATGAAGCAGGTCCTCAGCCTAAAAGATATGATTACTGGAAAGGATTATCTTATTACCGGAGCTGAACGTGTAACTACAAAATATGGGGATTCCATTACCTTGGAGTTGGTGACGAAAAGGCTATATCTTCCTAAGAGGTTTAATGCTCTGACTGACAAGGATATTCAAAGCTTATCTACTGGCGATTACCTAATTTCAAGGATTCCAATGAATGACGGAAATTATGAGACATCCAATAGGTTAGAGATAAAGAAATCCACTCCCATTAGAGAATATTATTCTTTTGATAGAAATTTTAGTACTTTCAAGTAAACCCACTTTAAATAAAAACTATGAATTTAATAAACTGTGGTTTTATTTACGCAGAAAAGAAAATTTTATGGGGTTTTATAATAGGTTTTAAACGTTATCTATTACAAGGAAGATTGAGATTATTGAAGACTTTCTACAGAAGTTTGAAAATATGATTTTTGAAGAACATTTAGAATTAATACGTGTATTTAAAACACAGTATTCAAATTTTGATGCATACAATATACCCTGCTCCCATGAAAGTTTGGATGGAGATGTAGTTGGAATGTGTGGATGCTATTTTTCCCATTTGAGAAAAGGAAAGACTATGAAGATTTTTGAAAAATATCAAAAATTATTAAAGTATTTCACACCGTCCTACACCACACAATTAAATGCAAGAAACAAAGAATACGAAGAAAAATTTAATTAAAATTGTAATATTTTATATTCAATAAAGCAACAAACTGGTTTTTTATTTAAAGTGTAATAAAGTGTTTTATTGTTTTATTTTAAAATTTTACTAATTTACAAAATTCATATACAAAACTATTTTATTTTCATACATCTATTTAATTTAGTGAAACAAATTCTTCAAGATTATTTTACTTTTCCTCCAAAAATATGAAAAGTTTAAACAGATTATTAAGTGAGCATTTAAAAATCATACTGTTATAATGTACTGGGCAGTTAGTAGTATAGTTTCTTAAATTTTGGAAACTAATCCTATTTTCAAAGTTGATAACGTTTAAATTAAAATTTCGCAATAGGAAATCTTTCCTGTTGTTTCCAAAAACAAAGATATATTTATAATCCTTCAATGGTGTCAGTATATCATCAAGACAATTGTAATTCACTTCTCCATCAACCCAGTCCAAGTTATGTATATAGGTTTTATTATAAAAATTCTGCTTAGCTGCTTGTTTCGTTAGTATACTACTACTAAGGGGAGGTTTTAATATGTGATGAGTTGGTATGACTGACGTTCCGAGCATATAAGCTAATTCCTTCACATACAAAGTATTATTATTACCATTACAGAACTGTAGGTCAATCAAAGCAATTTCCGGCTTATCAATTTTAAAAATGACTGATTAAAGAGTAATTATGAAATAATAGTATTATTGTTTTGAAGTCTATCTTTTATAGTGGATCATACAAAACTTTTCCTATATAAAAAGATTTTCAGAGTAGCAAACTCATCAGTCAATATTTAAATTTTGTTAAGAATGGAGAGTAGAACAAAAAAACTATTTCGTCTTAGTCAAGGACGAAAACCTCAAATTTGTGATGTATTTGAGCTCCAATACTTCCTTAGTTTGAAACTAAAGATATCCTGCGGCTTTTCAACACCATTTGTATTTAAAAAAACATATACCTACATTATAAAGACAAACATTTTATTGGATTAGACTGAGATGACTTGATACGTCTCTTGAGCTATAAGGAGTATATTAACGCTACGCTGAACGAATATGATTTTATAAATTCAATGAATCTTATTAAGAACGATTGTGATATGTTACTTAGTTTTGAAACAAGGAACATATAAAATTAAAATTGATTCTGAGATTTGGAGATCATTAACCCGAATTGGAATATTTTTAGCAATTCTGTCTTGGAATAATATTCTTCGAAAACAAATTCAACACTTCTACCACAACTATTACATACCAAAATGTTCTGAGTTAAACAAATCAAATATTCAATTATGTGAAGTTGAAGGAATGTGCGAAAGAGATGTAGCCATTGATTTATCACGACTTTGTTATGAGTTCGGTATAAAAATGCAAAATCAAATTAAAAATGATGTAAAAATTTATAGATTATTATTAAGAGCAGATAATAAATGAATATATGTATTTAAACAAATTATAAGCGTTTAATTTCTTGATTTTAAAATGTGTTAAAAATTTGAAACATAAATGACCACAATTAAAAGAATTAAGTTTCTCATATCTTTTTTATAGTTATAATTAGTATTATTTCCTAAATATTGTAGTACTTCTAGAGGCGGTGGAAGATTACCAAAACTTTCAAAATATTCTATATTATCCTTATATTTATAAAAGGCTACCCAATGTGTGCCATTTCCTTTGTTGGAGTCCAAGTTGATAATTCCACACTCTATCTCTCGTGAAGTTTTAGGAAGTTTATCGCTCATATATACTCCTCTAAAATTGGGAATATTCTTTTTTCCAATCATTTTTAAATCCACATCTGTAAGAGCTCTATTAGGTAGCAGCTTTATTAGTTTTTAGTCACAGTATTATAAAATATTCCATATCCCTTTTTGTATGGTTTAATGTATAGCCCTTTACCCATCCCTCTAGATTCTATTGTTTTGTTATGTCGTTTGTTTTCTTCAAACTGCTTTCTACCATTTTTAGCAGTAGTTATTGCTCTAGCGATTGCTGAGCCAACCGAGGCTAATGCACCCAATGCAAAAAAAAATCCTCCAATTTTAGGAACCCTGATAATTCTTGGAATTTTAACTCCAGATTTCTTTCCAAGATATATATCTTGAATTACTTTCCATGCGGTTTTAATGGCGCTTTTAATGTCTTGAGGTTTTTCCTTTTTTAAGACCACTGTTGCCTCTTTTATTGCATTATTAAAGTTGTTTCGTTTACATATATTTTTAAGGTTGTTTGGTTTAACACCTAAACCATATTTCACTTTAGAGTTCATTGCGTTAGTAACAAGGAATGCATTTGCTTTTTCTGCAAATGTGCTATCTTTGGCTTTAACCCTTTCCCAAGCTCTATCTGCTAGCTCTCTGTCTGCTTGATGTCGTTGGGTAATATCAGTATTCTTTGAATAAGCTATTTAATGTCTTCTACAAGCTGCATCCAATAGATTTATTCCTCTATCTCCCCTTTTCAATCGTTTCTCAAGCTTTGTTCCAGGTCCACAAAATTGGTAACCAGGAAGGTGAAGTTCAACCGGTAGTGAATTAATTAATTTATTCACTAATCCTCGTCCATGAACGTTTCTCATGGGAATGGGTTTATTTTCCGTGTATACAATCATTTTATAATTTTTTTACTGCAAACAAATCATCTATAAATCAGTAAACTGTTTTTTTTTAAATACTCAGTCGTAAAGATGCGTTTAATAAAGCAGCGAACTAATATTTGAGTAAGAAATCTAGATTTCACATATAGTAATCACAAAAATACAAAACATAGCTCTTTGTTACCCAATTCTATATGGGCTTTAATAGTGGGCCCATCTAATTGTGGTAAAACTAATGTTATGATAAGCTTAATAGAAAGCCGCAATGGATTAAAATTTGAAAATATTTATTTATATTCAGTCATTATACCAACCAAAACATGATTACCTACGACAACTTATTACTTCCATAAAGGGTATGGGATATTACACATTCTCTGATAATAATGATATTATCAATTCAATTCAATTTATTTAGTTTTATAATATTTACACTTTCGTTATACTTATAAAATACTATGTAAGAGTTTAAGAGTTATATCCTCTTCTACTTTATAATAGTTAATGATTTGCAAAATTGATTTCTGAGATTGATATTTACAAGTGGAGGCAAAAATTTACAAAAAACCTATATGAATATTAATTTCATTATGATAAAACTTAAGACTACTTACAGACTAACTATTAATAGGTAGCACATCTCAAATTAAAACTTTGGTTCAATATTTCAATCCTATAGATAACCAGTTCCACTTTAGCTTGTTCATGGAGTCGTTTCGTAGAATAATAGAAGGGAAGATTTAAAATAAGTTTAAGCACTTTATTTTGCGCAATCTGCAATTTCTGCAGATGACAGCTGGCACTGGAGGCTCACTACGGCGCTCCATAGTATATCGCCGATTGAAATATTGACTTAAATATTAACATTTTGTTTTCTGGGCTAAGACATGATTTTCGATATATGAAGGGGTAGAGCATTTTGATCAATAAATTTACTTTACTTATTACAAATGGGATATGGTCTTTAAATTACATTTTTGTGTCTAGCATAACGCCTAAGTATTTAACTTTTTGTTCCCATTGAATCTCTATGTTATTTATAATAATGTTAGTTTGAGGAATAAAACATTCCTTGCGTTTCCTTGTGAAATAAATTGCCTGACTCTTATCACCGTTTATCAAGATTTTCCATTTATGAAAATATTTGATTAACACGGACAGCGCAGATTGGAGGTTTCTCGTGATATCCGACGCTAAAATTTCTGAGCTTAAAATCGCAGCATCATCAGCAAAAATTGATATTAAACATTTATTTAATTTTGGTATATCATACGTGTATATATTATACAATAATGGTGACAGACATGACCCCTGTGGGCAGCCGGCTGTGATTGGTAAAACTGTTGACGAATGAGAATTTATAAAAACTTTAAACGTTCTATTTTGTAAGAAGCTTTGAATAATTTTAATAAGTTCGCTTGGAAAATTTAGCTTGACCATTTTATATATTAAACCGTCATGCCACACGGAATCAAAAGCTGCCTTAATATCCAAAAGGATCATACCAGTAGACTTTTGTTGTTCAAATTAGATATAATTTCTTTTTTTTATCCGCTTAAGTGGATAGATTGTGTTGTGTTCCCTACGAAACCCGAATTGTTCTGAGGGAAGTTCTACATTCTCATCAACAAATAGTGAGAGTTTCTCGTTAATGACCTTTTCAAGGATTTTACTGACGGACGATAGTAGACTGATTGGCCGGTATGAAAAGGGACAGTCAACGGGTTTGTTGCTCTTTCTTATTGGTACGACCTTTGCTTCTTTGAACTCTTGAGGAAAATAACCAAGTTTTATGCATGAGTTCACAAGAATAGTTATATATTTAACACCTTTTTTTCGCAAAGCCTTGAGGCATCTGTTATTGATGCCGTCAATTCCTGAAGATTTTTTGTTCTTCAAAGTTTTGATAATGTTCGATATTTTAGACATACTTATTTCATTGTGCCCCGATTGGCTTATATTCATAGATTGAAATAGCTCCAGACGGTTTCTGACTTCAGTAATAGTGGTAAAATCTCCGAGATTTGAACTAATTGAATGGTTTGCGGCAAAAGTTTGGGCCAATAAGTCAAATTTTTCAGAGTTTGTGGTGAAACGTGTATTATTGTACTTAAGCACAGGAATTCTATTGGACTTCTTTCTTAAGATTTTGGATAAGTTCCATAATGGAGAGGACCCTTTATCTAATTTAGATAGCATTTGATTCCAAGATGAATTTCTGAACTTTTCAATTTCACAATTGATTTTTTTTATTTAGAATTTTCAGTTCGATAAAGTTGTTTATATTTCTATATCTTTTTCATATACGCCGGTGTTTATTTCTATTTCTAATTAAGGATTTAATATGCTCTGGGAATGGTTTTCTTACACTTGGTTGCCGTCTCATTGGCACACTTATTCTTATTGCATCACTCACGACCGATAGAAAATTTGCTAACATTAGGTCAATGTGTGATGCGGTGTGTATAGAATTGTAAGATGGAAGAAAAAGGTGACGGTTGATGTAAGACGAAAATGAGGTCCAGTTAGCATGTCTAAAATCATAACAACGAGATTCAGTGCTCGAGAAATTGCCCTGCAGCGTTGTTTGTACCGGTAAATGGTCAGAGCTTAAGTCATTTACGACTTCAGCTGATGAGATTTGTTCAGTCATATTGGTCAGAAATAAATCAAGAGTCGAACTTTGCCTGTTTATACTTGAAGAAATGTAGGAGTGGTCATTTGGGAAAATGATGTCGAAATTAAATGAGAACTGTTTTTGAAATAATAAGTTTCCCCAACAGTTGGAACGTAAGCAGCCCCAAGATGAATGCCTACTGTTAAAATCACCACCAAGAATGAATTTATTACCTCTAGTGAGCTAATTAATGTCTGATGTGAACGTTTGTTTACGGCTACCGTCAGAACCCGCACGACCGACGGGGAAATAACATGAGATAATGTCTACACTGTCAGTGTTAATAAAAAGTCTGATGGCAATATTTTCAATTAAATTTGTATTCACAATAGAAAGTAGCTTGTGCGGAATATTTTTTTTAATTATAATGGCTACACCTCCTCCCCTAATATGTTCTCGGTCATTTCTATATACAAAAAAATTTTTATGATTTAAAGATAAGTGTGGTTTCAGCCATGTTTCAGAAACCAGACAAATATGAATATTACGTGTAATTAAAAATTGGAAAAATTCGATACTCGTATTTTTAATGCCTCTAGCATTCCAAATAACTATATTTATGTCGGAAATCACTACGACAGAAATTTGCAGGCTAGGTTAGTTATAACCTCAAACTGGTCTGCCGTACTCAGACAGTTTCTTAAGTTATTTATTAGCTCTAAAGTTAAATTCTTGATTTCTTCTGGTGAAAACAAATTATTGGAGTTGTTTGTAGTGTTAGGATTTGTTTGTGTGAATACTGGGGGACGCCAAGAAGATGTTGTGTGTGGTCTGGATTAATTTAGATTATTCGGAAAGATTTTTTCGTAATTGACAGCTAAGAAACCTGAACGTCCAGAACGGCGAGATGTAATTCGCATTCGTTCGCGCATTTCCAAGTAGTTTTGCTTGCTTTGACAGACATCAGAATTAGATTTGTGAGCTTCATTGCAGTTTGCACATTTGTTAAAAGACTCAGTGCAATCGGAAGTTTTGTGCGGTCCAGCGCAATTTGCACAAAAAGTTTTTACTTGACAGCGACTGGAGCCATGGCCAAACATCTGGCAATTATGGCACTGGGTAATTTTGGACTTATTTAATCTTTGGAAGTCCCATTTCACCTTCATGTATTCAATCACAGAATAGTTTTGTTTTAGTTCCTTCATTGAGATTGATTGTCTTTGGAAGTAGACTACATATATAATAATTTCAGTCCTGCCAGCACCTTTTTTCTGTACTAGCTTAACATCTAAACACTTGAGACCCAATTCGATGAGTTGGGTTTTGTATAATGGCTGGGTCGCGTTTGTCCAGGCCAAATAGTAGAGCCTTGTATGGCTTATTGTTTTTGTTGCATGAGTAAAAACTCGTACTTGTTTTGTAATGAATTGCAGATTGAATCCAAGTTGTTTTTCGAATCACAAAACAGTTTCAATCCTATTGATATTTTTCTGATAGCATAATTCGTCAATTTGCTTTGTTTACAAAGATCATGCAATTCTAGTGCCTTACACTTTAAGAGAGTGATTGGCGGAATGCGGACTTTGACCGGTGTCGATATAACTTCTTCATCCTCAATGTCATCTCTGATGGTTTGAAGCGGAGAAAAAAAAGTTGTTTGTGCGCGCACTGCTCGCTGCACCATTATTTGTTTTTGTTTTTTTATTGGTCATCGTGACGACTTGCTCCTTCACATCATTTTGTGCCTACGCACGTTTAATGTTGTTGTTTGTTTTTATGATATTTAGTTTTATGGCCGTGTTTTTATTTGTTGTAATGTTAGAAGCACAGACTGAAACACAATGTGTAACACTTTGACTTTAGATAAGAAATAACCGAAACACATCTATTCACGCCAAGTGATGGGTTGAGACTGATGAAGATATTATATCTGTTGATAAAGCCAAACAAAATTCAATAAATTAACGATGTGGCATGTGAGGATATTGATTCATTTTATTTATGTCAAACATACACACGCATCCCTAAACATCTTGTGCGTGATAATGCAAACATACTAATCGACTTTAAACAAGATGAAATGAATTTGAAACATATCTATAATGATCATGTTGGAAGTGATACGGGATTCAACGATTTTTATAACATATGTCGAGAGTGTTGGAAAGAAAAGTACGGATTTTTACTGATTAACAAAGATGATGAAATTCAACATGGACGGTATAGAAAGTGCCTTGAGGTTTTTATTTTGATTTAGTTAAACTTCAACGTTCAACAATAACAGACTTCTGTATCAATACTGTTCTATACCGGTTCCAAAGCTGTTCTGTCCTATTTCAAAGCTGTTCTGTTCTATTCCAAAACTGATCTGATTCAAAGCTGTTCTATACCAGTTTCAAAGCTGTTCTATACCGGTTCCAAACCTGCTATATACCGGTTCCAAAGCTGGTCTGACCTGTTGCGACCTATTTGCAAAATATTCTCTTCCAAATTTGGTCTGCTCCAAAACTCTTCTATACCGCTTCCAAAGCGAAAAATTCTGATAGAAGCTATATCTATTTGAAATGGAGGAAAATATTCTAAAAGAATTGATCAAATCGCGGAAAGTTTTACAAAGAAAATTTCAAAGTATAACGCTCGGAGAGGCTGAAACATCTGCGAAATTGGAAAAAACATTCAAACCTTTAACATACCCCTTAAAAACCCTTGTTAAATTGTCAGACGAGAACAGATATAGACCAATCCCAAATGCTTCTACCCATATTTCCAATCACCTAAAGAGGAAATACGATGGTAGTTTACATACAAGCACACCAAAGAAGAAAATTGTTAAAAAAGAAAATTTTAAATTTACTAAATACCTATATGCAGAATAATATAGAAGATGAAGAAGACGACGACGGAGAAGATGATGATGTAGTAAAAGGCGAAGAAGATGTTAACAACGATATATTTAATTCACAAACAGATGATAATGATTTTTCATATTTAGAAAGAAATAAAAACTTTGATAAAATATTTGGTCCTCATAAAGATGAAAATGGTATATGGAAACTTGGGAATGTGGATATAAAAGTAAATAAAGACAAAATAGTCGTAGGTAATCTGAATTGGGCACATACACCAGGATTATATGAACTAAGTTTTTATCAAAACCCTAAACAATATGATGCATCCGAATTGGAAATATACAAAAAGATTTTGTTAAATACAAATGCACATAAAAGAAACTATGATCCTAATGGACAACTTAAAGGAAACAGGGGAATAAATACAAAAAAATAATTCAGAAAATATTTAATATTACCCACACCGGTAAAGGCTTAATGAGCGTTAATCTTCAAAAACCTAACTATATATACTTGGACAACTCTAAGGAACTAGTAGATCGATTAAAGGTATTAATAGCATCACAATACGCTGGTAACAATAATCATACTAATGAAATTGTGTCGATAATTGAGGAATTAAGAGAAGCAAATATAATTGAGTAATATTAATGAATTTATAGTATGACTGTGGACAAATTTGGTCATTACTACAATCATATACGGTTGATTAAGGTGAATTAAGGAGAAATATTTCTAAAAATTTTGGAATTAAACTGGATGGGGCGAACTTTAATGCCGATAATAAAAGAATAATAAATTTGGCAAGACCACTAGAAGGAACAGATGCCGTTAACAAAACATATGAATTCACAAATCAATCATATGCAAGAATATTTAAGAAGTGTTAATTGTTAGAAAAGAAATCAAAGAATTGAAGAAAAAAAATTCTGATATATATGAGGTAATGATAATGAATGCTTCAACATACAATGGAAAAAAGAAATCAAAGATTTGAATAAACATAATTATGATATATATGAAGTAATGATAATGAATGCTACAACATACAATGAAAAAACGAGCGATTGTTAATGAGCTTCATTCCCAAGCACGGAAGAATTTCCTACGACGTAGAGTTATTATGAAAGGAATTGCTGATCGTTGCCAAGCAGATTTAGTAGAAATGGATAATTATTCAACTGTCAACAACGGATATAAATATTTGTTAACAGTTATTGATACATTCTCAAAATATGCTTGGGCAGAATCATTAAAAACGAAAACTGCATCTGAAGTGTCCAGAGCATTTCAGAAAATACTTAAAATGAGGCGAATACCTAAAAATTTACAAACAGATGATGGTAAAGAATTTTTTAATAAAGAGTTTGGCTTGCTAATGCGAAAATATTTAATTAATCATTACTCTACGTATGGTGTAATGAAAGCCTCACTTGTCGAGCGTTTTAATCGAACATTAAAAGGAATGATGTGGAAAGAGTTTAGTAATAGCGGAACATATCATTGGATTGATATTTGCAAAAACTTAGTTGAGCAATATAATAAAAATAGACAAAGAACAATTAAAATGGCTCCCATCCATGTAACTGCTAAATACGAAAAACTTCTTTTAAATACTGTTTATAATGATCTGAAAATATTTAAAAATTCACGGTTTCATGTAGGGGATTATATCCGCATCAGTAAATATTAAAATGTCTTTAAAATAGTGTATACATAACGTGACCATACGTCCCCCTTTGGGCGGGACAGTCCCGTTTTGAGCCTATCTGTCCCGCTGTCCCCAGCGAGTGCAAAAATGTCCCGCTTTCGCAAATACTGGATACAATAAATACACACAAAAAATAATAAATTCAGAAAAAAAATTTTATATGTATATTGATTACATACTATAGATAAAAAATACATGAGTTATTATTTTACCCGTGAACATATAATTTATTTGCATAGTTTTTTAAGCAACATTAACATTAACTCAATAGATTTTGTAATGCTAACAAGGGAAATCACCAAATTGAAAAAGCTTATAAAAACAGAAAAGTCTGTGCTGATCTCTTAGCTATATGTTCTGATGAAGATAAGGGAGAAAAACAGCCTAATAGACATATTGGCAATCATGTACTCTCACAAAACCGAAAAGCTTTTAAAATATGAACGTAATAGACGAAAGCTTTTATTCGCTTTGTCAGTGTATACATTGGCAATAATTGCTTTGGCAATAATTGCTTTGGCAATTGTTGAGTTTGTTGGAGACAAAGGTAAGAGGAAAGGAACGGGGAAAATACTTGCCCGTACTCGGCAATTCGTTTTGTTCTCTCATTCGAAATTTTTAAAGTGAAGTTTGCTCCAGAATGATTTGATGTTCTTCAAATAAATATTAGCAATGCAAAGTCAAACAATTTATTTTCAACGTTAATGATTGTAATATTACAAAAGTGCCTAAACGCAAGTGTACTTTTAATATTTCTTTGCAAAATAAGTACCCATTTATAAAACAAAGAAGTGGTGAATCAGACGTTACGTGTGAAAAATGTCGTACTGATTTTAGTGTTGGACATGGTGGTGCCAGTGATATTGAGAAGCATTTAAAATCGGAAAAACACAAGCTTTCTGATCAAGCTGCCGCTTCAAGCTCGTCAATGCTTTCTTTTTTTAAAAGAACAAATTTAGCAACTTCCAAAGACTTGGATATAGCTGCAGCGGAGGGTGCGTGGGCGTACCACTGAGTGCAAGAAAATCACAGTTTTCGTTCGAATGACTGTGCTTCAAATCTAATTCAAACATGTTTTGAGCAAAAATTTAGATGTGCCCGTACAAAATCACAAGCTATAGCTGTAAATGTGCTGGCACCTATGGCGATGGACGAATTGAAAGAACACCTTCACGAAGCCCGCTGCATATCTTTATTAACCGACGCCTCCAATCATGGCTCAATAAAATTATTCCCCGTTTTAGTTCGGTATTTTTTACCATACGAAGGCGTGAGAGTCAGGATTTTAGAGTTTCAAGAACAGCCCGGCGAATCATCTGATATAATTGTCGATTATTTGAAAGAAGTATTATCTTGCAATGATTTGAATAAGAAAATTGTAGCATTTTGTGGAGACAATACAAACTGAAATTTCGGAGGAAAGAACAGAAAAGGGATAAATAATGTTTACACGAAATTGGACCTATCTGTCGGAAGGCAGCTCATTGGGATTGGGTGAAGCCCATGTAGTTCATAATGCTATCAAAACTGCCGCAGATTGTCTCCCTGTTGACTTCGAATGCATCATTGTGAAAATTTATTCATTCTTCCACCGACACAAAGTATCAGAAACTTTTGGGCTACAGTAAACCAAGGTGGCTTGCTTTAATGCCGGCGCTTGAGAGAATTTTAAAAATGTTCCAGCCTTTGAAAACATATTTTCTGAGCATCGATAAATGCCCTACTATTTTAAAAACGTTTTTTGAAAATCCCAGCTCTGAATTGTGGTTATATTTCTTGCACGCACAGGCAGCGACTTTTCATCAAGCCATGTTGAAAATCGAGGGACAAAACGTGTCCGCAATAGAGTCTGCGAATGAAATTAATCGTCTCCGAGATAACTTAGAATTTAAAGAGAATTCGATTTACCTTCCTCATACCTTCCTTCGCAATCTACTGGTAACATTATAAAAAACTGACGTTGCTGTTGATGAGCAGAATGTGAAAACTGCGGCAGCGGATTTTTATAAGACAAGAAAAGAATACTTGGAACAGTGTTACCAGTTCAATGCACAACTAGCAGTATTTGAATGGTCCAATTTGACAAAAGTCCTTACTTGGGAAGACGTACAGAATGTGACGGATTTGCTAATCACACAAAAATGTTGTCAGCAGTAGCCAAGATACGGCGGTGTTCGATGAGTTTTCGCTTTTTTCCCGTTTCGTCACAGTTGAAAAAATCAAAAGCTGGAACGATCAGAATGTTGCTGCTCAAGGCCGTTGGGTGGAGCTGTTTAATTACTTCCGTGCTAATAATCTCAAGTGTACAAACTTTCGCAACAATTATTGAGTATGTTTTATGTATGCCTGGAAGTAACGCACCTGTCGAAAGAGTTTTTCCCTAATGAATAAAATATGGACAAGTGAAAAAACACAGTTAAGTGTGCCAGTTTTGAAAGCTATTTTAATTACTAAGAATAACATTAACAAACAATGTAATCAGCTCCATTCCTAATTGAAAACTAGACCCGATATTTTAAAACTAATTTGCTCTGCTGACAAATATAAAACAACTGCTTAGACAGAAGATTAATTTCATAAATTAGATTTATATGTATTCTCTCCGTTTTTGAATAAAATTAAAATTTAAGTAATTAAATAATAATAACTTTTTTTTTACAAAATTCCGCAGGCGTCCCGCTCTGACCAAAAATATAAATGGTCACATTAGGTATACACCGAACTGGACCACAGAAATATTTAAAATCAAATCAATACAAAACACATACCCAATCACATTTTTGTTGGAAGGCTATCAAGGAAATCAAATAAAAGGAGGATTATATAACGAGGAGATACGATTCCCTAATACGTTTTTGGTGGAGAAGGTATTGAGAACTAAAGAAGAAAAATCGTTTGTCAAATGGTTGGGTTTCTCAAGTCAACATAATTCTCGGATAAGTAAAACAGAAATATTGTAATTTTTGGGAAAGAAAAAATATTAAAAATAAATTTATTTAATTTAAAAAAAACACCACAGAATTATTATTTCATTAACGGTCCAACCTTCACAATGTCAATTACTCTAGCATTAAGCGGAAATTCTTCACTTTGAAAAGCAAATTACTTCCCATCAATAGGTCTTTCAGAAGACTATGAATGTTGTTTGATTGATTTTCACTCATATAACTGTTCCCAACGTAGATTATGACAATAATTTATTCCATATTGGAGATTACGTGATTGAAATACCAATTGGATCATATGAGTTACGAGATATTGTTGAGTATATTACTGCTCAATATAAAGCAGAATATTTTAATAAATCGATTGTGGCTGAAGCCAATAATAATACTTTATAAATTGAAGTAACCTCCTCACACGACGCAATTTTTTTCGATAGTGGGCGCTCTATTGGAAAGTTATTTGGTTTTGGAAACGGATTTTTAACGGCTGGTATTAAACACACATCAACTCTTCCTATAAATATTTTAAAAGTTAATGCCATACAATTACAATGTAATATAGTAAGAGGATCATTCATTAATAACTCTTCAGCACATATACTTCACAAGTTTGCACTGGATGTTCCTCCAGGTTATAAATTAGATGTTAACCCAAAAAATCTAATTTATTTGCCAGTAAACGTCAATGAAATAACATGTCTTACAGTGTGGATAGTTGATCAAGAAGGTCGCTTAATAAATTTTCGACGTGAAGAAATAACTCTTAGATTGCATCTCAGACCAAAGAAAAAATTATAATTTACAATAAAACTCAGCAGAGAAAAATTAATAAAGACACTCCTATAAAAACTATCAACGCTATAAGACCACAATTAACAGAAGAAAATAAAGCATTTTTAAAATTACTCAAGCTAAAAGTAAAGAAGAATGTCTGATATACTCAATGTAATTGATAAACCGTTTTCGGATGGAAACATAACAAAACAAGATTATCATAGCTATGTTCCATATATACAATCATTTAAAAATAATGATGAAATTCGAATTACCCTACAAAATCAAGATTTATATGTTCTTCCATCTGAAAGTTATTTATACATAGAGGGAAATATGAAAAATATCAAAGGTGAGGGATCCCCAAATACTCGTCAGAGAAATAATTGTATTGTCCACTTATTTGATGAAATACGTTATGAGATTAATGGTGTTGAAATTGCTCGAACCCGATACTTGTGGATGTCTAGTACAATGAAAAATTATGTTTCATTAAATGAATTTGAACGCAATATGATGCGAAATGCTGGCTGGAGTATTTCTGAAGACCTACCAATGCATTCATTTAATTTTTATATACCCCTTAAACTATTAATGGAATTTGCTGAAGAATTTAACAAAATAATATTAAATAGCAAACACGAACTTATTCTTTTGGGGGAGCTCAAGTGATGTGAATGTATATTACTCAACAGATGCAACTGAAAATCTTCAATTGTCAATTACAAATATAACATGGAGAATCCCACACGTTCATCTATCCGATAGTAGAAAAATTCAAATTATGAAGATTATTAAGGATGGAACTTCTCTACCCATAGCATTCCGCAGTTGGGACTGTTATTTTAACCCCACCTTTCCAGGTGGAAGAAGTCATAACAGGAATGTTAAACTTTCAATTAACAGAGAAAGACCACGATTTATTATATTTGTTCTGGAGAATAATGCTAAATATATACATTCTGATTTAAAAAATATAAAAGTTCATTTAAATTCAGATTCCGATCCATATAATGATTTAAATTTAACGTTCGGAGAGAAAAGATATGCCATTTTATATGATATGTATGCAAGATTTCAACAAAATTACTGTTTAATTCTTCACGACCGTTTGATTGAATATACACCTTTAACTGGCATCGTTCGGAAAGTTATATGATATGTAATAATCGAATTATATATAATACTTACAATTTTCCAATGTATATAAAATGAATATGTAATAAAACATGTTCTTTTTATGTTTAAATTTAAAACAATGTTTTTATTTATTTATTTCTTAAAGACAATAGACTTAATTTCTATTATATACTTTTTTTACATAATTTATATATTATTTATGAGTGCTGCTGTTTTCTAATTCTAACTCATTTATTAACATATTTAATTCAAAGTCACCATTCCCAGTATCCAATTGGTAATAATGCCAAGCATATGTATTTTCATTATCTGCCACTACATTACGCTTGGTGTCATTAAAACTTAAAACTACTTTATTTACTTCATTAGTTAATATTGTATGTAATTTAGATGTAAATGTATACATACACGCTCCGATTACTTCTTTTGTAAATAAAACATGTTTATAAATAGTATCTATTTCATAGTTGTTTACAACGCACTTCTTAACACCCTTAGCCTTTTTCACATCTTCCTCACCTTCAACTAGATACGAGTATACTTTAGGCGCTAGACCTACATATTCTGTGATAAATTTGCTTCAGATTCATCTTTCATCATTCCCAACACTTTTTTATTCAAAAGAGGAAAATTCAAAGGGTTATTTTCGGAGTAGGCTGAGGTATCAAACCGTTCCTTGATATCATCTCTAATGTCATTATAAAAATCATCCGTTTTTATGGAGTATATGAATGAGTCGGTGTCAATATAATTAAGATTTATGTTATTACCAAATTTTGGTTTCATGTATGCGTAGTGAAAGTCATACATTTGCCATTTAATTGTTCCAGAACACAAAATCCTAAATAGATCGGCTTATTGTAATACGTCAGAGTTTTTTTCATTTGAATAGGCCATAACGAATTAGTAAATTGTGAGATGCTATTGAAATTTGGTTTCGAAATTAGTTCTCCTACCCCCAAATGGTTCCGATTAGTACGATTCCATTCGGTAACCAAACACACATCTTTCCTTTTGTCTAAATTTTCCATTGTCTTCCCGTATACTGCATTATTAAGTAATTTATAGAAATCTTTTTCAAACGCGTTCCTAGCTTTTGTTGTATATTCTGTATTTAAATCAATGTATGATTTCAACCATGATCTCTGATTGAATTGAAGAATACGATGAACTTTTTTAAAACCAATCCATTTTTTAAAGTTTTATTTGAAAGATCAGCCACCAGTTTTTCATGCTTACTTCCACCAATTATTTTGTTTTCTGTACAAAATGGCAAATCATTATGACTATCATGATAATTGTGGGGATAAGACAAATCAACTTCATAAATGTAGCCAATTTCTCAAATAACTGGCATGTCGCGTGGATGGGCGAAATTGTTAGTCCAATTGAATTCCCCATATGGAAATGATTCTGACATTGCCCATCCACATAAATTGTTTGCGTCTAAATATAAAATATATTCAGAAGGTTTTGTACGGTCGTAACTATTTAAATACTTATGGTTGGCTTTACTATATCTCTTACTACATTGAGTAAGACCACCTCGAATACCTCGTTTGATAAAGATACACATTTCCAAATCTGTGAATAACTCTAGTTCAATTTTCGTATGTTTCAACATAGCATCCCACGAAAGCCCTGGAGCAGTATAATAATGTGTTGGATCTAAGTTGTACATTTTCTTACAAACCTTTCTGAAGTTTTCGAAAACAACTGTAAGTATTAATACATCAGTCTTCAAATATAACTTCATGTAATCCCGAATACTGGCACAATTAAATGTATTCCAAATCTTCTGTGCGAGCACATAATCCTCCTCTGAGCATTTATCATTTAATTTGCTATAAAATGCTTCGATTGGAGGAAGATGAGTCTCATCAAGTTTTTCAAATGTTTTAACGTACTCATACGGAAAAACACCCTTTCGCCTCATTAGATTAAACTCTTCAACAACTAGAAAACTTTCTCGAATTGATTCTAAATCACTATCAGACAAATTTCTAGCCAATGCATCTAACCCAGCTGCCATAAACCTATACGAATCTAAAAATCTTAGCTCAACCTTTTGCTGTGTTTTTTCATATCGTATATTTTCTAGTTGGTTTCGAATATGAGACTCAGGAATGTTTTTCTCCATTTTCTCTGTACGCAATACATCTAATGAAAGGTCAATGTCCTCATCACTATACACTCGAACTGTGTGTGATAAGGAAATATATAATTCTTTATTAAGAGGTAAGATTTTTGTGTCTCCTTTAATATTTACTAAGTTTTTGATGAACAAATGACAATCATAAGACGAAAAATTGTGGAAGAATATTGGAATAAAATTTGGAACTTTATAATTTAAATTACATGAGCTATGTGCAGGTCCCCTGTATTTCCCTGATAAATGACAATAATCTCTTACAGCTGTTTCAACACCTAATGTTTCACCACAGATATGACAATCCTTTGAATTTTGTAAATTTTCTTTTTCTAAGGTTGTTAAGGGTTGCATAGGCACAATTTTCTCAAAATGATTTTTATAAATATCTTTACATTCCTGAACCAAATTTTTAACAAAATTCTCCCCTACATTTACACTACTATCACTATCCGTAAATATTTTAAATCTATCTAAATATTCTTTAAAATGACACTTAACATTATATGCATATGCACATGGTATATGCGTTTTACAAATTTGGAATTATTTTCACTCTCGCTACTCACATCTAAATCATGAAGTATACATTCAAAGTCCGCGTAAATAGAGAATGGTACTTCCATTTGTCTTTCAAAATGGGTATACTTCAGGACTGATTTCTCTTGTTCCGGCATCTTTACAATACATTTTCCACATTCTCTCTCCTTATGTATTGACATTCTTTCATGTGTATTTGTATGATAAAGACATACATTTCAATGATGTTTGATTTGAGAGTAGTCTAAAAGTAATAAAATAAAAAAATCAGTAATTTTCATAAAGCTTCCTTTTAAATATTATTATAATTACCTAGAAATATCATTTATTAGAATGTAATGAAAATTTTCTCCACATTCACTTTCCAACAGCAATAAGTTGATGTGAAACTGCTTTTCATTCTTCGTAATATAGTATGGACCAATCACAGTCTTCAATTTGTTGTCATATCCGAAAACATTTACGCTAACATCAATATTATTTTTTTACGTCTGTCGGAAACTTCATTGATATAAAGTTCAACGTTCTTCCACCAGCTAGATTGATAATATCATCAGAAATATTATTAATTCCATATTGTGAGGGTTCATTTGGCTTTTGACCATCTCCATTGTGAAAGGCTGCTATTAAGCACCACTTGAAACAAAATACATCTTTATTGATGATATTTATACATGCTCGTTTATATGGTAGCGTTTCTGGAGTAGGGATGTATTCAGACCCCGTCAATCGTGACGCTTTATTGATGTTAACATCTACCCATTTTACTTGAAGAAGTGTCCAACCTGGGTCTCTCTCTTGAAACTCAGACATTTTACTTTTTACACTTTCTACTTGAAATTCTAATACACCATCACTATCATCTGCTCTCCATAAACGCATCATTTCAGTGATGTGGTACATATCCGTTTCTGGTTTTAGTGGATGTGCTGGTAGCTTATAACGTGCTGTTAACTCCATATTAAATTTAATTATAATGTGGTCTGTTAAGCTATTATTCAATAATTTTTTGAACAGTTTACAACCTTCTTCTAAATATTTATCAATATTAAGGTTATGATCTCCTTTGGGAAAACGGTATGTTAATAGCCCATAGCTGAATATAAAGGGTCCGCCAAATAACTTTTTATTTTTGAAATGCTATAAAAAAAAACTACTGAATATTTTCTCAAATTTCTTTTTTTATTTGAAAGTACAATCCTTCCGGTTAATAATGCTGGCCATGCAGAAGCCTACACGATCGGTCCAATTTTTAAGCGCATTATCGATTGTGTGCAGCTGTATTTCACCAATGGCTTCACGAATATTGTCCTTTAAAGCGTCAATTGTCTCTGGCTTGTCGGCGTAACACTTATCTTTGAGGGCACCCCACAAATAATAGTCTAACGGTGTCAAATCGCAGCTCCGAGGTGGCCAAACGACATCAGCTCTGCGGCTGATAAAACAGTGCAACACGAAAAAATATAACCATATACGGACACCACTACGTGATAAAAGACCAAAAAAAAGACCCCTGTCTCCCAGTTTTGCCCAAAGTCCTCCAGGTTTTTTTTATGGGCCCCCAAAGAAGTGGGGCCTGGGTGACATTTTGCAAAAAAGTGATCATTTTCTCAAGCGCATATCTTGCAACCGCTCGGAATTTTGATTTACTCTCTGAGGCACAGTTGTAGCTTTTGTCATAAACAACAAAAATTGTAAACATATAAAATCAAAAAAAACTTCATCTTCAAGGTCAAAATCGCGAAAAACTTTAAAAAATGAGCGAAAAATCGCCCAAAAAGCGTTTTTTTATTTTCCGCTTTTACGAACAAATTTATTTTATGAAAAATGCGCCAATTTTAAAGCTTACAGCGCTGATTAAAACTCGAAAGTTTTTTAAGGAGACCGATCCAACTTCTTGAGATATAGGCCTTTATAGCTTGAGTATATAATCGTTTATATCTCACCCATTTCTTATCCGATCTGGTTGAGATGGGTATCATTGAGAAGACCTTTAAAAACGCTATAAATCTGTATGTAAATATGTTCAGTTTTATTATCTCATTGGGGCAAATTAAAAAAAAAAGTTTATTTAACCTCAATTTTTTAATAAAAATCAGGTTTTCTCAAAAAACAGCCCTAGTAAACTTATTTCTTCCTAGACTCAGTAAAAGACAACACTTCAAGCTTTTTTTAAGGTATAATACTCCGCATGAACCCTTCTAAGACCGGAGATAGTGAGGTTTTTCTAACAAAAGGAATTTCTGGGAGCCACAATTTCGCATAAAAACAATTGAAGTGTAAGAAAATAAGCGATTTCTTTAAAACAATTTTGATTTCCAAACCTTTAAACGTAAATAATTGACAGTGAGGAGGCCGAGTGTGTGAGTGCACTGTACGTTCACTGATAGTAAGTGCATTCTAATAAAAATTCTCAAGCTGGTAGGTGAGTTCCCGTGTCCAAACTATCAAACAACTATCTGGAAGCAAACATCTGCATTGAATTCACATAAAAACAACCCAAAATATAAAAAAATACCTGGAAACACATTGGAGCTCTTGACATAAAGATGAAATTGTGAACATATAAAATAAAAAAAAGTGCTACAGCATAATTCGCACACAACATTGGCAACTGACAATTTCAATATGCAGTGTGAAAATATTGATTTATTTTGCTACGCTTGCGGTCATCAAGCAGAAAAAATAGTTCTACAACATTGCAAAAGGAACATAATCTTTTAACTAGTGCATTCAAGAAAGCATATAAGTTGTTTTTCGAAGAAGAAGACTTGACAGGTGAAAATTACACACCTAATACAGACTAGAGCAAGTGGTGTTACTTATGAAGATCTATTTGATACCGATTATGAGCCCCAACAGGGAAGAGATGGACCACAACTAATAACACAAATGGAAATGGATTTCATTGTGGCCATATTGGGACTATTGAAGCGACTTGCCATATTTTTGACACCGTTTTTAAAGCAAAGAAAACTCACAAATGGTAATGTGAACTCTACGGCGAACCGCAAACGGCAGGCTGAATTTCAGAGCCTCTACACTCTAAATGATGACAATTCGTTCGCTTACTGCAACGATGTAATTGCTTTGGTGGTAATAATGGGAGTGATCTACATCGCTAGTGAGTGGAGATTATTTACTGATGGTTCTGTTCTGGTTCAGCGTTATGCACCAGAGTATTGGGAGGGGATCGAGACGCGGAACCGGAAGCAAGAGAATGGGTGAAAGAAATGCTGTATTATTTTGAGAAAATCGGCACATCGATGATATTAAAGCTGCATTTTCTTCATTTTCATTTTGACGATTTTATTAAACAACTCCCTACCGAATCCGATGAGCTAGGAGAACGGTTTCACCAAACCACAATGCCCATGGAAAAACGGTACAAAGGCAAAAAACTCGACGCATGGCTTGCAGAGGTAATATCAATTTTATTGATGCATTGTTCTGCATTCCTTTTTTTACTTCTTTTCTAACTCATTTCCGGTATGTTGTTGGAGTCACAACATCACCCTGTATGATGTTGATGAAGTATCTGAAAAAGAAAAAGCTGATGATGGAGGGCAGTCTGGAAGTAACGTGCCTGTGGACACCATAAGTTCTGAATCAGAGTCAGATTCGGACGATTTGGATCCACAACTTAAGAGAGTGCGATTTGCAAGTCCAGGGCCATCAACATTATAAACATAATACGAATATTATTTTTATTATTTTTGTAATAGATAGCATAGTATTGTAGTGCCATCAATGCTGAGACTACTAATCCCTACAACACTGAATCATTATTAATAAATATCCATGCTACTACTCTTTGTTATCACCCTAACTCTAAATGTCAACCCATACCACCTAAGGACTAAGATTATTAAAATCAGTAATAGTATAACAATGAAACCTGCAACATGCCTTTTCACTTACGGGAGAAGGCTTTATAGTATCTCAATGTTGAAGTAAAGAAAAAACAAATGAAATTAAAAAATTTTCGGGAAATTTTTCACTTTTGCGGCTATCTAAGGGCTACCTAAACGGTGTTAATAATCATTCCTAGGAAGTTCATAAGTTCTAGAAAGTTGTTTACTGAGATCTTAGGATCATTCTTGTAGTTGATTGTTTCCTTGAATTTTGAACGATTTGCTACCTATGGACCTGAACACGGGAAAAAAGGTAAAAAAAAATTGATTTTTTTAAAGTTTTTTGCGATTTTGACTTTGAAGATGAAGTTTTTTTGATTTCATATGTTTATAATTTTTGTTCTAGAGCTACAACTTTGCCTCAGAGAGTAAGTCAAAATTCCGAACGGTTTGCAAGATATGAACTTGAGAAAATGATCACTTTTTTGCAAAAATGACACCGAGGCCCCACTTCTTTGGGGGCCCATAAAAAAAACCTGGAGGACTTTGGTCAAAACTGGGAGACAGGCAAAACTGGGAACAAAAATTGAAGAGGAGGATATTGGCAACATTTGGTTTCAACAGGACGGCGCTACGTGCCACACAGCCGAAGCTAAACTCGATGTTTTGCGCCCTGTTTTTGAAGATCGCATTACACAGTGTGTAATTTTTTAAGTCATGGCAAAATAACCATATACGGACACTACTACGAGATAAAAGACCAAAAAAAAGACCCTGTCTCCCAGTTTTGCCCAAAATTATAAACAAAAATTATAAACATATGAAATCAAAAAAACTTCATCTTCAAAGTCAAAATCGCAAAAAACTTTAAAAAATTCAATTTTTTTACCTTTATTCCCCTGTTCAGGTCCATAGGTAGAAAACCGTTCAAAATTCAAGGAAACAATCAACTACAAGAATGATCCTAGGAATGATTCTTAACACCGTTTAGGTAGCCCTTAAATAGCCGCAAAAGTGAAAAATTTCCCGAACAATTTTTAATTTCATTTTATTTTTCTTTACTTCTACATTGAGATACTATAAAGCCTTCTCCCGTAAGTGAAAAGGCATGTTGCAAGTTTCATTGTTATACTGTTACTGATTTTAATAATCTTAGTCCTTAGGTGGTATGGGTTGACATTTAGAGTTAGGGTTGTAACAAAGAGTAGTAGCATGGATATTTAGTAATAATGATTCAGTGTTGTAGGGATTAGTAGTCTCAGCATTGATGGCACTACAATGCTATGCTATCTATTACAAAAATTATAAAAATAATATTCGTATTATGTTTATAATGTTGATGGCCCTGGACTTGCATATCGCACTCTCTTAAGTTGTGGATCCAAATCGTCCGAATCTGACTGATTCAGAACTTATGGTGTCCACAGGCACTTTACTTCCAGACTGCCCTCCATCATCAGCTTTTTCTTTTTCAGATACTTCATTAACATCATACAGGGTGATGTTGTGACTCCACCAACATACCTGAAATGAATTAGAAAAGAAATCTAAAAAGGAATGCAGAACAATGCATCAATAAAATTGATATTACCTCTGCAAGCAATGCGTCGAGTTTTTTGCCTTTGTACCGCTTTCCATGGGCATTGTGGTTTGGTGAAACCGTTCTCCTTGCTCATCGGAGTTGGTAGGGAGTTGTTTGATAAAATCGTCAAAATGAAAATGAAGAAAATGCAGCTTTAATATCATCGATGTGCCGATTTTCTCGAAATAATACAGCATTTCTCTCACCCATTCTCTTGCTTCCGGTTCCGCGTCTCGATCCCCTCCCAATACTCTGGTCCATAACGCTGAACCAGAACAGAATCATCAGTAAATAATCTACACTCACTAGCGATGTAGATCACTCCCATTATTACCACCAAAGCAATTACATCGTTGCAGTAAGCGAACGAATTGTCATCATTTAGAGTGTAGAGGCTGTGAAATTCAGCTTGCCGTTTGCGGTACGCCGTAGAGTTCACATTACCATGTGTGAATTTTCTTTGCTTTAAACACGCTGTCAAAAATATGGCAAGTCGCTGCGATAGTCCCAATATGGCCACAATGAAATCCATTTCCATTTTTGTTATTAGTTGTGGTCCATCTCTTCCCTGTTGGGGCTCATAATCGGTATCAAATAGATCTTCATAAGTAACACCACTTGCTCTAGTCTGTATTAGGTGTGTTATTTTCACCTGTCAAGTCTTCTTCGTCGAAAAACAATTTATATGCTTTCTTCAATGCACTAGTTAAAAGATTATTTTCCTTTTGCAATGTTGTAGAACTATTTTTTCTGCTTGATGACCGCAAGCGTAGCAAAATAAATCAATATTTTCACACTGCATATTGAAATTGTCAGTTGCCAATGTTGTGTGCGAATTATGCTGTAGCACTTTTTTTGATTTTATATGTTCACAATTTCATCTTTACGTCAAGAGCTCCAATGTGTTTCCAGGTATTTTTTTATATTTTGGGTTGTTTTTATGTGAATTCAATGCAGATATTTGCTTCCAGGTAGTTTGATAGTTTGGGCACGGGAACTCACCTACCAGCTTGAGAATTTTTATTAGAATGCACTTACTATCAGTGAAGGTACAGTGCACTCACACACTCGGCCTCCTCACTGACAATTATTTACGTCTAAAGGTTTGGAAATAAAAATTTTTATAAAGAAATCGCTTATTTTCTTACACTTCAATTGTTTTTATGCGAAATTGTGGCTCCCAGAAACTCCTTTTGTTAGAAAAACCTCACTATCTCCGGTCTTAGAAGGGTTAATGCGGAGTATTATACCTTAAAAAAGGCTTGAGGTGTTGTCTTTTACTGAGTCTAGGAAGAAATAAATTTACTAGAGCTGTTTTTTGAGAAAACCTGATTTTTATTAAAAAAGTGAGGTTAAAAATCTTTTTTTTTAATTTGCCCCAATCAGTTAATAAAAATGAACATATTTATATACAGGTTTATAGCGTTTTCAAGGGTCTTCTCAATGATACCCATCTCAACCAGATCGGATAAGAAATGGGTGAGATATAAGCGATTATATACTCAAGCTATAAAGGCCTATATCTCAATAAGTTGGATCGGTCTCCCTAAAAAACTTTCGGGTTTTAATCAGCGCTGTCAGCTGTAAAATTGGCGCATTTTTCATAAAGTAAATTTGTTCGTAAAAGCGGAAAATAAAAAAAACGCTATAAGAATTTTTTAATGTTTTTTGCGATTTTGACTTTGAAGATGAAGTTTTTTTGATTTCATATGTTTATTTGTTCTTTTGATTTAATATGTTCTTTATGACAAGAGCTACAACTTTGCCTCAGAGAGTAAATCAAAATTCCGAACGGTTTGCGAGATATGAACTTGAGAATATGATCACTTTTTTGCAAAAATGACACCGAGGCCCCACTTCTTTGGTTGCCCATAAAAAAAATCCAGGAGGACTTTGGGCAAAAATGGGAGACAGGGTCTTTTTTTTTTGGTCTTTTATCACGTAGTGGTGTCCGTATATGGTTATTTTGCCATGACTTAAAAAATTACACACTGTGTAATGCGACCTTCAAAAACAGGGCGCAAAACATCGAGTGTAGCTTCGGCTGTGTGGCACGTAGCGCCATCCTGTTGAAACCAAATGTTGTCAATATCCTCCTCTTAAATTTTTGTGAACAAAAATTCGTTCAACATGGCCCGATAACGATCGCCATTGACTGTAATTTTCGAAGTAATGCTCATTTTCGAAGAAAAATGGCCGAATTATGCTTCTGGACCAAAATCCGCACCAAACAGTCACTCGTTTTGGGTGCATCGGCTTTTCAATGACTGCGTGCGGGTTTTCTGTGCCCCAAATGCGACAATTTTGCTTGTGTACATACCCGCCAAGATCAAAATGAGCTTCATCTGAAAAGATGATTTTTTTTTGGCAAAATCGGCATCTTGTGTAAGTCGATCGCAGGCCCACTTAGTGAAGCGAAAACGCATTGGATCTTCAGTTGGCTTCAACTCCTGAACCAATTGGACTTTGTATGGCGTCATACCAAGGTCTTTATGCAAAATTTGTCTCAATGATGTCTCCGAAATGTTCAATTGTTGAGAACGACGGTGAATTGATGTTGATGGCGCTTCACGCGCACTTTCTGTCACAGCAACAATATTCTCGAGTCTACGCACTATTTTTGGCTTTTCACGCTTTGATTTATCGATGAGGATGCCAGTTTCTTTCACTTTTTTCACAAGATAACGAATATACGGAGGTGACGGTGCTTCTCTTCTACCAAATTACGTACGCAATTTTCGCAGACATTCTGCAACATTACCATGATTTTCAAAGTAATGTCGCAATATTTCCCAGCGTTGTTCAAGCGTATACACAACCATATTCGTTCAGCGGAAGGACAAAACTAATTATCTGTCAAATCAGACATAAGCTATGTGTTACCTTTCACGAAATAAACACTAGTTGAAAAAAAAACGTTAGAAGGCGGACCCGTTACTCTTAATTATATAAATTCTGATTCCAACCGATTTTAATACATTCATTTTATGCTCTTCTTTCGCACAATGTGTGAACCATTTTTCGGGTTGGACTTGTATATTGCAATCATCACATAATACACATGATCCTTGGCATATTTCTGGCTGCTGACGTTTACTAGGTGTAGAATTCGACTCCATAGCTGTTTGTCGCTTCCTAGTTGTAGCCGATGTTGATGGTGTTACCACTACCTCGTCCACATCATTTAGACAATCTATATTTTGTTGTAATTTTTGATGTCTATATATTCCTTGTTGGAAATGTTCTTTGGCATGGTTTTTCCTTTCTACGTTTGTCAAGGAAACATAATTGCAGATTTCGCATGGTGTATGTGCCTGCACATGGGTAATAAGACTCCTTTTGTTCACATAATAATTATCACAAATGTTGCAAGTAAACAAAGTTGTATTCATTTTAGATTTTTTTCAAAACCACACAGATCGACGAAACTCGAAGGACAGATTAGAGGTTCTATGCTCAACACGACCTTAACTTTATGAATGTAGAAAAACTCTAGTTTCAAGTGCTTTCTGTAAGAAAATGTTGTGTGTTGGAATTTAACACCATCATTGAAATCAACTACCTAGATATTATTTTCTTTAAAAGAAATGTAAAATTAAATTAAAGTGGAAACAAATTTATGTACTCCTTAGGACAACATATTGTGAAATACGACAACACACAAAAAAATTCATCTGGTGTAACTCAAATGATTTCCATTAATTTTTTTATAGTATATAATATATTTTTGTTTTGTACTTACGTGCTAGAAAAGTGAATAAATAAACAGCAATTATATATTTCATTATTTTAATTTAATTTTGTTTATAATTTCTATATTATGTTAATATACTTAAATCAACATCTCTAATGTATTGGTCACCCAATTCATCAAATAACTGATCATTTAATTCTACATGTTTAATGATTTCATCAACAAATTCATCGTTCATGAAATCCTTATAATATCCCATTTGGTTGTAACAAATTCCCTCATCTTCATTTTCTTTATTTTTAAATAAATTTAAAATTTTTGCAATATCTTCATCTAATATAGACTTTAATTGTGTATTAAAGCCTATTTGTGCAGGGATAATTTCATCTAAACTAGCCCCGTTTTCTTCAGGCGATTGCTGCTTCAATTTAGCCATCTGGGAAGTTGATGGCTTGTGCAGCTCCTCCATTGGCTGTTGCTCCATAGATTTTTCCAGGAGCACCTTCTTTGCAGAAGGCTTTGGCATTGGCTGCTTCCATTGTAGTTGCAGCGAAGTAGTCGGCTTCTCAGGTCCAATCCCCATATGAAATGCCACATGCGCTTCCAAATCAGTTCTTTTTAGCTAAGCCCGTGTCATCACCTTTATTTCAAAGAAGTTTGCCTCTTGTTTCGATTAGTATTCTCCCAGACGCACAGTGGGCCAATTGCAAGCAAAGTGGTAGTAATATCAGAAATTCTAAAATAATTGTCAGATTATTGTAGAATGTACCAAATATTTGTTGGAGGGGAGTCAGGATTTCAGAATATTGTATCCAGGGTAGAGCCCTCTATTACACGTGTACACGGAAACACGTGTACACGTGAATTTAATTTTTGTTTTTTAAAACACGTGTATCGGGTACCCGCGTGTAATACGCGGATATACGTACTACACGTGTAATTATGTCACGAACATTTCAAAAGTTGTTAGAAATTTTTTTCATTTATTTTGCTTTTTAAATTTTTTATATATAGTAAATTTGTAACCAAAAGTTTTGGTGCAGGTTTAACCCTCTTCCTGTTATTCAATCAAACTGAAATTGGAATTAAAAAATTAAATTTTTTTTAAATAAGTCAAATTTAATTATTATAACGCAAACTTAGCTATGAAAATAATAAAATAATAGTGAAATTAGAAAGTTTCTTTAATATATTGTATAATATTTAAACATAAACAATATGTGATGCAACAAAATATTACATAATTTATATGACTTTTAAATATACTACAATTATTATAGTAATAACACTGAAAGATATAAAATTTGTTTTCTAAACCTGTTATGATTGTTTATAGTGTTTATGTGAGACATCTTCTTTTAAAAGTTTTCGATTTTGATACAAAAACACTAACAAGTTGACATTTTCAGGGAGTAATGATGCTCTCTTTTTAGCGACAATATTGCCAGCTGTAGAAAAGCAACGTTCTGAGCTAACAGAAGTAGCTGGTATGCACAAATACTTTCTGGCTAATAGAGCAATAGATGGATATTTATCTTTTTTAAATTTCCACCACTCATAAGGATCTAAATCAAATTTCAATTGAGGTTCGGCAAAGTATGCTTCCCACTGATTTTCTATATTTGATGTTGAATTATCATGCTTTTTGTATTAAAATTCCAAAGCAGTTTTTTTCTTTACGACTTCTTTTTCTCCTACACATTCAATTGGAGCAATTCTTTCAGATAATTCCTTTGCCGTGTTTCGTATAGCTACTTTAGAGTCATAAAATTCGTGATCCAGATCTTAATACCTTGGGTCTAACAGAGAAGCAATTTGGCTCATTGAAACTAAACCTTCAGAATCGTAATCTAATTTAAATCGTTCTCTTATGATATTATTTAGGTTTAGTTTGAATTTTTCTATCAGGTGAGAGTCCTCGTCATCATGTGTCATATGGTGTTTTAGTAACCTGTCTAATATTGGCAGAACCATAGATATACAAGCATCTTCACTACAAATAACCAAAGTTGCCATTTGAAAAGGCTCAAGGACTTTTGTAAGTTTCTCCATATCTATCCACTCACTCGCTGAAATCTCAAGCTTCTTTGCTATAGTAGTACTTGTGATGTTATGGTCAATTAAAACGCTCATCACTGGATTTCTATTTTTCACAAGTCTATCAAGCATTAAGAAGAATGAGTTCCAGCGAGTCTTGCAATATTGTAATAGTGACGACACTGATCCTATTCTTCTTGGTTTTTTTGTAAGGCATATTTTGCGACATTGGAGTGCTTGAAATGGCCCACAGTTTTACTTGCTTTGGTTATTAAATTTTGAATATTTTCAGAACATAAAGCATCGTTAATAGTTAACTGTAAAGTATGAGCAACACAGGTCGAAACTGATTATTCCTGAACATTTGTAATTGATTTGACTGCTTTAAGAACATTAGCAGCATTGTCAGTCACGATTGTCATTATTTTTTCGGTAAGGTTCCATTTACTAAGTATATCAGACATTTTATTAGCGAGATTTTCTGCTGTATGTCGTTCATCCATTTCAGTCGTTTCTAAAGTAAATGTTTTTCTACTCCATGCATCGTCAATGAAATGTGCTGTCATGGTTATATAAGAATGTTGAGCAACTGATGACCAACAATCTGATGGACAAGCTACCATTTCAGTTTTATCGAGTTCTGTTTTCATAGGAATTTCAATATTGTCTCTAAGAACTTTCAGTCCCTTTTTTGGAGCTTCTTCCTTCAATGGCTTGTAATTTGGTTGCACGACCGACATGAATTGAAGGAAACCCTCGCTTGCACAAAAAGAAATTTGATTAATTGCAATCATTTTTGCTAAAGCTTGATGGATTTCGCCGGTTTTAACAGGTGAACAGTCATTTATATTAGAAACTGATTTTCTCTTTTGAATTCTTCGACGATTCAGTGATGAAGATCCTGCAGTTGATTCAAATGAAGTTTGAGTGATATCAGTTAACTCCTGATGGGCTTCTTGACTGAATTCACTACTATCAACATCATCTTCTGATCTGTAAATAGTAAAAAGTCCTACATTTGGATTTAATATTCCATAAATGATGTTTAATTAGATTAACGTTCCACAATTGTCATGCTTGCTAGATTAATTTTATTTATGTTTAATTTTTTAATTTATTATTAGTTTTTTATATTATTAAAGAGAACACATAACAAATAAATTAATTCAATAACACAAACATCAATGTTTATTTCTATAAAGTCTTTAAAAGGATATCATTCAGACGTTAAACTTATATTTGAAGAATTGAGAACAAGAGAAATATGTAGAACCTAATGCTTGACTTCGATGCTTTCAATTTATTCGGTGGTCGATTTAAAAAAGAAGGAACACAAAAAAGTTATGAATATAAAATGAAATTACCTTCGCTTTTGAGGTGATTGTGTTTGATTTTCCGAAACTCCGTGAACACCCAGTAAATGCCTCATCAAGGAACCAGTCGAACCACCGCGACAAGAGAATTCTTTGTTTACTTCGTCAATGCATAAGTTGCAGTAAGCTTTATCACCTTCCCGTTCTGGGTATTTCCAAACCCAACTCTTCATTTTTTCAATGATGTACGCAAATTTTAATATTGTTGCTTAAACTTTTTTTCAATATTCCTATTGATATGGCTTATCCATGACATACTTTATATCTTTAAATTTTACATGGAAACAATTAATTTGGTCGCCATATTAAAAAAATTTTCACTCTTTAACGTACTTTATATTTTTTCTGTGTATTTTACAATTGATGATTTATTTTCACTTTATTCTGTTTTATATCTTGGAATTTACACAGAAAGAATTTGGTCTTCAACTTAAAAGTAATTACTGTTAACGTACTTTATATTTTTGTGTTGGATTTAAAAAGCTTTTGATTTTAACTTTCTTTACTTTTGTCGGGTCTAACTTATTTTTAACTGTTCTGATATAGTTATTCTCTTTTACTTTTATTCTTTTGGTTTTTGGTTTTCGGTTTGAGGACTTTATTGGTTTTAGATTGTTTCAATTTTAGTTTTCAATTTCAAAGTCATATCTGTTGAATATAAATTTCTTATAATTACCCGTTACGAAGTGGTTGATTCACAGCAAATCATCAACTTACAAGTGTATCAAACTAACATCTATGTTATAGTGCTCATGTTGTTTATGCATGGTCCATCCTCGCGCTACAAGCTACAATAACATGAACAATATTCTATTGCACTTGCTGCCTTCTGTGTCAGTGTGGCAATGAAACATTGAAGGAACGCGGACAGCAAAACATCGTTCTCTGAGTAGTAATTGATGTGCCTGTGTATGTATTAATTTTTATACTTTTTTTAAATGTTTATATGCTATTTCATAGTACTTTCTTTCCTTTAATAATATTGTAAGTCTATTTTATGGATAAATGAATTGAAAATGTAATATACTTATATATTTATTTTTGTATTTAATACCAGATCTACGTGAATTGTTTTGATTATTTTTTTATTGGTACTATTTTTCTTTTGAAGTATTCTTAGTTTTTTTTATGTTTTAAGTTTAAAGATGTTGGTAGTTAACCACATTAAATAATAAATTAATATTTATATTACTTCTACATTAAAGACATCTTTTTTTCCATTATGTTTACTACATCAAAATAGCTTTACTTGCTTAATAACTTTGCAAAGAATATACATATGTTTCTATATAACAGTAGAAATATTGTATAATGCTTCATGTAAAACAACACAACAGTTGCTATTGTTTTTCACAAGAGTTGTGTCGTTCATGAACTATATAGTTCATTTAGGGTGACTAGACAGCACCCTTATGAACATAATGCACATGTTCGAAATGGCAAGTATGTTCGTAATTGTTATGTCTGGGCACCTTAAATGAACGAGTTCGAGAACTAGTGAACGAGTTCGACACAAGCCTATTTTCCACAATATTCTACTACTTGTGTTTTGATACTGTACTTGTTTGACGAAAGCAACTGTCGCACAGATGCACATATCTTATCTACAAGCGCTACAAGCTATCATAACATTGATAATATTCTACTGCACTCGGTGCCAACTGACAGTGTGGCGCTGAAACGATGAAGGAAAGAAAGAGCGCAATGCCACACAAGCATGCTCTCGAATGATTCAATTAACACTTCTCTCAACGCAGCAAGTGGTTGATCGTTGTATACCACACACGCGGTAGTTCTTTTTGTTGCCTTGATAGAAGTTCTACGTTGTATGTTCAAATCGTTCCTCAGCAGTAACTGCTTAAACATTAGTTGTGAATGTTAGGCTGCACTTGAAATGGGAACGTGTCATTTGAAACTGATTCAACTCAGCTTGTTTCAGATGTTTAGTGTATACATCAAGTACACGGGTATCTGCGGATATCCGTGTATTATGTTGCGTGTAGTACGACTACACGTGTCACGTGTACCCGTGTATTTTAAAACACGGTTCCGACCTGGGGCTCTAATCCAGAGGAAACATGGTCAACCGGTTGTCAGGGTGTTGGAGATGTTCAAACTTTTACGGCATGTAACTTCCAAGCTTGTATCCAGATTTTTGATTTTGAGATTCTACTAAGCAGCACAAACAAAAAACACGTAGAGTCTGACCGTTACCAAAATAGTTGAAATCAACAGATTAAAATGTAAATTTTTGCACTGATTTTGTTTAGGTTTTTGATAATAACCTGGTCATTTCGAGTCAAAATGCTACATTGCCTGGACTTCAACCAATTGTAAGTTTAACAAATTTTAAAATTTTTTAAAACCATTCGGCAACGGCAGCTTCTCGAAGTTAAAATATTGTTCAACCTTGAAAACGGAATTTTGACTGTAGAAAAGACACCAGTTTTTTCTTAAACATTTTGTGAAAAAGACATGAAATTGGTTTGGTTTTTTAAAGAACATGATTTGGGGAAGGTACTAAATGTAATTTAAAATAGTTTTATACTTTCACCTTACAGCCAGCAGTGGCAGAAAATGGCGAATTTTTTACGAAAATTTTCATTTTTCGGGTTTAGGAAAAGTTGGGCTGTTGATTTTTATACTTTTCTAAACCAAATTCTAGATTCAAATCCTGTTACCTACAAGAGAAAAAATCTTACGCATAATCTTGGTCAGAAAAGATAAGTTTTTAAAAACTCGAATTTTCTTAAGATTTTTTTTTTTTGGGAGTGGAAATCCCACACTTGTGTCTCTATTTCTCAAGGAATATTAATTGCATTAAATTCAACATATGTATATTAACTATACAATATGTGAATAGCAAGATACAGTGTTATGTAGTTATATACATCAAATCGAATTTGCATACAATTTTGAAAACAAAAATATTTGAATTTTTTCCCTAATTTATCCAAGAATGCAGTGCTGTGAGTTGAAGTCGGGTATATGCGCCTGGAGCTGATATCGCACAAATTTAGACGACTCCGCCTCAAAGATAAGCATCCCCATCAAACGTCATAATTTTCGATATTTACAATATCGTCCAATACGCAGACGTAATACGGTTGGCAGGCATACGCGTGATTCACATCGAATGTCAATATGGAGAACAAATCAAAGCGAAGAGCATCGCGCTCAAGTGAATGCCCGAGGTAGAGCGGTGTACAGAGAGCGGCGTGCACAGTTTAGAGCTGAATCCTCAGACAATCAACGGCCAAATTAACGCCAAGGCAGAGTTCCGCTTCGTCTTCGCGATCAAATGGAACATGTTGGCTTTCACTACGATCCTGACTGCGACTACAGCCTGCATGGTTCCATTGGAGCAATGGATATTATTTGTACGCATTGCAATGCAGCGACGGAGAAACAGCTGGCATGTGCTGCTCCGGTGGCAAAGTGAAACTGCCTGCATTGGAACCGCCACCAGAACCATTACATTCCTTGCTCACTGGAGAATCGCCGACATCTAAGCATTTTTTGCAGAACATTCAAGCATACAATTCATGTTTTCAAATGACTTCTTTTGGTGCCACAAAGATCATTAGAGATACATTTATGGCGACATTCAAGGTGATTACTTTGCATTGAATTTCCAGTGAAACATTTGACATTTTTAAATATTCCAACCATTCATCCAATTTTATTGCACAAACATTATAGATTCAGGGACAAATATACCATCGAGCAGGCTCGCTATTACCATTTGCCAATGATGACTATACATTTTTGCAAATATATTTTATCGGTAATGAAACTGACCAACTCAATCAACGGTGTACAATTGGGACCGGCACAAGGCGAGAAATCGTACTGAATTTGCAAAGATTTCTCCATGACCACAATGAATTGATTCGATTGTTCAAAATCGCGTTAGACCGCATGCCGTCTGATAACCATCGAATCGTCATCAGAGCAGACAAAATGCCGATGGGGCAGCATGCCAGACGATTCAACGCACCAACAATCGATGAAGTGGCAATCGTCATTGTAGGCGAACAGTTTGAATCGCGAGATATTGTACTGCACCGTAGAAACGAACAACTTCAGCGTGTTTCCGAGCTACACCGTAGTTATGATGCATTACAGTATCCGATATTATTCTGGAGAGGTGATGACGGCTATCACAACAATATGCGATTGATAAATCCAACTACTGGTAAATAATCATTAAATTTAAAAAGCACATTTTCTTACGATTCAACATTTTGCGTATTGTTCATTTATAGGCCAAGAAACACCGAAAAAACTCAGTGCGATGAACTTATATTCGTACAGAATAATGATTCATCTTGAAATGTCGCAAGCTTTTCCATCAGTATTTGGTTGACATGTATGCGAAGATCGAGACCGAACGTGTCAATTTTATTCGATTCAACCAAGCGAAATTGCGATCTGAAGAGTACATCCGTTTGAGAGATGCCGTAATGAATGATGCAAATGTGAATAACATTGGACGTCTGACAATATTGCCAGCAACATACATCTGCAGTCCGCGCCATATGCGCAAGATGCGATGTCATATGTGCGCCATTACGACAGACCGGATCTGTTCATAACGTTCACGTCCAATCCTCAGTGGAATGACATTAAAGACCATTTGTTCCCCGGTCAATCAACAACTGATCGTCACGACATATCAGCACGTGTATTCAGGGAAAAGCAAAAAACATTGATGAATTAAATTGTGAAACTTCATGTTTTTGGAGAAGTTCGATGCTGGATGTACTCCATCGAATGGCAAAAAAGAGCATTACCGCATGCACACATCTTGATTTGGTTAGTTCGCAAAATACGACCAGATCATATTGATAAAGTCATCTCAGCGGAAATTCCAGATGAAGCAATCGACCCACAATTGTTCGGCGTTGTAACAAAAAATTAATCCAACGTCACCATGCATGATTGACAATACGTGTTCAAAGCACTATCCAAGAACTTTAGTTGCTGATACAATCACTGGAAATGACGGATATCCATTATATCGACGTCGATCCGCTGAAGATGGCGGTAATTCAACGGTCATAAAAATTCGAAATCAAGACGTTGATGTCAAAAATTTTCGAAGTGATATGGCAGTTTTCGGGGTGGCTGATTACACTAGTCAACAGTCAAAATGTACTCCGGATGCCATAATTTTTTCTGTGTAGATAACCTTGACATGAGCTCGAAAAACGCAATAAAAATTTTTTTTTCGTTCCGTTTTTTTTTGTTTTTTTTTAAAATTTTAAAAATTTTTTTTTGGTTAATTTGTTTTTGTATGAAAAATTGTTTCAGCAACTAACAAATCTCGTCAAAATATATACTAAATGGATGGTAGTAGACCCCAAAACATAAATAATGTGCGTCTTCATTCATCGGCTAGCTACAGCGGTCGTAATCGGTTGTTGAATCAGGAATTTTACAAAATTTTACCGAAAATTTACAAGTGAAAGCCCCTTAAAGCATTTTAAAAAAATATTAATTCACAGAGTGCATTTTTTTTGTATTTTATACGCAATGTGGCAGGTTTTAGAAATCAAACAAGCTACTTTTTAAGAAATCCATCAATTAATAATGAAGTTGTGAATTTTTTCGCTAAAGCCCTCAGAATCTACTTTTTAGTTCGAACACTGCATTTTACCTTTGAAATTATCTCACTAGTCAACCAAATGAAAAAATGTCATATACTTCTAATGAAGTATTTTTTTCTGTGTAGATAACCTTCAGATGAGCTTGAAAAATGCAACAATCGCAGTGAGGGATGGCTCAATGTATGCGCACCTTTGCTGGTATGCATCACTTATAGATATTGCACTTGGGTATGTTTACAAAATAATAACGGAAGGTAGTAATGTCACTACGCAACAATGCGTTTTGTTGGTCACTCTGCTACCTCAGCAACTATCTTAACCACTACCTGTTGTGCCTGATTTTATTTTAGGTATTTAAGGATGAACATTGCCAAATATCACTTACTTTCGCAAGTAACCTCAAAATGAGCACACGTTCGCGAGGATTTGAATGCAACACCAATCCAAGTAATTTTTGTTACATGTGCGGAGAATACGTTTCTGAAAAAACAAGCGTTGTTTTTCACCTAAATTGAGAGATTCATTTGAAGAGAGCTTCAATTTACAGGTCTCAAACATAGATGAGCGGTGGACACCAAGTGCTCTATGTCCAAGGTGCTACGTACAGCTAGCTGATTCAAGGTAAGTGTAGATTACGAAATTCAAGAACATATATAACTTATTATTGAATTTCTTTCAGACGACAGTTGAGAATCATCATGCCAATGCTTTGGAGAGAACCGCTTTGCCATGTAACAGATTGCTACTTCGGTCTTAGCAAAAAAACCGGCGTGGGAAAAAATATACGATGGACTTACGCTGCTGTTTCAACAGTGCCTTTTCCAGTGCCATTTTCCGAAGAACCAGCGGACCCGCAATCATCCGTTTCAAGATGGGCATCTAATAATGAGGCGATAGATCCAACATCAGATCCGGAGACAGTAGAAACCACATCAGAATGCGAGTCAACATATACACTGCATGGAGGTCAACGCTTATGATCGCAAGCAGAACTGAACGATTAGGTTAGAGAACTGAAACTCTCCAAGGAAGATGCAGAGTTGCATGCATCGCGCATGAAACAGTTCGGTTTCTTGGCTCCTGGTGTAGTGACAACAATCTACAGGAAGCGTCATGAACCATACGCAAGGTACTACACACAAAAAGGCAACATCTGTTTTTGTAAGGACATTCGCGGATTATTTGGTGAACTCGGGTACTCTTACGATCCAGGAGAGTGGCGTCTTTTCATCGACAGCAACAAGCAGAGCCTTAAAGCAATTTTACTGCACAACGGCAACAAGAAACCCTCGATTCCAATTGCTCATGCCGTTGACACCAAGGAAACATACGATGTGCCTTAACTATAAGAGGCACGATTGGAAAGTTTGTGCCGATTACAAGGTGGATTCACAAAGTACTGTTGTTTTCTCTGCCTTTGGGACAGCCGCGATCGTCAACATCATTACACCAGGAGGAGTTGGACAGAACGAGTTAACTTCATCCCCGGCAGCGACAACGTGAAATATACACCACTCATAAAAAAGGAAAATGTTTTTCTCCCACCTCTTCACATAAAGCTCGGACTCATAAAAAACTTCGTGAAAGCTCTCAACAGAGATGGTGAAGCGTTCGCCTATTTAAAAACCATTTTTCCTCACCTTTCGTCGGCAAAGATTAAGGAAGGCGTTTTCGACGGCCCGCAAATTAAAAAGTTGTTGCAAGACCAACAGTTTGAGCACATTTTATCTCCAAATGAAGCTGCAGCTTGGAACTCATTTCGGCAAATTGTTTCCGGATTTCTTGGAAACAACAAAAGCTCAAATTACAGAGAGATACATTTTCTACACTCGCACTTGGACTTCTTTCCGGACAACCTGGGCGATGTGAGTGACGAGCATGGCGAGCGTTTTCATCAGCAAATGAAAGAAATAGAGCACCGATACCAAGGATTTTGGAACGAAGCTATGATGGGGGACTATATCTGGTTCCTGATAAGAGAAACAGACCTACAACAATATAAAAGAAAGACAAAAGCACATAATTATTTTTAATTTCAAGCTTTTCATTTTTGTGTTTAGATATTTTTTTTTAAAACTTTTTTATAATTAATTAATGTTGATACCCTTAGGATAATTTCTTGTACATATATCGAATTGTTTTTTAATTTAAAGTCATATATTTTTGTCACCCAAAAAATTTTTATTTTTTTTGTAATAAAAAAGAAAAAACCTTACCATAGACAAAGTTTTTGTTGTATTTTTCGAGCTCATCTGAAGGTTATCTAAACAGAAAAAAATACTTCATTAGAAGTACATGACATTTTTTCATTTGGTTGACTAGTGAGATAATTCCAAAGGTAAAATGCAATGTTCGAACTAAAAAGTAGATTCTGAGGGCTTTAGCGAAAAAATTCACAACTTCATTATTAATTGATGGATTTTCTTAAAAAGTATCTTGTTTGATTTCTAAAACCTGCCACATTGCGTAAAAAATGCAAAAAAAAGCACTCTGTGAATTAATATTTTTTTAAAATGCTTTAAGGGGCAATCACTTGTAAATTTTCGGTAAAATTTTGTAAAATTCCCGATTCAACAACCGATTAGCCGATGAATGAAGACACACATTATTTATGTTTTGGGGTCTACTACCATCCATTTAGTATATATTTTGACGAGATTTGTTAGTTGCTGAAACAATTTTTCATACAAAAACAAAGTAACCAAAAAAAAATTTTTAAAATTTAAAAAAAAAAAACAAAAAAAAAACCAAACGAAAAAAAGAATTTTATTGCGTTTTTCGAGCTCATGTCAAGGTTATCTACACAGGAAAAATTATCGCATCCGGAGTACATGAAATTTTTTTCATTTTGTTGAGTATCGATGAAATACAGCAATACCAAATGGGCCGTTATATAAGCAGCAACGAAGCGGTATGGCGCATTTTATCGTTTCCAATACACGACCGGTATCCCGTTGTTGTTCATTTGGCAAGAACATTGCTATATTCCACTGGGAATTCATCATCGAAAATATTTCAACGACGAAAGTAAGGGGAGCGTGTTGACGGTTATCCAAATATCCGTAAAACCGGACGCATTTACAACATCCATCCGAACAATGTCAAATGTTTCTATTTGCGTCTGCTATTAGTCAACGTGCGCGGACCAAGATCATTTGGTGATTTGAAAACTATTGACGGTCAGTTGTGTGCGACGTATCGTGAAGCATGTCAGCGATTGCATTTGTTGGAAGATGATATGCATTGGGACACCGCACTTCATGACGCATCAGTCACATCTCATCCAAAACAAATACGCGTACTATTCGCCATAATAATATCTACATGCCTTCCGTCAAATCCGCAAGAACTGTGGAATAAGTACAAAGACTACATGACCGAGGATTTATTGATTTTGGCGCGTAATCGAGCATCGGAAGCAGACTTGCTATATACATTAGAAATGTATAATGATGCTTTGATATTGGTCGAAGATCTGTGCCTTACAATGGCGAATAAGACATTAGCGCAACTTGGCATAACTGCGCCCAATCGTTCAGCGCTTGATATGCTTGACCGTGAGCTTCAACGTGAACTACAATTCGATTGCAATGAATTGCGTGCTTTCATAAAAGCTAACATTACCAAATTGAATATTCAGCAGAAAAATGCTTATGGTAATATTATACGAGCGGTTGACAATAACGCCGGTGGATTCTACTTTCTGGATGCGCCCGCTGGTACAGGGAAAACGTTTCTGATCTCTTTGATTCTTGCTAATACACGGTCACAGCAGAAAATTGCGTTGGCAATTGCTTCGTCAGGCATCGCTGCTACTCTACTTGATCGCGGCCGAACAGCACATTCTGCTTTGAAATTACCGTTGAACATCTAAGTCGTTGAAACACCAACGTGCAACATACCGAGGAATTCAGCAATGGCAAAAGTTTTGCGAGGAGCTGCAATAGTTCTATGGGATGAGTGCCCAATGGCTAACAAAAAGTCATTAGAAGCATTCAATAGAAGAATGCAAGATTTACGCCAAAATGAACAACTTTTTGGCGGGGCATTAGTATTATTATCCGGCGATTTTAGGCAAACTTTGCCAGTCATTCCTCGATCAACTCCTGCAGACGAAATAAACGCATGTTTAAAATCGTCAGTTTTGTGGAAACATGTTCAAAGGTTGACTCTTACCATCAACATGCGAGTCCAATTGCAAAATGATAGATCCGCAGCGGCGTTTTCGAAGCAGTTGTTGGACATTGGCGAAGGCAAAATACCAATCGATGATACCGGTTGGATCACATTCCAGAACAACTTTTGTACACTTTTACAATCGAAAGAAGAATTGATTGAAAGTGTATTTCCGAATATTGTTCAACAGTATCAACGCAATGATTACTTAAGTGAACGCGCAATATTGGCACCGAAAAATGTACACGTCAACGAAATCAATTTTGCCATTCAAGAAAAACTGCCAGGAGAAGCTACAACATATACATCGATTGATAGCGTTTTGAATCAAGATGAAGTAGTCAATTATCCAACTGAATTCTTGAATTCTTTGGATCCCCCCGGTCTGCCACCGCATCGTTTGGTCCTGAAAGTCGGTTCACCTATTATACTTCTACGAAATCTGAAGCCACCGACTTTGTGTAATGGCACAAGACTTTCAGTCAAAAATTGTTTCCAAATTTGATTGAAGCAACCATACTAAATGGCAAGGCAGCAGGTGAAGTTGTACTCTTACCACGCATTCCAATGATTCCAACGGACATGCCGTTTGAATTTAAGCGCTTGCAGTTCCCAGTACGTCTTGCCTTTGCGATGACCATAAACAAATTGCATGGGCAAACGTTTCGAGTGTGCGGCGTCAATTTGGAAGAACCGTGCTTCTCCCACGGCCAATTGTATGTCGAATGTTCGAGAGTGGGAACACCAAGGTGCTTATTCATTTACGCGCCAGGTGGAAAAACCAAAAATGTTGTATACCAAAATGTTATATAAATAAGTAATAGTTTTACAACAATAAATAAAACACAAAGTAAAAACCCTTAAGAGTTTTAATCGATTTAGGTGTAGCGAAGAGCACCGGGTAAGAGCTAGTACAATAATAAAAATAAAAATCCAACTTCAAACTTTTTTCAATTCGAGAATATGAGCACTTGCAAAGTGGATTAATTTTATATTATTTTGAATAGGGGATCAACTGTTGTTAAATTTATAAAAACATGTCTTCTAAAACAAAGTTAATAGTTGTGTGTTGTGCTGCCAACAATGACATATTATACGCAGTTATTGGCAAGACTCCACAATCCTCCAAGAATGTGTAAGAAATGTTCGAAAAATAATTATGTATATCTAAAACCTAATAGAAGAAGACGTATTCTGTCCAACTGTCTATAACATGTCTACCTGCGGTATTACAACAAGTCTAAGTAACGCATTCAAAAGCAACATTTCGGCCTGAATTTGCAGATTTTGTACTCTACCTGGAATGTACCCTACCTGGAATATGATAACCTCCCGTGAAACACTGCCGATCTGAATGAACTCTGTGTTTTTAAGCTATATTATGTCAAACGCTAATCAATGTTAAATCTCGAAATGTGGAAAAACCCGTATCTCGTGTTATATAATGTTTTCCCATATGCCAATGCGCAACTGTTGTATGGGACCATAGAGAAATACTTAAGAGTTTCCATTGCTCTCTTCGTTGCCTCTTCATGACGACGTGGTAGTAGGCCATTTCATAGAGTTTTATTTGCTGCGGTATTTTACCAATTTTACACTTTCGTTGGACGTAAAACAGACAGAAATCAAAGGGATTGTGTATTTTCGTTCAATACCAATAACATAAAACATAAATTAGCTGTCATTAGCATCAATAAACACTATTTAAAATTAGTGCCTGTCCTCTTTGCTCTCTCATTCTCCATCATCGGCCTAGTATCTTTTCGATCAGCTGTGCCATAGAATCCCCCTGATGGGACGTACCATAATGGGTGTGGCAAAGTACTTCGTTTTTCAAGTATACAGTTACGGTTAACAAACTATTGACCAGTATCATATTTCATTATTTATTTTGATATCATTATGTTTAATTTAAATCCATAAAATTGTTTGAGAAATAGTGAGAGAAGTATGAGACTTTTCCTATCAAAAAAATCTTTCACGAAAATTCGAGTTTGAGCTCTCCTGTCCAAGCCTAATGCGTAGGGTAAGAAGTTTTTTGGCATTTTAGTCTACAATTTTGACTTAAAAAAAGTATAAAAATCAACAAGCGGAACTTTTCCCAAACTCAAAAATTGAAAATTTTGTTCAAAAATCATGAACTCAAATGACTCAAAATGACGAAGTTTTACCAAAAAACTAAACAAAGTCAGTGCAAAAGTTTGGATTTTAAACTTTCGATTCCATATATCTTTGTAACGGTTAGAGACACGACAAACGACTGTCCGTGGTTTTTGTTTGTGCGGCTTACTAGAATCTCGAAAACATAGGGCTTTTAAATCGGTCTACAAGTTTACAATTTACATGCCATGGTCATCGCCATGTTGGTCTATTTTGACACCCTCTAGCAAATCGTACTACCTCTAACCACCAGATTCTGAAAGACTAATTATTCCCCTTCGAATACTTAGTAATACACTAAGAGAAAAATTGCACCTTAAAATCGAAGTGAACCATTGCTGAATTTAAAATATTTCAACTTAAAACAAACATTTCAATTTAAGAATGAACAACGTTAAAATGAAGTAACCCCACTTTAAATCAACAAAAAACAACGTCGAAAGTGATATTCGTCTTCAAAACAAATTTTTTTTTTTAAATTTGAAAACGTTCTACCTTGAATTGAAAACTAACATTTTTGATTTCTAGATCAACTTAATTTTAACAAAGTCCACTATGAAATGAAAATGTGTCACTATCGATTCAAAAAACAGCATTATTGATTTTAAAACTCACAACTTAAAACTAAAAACGAACAATATGCGTTTATAATGCAATAACCTTAAATTCACAATGATGCGTATTCAAATCAAAAACGCATTTTTAGAGTGAAGTGGCTCGTTTTTTATTTAACATTGCGCATTTGTAATTAAAAGTTGCGCAACTCTACAACAAAGTGCAACGTTATTGAATCGAGGTGGCAGCATTATCAGTACAGAGAAACAGAGAAAACATTAATTGTTTGTGAACGGCGACACATATCGGTCAGAAAAATGGTGTTAGAAAAAGTGAAAGAAAAGTGAATATTAAAACTAATATTAATGGAAAACGTAGATCTTACTAGTAGTATACTCGTTAGTGATAATGAAGGTGGGATGAGTGCATTGAATACCTTAGAAGGCATAGAGGAAATTCTTCTGATGAAATCTCTGGCAACTCGTTCGGTCTATAATGAAGACCTTGAGAATTTGAAATCCTTGCTACACAAATTCAATTTGATCGAGCTCCCGCCAACACTCCAAAGTAAGTAAAGTTTTTATACAAATAAACGACCCAGCTTTTTTGGTGCCGTGCTATATATCTTTGCTTCAAAGGTGATAATGTGACATATAGATTTTTGCAGTATATACAAAAGGAAGATGTCGTTGAGGCTATCCCTCAAATGGGACTTCGAGTGGAGTTTCAATAGACATTAAAGGCTGGCTCAATAGGGAGTTTCCAAATGTTTCTTCGTCATCGTCTTTAATCTCATCGATGAAACATGTTTTGAATATAGTAAGCATTTATAATTCTATGTAAGATATCAATTTTTGTAATTCTATTTCAAATATTAAATGTTTATTATATCTAGTTTAAAGGAATTGCGAGATATATTAACCCGGACCTCTAGGGGAAAAGTCTGTTTGGAATCGTATACACCATCTCGAAAGCTCGCAGACAGTAACCGTGACGGAATTATAAATATAATTCTGGAAGAAATTATTTGTAACGAAATTTCGCTTAAGCCGAATGACTTTCGGCATAATCAACAATATTTGTGAAATTTTTCCCAATGAAGCTATTGCAAAGGCAAGTTACTCCATTTTTAAACAAGAAGTGTTATATGGTTTAGCGTTTATATGATTCAATTCAACAGGAGTATTATTATATTCCACGTCAGGGGAAATCAATCCCAGCGGTAGTTGTACTACAAATACGTCAACGGCAGAAGCAACAAGATGAAGTTAGATCAATCTTTGAAATATCAATGATTAAAATAGACGACTCCATGGCTTTGGCGCTAAAAGCATCTCTTAGTAGAAATAGCTCGGACTGGCAGGAAGTCTGCGAAAATACGAAGAAAAGTCATTACTAGGGCAAGTTGTTCTGGCATTTTGCCAGAAAATGCTTTTATTGCATATTTTGCTCGAATTTATCAAAAACTACATATTTTGTATTAAATTGCTTAAAAATGCATATTTAGCCATACAAATGCATATTTAGATCATAAGAAAAACATAAAATATTTTTCTGAAATGCTACAGAAATAATTTTATTTGTCAGAGTGACAAATGAAGTGTGATATATGCTCTTCTAATTCCACACTCCTTTGTAGCCACTCTGCGTAATGATCTCAGCTGATGTTTATTTTGATTTTTATGCGAAAAACAACCGCTGTTCAATCCAAAACCATTCATGGTATTAAACACTCTTAAATCAAAAGCAGATTGAGGCTATATCCATCCTTTTTTATCTCACGTGCTTAATATGAGCCGAAGAATGTAGAATTTTTTGAATTTTGAATTTAACAATTTGCGAGTCCGGGCGGAAAAAAATATTTAAATTGTGCTACGCGTTGTTGAAATAAAATGCCAAAGATAACAAAAGAGAAAGTCAATGATTTTAATGACAGAATGGTGAAGGATTACCCGAACGTTCTAAAAGCAGATTCTTCAGTTCTCTTCTGTATACTCTGCAATTGCAACATTAATGGAGGTAAAACGCATAATGTGAAACAGCATTTCCAAACGATGAAACACAAAGCAGCTCTGACGAAAACTTCGGGTCCCAAACAATTATTATTGGCAGAGTGTTCAAGAGATCTTAATTCATACAATTTGGATTTGTGTAAAATGCTTTTAGCGGCAAATATACCATTGTTCAAAATAAATAATTCTGCTGTAAAGACGTTTTTGCAAAAGTATACAAATTCTCCTGTTCCCAGTGAGACAACACTGCGGACGAAGTATATGCCTTCAATATATGAAAGTGTCATTAACACACTTCAAAGAAAAGCAGCCAACAACAATATTTGGGTATCAATGGACGAAACCACTTTTTGCGAATTCATTGCAAATATTGTGGCCTGATGGTACGAACATTATTTTCTAAATATTTCGACATACTACTTACATTTGGTTAATTTTCCATAGGTATAAAATACGAGAATGTTCTACTTGTTGTTACTGATGCCGCCCCATATATGGTATCGGTCTCTAAAAGTATTATTTCCTAAGATGTTATTTATAACGTGCTTGGCACACGGATTGCACCGTGTTGCAGAATTTGTTCGTTTGCAGTTTTCCGATGTTAACACACTTATTGCAACCTGTAAGGCTGTGTTTTTGAAGGTATGTTTAAATATTTTTAACTTCTATAAACAGGTAGTATTACATTCTATTACTTTCAGGCTCCATCAAGGCAAAATTTATTGAAAACAATGTTTCCAACTATGAGTAATCCACCTACACCATGTATTACTCGATGGGAAAGTTGGATTAAGGCTGCAATTTATTATTGCGACAACTTCAATGAGATTTGTAAGGTTCTGGAACAACTAAATGACGAAGACGCCGAATCGATCAGATGTGCTAAAACTTTAATTCAAAGTACTTCAATTAAATCAGACTTGATCTACATTAAAAACTATTTTAAATGCATTTCTTCAAGCATCACACATTTGGAAACAAAAGGCCTTCCCATAACTGAAAGTTTATCGATAGTACAAAGTGTGAAAGAGTCAATTGAATGTGCAGACAAAAATAATTTTATTGACAAGTTCAACCAAATAATTGAAGAAAATACGGGAATAAAATCATTAATTAAAATCAAAAATAATATATATTCAAATAAAGGAGAGGCAGATGAATATGTTGAAAATGCTTTCTTTTAAGTTTGCACCTGTTACCTCCACGGATGTTGAACGCGTATTTTCAATATATTCTACAGTTCTTTGTAACAACAGGAGATCATTTATATTCGATAATTTAAAAAACCATATGATCATACTTTGTAATCAGGATTTATTTTAACAAAATAAAAAATGAATTTTTCTTTGCATATTTTGCCGTTTTTAAAAGCCTTTTTTGCCACTTATTTTCAGCTTTTTAGAGCATATTTTCACTTGCTCTAGTCATTACCTAAGACAAGAGGATGTAAAAAGTCTGAGCAATTATGATTTTCTAATGGCTTGGCCGAAATATATGTGCATTGTCGAGCTGCAGAACTTCTGAGTAAAAATTTGATTAATAATATGTTTTAATTATTTGTTTTTTTTTAGATAAAAATCGACTCTAATATTCTTTATCAAAATAAAAAATATGTATTATATTCAAAGTGGGACAGTTTCTAGGAAAAAATAAAAATATACTTCGGTACTTCGCAAAAACTACAGAGAACAAAGGTATATTTAAACATAAAAAATAGAGGAACTTTTATTGACGACTTACAATGTTTGAAGAAGCTGACGACCATATACTCGCAACACAGCTCACTACAGTCTTACAGTCTTCGACACGTATCCACAAGCGTGTGTAGCTTCTTGGGTTTTTTTTATTTAAAAGAGGTATTGTCATATGTTCACTAACGCATGGAATTGGTCCAACGCTGACTCATACGTTGGCACGAGCATTTCTGTTCCCTGTTGGGCGCCACTGTGCCATATGGCCACTACAAGTGCCGGTGCGACATTATGTCACATATTCTATACAGTGAGGGTACCACAACTCCTGGCACCACTTAGGTAGGACCCTTTCTGGCCCTACGCTGGGCGCCATTATGTCATATCCACCAAATGCATGGAACTGATTCCTCCAGATTCTCAACTGCGCTGGCATGCTGGCGTATTGCGCGGCTAGAGCTCGCCGGACGGGGTGGTCGTTGTTGATCCTTCTCTGGTTGCGATGACATAAACATTTCTAAAATCATGCCAGCTAGGCTACGGTGACCCACCGAAGCCATACAAAAGTGAAACTTCCGAAGAAGGAAAATAATTAAAAATATAGAACGAAAAGAAAGAAAGGAACCTTCCACAATAACACCTTGTCTCAAGAAAATAAGATAAACAATAACAACAAAACACATGCATACCAAAACTACACTGCACTATGAACATCGCTGAACTTTCGTTGTCGACTGATGACTTGTCGACTTAGGCATCTTCACCCTCCCAATACGGAGAATTATCTCCACCGTGACATCGTAACCTTTACTTATGTATTTTAGATGTCCCAACTTAATAAATCTGTTTGGGATTACACACTCACTTCATCTTATGCCATTATCTACCTGTTTTCTTATGCCTGCATCATTTCAAAACTATTGATCATTTCAAATTTCAAAATCATAACAATGCATAACAAACTTTATTGAAACTACTTTAGTGTCTAGATTCAATAAACTTATTGGCATAATTAAACAAATATTTAATCGCTAGTACTCTTGAGGTACTTGAAAACTTAATAGATAATATTTCACATGATATGCAAATCATGTCAAGCACTCATAGTTCAAATGAAAATTTAATTTAATATGACTGCGAAAAATCAATCGCATAAATCGTAAGCTTTTTTATAAAGACGACTATATTGGACTCGCTTGGCCATTCCCTTCCTAGCAATAAGATCTCAGAGCCTTTCGGATGGTCAGGATATTTCTTTTCCCTTTGAACTTAGGCTTTTGTTACGCTGACTTTCTATTTAGTAGGGGAAAGAGGGCTCTTCCGCAGCGTGTAGCTTTCTCACAAGCATTCACAACATGCTCTTTATATGTAAGGTGTTTGTCCAATATTACTCCAAGATATTTTATTGAGGATTTGAATGGGATATCGGCGTTTTGAATACGTAATGGGATACTCGGTGTTCTTTTAGGAGACTTATTAAAAGGGAAGATAATGGCTTGGGTTTTGTCTTCATTAATCTTTACTTTCCACTTTGTAAAATATTTTCCGATATGTGTTAAAGATTTTTTCATTCTTTTGACAATCGCATTAGAATTTTTCCCAATTGAAATGATTGCAGTATCGTCTGCATATAGGGCGGCTGTGGTATCCTTATGCAGTTTAAAATCCGAAGTGTAAATTGAATATAATAAAGGCGATAGTACAGATCCCTGCGGTACACCCGCAATGATTTCCTTGCTTGCGGACTTTTTGCTATCAACATCAACGACAAATGTTCTGTCCGATAGGAAACTTTTTATAATTTTTTGAAGATAAACGGGATATCCAAAGTTGTTGAGCTTGAAAACTAGACCATTGTGCCAAATAGAATCGATCGCTTTCTCTATATCAATAAATAAAATACCAGTACTCCATCGTCGCTGTTTATTATGAAGGACTAGCTTTTCAATTCTTTTGATTTGATGAACCGTAGAGTGCTCTTTGCGAAATCCAAATTGTTCATCCTTTAGAATCAAATTATCTTCGGTAAATTCAATCATTCTATTTAGAATTATTTTTTCAAAGACTTTATCAATGCAATTTAGCATACTGATGGGTCTGTAGCTATTTGGACTTTTTGGATCTTTTCCTTGCTTTAGAATCGGTATAACTTTCGCATGTTTAAATATTTTTGGGAAATATCCATGTTTTAAGCAGCAGTTGAAAACATTAGTAAGTATGTGGAATATCGAATCAGGCATATTCTTCAGGACTATAGGTTTGATACCATCAATTCCTGGCGCTTTCTTGTTACCTAATGAGTGTGTAAAAAATTTTATTTCTTCAATAGATGTTAGAACTAATTCTGAATTCGTATCTATTGGGGTGGGGGTAATGTACTAAAATGATCGCGATATATATATGTATGTACAAATACGTAGGTATACTTTAAAACTTCAACGGTTAATGTATGTGCAAAAATATATAAACGAGGGTTAAATGATATGATTGGAAAATGTAAATGTAAAGGAAATGATATAAAAGAAATTAATAACAACTAAATGGCAATGTAGTAAAAAAAAGGTAAGGTAAATTTCATACCACTGGACAAATTATGAGCCATTCCGGTGTTCTACTCTATACTCCGTAATTACAAAGAGTTATATTTCTTTTCTTAGATCCTAATTTTAAGCGATTCAGCTAAATTTTCTTATTTCTTAATCTTCTTATTTCTTAATTTTCTTATTTCCTATTTTCTTACTTCCTAATTTTATTATTTCCTATTATAGTGACTTTAATTTCTGATTTATTCATTTTCGTAACATTTTTCTTCAGATTTTGTTTTAAGTTACGCTAATTGGATCTTTTCTTTTGGCCGTATTCTTAGAATTAACATTGGGTTGGGATTTTTCCAACCTTTGGACCATTGTTCTTAGAGGACTGATAAACTGTCCTCTGGATTATTACTTTTGAACGTTGGCTTTGGACGAAAGCTTTATGGTTACTAAATTTACGGGCCTGGGGTTCAATACCCTGACTTCATGGGATACGTCCCTTAATTGGCTCGAATAATTTAAAGAATCTGATGGACTTACCGATTCTTTGATGAAGTGGGGGTTGATGATGAAATGATTTTTCTATGTAATTGGTGAGATGATGATTGTTGTTGATGTGGTCGTTGATTATTTATTTGGTTTGTTGCGGCTCGGAATCTTGCTGCCGATATTTCCGTCGTCGACAGCGGTGGTTGTCGTTGCGGTTATGAGTGATGATCGCAACTTTGTTGCTTAAAAAAATGTTGCTGCGGCTGGAGTGTAGAAAGTTGGTGGCTGATTTGGCACTATTGAAAAAAATGTTTTTGTGGCGACTTGTGTGTGTATTCTAAAGCTGTTTTTCGTTTTGACTTGCCGTATATCGACTTTTCGGCAGTAGCGCTTTCCTTCTCGGTCTCTCGAAACCACTCGCCCAGGGATTTAGCCTGGAGAAGCTCGAGGCCAACGGTCGTTACCTAAAAGGGTCAGAGAGTCGGACACTGAGCCGCTCGCTTGGATAAGCCCCTGGACTTACACGGTGGTTTCGAAACTTTGAAGTTCCGCGTGTTCCACCGTAAAGATGACTTTCAAGTTTTCAACAATGAATTTCACCGCCGAATCAAAATGTTCACGAACTACCTGATGAGCAAAACAAGCAAATAAAAGGAAAGAGTATTAGCTTCCCGTCTTATCCAATCAGATACCCATTCTTTCAACATTCTGGAAACTTACCCGAGCTTCGTGGTTTCCTTTTAGACTTAGGAATTTTATTTTTTTCTTTTCTTTTTTTTTTTTAGGGATGTTTTCCAAAAACACTTCGCACGAAATCACGAAAGTGCACTGGCAAATGATTTCTCGCTGCTTCCTCTACGTTTTCTTGTACGTTGTAGCTGGATCGCTGAGGATTACTTTTTTTTTTTTTTTTTTTTTAAATTCATTTTATTTGCAATCTATTAAACAAATTAATAATGGGCAAATTACATAATAAATTAACTTAATTTATTGAGCTACCTTTTGGAACTCAACATTAAAACAATGTACAATATATTTACACATTATTATACTATACATTTTTACTTATCATCTAAATGGTAAATCTAAGATATGAGGTCGTTTCAGTCTATTCAATTCTTCACTCTCATCTAACAGGCTTATAGCTAATGGATTAACGTGATCACTTAATCTATCTAGATATCTAACACTGTTTTTATTGATTTCCTCTTTGACAAGAGGCATTTTAAGGTCGTGATGTATTATCCTATTATTTACATACCAGGGGGCGTTAATTATATTTCTAAGTGTTTTTGACTGATATCTCTGAAGAATCTCTATGTTGGATGTACTAGCTGTACCCCATAGCTGAATACCATAAGTCCATATTGGTTTTAGAACTACTTTATATAGCAATAATTTATTTTCTACGCTAAGTGCCGAATATGGATTTATTAACCACCACATTTTTCTGGTTTTCAAGGTAAGCTGTTTTCGCTTTGTTTGAATGTGGGTCTTCCAGGTCAGTCTTTTATCTAAATGCATCCCGAGATATTTAACACTGTTGCTTTGAGGTATTTCTAGACCGTTAAGTTTAAGTTTACTACAATCGCCTCTTCTGAGTGCAAATGTTACATTGACAGACTTTTGTGTGTTAACTTTAATGTTCCAATTATTTAACCAGTTTTCTAAGGATGTCACTGCGTTTTGGAGAGAGTTTGAAACCCCCGCCAACGATTCGTTTGAGGAGATAAGTGCGGTATCATCAGCGTATGTTGCTATTACTACGCTATCCACTGTCGGCATATCTGATGTAAAAATATTGTAAAGTATTGGTCCTAGTACGCTACCTTGCGGTATTCCAGCTTCAATTTTGCAAATGGTCGATACCTCATCATTTATTTTAACATAAAAGCTACGGTTTTGAAGGTAGGATAGAAAGAAAAAGTAATAAGGAGCTGGTAGAAGCTTTTTTATTTTATATAACAGCCCTGCATGCCATACTCGATCGAAGGCTTGCTGTATGTCAAGGAAAACCGAAGCGCAGTATTTCTTTCGTTCAAGCGAGTCACGAATAACTTGAACTATTCGATGGCATTGTTCAATTGTTCCATGCTGTTTTCGAAAGCCAAATTGGTGATCTGGTATCACATTTTGTTCTTCAAGTATTGGTAACAGTCTACGGAGAAATATTCTCTCGAATATTTTCGAGAATATAACCAATAAGCTTATCGGCCTGTACGATGTTATATTATTTTCAGGCTTTCCAGGCTTTGGGACCATAATTATTTCTGCACACTTCCATTGTGCAGGAAAATGATTTAGTCTTAGCACTGCGTTAAACATCATCGTAATAAATCTGATTCCTTTTTTAGGAAGGGCCTTTAACAAGCACGGACTAATTTTATCGTAACCAGCTGACTTTCTGTTGTTAAGCAATTTTATTTCATTCGCAACTTCTTTAATAGAAATACGCTTGATGGGTAGGTCCATTTGACATGGGGATTCTAGAAAGGATAAAACTTCCTGAGTTTGAGCAGGGCTATTGATTTGATGTGGTTTAAATGTTTCTTCTAGGTGTTTAGAGAAAGCGTTGACCTTACTACAGTCAGTTTTACACCAACGATTGTCATTGTCTTTAATCGGTATATTCCTCTTAGTTGGTCGCTTTAGGTATTTAGTTGCACGCCACAGACTAAACTCATTGTCGTTAGTGGTGCCTAACTTGCTTAAAAATTGAGATGTTGTTGACTCTTTAAATTCTTTTAGTTTCTTTTTAAGCCGACGTGTAGCATTGTTTAGGACTCTTTTGTTCAATGATGTTCTATTATTTTTCCAAGCGCGCTTTAGCCTTCTCTTAGTTCTTATCAAGTCAAGAATTTCGGCTGTTAGATAAACTGCATTATAGCGAGTTTGATTTGATATTTTTTCCGGCGTTGACATATAAGCAGCTGTGTGTAATAATTGAACAAATTGTTCTAAAAGCTCTTCTAGTTTTGCACTGGAATCAATAACAATATTAGTTTTTAAGTTTCTATTAATCCACTCCTGGAACGATCTAATATCCGTTCTACTTGTGAAATTAGGTTGCGGAATAGATCTCCTGCAAATGTTTGCATTGAAATTGACAATAAAAGGTGAGTGGTCGGAACTAAGTTCGTCAGAACTTGCTATGTCTAATAGATTGCTTGGTATTCCTGAGTAGACCACAAAATCTAGTGTGTCTGGGATTTTACAAGGGTCACTTGGCCAATAAGTTGGGCTACCTGTAGAAAGAACATTAAAGTTACATTTAGCAATGCATTTTTGTAGCTCGCGACCTTTAGGGTTGACTAACCGAGAACCCCACCAAGGATGTTTGGCATTATAATCACCACCAACAAAAAATCTAGGACCAAGACTTTTAAAAAAGGAATTATATTCTTGCTGTTTAATATTATGCCTAGGTGGACAGTAAATAGCGTAAACAGGAATACAGATGTTATTGCACTTAACTTTAATACCTGCAGCTTGCAGATACGGCTCTCTTATTTCCTCAACGAATTCATATTTTATGTTGGATTTAACTAAGAGAGCTGCACCGGCATGCGCTCTGTTATCAGGATGGTTAGCAGAAATAGTATCATACCCCTTAATTTTAAAATAAGTTCGATCTGTAAAATGTGTTTCTGAAACCAAAAGTATGTCAATATGTTTTGATCGAAGAAATACCTCAACCTCAGATGTATGATTGGAAAGTCCGTTGGCATTCCATATTCCAATTCGTAAATTTACTTGCATAGTTTATCTATTATCAGGTTCATCATTTTCATTAGATTATTTGTCATTTCTATCTGCTTGTTAACCAAGCTTTCAATTTTTGACAAAAGACTGTTGTTTTCTATGTGTGACACATTATTAGATTGTAGAACTTGTGAATATGACGGACCATGTTCAGCACCCCCGAAAAATTGATCGTGAGCACTCGCTGCGCCTTGTTGTCTGTGTTCAGCAAACATTTGACGTCGGTTGTTGTTAGTGATTGACTTCGGACCATTTGAATACCTTTTCTGCAAAAGCTCTTTATATATTTTGCAGCCTTTATAGCTGGCTGTATGATTTTGAAGGCAGTTCACGCATTGCGGTGGAGTAGTTTTTTCTTTGGTGCAGTCAGCTGTTGCGTGATCAAGCCCACATTTGACGCATTTGAATTGTTTCCTACAATAAGTTTTTGAATGACCAAAGGATTGACATCGATAGCATTGGATTATTTCTGTTACTTTGTTAGGAGGTTGTACTGTAACGATTGCGTTGTTTATGTGTTCAATATCAAACACTTCCTTATTGTTGGTATTGGGCTCTAAATCCACAAAGAACATTGAAAGAGGTTGCTTCGTAACGCGACTCTTGATGTTAGCTATATTTCTAACTTTATGTCCACGGACAGACAGTTCTTCTTTGATGTCGTTTACATCTGTGGTGAAGTGTAATCCCTTTAAAACTACTCTGTAAGCTCTCTCTTGCTTCAGTTGATAAAAATGGAAATTTATTTTTTTATCTTCGAGAAATTTAACTACCTTTCTATAGGCATCAGCTGTTTTCACCATTAGGCGAATTTGACCGTCTGTTAAACATTTATAGTTAAATTCACTAGCGGGAATTACACTTGTTACATCGATTATCATACGACTTATATTCGTTACACTTGGTATGTAAATTGGTGGAGGTTTTGGCTCTGCAACCTCCTTTTGTTGCTTTTCTACTTCTTCACTGCTGAGAATGGCAAACTTGTTGTTGGTAATCTGGCTTTCGCGGTTTGGTTTTTTTCTCTCATACATCTTTGGAGACTCTCCAATGTGTCGTTTAACTCCAGCTATAGGAACCGTTTGCCAGCCCAATTCGCTGTCGTCCATGTCGTCTTCACTTTCAGTACCCATTACATTGGTGTTGTTTTTGTTTCAATTTTTTTTTTGAGTTCGCTTTGTTGTTTAAATTTGTTTTTCAGTACAAAAAAAAAAAAAAAAGCTGTATGTATTTTGTTTTTGTTTTACAATTTGTTTTCCAACGCAAAGACACTCTACAAATCAACCGTTCACTATGAAGGTTTATTAAGAACTGTTGAGGATTACTTCTGAACGATTTGATTGCCGCTGATAGAAAGACATTTTGAAGATGCCGGAAATGCCTCGCCCAAGTCATTTTGACATTTCGGTGACAGCCGGTGCTGCCATTCTCTTGGTGCGGAATACCACTCTGCGGCATTGCCAGATCCTTACGTTGGGTGCGTTTTATTGTCTGGGGTGGTGAATCAAACTGGTATGCACCTGTGACTGAGGTTTGTTTCCTCTAAGGGTGCACATGACAGTATCATACAAAGGTACAAAATACTAGAAGGAGTACTACGTAGCTTCACATGCATCATTGATCAAGGCATTTAAAATATTTTCGTTTGTTTACCAAAATAATAATTTATATGTTTTGTGCTCTCCGATAACATTGAACGAATTTTGTATTATTAAATAATTAAAGAAATTGATGAAATTCCTTTATTTAATAACGGGTCCGCCATCTAATGTTTTTTTTCAACTAGTGCTTATTTCGTGAATGGCAACACATATGTAGCTCATGTCTGATTTGACAGATAATTAGTTTTATCCCTCCGCTGAACGAATATGGTTGTGTATACGCTTGAACAACGCTGGGAAATATTGCGACGTTACTTTGGAAATCATGGTAATGTTGCAGAATGTGTGCGAAAATTGCTTACGAATTTTGGAAGAAGAGAAGCACCGTCAGCTCCGTATGTTCGTTATCTTGTGAAAAAAATGAGAAAGCAACTGGCATCCTCATCGATAAACCAAAGCGTGAAAAGCCAAAAATAGTGTGTACACCCGAGAATATTGCTGCTGTGGCAGAAAGTGTGCGTGAAGCGCCATCAACACCAATTCACCGTCGTTCTCAACAATTGAACATTTCGGAGACATCATTGAGACGAATTTTGCATAAAGACCTTGGTATGACGCCATACAAAGTCCAATTGGTTCAGGAGTTGAAGCCAACTGACCATCCAATGCGTTTTCGCTTCGCTAAGTGGGCCTGCGATCGACTTACAGAAGATGCCGATTTTGCCAAAAAAAATCGTATTTTCAGACACTGGTCCAATGCATTCGTATTTTATAAAAAATGGAAACACTTATATTCGCCCAAAAATTTTATTTTAATTTCGTTTTCAATAAATCAATATAAATTTAATATTTTTAATTATGGGGGTTCAAAAATGAACCACTGGGCCATTGTGGTGACTGAACTTTAAATCAACATTGACCGTCTTCAAATGAAAGAAGCAATGTTTTGAAAATGAGGAAATTTGGTTCAAAAATGTGAATTTTTGATCTGAAATTTTTTCGGTTTTGAATGAAGGTAGACAATTTTTGATTTTATCATACGCATTTTTGATTTAAAAATATCAATTATTTGATTTGATGTAGGCCAATCTTGAATTGAATATGAGCACTTTCAAATGAATGACGAATGTAGAATGATAGACTTCGGATTAAAGTTGAGTTTGTAACGCACGTTGTTGGTTTTATAATTCCCGACCTTGGTTGTATTTCAAAAGTGTTTTTTTATTCTAGTGGAAATTTTTCATTTTAAGCCGTTTTTTCCCTGGGTGTACATTCTAAAACAGTTGGATCTATAGATAAGAAGTTCTGATATTATTATCACTTTTTTGCAATCGGCCCCACTGTGCAACGTTGATAAGTCATTCGCTTGTAGTAGAGCTCCGTGGAATACAGATGATTAACTACGCCCTGTTAGAGAGAAATGATATTCGAAGTCTTTCAAAAATATTTTGTTTAACAAAGTAGCAAGAAAATCGAAATTAGTTGATATCAATTAGTCGGAAATATACCTGACTCACGCACACTCTCTCATGCAAAGATTGGACTCACGCACGCTCATTCACAGGGGGTACAACTCTATCCCACACCTAAAACAAGGTGCTAAAAGCATGAGCAAAATTTTAGCAGGTTTCATGAAATTTTTTGAATTTTACTTTGATATGGTCTCTATCATAATGAACACTAAAATATATATACTATGTTTAAAAGAGCGTAATATGTAAACAAACCCAAATATTACAATTATGCACTCTCTTCAATGTTCAAAATATTGCACTCTCTTCAAATCTTTAATGATCAGGAAATTCAAAATCTGTACTAGCATAGTCGGTTCTTTCAGGTATGACCCCACTAGGCAAATTGAACAGACTCCTACTATGCCCATAGCTTCGGTGGGACAAACATTTCAATTCTCTAAGCCGCAAAGCACTCTTTGCCCCTACATGCTTAGCAAGCTGTTCAATCGAAAACACATTAATCATCGCATTGAGAGCAGCAGAGGAGCACAACGCAAGCTGTTCTCCGCACTGTTGCCAGTTTTATTTACTTCCCCAGAGCCGGCAACATTACGTGTACATTACGGCGGGTCGAATAGTAGGGGGCCGAAAAAATTTAGAAAGGCTCATCGCGATTCTTGTTCTATGGGTCGTTTGAAGAAAGTTTGCCAAAGAAGCCATAGTTCTAAAATGAATTTCGAGCCCCCGGATTTTTATATTTGACGGAGTTAGATATTTGACTAAAAGCGCAAAAGAAAATTGTATTTCCTCTAGTTAAATGTGTATTTTGGGGTTTATTTGGGTCCAGTAATCCATTTTTGACATTTATTTTTATTTTTGAGTACCGCCAGAGGGCACTTTCGCCCGTTTTTTCGGATTTTATCGCCTTTCTTGGGGAAAATTTACGGAATTAGTGTGAAACTTGATGAATATTTTAGTTTCTCATAATGCAATCCCAAATTTTAAGCCCATATGTTCAGCGCTATAATTTAGAGGGGCTTCCATTCATGACCTATATCGATTTTAATTTAAGACATATAATGAAAAAAGCCTATTTTTTCCTTATTTTGCTTTATTGTTTTTCTTTATAAATTCAACTTAAGGGCTAAAAGCATATAAAATGTAAATGCAAAAAAATTCAATTGAATTCAGTAATAAATGGAACAGAAACACGACATTAAGGAAATAATAGAGACAGAGTTATTTTTGGAAGTCTTTCTTGATTTCAAGTCTAGGGAATTTTTCACGGCTTTCTAATGTCACCGCCATAACTCCTTCTCGATTCTGTTCCACAACTCGTTTGGGCACGCTAGCAAGCAACTGAATGTGTCTTTCCGTTCCTTGTATGTGTACGGGAATTTTTGGATGAGGCACCGGTTGATCATTGCCTTCTAGTTATTGTCGTAGATATTCATAAGGAATACTTCCAGTAAATGGTGGTTCGAATATGATTGAATTATCATTCATGTTAATTATAGTCGTGTAATCCGTGTAATTGAAGTTTATTTTAGGTTCCTTGTAAACTCTTAGTTGCATCGGATCTTCCACTTGATGAAGATAGTGTACAATTTTTTTAAGAGCTAAGTCGCGTATTTTTTTTTCATCGTCGAACAACATTGCCAATATAACGTTTTCTGAGTGAGCATAATACGCGTTTTCTTTAATAACAATACTATTTACCATATGTCTTAAATGAGAATCCAAATATTGAATCCAACGTATGAGTTTATAAAATAATACACTACCGTACACGATAGAGCTGTAATATTTAACACAGAAGCACATTGGCGTATACACTTTCATTATATAGTTTGTCAGAATTTTTAAATTTTTAGATGGCTTATTAGTTGTCACATATAACAGTAATAATCTACTGACCTTGGTGAGCCAGCGACAATGTGCAATTGGCCCCGATTTAATCTTGGACAAATCCGCCGAAACCTCATCAGAAGAAATTGCACGTGCCATTTTGTACAAGTACATTCCGTCGGTAGTTAATTCAAAAGTACTTACATCAGATATATTTTGCAGTGTGATCATCTCAAAACCGTTTACCGCCTGAAAATAGAAGAGAAATAGAGTTAAAAATAGTAATAATACCGGAAGATTTCACAAGTTTCAATTTGTTTGCTCAAGGTCCCGGTTGTGGATCATCTTCCTGTGGTGGATGATTTTTCCAAAGTGTCAAACAAATGTCGAAGCGGAAGCTCGTTAAAGTGGAGAAGACAGAGAAACCAATGCAGTGGGGTGTTTAACTGCATTTCGAATAGTCGCAAAATTCCATTTCTTACGCCAGTATTTGCTCGCTCACCATCACAGCTTATCCAGAGACATTGCTTTATTGATGAAAAATTCGTTCAATTTGATGACTTTGTGTTCAGAGTCTTCATTTTCCACTTTTATGTAGCCTAATAATTGGGAATGTGGTTCCTTTAAAACAACTAGATGAGGTTCTTTCGCCATCCTGGAGTGAAATTTGTTATTGATTTTTTCCATCGTTAAAGAATAATTTTTTCTGCCGTCGAATAAAATGCAATTAAATTGGAATCATCATATCGATTAAGAAGCGCTTTTTGTCTACATTTAGCTTTAAATCTGTCACACATCATAGCAAAGTTCTAAGCACCGTATATGGGAGTACATGGTCCTCGTCTCGTTTGAGATGCTTCTTGTGGACGTATTGAATGTGAACAATGCTCATAATCAATATCCGAATCTTCTTCTGGTATATATGTTTAAACCCGTTTCTCCTTAAATGTTTCTATTATTGTAGACGTAGGTACTTGCTCTTCAATTTTTGTACCGTATTCCGGTATCGTAGCTCTTCCGTCATTATGTTGATCCATCATGATCTCTTTCAACCGTTCTAGAATCAATCCACATGAGCATAGAGCTGCTTTCAAGTCACATTTACATTTTCCAATATAAAGTAGTTCTTTTATGGATTGTGGGAACGCTGTGAGCGTGGAGCCTTTTGGTCTGCATTTACTTCCAACGTAGTACATGTAATTTCAATATTAAGTGCGCTCCAAATTTCAATCAATTTGTCTGTCACGTGGGGAGTAAATGTTTTATATGAAAACATTTTACTTTCCATTTTAGTCCATTCGGCCCAGAAAAAATAACATCTTAAAATATCCTGTTTAGTTGGCAGATTGAGACCACTCAAATCAGGAGACATACCAAAATCAGCAACATTGTAAGGCATATGTTTCAACCTACTTTCACTTTTGGTATTTGTTGATGTTGGCGCGGCTTGCGATGTTGGCGGCACTGAATTCATGGTTGAACTGATATTCTTTAATGCACTTTTCAAAATATTTTTTGTTTCTTTAGTTTTAAAAATAATGTTTGTTGGAGGCTCGGTTTTTAGGTTTTTTGAATGTTAATTCGCCGATGTAAGTATACGCACGATCCATTTCAGCGTCATCTTTGTAATGCGCACGAGGCAGGTTCGAATGGTTTTTATATTTGAGTTAGAAAAAAACATTAACGTGTGATAGTAGGGTGTGTAGGTAGAAGGTATAACAGCACACAAACCAAAAAATATCATTTGACAAATTCCGAAGTAATAAAGAGCCTATGAATACATTTTTGAATACATTTCGTATTCCGCGAATTTAAAACAAAAAACAATAACAATATGTGTGTATGAAAACGAAAAGGGTTGCGTGTCTTGCTTAATCGGGGTGGGTTTTGCAGTTCTATGCAAGCATTTCTAGAAAAGTAAAATAAAGAAAAAATATGTTTTTTTTCATTCAGTCTTAAATTGATTGAAATCGATATAGGTCGTGAATAAGAACACCCTCCCCGAAATTATAGCGCTGAACATTTGGCCTATTTAAAATTTGGGACTGCATTATGAGAAACTCAAATATTCGTCAAGTTTCACAACAATTTCGTAAATTTTCCCCAAAAAATGCGATAAAATCCCAAAAATGGCCGAAAGCGCCCTCTGGCGGTACTCAAAAATAAAACTAAATATCAAAAATGGATTTGTCGACCAAAAAACCCCAGTTATCGAGAGGAAATGCAATTTTCTTTTGCTTTTTAGTCCAGTATGTAACTCGATTATTGAATATTTAAACAAAAACTTATTTCGAAAAGTCCGAGGGCTCGTAATTCATTTTAGAACTATGATTTCTTCGGCAATCTTTCTTCAAATGACCCATAGAATAAGAATCGCGATGAGCCCTTGTCGCAAAAAAAATTGAACTACCGTAGTGTACATACAATAATACCATGCTTGGCTTTATGCACCTGTCCACTATACGAAACTGAGTAACCTGGTTTCGTTCGCTTAGGTTTTCTTTCGAGATGGTGACTGTGTCTGTAATTCTAATCTCAATGGTTAGATCCCAGAGTTTTATATATATTGCAAGTGTATCAGTCAGCAAGCGAAGGGACCGTTGCTGAACGAATTTAAAGGTTGCCAGAATGAAGAATTAACCTACGTTCTTATATTTTGCCTTTATTCGAGATGGTCACAAAACATAATTATACATTAATTTGTTCCTGATCATATACAATGTGTATTTTATTTTCTATTGTTCATATCACATTATAGTTTTTACAATAGGTTCTTCGCAAAATTGGTGGCGGCGGTTTCGGTGAAATTTTTGAAGGCCAAGATTTAATTACTCGAGAACAAGTGGCGTTAAAAGTTGAATCTGCACGCCAGCCAAAGCAAGTTCTAAAAATGGAGGTGGCCGTCCTTAAAAAGCTGCAAGGCAAGGAGCATGTATGTCGATTTATTGGTTGCGGTCGGAATGATCGTTTTAATTATGTTGTTATGCAATTACAAGGTAAAAACTTAGCAGAGCTTAGACGAGCCCAACCCAAAGGTGCTTTTTCAGTAAGCACGACGCTAAGATTGGGTTTACAGATACTCCGAGCAATAGAATCTATACATTCGGTGGGGTTTCTGCATCGTGATATAAAACCAGTAAGTAATAAAACATACATACATTCTGTAAGATACAAATGTACAACGTATCCTATTCTATGTCTTTCCACCTCCAAATTTAAAAAAATTACATAATTTACTTTTGAAGTTAGATTGTTAAGATTCTGGCGACTACCAAAATACAGTCAATTGCAAATATGTTGCTCATATATGTAATTTTAGTGTTCTTGACCCCGTATTTGTGACAATGTTAGCTTTTCAAGATAAGCGCTAATTTTACAAAGCTTTTACGAACCCGACAGTTGTTCTAAGATCTTCAAGAGAATTTTCCGGTTAATTGACCCTACGAGAACGTGAAATAAACGGTTCATACAACGAACTAGAATGAACTATTACACGGTGTTACAAAAAATAGATTTTTTTCTGTCCTATGAACCAAATGCACATATTCGAAAAGAGGGGAAAAAATAAAAATACACGTGTGTCATATCCACGTCAGAATTTTTTTTTTTAAGTTTGAAGTATAAAGCTCGTAGTGGCCTGTGTGAAAGCCTTTGGACCGATTTTTAACCCTTTTCCAGTGATCCAATCGAGCTGATTTTTTGCAGGCAGACTCGTGGAAATGACTCTATCACGTCAAATTTTTTAAAAACAATTTTTATCAATTCTCAGATTTTCCCCAATTTTTATTATTTTTGAAAAAAAATATTTTTTTCACTTTTCTTAGCATAACTTGAAGGGACTCAAAATTTTTAAACTACTTAAGCGTTACGAAAAAAAAAATGTTTTTTGACCCATCCTACTCAATATAGTTGTAGTTAATCAATAGTAACCTTCTAACACTAAACAGTTTTTGACCTTTACAACACTTACAACTGGTCTGACAGATGAAATAAGGAATTGCAAAATTGTTTTAAGTTCTGTTGTGCGAAAACGTATTTGTATATATTTCATCTGAAAAAAATGCAGTGTCCGACGCGAAATAACTTTTGTTACGTTTGTGGCTTATTCGCACCAAGTAAAAATTTGAAAAATATTACTAAAACAGTGGTGAATTCGTTTCAGAAAATATTTAAGACTGCTTATGTTCCTTACTTGTGGTATACTCCGGAAGTCGTGTGCAACTATTGCTATAGAAATTTGTGCAAGTTTACTGATGGAAGGTCAACAATAAAGTACGCTGTACCAATAATTTGACTACCACGCACTGAGCACTGCAATGAATTGTGCTACTTTTGTGTAACTTGTGCTCAAACAAAAGGGTACCAATACATTCACCGCAACAAAATTCGCTACGCTAATGTAGAATCGGTAATTCCAGCAGTTCTATACTCACCAGAAGAGCGTGTAGCGGCTTCAGTGGAGATTTTTGATAATGTTCCCGAAATAAGCGGTGCAGAATCAACAGTTGTACCAACACTGCTATCAACTTTTCTTGCATCGAATGCGAGAGTCCACAAGTATCGGAATTTGTGGCAACACCCAGTGAAATTGGGACTGCAATGCCGCATTTAATAACGCAAGCCGACTTCAATGTCCTCGTACGAGACGGAAATTTGTCGAGGAGAACAGCAGAACTCTTTGCATCAGGCTTTAAGCAGTGGAATATAGTGGCGGCTGATTTTAAAATAACAGCCGCTCGTGGTCGAGGTACCACTATTCCATATGACGCATTTTTTAAATTGCACGAAGATCGGGAAAAAAAAACTAGCTTATTGTTATGATATTGATTTGATGTTGGCAAAAATTGGTTACCCTCATGTTTCAGAGGAGTGCCGACTTTTCATCGATGCATCGGTCAACAGCCTTAAAGTCGTGCTGCTTCATATCGGTAACATACATCCATCTGTCCCGATCGCATATGCCACAAACCTCAAGGAAACATACGAAGGCATGGAATTAATATTACAGCTGATAAAGTACAAAGAGCATAATTGGAAAATATGCTGCGATCTGAAAGTGGTCGGTTTACTCATGGGTGTTAAGCGTGGATTTCCAACCCACCAGTGCTTTTTGTGTACATGGGAAGGTCGAAAAAGAGACGAGCATTACACTGAATTTAAGTGGAAGCCGCGAACATGCTACAAAGTAGGCGTAGAAAGTATAGAGAATCTACCATTGGTGCAGCCGTCTCAAATCATTTTGACTCCACTACACATTAAGCTCGGTCTCGTATCAATTTTTGTTAAAAAACTGGATCGTGATGGCGAGGCCATTGCAACTTTGCGCAAAATTTTTCCGAAATTGAGCGGCGCAAAGATTCATGCAGGTATTTTTTTTAAGAAGTCATTCAGTAACTCTATGTTTCTTAATGATTTTTTTGATTTTAGGTGTTTTCAATGGTCCGCAGATAGGAAAAATAATTGCAAGTTCTGAATTTTCATCAAAATTAAATGCTATCGAACAACGTGCATGGAGAGGTACAGTTGCCGTTATTGAGCAGTTTCTTGGCAACAAACGAGCTGCCAATTATAGAAATATTGTAGCAGAAATGGTTTCGGCATATGGCGAAATGGGCATATTAATGTCGCTGAAGATCCATTTTCTTCACAATCATTTAGATTTTTTCCCTGATGATTTAGGAGCGATGAGCATGGCGAAAGGTTCCATCAGGACATTGCGGCTATTGAAAAGCGCTTTAAAGGAAAAGACATTACGCATATGCTTGGCGAATACTGTTGGTCTATTTGTCGCGATACTGAAGCAAATGCTTACAACCGCAAAAATAAAAGGCCTACATTTCTTTAAAAACATTAAAATTTTTAATGTAACAATTCTTTATTTTTTTAAAACAAAAGTATTAAAAAAAATAGTTTTTTTTAACGAACTGAAACCTTAAAAAAAACGATAACCATTTAAAAAAAAAAAATTAGGAAAATCTGAGAATTGATAAAAATCTATTTTTTAAAAAATTTTGACGTGATACAGACATTTCCACGAGTCTGCCTGCAAAAAATCAGCTCGATTGGATCACTAAAAGAGGGTTAAAAATCGGTCCAAAGGCTTTCACACAGGCCACTACGACCTTTATACTTCAAACTTAAAAAAAAAAATTCTGACGTGTACATGAAAATCGCCGATACACGTGTATTTTTATTTTTTATCCCCTTTCCGAAAAAGTAAATTTGATTCATAGGACAGAATGTGTGTAGCACGGTGTTTTAGATAACATACTGATTTTTGAGATACGAAGGGATTTGCTATAACTCCCTTGAATTTGTGTCCGGAAAATTAATGCCAATATTAACTGGCCCTCTATTCTTAATTGTGCCGCAACTCAGCAATATATAAAATTGATAAAAAATTAACAACTACTATATAAATTGGAGGATTTTCCTGTTCAAAATGATTCAATTCAACTCCTTTAAATGTACACTAAACTCTATAAACACATACACAATTCGAGTACTCCTTAAAATTCACCCGTTTATTTAAGATAAGTTTCCCCTGGCCAATTCAATAAATAGCCCGCCGATAGTTTCGGCGAGTTATATCTACAATACAAGGCCTTGATTGTCGTAAGCCAACATTGTCAATTTAGGTTTGTTATGAAATTTCTGTGAGATTTTTATTCAATGGTCGCCTAGCGTTTACAGATCCCAGTCTTGGGTACTATTGTGATTGACGCATATAAATACATACCTATAACAATAAAAGTATTGTTGGAAAGTAAGTTGTTTTGGCTTTGTTCCTTTTTTGCTTTGATCACTTTGGATTAAGATTAGAAATAGAAGATCCCTGTTTCATTTCCTGTTCACATGTTACACTATTCATTTCGATCTTAACTCTACGAAAATTCATATATTAAGAACTATAATTAAAAAATAAATAAATGGTTTCCCATTACTTCCCATGAAGGGACAGGGGAGAAGTTCTCACAATCACTGAGCCGTCCGCTTTCCAGTTTTCACTCACTGATTGGGACCTGCAGTTTTACACCGATTCCGAACGGTATTTTGAGAAGCTTTTTCATGGCTATATACTCGATAGTGTCGCCGTCACTATACGAGGTGACCGCCGCCGAAAGAAATTTTAAAGTGGTCAGAGCAGGGTTCGAACCCAGGATCTCATGTACAAGAGCCGCGCACACTAACCATTGCACCACCGACGGCCACAAGACCTATAATTATACTGTCTCATTCGGTGAGTTTTATGTATTCACATATAAGCGTCTTAGGCTAATAATCCAAAAGTCCAGTAAACCATCATAATCATCATCAAAATATAAAAAAGAATTGAAAAATGTCTCCGAATTTAAGAGTGCATGGTATAGTATGAGGGTCACTGGTCCATGCTGCTGGCCCACCCTTCCTCTTTAGTTTGGAAAAACCATACATAAACCCATTTATACCACCCTTTCTACATCCAGTTCCAGTCAAAATCAACAAGATATATTTACCACATAATAGATTCAAAACAATTCATTTTATTCAAATTTAATAACTTTACCTAATACTAATGTATTTGAAACCCATTTAAGTTTCATTTGAACCAAAAATACTTACTTACTTATCCGGTCTCGGACAACCCCGGGGGGTCAGGGACCTTACAAAATGAAGATAACATATTTCGCCAACCAGTTCGATCTTTTGCTTTATCTCTCCAGTTGGCAATACCAAGTGTACGCAGGGATTCGTCAACCTGATCCCTCCAGCGGAGTCTTGGTCTTCCTATTTTTCGTCTTCCTTCGAGTTCGGTTTCGAAAACCCTTCGCGCTGGTTCATCTTCATCCATTCTACTGACATGGCCTAGCCAGCGCAATCGCGTTATCTTGATCCGCTTAACTATGTCAATGTCAGGATAAAGCTCATACAGCTCATGATTCATGCGTCGCCGATACCCGCCGTTGTGCACTATAGGGCCATAAATTTTCCGGAGTATTTTTCTCTCGAAGACTCCTACAGATGTTTCGTCTGCTTGCGATAGGACCCAGGATTCTGCGCCATAAAGCAAGACAGGTTGAATGAGAGTCTGGTACAGCTGGACTTTTGTTACTCGAGAGAGGGCTTTATCTCTAAAGTGCTTGCTTAGCCCAAAATAACATCTATTCGCAAGCACAATTCTCCGCTTGATCTCAAGGCTGACGTTGTTGTTTTTGTTCACGGCAGATCCGAGGTATATAAATTCGTCCACTACCTCGAAGTTATAACGGTTATCAACGTTCACGCTTTGGTCTAATCGCGCGGAGGCCCTGTTCGTTGAAACCATTAATTTTGTCTTGTCCTCATTCACCGTCAGACCCACTTTTGCTTACTCCTTCTCAATTCTCGAAAAAACCGCAGTAACTTCTCTAATTGTGCGCCCAATGATATCTATATCATCAGCAAACGCGAGCAGCATGTGACTTTTGCTGCTGATGGTTTTATTCATATTGACTGCAGCTTTTCTCATAATGATCTCCATTAAGATGTTAAAGAGATCGCACGATAGGGTGTCGCCTTGCCTGAGGCCTCGCTTAGTTTCGAACGGTTCGGTAAGATCCTTACCAACTTTCACTGCGGATTTGGTGTTCGTCAAGGTCATCCTGCAAAGGCGTATGAGTTTTGCAGGAATACCAAGCTCAGACATTGCTTCATAGAGTTTCTCCCGTATCGGACTATCGAAGGCTGCTTTATAATCGATAAATAGATGATAGGTGTCGATTTGTTTTTCGTGTGTCTTCTCCAGGATTTGGCGTAGCGTGAAAATCTGGTCAGTTGTCGATTTTCCAGGCCTAAAGCCACACTGGTATGGTCCAATCAGGTCAGCGATAATTGGTTTTAGTCTTTCGCACATTATACTTGACAGAACCTTATATGCTATGGATAAAAGGCTTATTCCACGGTAGTTGGCACAAATGCTCGGGTCACCTTTTCTAAATATGGGACATAGTACACTGAGACTCCAATCGCCGGGCATGCATTCATCTAACCAAATTTTGCTAATGAGCTGATGCATGCACCTTATCAGCTCATCGCCGCCAGCCTTAAACAGCTCCGCCGGTAATCCATCGGCTCCTGCGGCTTTGTTGTTCTTAAGCCGGGCAATAGCTGTTCTGACCTCGTCTTGGTTAGGAGGGGGGCAATCGACGTCGTCGTCCATATTGTGAACGATTGTCCCATCGTCATCGGATATCTAAGGTACTAGTAGCGCGGAGAAATGCTCTCTCCATATTCCCAACATGCTCTGCACATCTGCGACGAGATTTCCGTCCTTGTCTTTACAGAAGGGGGGCCCTGAACCATGCCCATTAGTTCCGTTTTTAACTTTTTGGTAGAATTTTCGGGCTTAGTTCTTCCTTCTGTATGTCTCAATTTTGTCACTCTCGCGCTTTCTTCACTGCCGTTTCTTACGCCTAAAGATACGGTTTATCTCCTTTCTCTTCTCCCTATACCGCTCAGTTGCAGCTCGCGTTGCAATTGACTGAAGCATTACCATACGTGCAGCGTTCTTTTCGTCATTTGCTATGCGACACTCTTCATCGTACCACGGTTTATTGCGAAGCGGTTTTTCGAAACCAAGTACGGTTGTTGCGGCAGTTTTTATAGAGTCGGAAATGGGTTTCCACTGCGAATCAGGATCGTCATCGGGAGGGGGTGGGTTCTGTGCCAAAAGTTGCGAGAGCTTCCTTGAGTAGGCTGTGGCTACCTCTGGTAATTGCAGCTTTCCGATGTCCAGCTTCCTCTGCGTCTGGTTTCGTACGATTTTCGCTTTACTTACTCTTGTGCGAACCTTTGCAGCTACCAGGTAGTGATCAGAATCGATGTTAGCTCCTCTGATCACTCGTACGTCCATTACACTGGATGAGTGCCTTCCATCAATTACCACGTGATCAATTTGGTTCTTAGTTCTTTGATCAGTAGCCTTGTGGATGTCTTTATGCTGGAATCTTGTGCCACTGATGACCATGTTTTTTGGCGCGGCAAAGTCAATCAGTCTCATACCGTTGTCGGAACTGTCAGCATGAAGACTGAAATTGCCAATAGTTGGATTAAACACATTCTCCCTTCCTACTTTGGCATTAAAATCTCCTAGTACAATCTTAATGTCATGGCCAGGGCAGCGGTCATACGTTTCCTCTAGGAGCTCATAGAATATGTCTTTGGTATCATCATCTTTCTCTTCTGTCGGGGCATGCACACAAATTAGGGAAATATAAAAATATTTCGCTTTTATGCGGATTGTGGCTATTCGTTCACTCACAGGATTGAACCTAGAGACTAGATGTCGCAGTCTTTTGCCAACTACAAATCCGCAACCAAATTCATGTTTTTTTTCATGGCAACTGTAGTATATATCGCAGTTTCTTTTTCTTGTGCAGCCATGTCCTGTCCATCGCATTTCCTGGATAGCGGTAATGTCAGCCTTATAACTTTCGAGGACATCTGCCAGTTGGATACTTGCACCGGATCTATATAGAGTTCTTACATTCCAAGTGCATATCCGTAAATCGTGGTCCTTATAACGTTTGCGGGGGTCGTCAACAAATAGGGGTTATTTATGTTTCGTTTTTGTATTTGCACTGCCATTATGAACGGTGGCGGGAGGCAAACCCAGTCCACCGGGTTTTTGCATTTTACCTACTGCCAGGTAATTTGATTGCAGCCGCCCATTATGGATCAGACGCTGACCAGGATGCGATATGTTGAACCTGGATTTTCTTCTTTTAGTTTCTATCCGTGGTTGGCCCGTATGTTTGGCTCATCCGCCTTCTAAGGACAAAAGAGTGTGCCTGATTGTTTGATGAGCTTCAGTGACATCAGTCACCTACTAAACCCGATTTGATGCTCATTTGTTTCGCCTTCTCACTCTAGCTAGCTAACGGAGGTTTCGAAAAGCCATTGCCCAGGACATACTGCGTGGAAGTAGTGAGCTGCTTTGGACTGCCCAATGAAGGAATCATTTCTGGCCACTCCCAGGTGAATGGCAATCAGAAACTTTCCACCTCCACGGACAGTCCCATGTCCCATGAACCAGAAATAACTATTGCAAATAAGCTGTTTAGGTCAATGCAAACTGTCTAGAGTTTTTGTGAAAAGTAGTAAACGCTAAATACAGGATATAGCTACAAAAATCATAAGCCAATACAAATTCTGCCAAAAATCTGCAGTAAAAAATTAAACTTATGCACTAAAAATTAATTTTCTAACCGCTGTTGTCCTAAGACACCCTTAATTTTTACACAAACAATTTTAAACACAAACAAATTCTAGCGCATGAAAACAAAAAGCGAGTTACTACTGTCATAAAACAATTTAACAGTCAACGCTGTAGGGTTTGCGACTTTGTTAAAAGGGATATTTTCTCAATCTAAGCTTAGCTTGTTGTTTGTGATCCATACCCATAACACACGTAGAACACAAAAAAATGAATTAGAGGTGCTTGTTCTATTTTTGACTTTACAGGAAATCACCACTTTATCGTCATTGATACCAATTTAACTCTTATTCACATCCGCGAAATTTTTAATTTACTTTAAACAAATTATTCCAATTAAATATTTCTTTCGGAGAATATTTAATTACAAAAAGACTTGACATCCTACGATGAAGGGCCTTTCAAATTAAAATAGTTGCGGGGGCGATAATGAAGACACGATAATAAGGTAGTGTACATCGATGACAATGATGGTAACGATGATAATGATGAGATATCAGCGGCTAACGATGTCTAACAATATGATTGCTTAGATGAAACATTTTTGAATATTTAAAAAAAAAAACGAAAGGTGTTGTTGTTGGCTGAATTTTTGGTTTACATGCATAAAATAAAAACCAATTTACATGGAACATTTGATATTAATTAAAGTACGAAGTAAATTAAAAATCAATCACAAAAAAATAACAGTTAAAGAAAATTGACAGCAAAAATACCTCAAGTGGAAAAACTCTTGGAAAATCGAAGACTAACAACTTAAGAACACTAACTTGTAGAGTGTTTTCCAAATAAAACACGGAACTGTACTTTAAATTTACAAAATTCAGTCTTTATTTAATAATTCGATGTTTGACTTGAAGTTTCTACGTTGATTCAACCTGTTGTAAAAGAATGAGCTCTCTAGTCTTGTGCTTCTCGTTTTATACATTCCCAAACGAGAGCTTTTTAGTTAATTGAGTATTTTCGAATATACATTCGAAGATCATCACAAATGCACTCAAACGAAAGAGCTTTACAATAACAGAGTTGGCTGTAGTGTTGTTAAAAATTAGAGTAGTCGTTCTCAAAAAGTGGTTACCAAAACATTAATGTGATGAAGTGAAAGCTTGAGTATTCTAATTATAGCAAAAGGCAATTGAAAGGAATGTTACTGATTATGATAATAAGTAATACGATTTATACATATAATGAAAGCCATGCGCTACAGCCTCCCCCTTTGACGTACAGGGCTCGCACCGAGCTGTACGTCAACATCTTAAGGTCTGGTCAATATGGCGTCTTGATATTCGTCTTCATCATCTTCGTCAACAAGGCATCTTGAATTATATCTTCTTTGGTCTTCGTCTACAAGGCATCTTGAATTACATCTTCTTTGGTCTTCCACGCTTCTTCATGGGATGCACCGGAGTTGGCGTATCTTTGGCATTAGAACCCATGTACAATGTTAAGGCTCAAGCATGATAACAACCAAGAGGAATGTCCAAGTTATCCGGTGACGCAACCTCATACAACGATGAACCAATGTTACGTATTATAATGTAAGGCCCGTCTCGTTTAGGCACAAATTTGGATGTTAGGCCCTTAGTTGCGTTGCTCAGTACATTTGTATTTACCAGTACCTCTGTGCCGATATCAAAATTTGGTTGTGGTCGACGACGTTTGTCAACATAGAGCTTGTTTTTGTCCTGAATTTTTACTTCAGGCTCTTTTGCGTCCTTTAAAACATTAACCAATGTCTGTAGATATGTACAAATTTCCGGAATGAAGTTCTCAGACTCTATGATGGATTTTACGTCATGCTGGACGTCATCTAGGGTGCGCAATTCACGTCCAAATGTCAAAAATTCTGGGCCTTGATTAGTTTTTTGGCATCGTGCTGTATTCTGTTGCTTTATACCAAGGCAAAACGTAACTTTCTGCATGATTGCTGATACAAACTGTACGTCATTGTCGGATTTGATTCGTCGAGGTATACCGTAGCGAAAAAACACTTCTTCAATTAGAAGTACCGCACACGCTTCCGCTGTTGCATCTTCAGCAATCAGTATCCCCCGCTGTTGCATCTTCAGCAATCAGTATCCACCTATCGTCATCTTCAGTCTGTGGTAAAGGACCAAATAAATCCACGGATAAAATTTCGAATCTCTGCTTGCTGCTCGTAGTTTGTAGGAGTCCAGCTGGCTTCAGATTACTAGCTTTGAAACGTTGGCATTCAATGCATTTCTTTACGTACTTTGCTATTTCACCACGTATTCCAGGCCAAAAGTATCTGGATACTATGCGGGCTATGGTTCTCTCCGTTCCGTAATGACCTGCTGTTGTTTCAACGTGGTATGTCCTCAATATTGTTGAACGTTCGTGGGATGGGACAACTAGTTGCGTGTCCTCGCTATCGTCGTTGCTATAACAATATAGGATTCCATCGTTCAAGATGTAGCTTCTGTTGATCCATCTTAAGGAGTTTTCATAATTTTTCTCCAGAGATGTAATTATTTCTCTCAGATAATCATCCTTCATTTGTTCTTCCCGTATTTCCCCTGAGCTTCAAGAAGGTGCAAATACATGTCTCATTGTCATTGTGTTCATTTTCGGTACACGGTGGCCGTGACAACATATCAGCTACTGCATTCGCCTTTCCTGGAAGATAGTCTATTTTAAGGTTATAATGTTGGATTTGCAAACCCCATCTGGCAAGTCTTCCCACTGGTGATTTCATTGTCAGTAGCCATTTCAACGGCTGATGGTCTGTCAGCAGTTTTACTTCACTCCCTTCGATGTATCCTTGGAACTTATTGCAAGCCCAAACAATTGCGAGTGCTTCCCGTTCTGTGGTGGAATAATTCCTTTCCGCATTGCTCAACAGACGACTGTCATATTCTATGGGGTGCTCTAGTTAACACTCCCCCTGGAGTAAAACTGCTCCGAGAGCGTAAGCGCTAGCGTCCGTTTTAATGGCAAATGGCATATCGTCCACGACTTGCTTTAATATGGGTCGCGAAGTCAGAGCTTTCTTCAACATTTCAAATGATTCCTGTTCGTCTCTATCCCATTTCCATATAGCTGACTTCTTGTTGAGATTTGTCAAAGGTCTCGCATTTTCAGCATAATGATCAACAAACCTCCTATACCAAGAACACGTCTGAATAAACGAGATTAACTGCTTCACATTTCTTGGTTCTCTTCGATCAATAATAGCCGCTATTTTGGATGAATCCACTGATATACCCTCCGGTGTGAGGACATGCCCAAGGAATTTAACATTGGAACAACAAAACTTACACTTGCGGTTATTCAAACGCAACTTGAAAAGCAACAATCTTTCAAAAATAACCTCCAAGTTCTCCAAATGCTGCTGAAATGATTCTGAACAGATTATCAAATCATCTAGGTATGCCACAATACATATATCAGGAACACCAGATTTAAACATATTATTCAGCCTTTGGAAAGTTGCAGACGCGTTTCTCAATCCAAACGGCATGCGTTTAAAACGAAACGTACCAAAAGGCGTGATAAGGCAAGTTTTGTCGCGATCTTCTTCTGCCACACCGACTTGATAGTATCCGCTTTGCAGGTCTAGAGTGGTCATGAATTTTGTGCTCTTAGCGGCATGCAGCAGATCGTCCATACGGGGTAATGGATGCCTATCAGGTACTGTGATGGTGTTGAGTTTTCGGTAGTCGACACACACACGAATCGAACCATCACTTCTCGGAACCATTACCACCGGTGATGCCCAAGCTGATTCACATTCCTCAATAATATCATTTTCCAACAAAATTTATATTTCCTGCTTCAATCCACGCGCCTTTGCGAATGATGTACGGTATGGTGGTGTAAAAATTGGTTCATGGTCGCCAGTGTCTATCTTCACTTGCCACTTCTCCTCCTCTCTCAAATTTACTGCATCTGAAGTTTTTAAAATTGTGAAATCAAAAGCACACAATGGCACAAAAATAGCGTCGATATCCTCCATTTGCTATTGGTGTTTCACGCCAGTAAATAGACCACAATCCTTACTCCCATCGGGGGTTGTCATGTCGCTTGGTATAGAATCCTTCAAAATTGCCTGAATAGAGTGTGGGGAATAATCAGTTTCTCCTCTATAATCTGGACCATAGCTTTCGAAGTCAGCGTCGCTTCGGGGTTACCAGATTTGTAATTTCCGCAGTTACAGTGGTATCGGTTGTTCTACGCTTTGGATAGATCTCAGCAACTTTTATGGTTTCCACCAAATTTAAATCTAGCGGCCAAGATTCCGCAAAATCAAAAACTTGAGTTGGGCAATTTTCGTAGTGCCAATACTGTTGACCCATATTGAGAACAATGCCTGCCTTTTCCATAAAATCGGTGCCTATTAGGGTTCGGTTATTCTTGCCCTCCGGAAATGCCTCCTATGACGATTTTGCACATTGTTGTCTCAAATTTTCTAACATTCGTACTTCCATCTGCAAGAGTAGTTTGGCAATCTATGGTATCAAATTTGCAACCTTTGAACTCCATAATCCGCTTCAGATTAGCGCTCGCGATGCTAGTCTTCGCGCCTGTGTCAAAATATGCTTGGTCGGGTGAACCAAAAAGTTCCACATTAACCGCTGGAATGTCACGACCAATACATAAGCCCACCGAGTTAAAGCTGACACTCGTCGGTGTACGGCTAGTATGTTTTTTGCTGCAGTTCGGACAATTAGCTCTGACAACCCCTGGCGCATTGCATCCATAGCATGCGAATTTCGGTTTAACTGCCCCTGAATCTCTTTCCACTGGAACCTGCTTTGCGACAGCGTCTTGCTGTTTGAAACACGTTTCTATGGTGTGTCCTTTCTTACGGCAAAACGAACATCTTTTTGGACCACTGGTAACTCCTACGACTTCAGCGTACAACGAACCACGTTCACTTAACACCTGGTCTGCTTCTCTGGCATCTGCTAGTAACTCACCAAAATTTCCAATTTTACCACGAGAAATACGCTCCCGAATTTGTGCATGCAACATGCCGAACAACATATCGATTTGATCGAGTTCCGTTGGAGATTTTGTCAGTTGCGAAAACAAGGCCCTCTTCTTTCGTACGAACGTGTCCGTTGGCTCGCTTTTGTGTTGCTTTACATCATTAATCTCTGCATACACACGCCAAGCTGGTTTCGGTGGCGAAAATGATTCGCGAATCATTCGAATGACGTCATTAAAGGATCCCGCCTTAGAATTCACACCACGCCACCATTCTGCAGCATCTCCCTCCAATAGCATAGGCATACCATTGACGGCACTCGTGTCGCTTATATTCTCCATGGGCTATATGTCGAAATGGCAGCAATGAATTACTCCACTTTTGACGGATTGCGTTGTCCATTGAATCGAGCCGAACAGCCACTGAATGACCCACACTTTTCACTGGTTTTGTTGACCGCACCCAAGAGACGTTCAAACTGTTCCGTTGAAAGAGTCACCATGTTTATTTTACTTGCAATTCGCTCGCTTCTCCGCAACTCAGAAGATTCAGCCAGGATTTTTACTCGCCAAAAAAAATATTTGCAAACAACAGCGCTGGATTCTGCTAACGGCTTCCTATAACGGGATGTTTTCGGGCAACTAAGTTGGGCGCCAATTATGTCGAGTGTTTTCCAAATAAAACACGGAACTGTACTTTAAATTTACAAAATTCAGTCTTTATTTAATAATTCGATGTTTGACTTGAAGTTTCTACGTTGATTCAACCTGTTGTAAAAGAATGAGCTCTCTAGTCTTGTGCTTCTCGTTTTATACATTCCCAAACGAGAGCTTTTTAGTTAAGTGAGTATTTTTGAATATACATTCATTCGAAGATCATCACAAATGCACTCAAACGAAAGAGCTTTACAATAACAGAGTTGGCTGCAGTGTTGTTAAAAATTAGAGCAGTCGTTCTCATACAGTGGTTACCAAAACATTAATGTGATGAAGTGAAAGCTTGAGTATTCTAATTATAGCAAAAGGCAATTGAAAGGAATGTTACTGATTATGATAATAAGTAATACGATTTATACATATAATGAAAGCGATGCGCTACAAAACTTAAATTTTCTAATAGTTCTACACAATGTTTAGAAAAAAACAAATATAATCTAAAATTTCCACTACAGAAAACTAACTCGCTCAGAATAACACTTAAATCATATTTTTATTCTACATTTCCGCAACTTTTGCGGTATTCTATTCTTTTAACACTTCCGACGGCGTTTTGGCATTTGGCGAGCTCACGATTTTAGCTTTCAACAGCCGCGACGAATTCCCCACTGAATCCCGTCTTCCTGATGACAATGTGTGTGAGTAACGCACTGATGAATATAGACAGGTTGTCAATAGCTGAATTTGGCAATTTTGTTGGTATTTACTAGACGCCAGAGCTAGACAGGAAAAGCGAATGCAGTTACCTAAAGAAATAGTTAGCTTGGCTGGGTTTCTGATTAACTGTTACAACTAGCACCTTGATTCTATCAAGAATACAATTTAAGGATAATGCGTGTCTTGAAAGCAGCAAATATCCCAAACCAGATGATGCGAAGAATCTGACAGCGAAAAAACTGATAGCAACGAAACTGGTAGCACAAAAAAAATAATTATTAGCTCCAGGTAATAATTCCGAAATCACACGAAACGTAAAAACATTTACATCCAGTGTTTGAATTTACTCAAAAAGTCCAATTTCATATTTATCTTAGTTCGATCATCGACATAGAAATCCAAAATCAACGAAGATCGACTAAGCAATAAATTTGGATTACTTGGATTTCTTTTGAGTTGCATTTATTTTTTTTTATTTAATTTTTATTTATGTATTTTTGGTTTTACATTATATGTATTTGGTTTAAGTTAAATGAATTATAGTAGTGAATTATTTAATTTTTATTTATGTATGTATTTTTGGTTTTACATTGTATGTACTAATTTTTTTTGTTAAAATAAATGAATTTATTGCTTAAGCCCAATGCATCATTTTCTATTTTTCCATTTCCTAAAAAAAAATAATTTTGCCACCTTCCCCTATGGTAGCAAAAACTGTGATTTTCTTTCTTTGAGTCACGAGCATCGATTATCGCTTGCTAAGTTGCAAAGAAAACATATTTTTAGCGAGAAGTCATTTTATTCAAAAATATGAAAAATGGATAAAAACGCTAAAAGATGTCAAAATTTTTTTGTTTTAAACTTAGCGAAAATGAATCTCGTCGCTAAGTTCGCTCTAAGTCTTCGCTAAGTGCTTCATACAAAACGTGACCAAAACACGCTTATTGTTGCTTTACTCTAGCAGAGATAAACAAACAATCGTATTGTGACTACGTCGTTTTTTTTTGGATTCTCTTCGTTGTTTTAATTCTCCGACTCACAACTAGAGCATCGCTGCTCTAACATGAACTCATTTGTATTTTTCAGTACAGATTATGATTTACAAAAATGTGCTAATCCAAATCCAGAAAACATCAAAAATGTTTCTGATTTGAGTAGGTTTCGTTGAGTACATTAAAACACTGTTTACATCCACAGCAAAACTTGTCACAGGTCAGAACAAGGACCTAAATTAATTAAATATTTAGAAAACCTATCGCCCTGTTAACAAATAAATAAAATAACTAACTCACCGATACATATCAGGACAAGATATTAGATTAAAACTTGAAGCAAAATTCACTTCCACTTTACCACTTAGTACTGACTTGTTGAACTTGTTAATTCACTGCTACTGGTGCTCATCACTTTTTTAAGAAAACTGTTCACAAATGCTTGGACACTGCCACTTTGATACCCTTTTATCTTCTCGTAAAGTTTCCAATCAGAACCGCAATAGCGTAGACTTTCCTTTACATAATCCGCGCTTAAAAAAACACACACGAACAGACAACCACAACATGGAAGCTAAGATAACGAGACAACAACTACCGATTTCCTACAAAGCAACAGAAAATTGGAAAATACAAAAATCATAAAGCTATTACCATAAAAAAAATAAAAAAATATAAAAGCAACGCTAATGCCCAATCCAGGAATTAAACCAAGAATTCCGGGGTCATAGCTGAACTCCTTTCCTCCTGGCCATCAAAGGATGGTGAAGAATCCGGCATAATTGTCAACAGGAAACAAACATACTAAGTATTCTACAGGAAAACAACCAAACAAATCTGTCACATACTCCAGCAATGCATAATCAGCGCTTACATAACAGGGACATGTATCTGCAACCGCCATTAAAACTCTTCCATATACAGGGATATGTATCTGCAACCGCCACTATATTTAAGCCCACTAAGATCGGGTTTTAATCTTATATATAATCAGATTGAGCGTCTGTGTTCACATCGTGCTGAAGCGAAGCGGAAAAGTGAAAAAAGCAGGTAGCGGAAAAAACCCAGAAGGAAAAAGGCAGTAGACTGCTAACGATTACGGGGAAAACAATTAAGGACGTGGAGAAGACCGTGGTGATAGCCGAGGGCGTGGGAGATTGTCATCCAGTGATGGATGAGACAATGGACGAAGTAATGGGGAAACGTAGGAGAGAGGAGTCCTACGAAGCTGATGACTACAAGGCGCGGTACGAGGCGGGTGTTGCGAAAATTGAGAAGCTGGAGGCGATGCTTGAAAAGGCATTGTGTGAAATCGCCAGACTAAGGAAGGTTAGCCGGAAAACTGAGTCCGGCACTGAAGACGAAGAAGAAGAGCAGTCCTCTAAGGACTACTCCACATCCGATGAGGGAGATGACATCGGAGAAGAAAGCGAGATGGTATCCGTGGAGGCCATCAACAACAAGGAGGAGTTCCCATCGTTGCGTGAAGCGATGTCGAGACCAGCGAAGAGGGATTCGGCTGGGCAAGTCGGCACACCTGCCAGAGATAAGGATGCAGCAGGGCAAGACGCCACACCTGCTCGGGATACGGTAGGACAAGACGCCCCACCTACCTGGACAGCAGCAGCAGCCAAGAGGGTCAAGGCAGCAGATGATGATGCAACAGTGCAAGACACTACACCTGCCTGGACAATGGTGGTGTCAACAGCAGCGGCCAAGAGGGCAAAAACTATGGCGAAGGCAGGTACGCCATGTTCAACAGCAGCAAATACAGTTGCCGCAAAGGGTGCGGTGGCTGCTAATAAACCATCAGCAGTGGCAGCTGTGAAGGGGGCAGCAACAGCGACATCAACTGTGAGGGCAGATATGGCAACTGCGGCAACATCAACTGCGAGAGCAGGTACGGCGGCGGCAAATCGATCCCGGTCATAACGACCTTCGATATAGATGTCAAGCTAATCCTGCGAAGCATGAAGAATGCGCTGGGGCATGACAATTTCAGCCTCAGCATCTTGGGTAGAAAGTCTACCAACATTTCGGTGAATTCCCTTCAGGATCACGAAAGATTAAGGGCGCTGTTAGAGGCGATTAGTGTGAAGTTTTACACCCACACTCCTCGGAGTGTGAAGCCATACGTGGTCATCAGCATGACACGTTTGATGTGGAAGATGTGGGGGGCTACTTGGAGGGTCTTTGGCTAAAGCTCGAGATCATGGGGCTGACAAAAATGGGTGGCGATCGTTGGCTGATAAAGCAATCGAACGAATCCGATTTGGTCAGTTTCCATGAACTGGCGAGTATTTTGAACTGCCGTGTCAGATTTGAGCGGTTTAAGAGGGGTGGGCCAACGCAGTGCTACAGGTGCCAGCGGTTTGGACATGTGGCCAGGAACTGCAACATGCCTTCCAGATGCGTGAAGTGTGCAGGACCGCACGAGTCGGAGGCGTGTGTTTTACCCAAGAAGGGTGAGGCCGTGAAGGAGATACCAGTAGAGGATGAGATCACCGGGGAGGTGACGATGCAGGCTCCACGCAAGGCGAAATGCGTGAACTGCGATACTGAGGGTCACACGGCTGGGGCAAGGGATTGACCGAAGAAGATGGCGATTGCGGCTAAGATGCGTGCAGCGCGGAATGGACCGAGGGTCAGTGGACCAACGAATGCTCGGGCTACGATGATGAGAAGACCAGGGTTGTCATATGCAAATGCGGCAGGTGGTGCTCCCAGTGTACGGGCAAATTCGGGCCGTGCTGCGGCTCCTATGGCGGCTAATTTTGGAGGTCCTAGGTCTGGGACAGGGACTGATGCGGATGTTGGTGCATTGAATGCGGATTGTCGCAGGATGATAGGAGGCAGCATTTTCGACTGCATGATGAAGGTCCGGGATTTCGCAGGAGGCTATGCGGGAATCCGGGATGAAGCTGGAAGGATGCGGGCCATGGCGGCCTTTATGGAATCTCTGTTTCTTTCATGAACAGACGACTGAAGTGTATATTTATAAACATGGACTCCATCGTTTCAAGGCAGCGGAGGCACTATCTGGAGCTGTTTTTGGCGGAGCACAGACCAGACGTGCTTATGATGGCGGAACATGGACTTGGTGACCGGCATAGACTGGATGTCAGGGGTTATGTGACCCACAGGTGTAATTCGGGCGGAGGTCGCGGTAGGGGGACGGCGATACTGGTTCGGGACGGGATTCATTGCATCAGGCTTGGAGTGGATACCGGGATTATGCAGAACACTGCTGTCAGGATCAGCAGGCCAGGTGGCACCGCCATCTCATTAGTTTGTTTGTATTTGCGTCCTAGCGCAGTGCTTTCCGACTCTGACCTACTCACACTTAGTGAGCTGGTGAGAGACGGGGATGTGCTGATTGGCGGGGATTTAAATGCTAAACATCCTGACTGGGGTGGATCGGTGGTTAATGCAAATGGACGACGCTTGCGGAATTTCCTGTTGGGGTGTCCGGATTTGGATGTCTTTTCTGCGAGGGAGCCGACCAGGGTTTCTGGTACTGCAGCATCGTACACCGATATTTTTATGGCTTCTCCGGGCATGCGGGTGTCTCAGGAGCTGAGGGTTCTGGATTATGAGTCGGATCACAGGGCTGTGGAGATTCGAGTGGACTGTGGCGAGCTGGTTCGGCGGGAGCGACCAGTGATTTACAACTTTGGGAGGATGAACGCGGATCGGTTCAATTCATTGCTACGGGGGTCTCTTCCCTCTGCTGCTCTTCCGGTGGATCGTAATGTTACCATTGGCGAAATTGATGACTGCGTGGAATCTATGGCTGAGTCTTTTCGACAGGCTGTTGATGGTGCTGTGCCGAGGATGACGATTGGGAATGGTGGACTGCCTGACCTACCTCCCAGGATAAAGGACCTGATTGGACAAAAGAAGAGGCTTCTGAGGACTCTTTGCAGGACGGGGGATTTCTCCCGCATTCCTACTCTCAGGGCTGAGATAAGACAGCTGAGTCGGATCATCGATGGTGCGATTGCTGAATTTGAGGCTGGTTTCTGGACGGATCGGCTCAATGCCATAAGGGTGGACAGCACTACATTTGCTAAGGTGAAGGCGGCTGGCGGACTGCGTCGAAGGGATCCTGTCCCGGATATGATGGACGAGGGCAATGTGCCCATTATTGAGGAGGTGGGCAAGGCTAATCTCCTTGCAGCGGGTTTTTCTGCGGTGCATGGCGTGAATGGTCACTTGAGGACTGGTGACTTTGGTGAACGGATTGCTGCTGAGGCAGCTGATTTGGTGAGCCACATACCACGTGTTGCTTTTGGATCGGGGATCAAGGCTGACGGCGCAGTTGGCGCTGGGCGTGTGGATGACCTGATTATCAGGGCTGCGGATGTTGGTGGCGCTCTTAGGAGACGTCCGCCTAAAAAGTCGTCTGGACTGGACGGCATTCCTGATGTTGCTTTGAAGAGGACTGATTCCTTCGTTTGGACCTTTCTGGCAGTTCTTTTGAACCATTGCATCAACTTGGGCTACTTCCCTCGGGCCTGGAAGAAGGCGTGGGTATAGACCAGTTTCATTACTTTCCCCTTTTGGAAAGCTTCTGGAGCTGTTCGTTCTGGACCATGTTCGAGACCATTTGGCTGAGCGCGGCATTTTGCTGGACAACCAGTTTGGTTTTAGAGGGCGGCACTCGACATCGCATGCGCTGATGGTGTTTTCTGACTACGTGACTAAGGGTCTGAACAGGAGACACGCCACAATAGCTGCTAGCCTGGATTTTGCCAAGGCCTTTGATACGGCTTGGCAGGCGGCGATATTGGTGAAGATGAAGGCGGCTGGATTTGCTGCTGACATACTCAGGATGGTTGCGGGCTTTCTAGCGGACAGGACGTTCCGTGTTAGGGTTGGCGACTCGCTCTCTGAGGAGAAGATGGTGACGGCAGGTGTACCGCAGGGCTCGCTATTGGGACCTGTTTTGTACAACATCCTTCTCAGCGATATGCCCCTTCCCCCGGCGGGGATCTGTTGCTGATTTATGCGGAAGACATCCTTGTTGCAGCTTCTGGCCCTAGGGCCAGCAACGTGAATCGGAGGCTGAACACTTACCTTGAGGCCCTGAGTGGTTTCTTCTCCAAGTGGGCAATTGGGCTTAATGTGGCCAAATCGAAGGGGATTATTTTCAAGGGAAAGCGCGGGAACCTGTACCCGAACGCCAGGGGCTACATCCCCAGGCTCAAGGTGGGAGATGCGGATATCGGGATTTCGAGGGAAATCAAGTACCTTGGAGTGATGTTCCATGAACGGTTCACCTTCGTGAGCCATGTGGACTACGCTTTGCGGAAGGCTAGATTTGCCTTTTCTGCATACTACAGGCTGTTGGCGAGGGCGAATGGCCTGAGTACGGAGGTGCGTCTGCTGGTGTACAGGCAGGTTATAAGACCTGTTATGGCGTATGCTTTCCCGGCCTGGTTTCCCATCTCGTCGAGCCAGATGGAGAGGCTAAGGCAATGGGAGCGGAAAATACTCAGGACCTGTCTGGGACTGAGGATGACGGTGATGGCGGATGGCTCTTTCCGCATGCCCTCCTGTAGGAGGGTATATGATGGTGCTGGTTTTGGGAGGATTGACAGGTTCATGGTGGACTCTGCTCTATCTTTCCTGGGAAAAGCGGCGGGTGTGGATAATGACCTGGTTAGGGCATGTTTCGGCACGACGGATGCGGACAATCTTCTGTCACGCTGGTTCTTTGGACCAACGGACCTTCTGGTCCTCAGTAATGGGGGGTCTGTTCCTAGGTAGCCCCCATTACTGAGGACCAGAAGGTCCGTTGGTCCAAAGAACCAGCGTGACAGAAGATTGTCCGCATCCGTTGTTGTTTTACCACAGGAGATTCGGTACATTGGGTATCGATGATCCTGTATATAATACTACTTAGTAGTATTTCTTCGAACCGAGGTGGAGACTGGAAATTTTTCGGAATTTCTGGTCTATTGTTTTACGCGATCCAGCTTGCTGGATATCTTATTTTTATTTAGTTTTTAAGTTGTTATTTATTTTTAAGTTTCTTTTATTTTTAGGTCAAGATGACAACTGAGGCGTTCCCGTTTTTCATCAATTTTCCGGGGAATTCTTATTTTTACAGCGTATATTTATAATTTATTATTAAGACTTGATGTATGTATGTAGTATTTTTATGAGGATGGAAGTTTCTGAAGGGCACCCTATGGGTGTGAGGGAATTAGTTATAGGTAATATTAAGAAGTATTTATTGTGTACCAGTAGAATGTATTTAGAATTATTACAATAAAACCAGTTTAAAAAAAAAAACAGGGTTTTAATCTGGACCATAGCTTTCGAAGTCAGAGACGAATGCTCTGCAGCGTAGCTTCGGGGTTACCAGATTTGTCATTTCCGCAGTTACAGTGGTATCGGTTGTTCTACGCTTTGGATAGATCTCAGCAACTTTTAAATTTAACGGCCAAGATTCCGCAAAATCAAAAACTTGAGTTGGGCAATTTTCGTAGTGCCAATACTGTTGACCCATATTGAGAACAATGCCTGCCTTTTCCATAAAATCGGTGCCTATTAGGGTTCGGTTATTCTTGCCCTCCGGAAATGCTATAAACTATGACGATTTTGCACATTGTTGTCTCAAATTTTCTAACACTCGTACTTCCATCTGCAAGAGTAGTTTGGCAATCTATGGTATCAAATTTGCAACCTTTGAACTCCATAATCCGCTTCAGATTAGCGCTCGCGATGCTAGTCTTCGCGCCTGTGTCAAAATATGCTTGGCCGGGTACACCAAAAAGTTCCACATTAACCACTGGAATGTCACGACCAATACATAAGCCCACCGAGTTAAAGCTGACACTCGCCGTTGTACTGCCAGTATGTTTTTTGCTGCAGTTCGGACAATTAGCTCTGACAACCCCTGGCGCATTGCATCCATAGCATGCGAATTTCGGTTTAACTGCCCGCATCTCTTTCCACTGGAACCTGCTTTGCGACAGCGTCTTCCCTTTTGAAACACGTTTCTATGGTGTGTCCTTTCTTACGGCAAAACGAACATCTTTTTGGACCACTGGTAACTCCTACGACTTCAGCGTTCAACGAACCACGTTCACTTAACTCCTGCTCTGCTTCTCTATCATCTGCCAGTAACTCATCAAAATTTTCAATTTTACCACAAGAAATACGCTCCCGAATTTGTGCATGCAACATGCCGAACAACATATCGATTTGATCGACTTCCGTTGGAGATGTCCGTCCGAACGTGTCCGTTGGCTCGCTTTTGTGTTGCTTTACATCATTAATCTCTGCATACACACGCCAAGCTGGTTTCGGTGGCGAAAATGATTCGTGAATCATTCGAATGACGTCATTAAAGGTTCCCGCCTTAGAATTCACACCACGCCACCATTCTGCAGCATCTCCCTCCAATAGCATAGGCATACCATTGACGGCACTCGTGTCGCTTATATTCTCCATGGGCTATATGTCGAAATGGCAGCAATGAATTACTCCACTTTTGACGGATTGCGTTGTCCATTGAATCGAGCCGAACAGCCACTGAATGACCCACACTTTTCACTGGTTTTGTTGCCCGCACCCAAGAGACGCTCAAACTGTTCGGTTGAAAGAGTCACCATGTTTATTTTACTTGCAATTCGCTCGCTTCTCCGCAACTCAGAAGATTCAGCCACGATTTTTACTCGCCAAAAAAATATTTGCCAAACAACAACAACGCTGGATTCTGCTAACGGCTTCCTATAACGGGATGTTTTCGGGCAACTAAGTTGGGCGCCAATTATGTAGAGTGTTTTCCACATAAAACACTTTAAATTTACAAAATTTAGTCTTTATTTAAAAATTCGATGTTTGACTTGAAGTTTCTACGTTGATTCAACCTGTTGTAAAAGAATGAGCTCTCTAGTCTTGTGCTTCTCGTTTTATACATTCCCAAACGAGAGCTTTTTAGTTAATTGAGTATTTTTGAATATACATTCATTCGAAGATCATCACAAATGCACTCAAACGAAAGAGCTTTACAATAACAGAGTTGGCTGCAGTGTTGTTAAAAATTAGAGTAGTCGTTCTCATAAAGTTGTTACCAAAACATTAATGTGATGAAGTGAAAGGTTGAGTATTCTAATTATAGCAAAAGGCAATTGAAAGGAATGTTACTGATTATGATAATAAGTAATACGATTTATACATATAATGAAAGCGATGCGCTACAAACTTACATTTTCTAATAGTTCTACACAATGTTTAGAAAAAAACAAATATAATCTAAAATTTCCACTACAGAAAACTAACTCGCTCAGAATAACACTTAAATCATATTTTTATTCTACATTTCCGCAACTTTTGCGGTATTCTATTCTTACAACACTTCCGACGGCGTTTTGGCATTTGGCGAGCTCACGATTTTAGCTTGCAACAGCCGCGACGAATTCTCCACTGAATCCCGTCTTCCTGATGACAATGTGTGTGAGTAACGCACTGATGAATATAGACAGGTTGTCAATAGCTGAATTTGGCAATTTTGTTGGTATTTACTAGACGCCAGAGCTAGACAGGAAAAGGGAATGAAGTTACCTAAAGAAATAGTTAGCTTGGCTGGGTTTCTGATTAACTGTTACAACTAGCACCTTGATTCTATCAAGAATACAATTTAAGGATAATGCGTGTCTTGAAAGCAGCAAATATCCCAAACCAGATGATGCGAAGAATCTGATAGCGAAAAAACTGATAGCAACGAAACTGGTAGCACAAAAAAATAATTATTAGCTCCAAACGTAAAAACATTTACATCCAGTGTTTGAATTTACTCAAAAGTCCAATTTCATATTTATCTTAGTTCGATCATCGACATAGAAATCCAAAATCAACGAAGATTGACTAAGCAATAAATTTGGATTACTTGGATTTCTTTTGAGTTGCATTTATAGATTTTAGAAATTGGATTACCATTTTTGAGTAATATACGAAAACAATGTGAAAAATATGACGACAGTCTTCGTGCTTTGAGACTCAATGTTTGAGCCGAAAAAAACGACATTATGAGTGTAAAGCAAAAAAAAAAACTCAAAATTGAAAATAGTGAAGAAAAGAGAAGAAATTTCGTTTCTTTGATTTTGCGTGGGATAAAAACAATGAAAATCAAATATTTGTTTTAGTTCGAAAACTGAAACAAGTTTTAGCATTCAATCTTTAGAACTGAATTATTTAATTTTTATTTATGTATTTTTGGTTTTACATTATATGTATTTGGTTTAAGTTAAATGAATTATAGTAGTGAATTATTTGATTTTTATTTATGTATGTATTTTTGGATTTACATTGTATGTACTAATTTTTTTTGTTAAAATAAATGAATTTATTGCTTAAGCCCATTCCATCATTTTCTATTTTTCCATTTCCTAAAAAAAAATAATTTTGCCACCTTCGCCTATGGTAGCAAAAATTGTGATTTTCTTTGAGTCACGAGCATCGGTTTCATTAGTCGTGGCTTGGCTACAAGCAAGCGATTATCGCTTGCTAAGTTGCAAAGAAAACAGATTTTTAGCGAGAAGTCATTTTATTCAAAAATATGAAAAATGGTTAAAAACGGTAAAAGATGTCAAAATTTTTTTGTTTTAAACTTAGCGAAAATGAATCTCTTCGCTAAGTTCTCTCTAAGTCTTCGCTAAGTGCTTCATACAAAACAAGCGAATATATAAGCAAGCGGTGTGACCAAAACACGCTTATTGTTGCATTACTCTAGCAGAGATAAACAAACAATCGTATTGTGACTACGTCGTTTTTTTTTTGGATTCTCTTCGTTGTTTTAATTCTCCGACTCACAACTAGAGCATTGACGTTTTATTTTCTACTTGAGCAAAATCAAACAGAAAATGGATTTGGATCGCTGCTCTAACATGAACTCATTTGTATTTTTCAGTACAGATTATGATTTACAAAAATGTGCTAATCCAAATCCAGAAAACATCAAAAATGTTTCTGATTTGAGTAGGTTTCGTTGAGTACATTAAAACACTGTTTACATCCACAGCAAAATTTGTCACAGGTCAGAACAAGGACCTAAATTAATTAACTATTTAGAAAACCTATCGCCCTGTTAACAAATAAATAAAATAACTAACTCACCGATACATATCAGGACAAGATATTAGATTAAAACTTAAAGCAAAATTCACTTCCACTTTACCACCTTGTTGAACTTGATAATTCACTGCTACTGGTGCTCACCACTTTTTTAAGAAAACTGTTCACAAATGCTTGGACACTGCCACTTTGATACCCTTTTATCTTCTCGTAAAGTTTCCAATCAGAACCGCAATAGCGTAGACTTTCCTTTACATAATCCGCGCTTAAAAAAACACACACGAACAGACAACCACAACATGGAAGCTAAGATAACGAGACAACAACTACCGATTTCCTACAAAGCAACAGAAAATTGGAAAATACAAAAATCATGAAGCTATTAGCATAAAAAAAATAAAAAATATAAAAGCAACGCTAATGCCCAATCCAGGAATTAAACCAAGAATTCCGGGGTCATAGCTGAACTCCTTTCCTCCTGGCCATCAAAGGATGGTGAAGAATCCGGCATAATTGTCAACAGGAAACAAACATACTAAGTATTCTACAGGAAAACAACCAAACAAATCTGTCACATACTCCAGCAATGCATAATCAGCGCTTACATAACAGGGACATGTATCTGCAACCGCCATTAAAACTCTTCCATATACAGGGATATGTATCTGCAACCGCCACTACATTTAAGCCCACTAAAATCGGGTTTTAATCTGGACCATAGCTTTCGAAGTCAGAGACGAATGTTCTGCAGCGTCGCTTCGGCGTTACCAGATTTGTCATTTCCGCAGTTACAGTGGTATCGGTTGTTCTACGCTTTGGATAGATCTCAGCAACTTTTAAATTTAACGGCCAAGATTCCGCAAAATCAAAAACTTGGGTTGGGCAATTTCCGTAGTGCCAATACTGTTGACCCATATTGAGAACAATGTCTGCCTTTTCCATAAAATCGGTGCCTATTCGGGTTCGGTTATTCTTGCTCTCCGGAAATGCCATAAACTATGACGATTTTGCACATTGTTGTCTCAAATTTTCTAACACTCGTACTTCCATCTGCAAGAGTAGTTTGGCAATCTATGGTATCAAATTTGCAACCTTTGAACTCCATAATCCGCTTCAGATTAGCGCTCGCGATGCTAGTGTTCGCGCCTGTGTCAAAATATGCTTGGCCGGGTACACCAAAAAGTTCCACATTAACCACTGGAATGTCACGACCAATACATAAGCCCACCGAGTTAAAGCTGACACTCGCCGGTGTACTGCCAGTATGTTTTTTTGCTGCAGTTCGGACAATTAGCTCTGACAACCCCTGGCGCATTGCATCCATAGCATGCGAATTTCGGTTTAACTGCCCCTGCATCTCTTTCCACTGGAACCTGCTTTGCGACAGCGTCTTGCTTTTTGAACCACGTTTCTATGGTGTGTCCTTTCTTACGGCAAAACGAACATCTTTTTGGACCACTGGTAACTCCTACGACTACAGCGTTCAACGAACCACGTTCACTTAACTCCTGCTCTGCTTCTCTGGCATCTTCCAGTAACTCATCAAAATTTCCAATTTTACTACGAGAAATACGCTCCCGAATTTGTGCATGCAACATGCCGAACAACATATCGATTTGATCGACTTCGGTTGGAGATGTCCGTCCGAACGTGTCCGTTGGCTCGCTTTTGTGTTGCTTTACATCATTAATCTCTGCATACACACGCCAAGCTGGTTTCGGTGGCGAAAATGATTCGCGAATCATTCGAATGACGTCATTAAAGGTTCCCGCCTTAGAATTCACACCACGCCACCATTCTGCAGCATCTCCCTCCAATAGCATAGGCATACCATTGACGGCACTCGTGTCGCTTATATTCTCCATGGCCTATATGTCGAAATGGCAGCAATGAATTACTCCACTTTTGACGGATTGCGTTCTCCATTGAATCGAGCCGAACAGCCACTGAATGACCCACACTTTTCACTGGTTTTGTTGACCGCACCCAAGAGACGTTCAAACTGTTCCATTGAAAGAGTCACCATGTTTATTTTACTTGCAATTCGCTCGCTTCTCCGCAACTCAGAAGATTCAGCCACGATTTTTACTCGCCAAAAAAAATATTTGCCAAACAACAACAACGCTGGATTCTGCTAACGGCTTCCTATAACGGGATTGTTCAAACCTTCACAAAGAATTTCTTTCATATGTACATGTGTGTGTACATATTCTAGCATAAAATACAAAACGACAGATTTCAGTTACTACAGTCAAATACAATTTATATAATTTATTATGTAGGTATATGTACAAGTCTTTCACACAGAGTTTAGAAATGCTGTGCAAGTTCTTTTGACCATGCAAGCAAATGATAGGTGCAATGAACTACAACAAAAGTAAATGAAGATAAACACAAATTGATGTAAATTGTAAATCAGCAATAATTTGGCAAATGTAAACAAACTAAACAGAAATTAATCAGCAATAATTTAGTATTTAAGAGTCAATCAAATCAATAAAAATTCGAGAAACATTGAAACCATTGTTGTGTTCATTTCTTCACTTCACCGGCTAACCAAGTTTCAAGTGCTTGCGTTAACTTTTACATTATCTTGGTGTATCGCCTTGATAATAAACAATTAAAAACTCAAACAATTTAATAGGCAAAACAGCCTTCCAATTAAGTCCTTATCCTGGTGCATTCGCTTGGACAAGGGATTCAACAACAGTTAATTAATCAGCAAAACAGCCTTTCATTAACATTTTGGTGACCCCGACGTGATACATCCTTGAGTTTCAAGTTTCCCCCCACCAGTGGTAAGGGACTTGGAACACTCTTCGGTGTAGAACAAAACACGCAACCTCGCGAATTACGTCAGATCCTGCAACATTAAACAGGATCAACGTATCGATTTGCTGCAAAAATTGGATAGTTGTCCAAACAGCAATCGGCGATATTCAGTTGGGTCCTGCAAATTATCAGGATCAACAAAGTCACTCAATATCATTTTGGTGACCACGACGTGATTAGACGTTTTGAGTTTCCCCCCACCAGTGGTAAGGAACTCTTAATACTCTAAATCACCTTTGCACGCGCAGTCCATTCATCAGGCACTACATTAACATTGGTGTCCTCGGATTCTGTAACTTGTCACAAACTTGGCATTATCCAGTTTTACGTCAACAAGTTGACCTTCAGGCAATATCCTGATTGGAAACATAGGACAGCGGCTTTCTAATCGTCACATACACACCGGTCATACTAAAAATGGCAGATGATCAAAAAGACTCGAATATGGCTTTGTTCGATCAACTCATAGCGTCTCAAAAGACAACGGGTGATTTAATTGAAGGCATAATTCACAACGTCAAAAAGGACTCTGCTTCCAGAAAGACGGTCCAGTACTATGAGGAAAGACTCAGGAGATTAGATACGGCATGGTCTGATTTCGAAACCACCGACAACAAAATACGGTGTCTCGAAAGCACACCTACAGACCACAAATACTTCACCGAGAAGTATTACGAAAATATATCGGAACTCACATTGAAATACCGAGAATATTTCGAAACAGCCATGATGGAAACCTCGAATGGGCCGGCAGTGGACACAAATCAACACCATGCTGCCAATAAGCCCACTGCTCCTAGCAGGACAATATTGAACAACAGCGACACAACAGCACCCCTCTCCACAATCAATTCTACAATCAGAAGACAAAACGTGATGATAGGATCACTGAAACGATTGCTCATCATGGATCCGACAGCTACAAATATGACTTTGAAGACAAAACTGTGGGAGCAAATCCAAAATTTGCATTTCTCAATATGGGAAAACAATCCTGATCCACTTAGAGAAGGTTATGACATGGATTCGTACACCAACCTGGAGAAATTAATCATCGAAAACTTTAAGATGTCATCAAATATTGCTCCAGAACGAAGAACCCAATACGAGCAAAACAGCGTGCTACCGCTGCCTAAAGTAACTATCCCACAATTCAATGGGGATTATATCACATGGAGAACATTTTTTGATCTGTTTTCTCAACTCGTCGACAAACAGCAAATTCCCACGGTACAAAAGATGTGGTACCTTAAATCTAATATCGGAGGAGAAGCGGGGAAACTGATAAGTCACCTTTCCGCTACAGCTGACAATTATGAAACAGCATGGAAAATGTTACAAGAGCGCTACAATAATAAGCGAGTTCTTGTCGCAACGCTAATACAGCAATTGCTTGATCAACCATCAGGCGGGTCATCAGCAGCAGCCATTAAGCAGCTGCACGACGTCACACAGGAATGCTTGCATGCATTACAAAACATTGACGTCGACACAACCTCTTGGGACCCTATTTTACTGCACCTGCTAGTTAAAAAATTGGATCATGGAACACATGTTCTTTACGAGCGTTCAATAACAAATCCAAAAGAACTTCCCCAGGTCAAACATTTTTTGGCTTTCCTGGAAACCCACTTTCAATCAATGGAAGCAATGGGTCAGAAGGAAAAATCATCTTCAAAGGCATGTGCTTCTGCGGCTTCATCCAACCAAAATGAAAACGCATGTAAACTTTGCAAAAATGGTGTTCATCCACTATTTCGGTGCCAAGGGTTTCAACAACTAACACCACAGGAGCGATTGAATTTCACACAAAAACATAAATTGTGCGTCAACTGTTTGAAATTGGGCCATTCCGCAAGGGTTTGCACATCAAGGTCATGTACAAAATGCAACAAGAAACACAATTCAATGCTACACCTTGAATCAACAAAATTTTCATCAAGGCAAGAATCATCTAGCGTAAACAACAACATACACAAGAAGACATCATCAGATGCCATAGCACTAGCTACAACAGATAAGCCAAACACCACCTCTTCGAGTACTTGTTTACCAGAAGGATCAGAAGCCACCTCACTAGCTGCTGCCAATAAGCAATCATCAAATTCATACGTTCTACTCGGCACAGCAGTGGTAAAGGTTAAGGGTGAACATACAGAAGTTGAGTGCCGCGCTTTGCTAGATTCAGGATCCCAAGTCAATTTTGTCACTGAGCGTCTAGTAAAACGTCTTGGCATATCAATGCAGCCATCATCCGTAAACATTAGCGGAATTGCAGCAACAAACACCAGAACACAGCATCGGATCAATGTGGCATTACACTCTCGCATTAATGGTTTTTCAACTCCACTTGAAGCACTTGTATTGCCTCGCATCATTTCGCCGCAACCATCACAATATATCCACACTGATGACTGGTCGCTACCCAAAAATCTAGTACTAGCTGATCCAACCTTCAACCGCCCCAACAAAATCGATATTCTATTGGGTGCCGAACATTATCATCAATTACTATCGATAGGACAAATTAAGTTATCTGAACAACTTCCACTACTACAAAACACAGTATTCGGGTGGGTCGTTTCAGGTAAACTTCAAGAAGAACACCGCTCAAATGTAGCATGTGGAGTCTGCACAGCCGATGAAAGTCTCGAGCTTTCCATAGCTCGCTTATGGGAGTTAGACGAAATCAAACCCAATGACAAACCGCTCTCTATGTTAGAAAGACAATGTGAAGAACACTTCGCGCAAAACACCTTCAAGAACCACGAAAATCGATTTGTAGTAAAGATACCATTCCATCAAAGCCCTAATGCTCTAGGCGATTCACATGGAGTTGCTCTTAACAGATTTCTTTCGCTTGAGCGTCGACTGCAGAAACATCCTGAAATGAGAACTGAATACATCAAGTTTATGGATGGATATGAGGCACTGGGGCACATGACAAAGATATCATCAGATGCAATCCTTTCACCTAACTATTTCATTCCACATCACTGCGTGTTAAGGCCTGAGAGTTCCACCACAAAACTGCGAGTTGTATTCGATGCATCAGCCAAAACTACATCAGGACACTCACTAAACGACCTCATGTACACAGGTCCGACAGTGCAAAGCGAACTATTCTCTATACTGCTAAGATTTCGATTCCCACGATTCGTATTTACTACTGATGTCGAAAAAATGTATAGACAAGTCGTAATGTCCCCCGAAGATCGCAAATTTCAACTCATCATTTGGAGAAAAGATGCCAACAAACCCATAACGTACTACCAGCTCAACACAGTTACATACGGAACAAGAGCTGCACCATACTTAGCAACAAAGTGTTTACAGCAACTGGCGAAAGAGAATAGCGTTCGTTACCCGCAGGCCTCGAAATTTCTTCAAGAGAATTTCTACGTGGATGATGGCCTGGGTGGAGCAGATAGTTTAGTGGCTGCAATACAATTACAAGAACAGCTAACGCAGATCATGAGGGAAAGTGGTTTCAACTTACGAAAATGGTGTGCAAATCACCCGCAACTGCTCAGAAACATTCCACAAGGGGACCTAGAAGTAAATTTAGATTTTGAAAACACAAAAGCTGACTCAATAAAAACTTTAGGACTCACATGGCTGCCGAAGGATGATAAGCTCTGCGTTAAGGTTAACGTCGAAGCGACCAAAAGGATTACGAAACGCAGCGTCACGTCAGATCTTGCCAGACTTTTCGACCCGTTAGGAATCCTGTCTCCAATTGTGGTAGCAGCCAAAATTCTTATTCAGAGGTTGTGGGAACTAAAATTGGACTGGGACCAATCCTTACCTGAAGAATTGCACACCAAATGGCTCACATTCCGCTCAGACCTGAACGTATTAAAAGCACTACAAATTTCAAGGCACATCTTTAAGGGTGGAGTCCCAGAAGCCATTCAATTACACATTTTTACTGACGCATCGGAGAAGGCATATGGAGCAGCAGCATATGTTCGATCGGTGTTCAAAAACGGAACGACTATAACACGATTGCTATGCGCCAAATCTCGCGTAGCACCACTTAAAAAACAAACAATACCACGCCTGGAGCTGTGTGCAGCAGTACTCGGAGCGCAGTTAGCAGCCAAAATCACAGCCGATTTACAGTTCACAAGTCCAATATGGTTTTGGACTGATTCGGAAATTGTATTGTCATGGATACACTCATCCTCAGCATTGTTCAATACCTTTGTGGCGAATCGAATATCAGTCATCCAGGAAACGACACGAGCAGAACAATGGCGTCACGTCAGCTCAAAACATAATCCAGCAGACATTCTATCTCGGGGAATGTCACCGAAGGCATTAAAGGAATGTACCTTGTGGTTCTGTGGACCACTATTCCTACATGGCAAAGAAACGGGTTGGCCGCCAAAATTCAACCCAAGTTCTTCTACTGATAACAATTTGGAAAGAAAAAAGAAGGCACTCGAATCACTCGCCGTGGCAGTAGCAGAGCCTGATTTTATATACAAAATCAAACACAAGAATTCTTTCCAACGACTACAGCGAATTGTAGGATACGTTTTGCGCTTTATAACCCATACCAGGCGTAAAAGGGAGCACCGAGAGGCTCAAATATCTTTAACGACGACGGAATTAGACTTATCACTAGTTCCAATTATCAAACAAATACAAACGTCAGAATTTAAAGATGAAATTCAACAGCTAAAGAGATACAAGGAATTACGAGGAGCATGCAGTTTAAGTAATCTTTCACCGTTTTTGGACAAAGATGGCCTAATTCGTGTTGGCGGTCGACTTGACGCTTCATCGTTAGCATATGACTCTAAACACCAGTTGCTCATCCCGTACAATGATCCGATTTCAAAAATAATATTTGAAATGGTTCACAAATGCAATAAGCATTGTGGTGCACAAACATTACTTGGAATTGTTCGACAACGGTATTGGCCAATAAAAGGAAAAATCATGGCCCGAGCCACAATTCATCGCTGCACTGTATGCAGTAGAGCCAAACCAATGCTATTCAACCAAGTAATGGGAAATTTGCCTTCTACACGGGTGACACCAGCACGACCATTTATAAACGCTGGAGTCGACTACTGCGGTCCAATAACAGTACACTACAAACTGCGTGGAAAAAGGCCGCACAAGGCTTACATTGCAGTATTTTGCTGCTTTGCTACGAAGGCGGTACATTTGGAACTTGTGAGTGATCTCACCACCGACGCATTTATTGGGGCTCTTAAAAGATTTATCGGCCGGCGTGGGCACTGCCAAAACTTATATTGTGATAATGCGACAAACTTTGTTGGAGCTAAAAATCAATTGCCTGAACTGTCAACGGTAATTCACTCTTCCGACGCTCAAGCAGCAATCACGAATGCATGCAACAAAAAGGGTATACAATTCAATTTCATACCACCAAGAGCACCACACTTTGGTGGCCTATGGGAAGCAGCTGTCAAATCCGCAAAGCACCTTCTTGTCAGAAGCTTGGGAAATGCATCGTTGACATACGAGGAACTAGAAACGCTGGTAATCGAAATTGAGGCAATACTGAACTCCCGACCAATTTCACCCATGTCAAATGATCCCAACGACACAGCTGCCCTTACTCCGGGACATTTCCTCATCGGAGAACCACTAACAGCCCAAATTGATGCGGAAGCTAAACCCACAAACCCGAGCTTGGCAACCAGATGGAAGTTAGTTTCTCGTCTGAAACATGAATTTTGGAACAGGTGGTCGAGGGACTACCTCAACGAATTACAATACCGGAATAAATGGCAAGAGCGGTCAAAAAACCTTAAAGAAGGTGATATTGTTGTCGTCAAGCAAGATAACGTTCCAGTCATGAAATGGCCTTTAGGACGAGTAATAAAAACCTATAAGGGAATCGACGAAATAGTAAGAGTTGCAGATGTTAAAACGGCTTCAGGCGTATTTCAGCGAGCAGTTCGATATTTGGCACCACTTCCCAGAGTTAATGACGAAAGTGAAGAATGCCAACAAAAATCAAATCAACAGGCTACAACATCAAGCGACAATTGCAAATTGCAGCCCTCTGGATCACCATCTGATGAAATTCCAAAAAATAAAAAACGGCGGCTATCAGCACTCCCCAGCATGCCTATATTGCTTTTAGCATTGCTCGCACTTCCACTAATTTTCGCAGGAAAGGTGGAAATAACGGAACTCGAATCGAACATGGGCTTACACTTCGAAGGAATTGGCAATACGCGAATATCACGGTCCGAATGGAATCTTATAACCTACTACGAATTAACACCATATTGGCGAGAGATGGCTGCGTTCACTAATGGAACTATAGCTCTGCAACATTTATGCGAGCTCATAAATCAAAAGGCGACTTACATCAAAAACTATTCTGATCAACTTCAAAATATATCTGACATCCAGCACAAGCTACATCAACAAGTATTAACGGATTTGCCATTACAAATCAAGCACATCAAATACCATCATGCAACGATTGCCTATGCTGCCCTGAGTCTAGCAATTGGAACCATCATACTAATCGTATACAAACGCGCACAACGTCGAAAGATGGAAATAAACCGGCAACCTCCATGTCCAGCAGTTCGCCACCACGTGACACCGGCAGATTTTGTTGTGACTGTAACTTGATGACGTAGATTGACCTAGAATCCAGAGAAGTGGATTACAATTTTTACATTTATAAACACATACTCACTTATTATTTACACTCATTATTCAATTTTGTTTAGAATAATCCTCATGCGTCGCTCTTTCAGCGACCAATAATATCAAACCAAGTAAACTGAATGACTCAGAAATAAAAATGCCATAGAATTTGAAAATGCTAATTTGGCATTTTGGACAATGAAAAAATAATATGTAAGAGAAAAAGAGTACATTCCTATTTTGGAGGCAAAACAATATCATTTATAAACAAACTGTCGCAACTGATATCTGTCGTTTCAGCACATTTTTTCTTTTTTTTGTGAGCGTAGCTCACGCCGGGGTGTATGTTCAAACCTTCACAAAGAATTTCTTTCATATGTACATGTGTGTGTACATATTCTAGCATAAAATACAAAACGACAGATTTCAGTTACTACAGTCAAATACAATTTATATAATTTATTATGTAGGTATATGTACAAGTCTTTCACACAGAGTTTAGAAATGCTGTGCAAGTTCTTTTGACCATGCAAGCAAATGATAGGTGCAATGAACTACAACAAAAGTAAATGAAGATAAACACAAATTGATGTAAATTGTAAATCAGCAATAATTTGGCAAATGTAAACAAACTAAACAGAAATTAATCAGCAATAATTTAGTATTTAAGAGTCAATCAAATCAATAAAAATTCGAGAAACATTGAAACCATTGTTGTGTTCATTTCTTCACTTCACCGGCTAACCAAGTTTCAAGTGCTTGCGTTAACTTTTACATTATCTTGGTGTATCGCCTTGATAATAAACAATTAAAAACTCAAACAATTTAATAGGCAAAACAGCCTTCCAATTAAGTCCTTATCCTGGTGCATTCGCTTGGACAAGGCATTCAACAACAGTTAATTAATCGGCAAAACAGCCTTTCATTAACAGGGATGTTTTCGGGCAACTAAGTTGGGCGCCAATTATGTAGAGTGTTTTCCAAATAAAACACGGAACTGTACTTTAAATTTACAAAATTCAGTCTTTATTTAATAATTCGATGTTTGACTTGAAGTTTCTACGTTGATTCCACCTGTTGTAAAATAATGAGCTCTCTAGTCTTGTGCTTCTCGTTTTATACATTCCCAAACGAGAGCTTTTTAGTTAAGTGAGTATTTTTGAATATACATGCATTCGAAGATCATCACAAATGCACTCAAACGAAAGAGCTTTACAATAACAGAGTTGGCTGCAGTGTTGTTAAAAATTAGAGTAGTCGTTCTCATAAAGTGGTTACCAAAACATTAATGTGATGAAGTGAAAGCTTGAGTATTATAATTATAGCAAAAGGCAATTGAAAGGAATGTTACTGATTATGATAATAAGTAATACGATTTATACATATAATGAAAGCGATGCGCTACAAACTTAAGTTTTCTAATAGTTCTACACAATGTTTAGAAAAAAACAAATATAATCTAAAATTTCCACTACAGAAAACTAACTCGCTCAGAATAACACTTAAATCATATTTTTATTCTACATTTCCGCAACTTTTGCGGTATTCTATTCTTTCAACACTTCCGACGGCGTTTTGGCATTTGGCGAGCTCACGATTTTAGTTTTCAACAGCCGCGACGAATTCTCCACTGAATCCCGTCTTCCTGATGACAATGTGTGTGAGTAACGCACTGATGAATATAGACAGGTTGTCAATAGCTGAATTTGGCAATTTTGTTGGTATTTACTAGACGCCAGAGCTAGACAGGAAAAGGGAATGAAGTTACCTAAAGAAATAGTTAGCTTGGCTGGGTTTCTGATTAACTGTTACAACTAGCACCTTGATTCTATCAAGAATACAATTTAAGGATAATGCGTGTCTTGAAAGCAGCAAATATCCCAAACCAGATGATGCGAAGAATCTGATAGCGAAAAATCTGATAGCAACGAAACTGGTAGCACAAAAAATAATTATTAGCTCCAGGTCATAATTCCGAAATCACACGAAACGTAAAAACATTTACATCCAGTGTTTGAATTTACTCAAAAGTCCAATTTCATATTTATCTTAGTTCGATCATCGACATAGAAATCCAAAATCAACGAACATCGACTAAGCAATAAATTTGGATTACTTGGATTTCTTTTGAGTTGCATTTATAGATTTTAGAAATTGGATTACCATTTCTGAGTAATATACGAAAACAATGTGAAAAATATGACGACAGTCTTCGTGCTTTGAGACTCAAGGTTTGAGCCGAAAAAAACGACATTATGAGTGTAAAGCAAAAAAAAACACAAAATTGAAAATAGTGAAGAAAAGAGAAGAAATTTCGTTTCTTTGCGTTTGCGTGGGATAAAAACAATGAAAATCAAATATTTGTTTTAGTTTGAAAACTGAAACAATTTTTAGCATTCAATCTTTAGAACTGAATTATTTAATTTTTATTTATTTATTTTTGGTTTTACATTATATGTATTTGGTTTAAGTTAAATGAATTATAGTAGTGAATTATTTGATTTCTATTTATGTATGTATTTTTGGTTTTACATTGTATGTACTAATTTTTTTTGTTAAAATAAATGAATTTATTGCTTAAGCCCAATGCATCATTTTCTATTTTTCCATTTCTTAAAAAAAAATAATTTTGCCACCTTCGCCTATGGTAGCAAAAACTGTGATTTTCTTTGAGTCACGACCATCGGTTTCATTAGTCGTGGCTTGGTTACAAGCAAGCGATTATCGCTGGCTAAGTTGCAAAGAAAACAGATTTTTAGCGAGAAGTCATTTTATTCAAAAATATGAAAAATGGTTAAAAACGGTAAAAGATGTCAAAATTTTTTTGTTTTAAACTTAGCGAAAATGAATCTCGTCGCTAAGTTCTCTCTAAGTCTTCGCTAAGTGCTTCATACAAAAAAACACGCTTATTGTTGCTTTACTCTAGCAGAGATAAACAAACAATCGTATTGTGACTACGTCGTTTTTTTTGGATTCTCCTCGTTGTTTTAATTCTCCGACTCACAACTAGAGCATTGACGTTTTATTTTCTACTTGAGCAAAATCAAACAGAAAATGGATTTGGATCGCTGCTCTAATATGAACTCATTTGTATTTTTCAGTACAGATTATGATTTACAAAAATGTGCTAATCCAAATCCAGAAACATCAAAAATGTTTCTGATTTGAGTAGGTTTCGTTGAGTACATTAAAACACTGTTTACATCTACAGCAAAACTTGTCACAGGTCAGAACAAGGACCTAAATTAATTAAATATTTAGAAAACCTATCGCCCTGTTAACAAATAAATAAAATAACTAACTCACCGATACATATCAGGACAAGATATTAGATTAAAACTTAAAGCAAAATTCACTTCCACTTTACCACTTAGTACTGACTTGTTGAACTTGATAATTCACTGCTACTGGTGCTCACCACTTTTTTAAGAAAACTGTTCACAAATGCTTGGACACTGCCACTTTGATACCCTTTTATCTTCTCGTAAAGTTTCCAATCAGAACCGCAATAGCGTACACTTTCCTTTACATAATCCGCGCTTAAAAAAACACACACGAACAGACAACCACAACATGGAAGCTAAGATAGCGAGACAACAACTACCGATTTCCTACAAAGCAACAGAAAATTGGAAAATACAAAAATCATAAAGCTATTAGCATAAAAAAAATAAAAAATATAAAAGCAACGCTAATGCCCAATCCAGGAATTAAACCAAGAATTCCGGGGTCATAGCTGAACTCCTTTCCTCCTGGCCATCAAAGGATGGTGAAGAATCCGGCATAATTGTCAACAGGAAACAAACATACTAAGTATTCTACAGGAAAACAACCAAACAAATCTGTCACATACTCCAGCAATGCATAATCAGCGCTTACATAACAGGGACATGTATCTGCAACCGCCATTAAAACTCTTCCATATACAGGGATATGTATCTGCAACCGCCACTACATTTAAGCCCACTAAAATCGGGTTTTAATCTGGACCATAGCTTTCGAAGTCAGAGGCGAATGTTCTGCAGCGTCGCTTCGGGGTTACCAGATTTGTCATTTCCGCAGTTACAGTGGTATCGGTTGTTCTACGCTTTGGATAGATCTCAGCAACTTTTAAATTTAACGGCCAAGATTCCGCAAAATCAAAAACTTGAGTTGGGCAATTTTCGTAGTGCCAATACTGTTGACCCATATTGAGAACAATGCCTGCCTTTTCCATAAAATCGGTGCCTATTAGGGTTCGGTTATTCTTGCCCTCCGGAAATGCCATAAACTATGACGATTTTGCACATTGTTGTCTCAAATTTTCTAACACTCGTACTTCCATCTGCAAGAGTAGTTTGGCAATCTATGGTATCAAATTTGCAACCTTTGAACTCCATAATCCGCTTCAGATTAGCGCTCGCGATGCTAGTGTTCGCGCCTGTGTCAAAATATGCTTGGCCGGGTACACCAAAAAGTTCCACATTAACCACTGGAATGTCACGACCAATACATAAGCCCACCGAGTGAAAGCTGACACTCGCCGGTGTACTGCTAGTATGTTTTTTGCTGCAGTTCGGACAATTAGCTCTGACAACCCCTGGCGCATTGCATCCATAGCATGCGAATTTCGGTTTAACTGCCCCTGCATCTCTTTCCACTGGAACCTGCTTTGCGACAGCGTCTTGCTTTTTGAAACACGTTTCTATGGTGTGTCCTTTCTTACGGCAAAACGAACATCTTTTTGGACCACTGGTAACTCCTACGACTTCAGCGTTCAACGAACCACGTTCACTTAACTCCTGCTCTGCTTCTCTGGCATCTGCCAGTAACTCCTCAAAATTTTCAATTTTACCACGAGAAATACGCTCCCGAATTTGTGCATGCAACATGCCGAACAACATATCGATTTGATCGACTTCCGTTGGAGATGTCCGTCCGAATGTGTCCGTTGGCTCGCCTTTGTGTTGCTTTACATCATTAATCTCTGCATACACACGCCAAGCTGGTTTCGGTGGCGAAAATGATTCGCGAATCATTCGAATGACGTCATTAAAGGTTCCCGCCTTAGAATTCACACCACGCCACCATTCTGCAGCATCTCCCTCCAATAGCATAGGCATACCATTGACGGCACTCGTGTCGCTTATATTCTCCATGGCCTATATGTGGAAATGGCAGCAATGAATTACTCCACTTTTGACGGATTGCGTTCTCCATTGAATCGAGCCGAACAGCCACTGAATGACCCACACTTTTCACTGGTTTTGTTGACCGCACCCAAGAGACGTACAAACTGTTCCGTTGAAAGAGTCACCATGTTTATTTTACTTGCAATTCGCTCGCTTCTCCGCAACTCAGAAGATTCAGCCACGATTTTTACTCGCCAAAAAAAATATTTGCCAAACAACAACAACGCTGGATTCTGCTAACGGCTTCCTCTAACGGGATGTTTTCGGGCAACTAAGTTGGGCGCCAATTAGGTAGAGTGTTTTCCACATAAAACACGGAACTGTACTTTAAATTTACAAAATTCAGTCTTTATTTAATAATTCGATGTTTGACTTGAAGTTTCTACGTTGATTCAACCTGTTGTAAAAGAATGAGCTCTCTAGTCTTATGCTTCTCGTTTTATACATTCCCAAACGAGAGCTTTTTAGTTAATTGAGTATTTTCGAATATACATTCGAAGATCATCACAAATGCACTCAAACGAAAGAGCTTTACAATAACAGAGTTGGCTGCAGTGTTGTTAAAAATTAGAGTAGTCGTTCTCATAAAGTGGTTACCAAAACATTAATGTGATGAAGTGAAAGCTTGAGTATTATAATTATAGCAAAAGGCAATTGAAAGGAATGTTACTGATTATGATAATAAGTAATACGATTTATACATATAATGAAAGCGATGCGCTACAAACTTAAATTTTCTAATAGTTCTACACAATGTTTAGAAAAAAACAAATATAATCTAAAATTTCCACTACAGAAAACTAACTCGCTCAGAATAGCACTTAAATCATATTTTTATTCTACATTTCCGTAACTTTTGCGGTATTCTATTCTTTCAACACTTCCGACGGCGTTTTGGCATTTGGCGAGCTCACGATTTTAGCTTTCAACAGCCGCGACGAATTCCCCACTGAATCCCGTCTTCCTGATGACAATGTGTGTGAGTAACGCACTGATGAATATAGACAGGTTGTCAATAGCTGAATTTGGCAATTTTGTTGGTATTTACTAGACGCCAGAGCTAGACAGGAAAAGGGAAGTTACCTAAAGAAATAGTTAGCTTGGCTGGGTTTCTGATTAACTGTTACAACTAGCACCTTGATTCTATCAAGAATACAATTTAAGGATAATGCGTGTCTTGAAAGCAGCAAATATCCCAAACCAGAAGATGCGAAGAATCTGATAGCGAAAAAACTGATAGCAACGAAACTGGTAGCACAAAAAAAAATAATTATTAGCTCCAGGTAATAATTCCGAAATCACACGAAACGTAAAAACATTTACATCCAGTGTTTGAATTTACTCAAAAAGTCCAATTTCATATTTATCTTAGTTCGATCATCGACATAGAAATCCAAAATCAACGAAGATCGACTAAGCAATAAATTTGGATTACTTGGATTTCTTTTGAGTTGCATTTATAGATTTTAGAAATTGGATTACCATTTTTGAGTAATATACGAAAACAATGTGAAAAATATGACGACAGTCTTCGTGCTTTGAGACTCAAAGTTTGAGCCGAAAAAAACGACATTATGAGTGTAAAGCAAAAAAAAAAAACACAAAATTGAAAATAGTGAAGAAAAGAGAAGAAATTTCGTTTCTTTGATTTTGCGTGGGATAAAAACAATGAAAATCAAATATTTGTTTTAGTTTGAAAACTGAAACAATTTTTAGCATTCCATCTTTAGAACTGCATTATTTAATTTTTATTTATGTATTTTTGGTTTTACATTATACGTATTTGGTTTAAGTTAAATGAATTATAGTAGTGAATTATTTAATTTTTATTTATGTATGTATTTTTGGTTTTACATTGTATGTACTAATTTTTTTTGTTAAAATAAATGAATTTATTGCTTAAACCCAATGCATCATTTTCTATTTTCAATTTCCTAAAAAAAAATAATTTTGCCACCTTCGCCTATGGTAGCAAAAATTGTGATTTTCTTTGAGTCACGAGCATCGGTTTCATTAGTCGTGGCTTGGTTACAAGCAAGCGATTATCGCTTGCTAAGTTGCAAAGAAAACAGATTTTTAGCGAGAAGTCATTTTATTCAAAAATATGAAAAATGGTTAAAAACGGTAAAAGCGGTCAACATTTTTTGTTTTAAACTTAGCGAAAATGAATCTCGTCGCTAAGTTCTCTCTAAGTCTTCGCTAAGTGCTTCATACAAAAAAACACGCTTATTGTTGCTTTACTCTAGCAGAGATAAACAAACAATCGTATTGTGACTACGTCGTTTTTTTTGGATTCTCCTCGTTGTTTTAATTCTCCGACTCACAACTAGAGCATTGACGTTTTATTTTCTACTTGAGCAAAATCAAACAGAAAATGGATTTGGATCGCTGCTCTAATATGAACTCATTTGTATTTTTCAGTACAGATTATGATTTACAAAAATGTGCTAATCCAAATCCAGAAACATCAAAAATGTTTCTGATTTGAGTAGGTTTCGTTGAGTACATTAAAACACTGTTTACATCTACAGCAAAACTTGTCACAGGTCAGAACAAGGACCTAAATTAATTAAATATTTAGAAAACCTATCGCCCTGTTAACAAATAAATAAAATAACTAACTCACCGATACATATCAGGACAAGATATTAGATTAAAACTTAAAGCAAAATTCACTTCCACTTTACCACTTAGTACTGACTTGTTGAACTTGATAATTCACTGCTACTGGTGCTCACCACTTTTTTAAGAAAACTGTTCACAAATGCTTGGACACTGCCACTTTGATACCCTTTTATCTTCTCGTAAAGTTTCCAATCAGAACCGCAATTGCGTACACTTTCCTTTACATAATCCGCGCTTAAAAAAACACACACGAACAGACAACCACAACATGGAAGCTAAGATAGCGAGACAACAACTACCGATTTCCTACAAAGCAACAGAAAATTGGAAAATACAAAAATCATAAAGCTATTAGCATAAAAAAAATAAAAAATATAAAAGCAACGCTAATGCCCAATCCAGGAATTAAACCAAGAATTCCGGGGTCATAGCTGAACTCCTTTCCTCCTGGCCATCAAAGGATGGTGAAGAATCCGGCATAATTGTCAACAGGAAACAAACATACTAAGTATTCTACAGGAAAACAACCAAACAAATCTGTCACATACTCCAGCAATGCATAATCAGCGCTTACATAACAGGGACATGTATCTGCAACCGCCATTAAAACTCTTCCATACACAGGGATATGTATCTGCAACCGCCACTACATTTAAGCCCACTAAAATCGGGTTTTAATCTGGACCATAGCTTTCGAAGTCAGAGGCGAATGTTCTGCAGCGTCGCTTCGGGGTTACCAGATTTGTCATTTCCGCAGTTACAGTGGTATCGGTTGTTCTACGCTTTGGATAGATCTCAGCAACTTTTAAATTTAACGGCCAAGATTCCGCAAAATCAAAAACTTGAGTTGGGCAATTTTCGTAGTGCCAATACTGTTGACCCATATTGAGAACAATGCCTGCCTTTTCCATAAAATCGGTGCCTATTAGGGTTCGGTTATTCTTGCCCTCCGGAAATGCCATAAACTATGACGATTTTGCACATTGTTGTCTCAAATTTTCTAACACTCGTACTTCCATCTGCAAGAGTAGTTTGGCAATCTATGGTATCAAATTTGCAACCTTTGAACTCCATAATCCGCTTCAGATTAGCGCTCGCGATGCTAGTGTTCGCGCCTGTGTCAAAATATGCTTGGCCGGGTACACCAAAAAGTTCCACATTAACCACTGGAATGTCACGACCAATACATAAGCCCACCGAGTGAAAGCTGACACTCGCCGGTGTACTGCTAGTATGTTTTTTGCTGCAGTTCGGACAATTAGCTCTGACAACCCCTGGCGCATTGCATCCATAGCATGCGAATTTCGGTTTAACTGCCCCTGCATCTCTTTCCACTGGAACCTGCTTTGCGACAGCGTCTTGCTTTTTGAAACACGTTTCTATGGTGTGTCCTTTCTTACGGCAAAACGAACATCTTTTTGGACCACTGGTAACTCCTACGACTTCAGCGTTCAACGAACCACGTTCACTTAACTCCTGCTCTGCTTCTCTGGCATCTGCCAGTAACTCCTCAAAATTTTCAATTTTACCACGAGAAATACGCTCCCGAATTTGTGCATGCAACATGCCGAACAACATATCGATTTGATCGACTTCCGTTGGAGATGTCCGTCCGAATGTGTCCGTTGGCTCGCCTTTGTGTTGCTTTACATCATTAATCTCTGCATACACACGCCAAGCTGGTTTCGGTGGCGAAAATGATTCGCGAATCATTCGAATGACGTCATTAAAGGTTCCCGCCTTAGAATTCACACCACGCCACCATTCTGCAGCATCTCCCTCCAATAGCATAGGCATACCATTGACGGCACTCGTGTCGCTTATATTCTCCATGGCCTATATGTGGAAATGGCAGCAATGAATTACTCCACTTTTGACGGATTGCGTTCTCCATTGAATCGAGCCGAACAGCCACTGAATGACCCACACTTTTCACTGGTTTTGTTGACCGCACCCAAGAGACGTTCAAACTGTTCCGTTGAAAGAGTCACCATGTTTATTTTACTTGCAATTCGCTCGCTTCTCCGCAACTCAGAAGATTCAGCCACGATTTTTACTCGCCAAAAAAAATATTTGCCAAACAACAACAACGCTGGATTCTGCTAACGGCTTCCTCTAACGGGATGTTTTCGGGCAACTAAGTTGGGCGCCAATTAGGTAGAGTGTTTTCCACATAAAACACGGAACTGTACTTTAAATTTACAAAATTCAGTCTTTATTTAATAATTCGATGTTTGACTTGAAGTTTCTACGTTGATTCAACCTGTTGTAAAAGAATGAGCTCTCTAGTCTTATGCTTCTCGTTTTATACATTCCCAAACGAGAGCTTTTTAGTTAATTGAGTATTTTCGAATATACATTCGAAGATCATCACAAATGCACTCAAACGAAAGAGCTTTACAATAACAGAGTTGGCTGCAGTGTTGTTAAAAATTAGAGTAGTCGTTCTCATAAAGTGGTTACCAAAACATTAATGTGATGAAGTGAAAGCTTGAGTATTATAATTATAGCAAAAGGCAATTGAAAGGAATGTTACTGATTATGATAATAAGTAATACGATTTATACATATAATGAAAGCGATGCGCTACAAACTTAAATTTTCTAATAGTTCTACACAATGTTTAGAAAAAAACAAATATAATCTAAAATTTCCACTACAGAAAACTAACTCGCTCAGAATAGCACTTAAATCATATTTTTATTCTACATTTCCGTAACTTTTGCGGTATTCTATTCTTTCAACACTTCCGACGGCGTTTTGGCATTTGGCGAGCTCACGATTTTAGCTTTCAACAGCCGCGACGAATTCCCCACTGAATCCCGTCTTCCTGATGACAATGTGTGTGAGTAACGCACTGATGAATATAGACAGGTTGTCAATAGCTGAATTTGGCAATTTTGTTGGTATTTACTAGACGCCAGAGCTAGACAGGAAAAGGGAAGTTACCTAAAGAAATAGTTAGCTTGGCTGGGTTTCTGATTAACTGTTACAACTAGCACCTTGATTCTATCAAGAATACAATTTAAGGATAATGCGTGTCTTGAAAGCAGCAAATATCCCAAACCAGAAGATGCGAAGAATCTGATAGCGAAAAAACTGATAGCAACGAAACTGGTAGCACAAAAAAAAATAATTATTAGCTCCAGGTAATAATTCCGAAATCACACGAAACGTAAAAACATTTACATCCAGTGTTTGAATTTACTCAAAAAGTCCAATTTCATATTTATCTTAGTTCGATCATCGACATAGAAATCGAAAATCAACGAAGATCGACTAAGCAATAAATTTGGATTACTTGGATTTCTTTTGAGTTGCATTTATAGATTTTAGAAATTGGATTACCATTTTTGAGTAATATACGAAAACAATGTGAAAAATATGACGACAGTCTTCGTGCTTTGAGACTCAAAGTTTGAGCCGAAAAAAACGACATTATGAGTGTAAAGCAAAAAAAAAAACACAAAATTGAAAATAGTGAAGAAAAGAGAAGAAATTTCGTTTCTTTGATTTTGCGTGGGATAAAAACAATGAAAATCAAATATTTGTTTTAGTTTGAAAACTGAAACAATTTTTAGCATTCAATCTTTAGAACTGCATTATTTAATTTTTATTTATGTATTTTTGGTTTTACATTATACGTATTTGGTTTAAGTTAAATGAATTATAGTAGTGAATTATTTAATTTTTATTTATGTATGTATTTTTGGTTTTACATTGTATGTACTAATTTTTTTTGTTAAAATAAATGAATTTATTGCTTAAACCCAATGCATCATTTTCTATTTTCAATTTCCTAAAAAAAAATAATTTTGCCACCTTCGCCTATGGTAGCAAAAATTGTGATTTTCTTTGAGTCACGAGCATCGGTTTCATTAGTCGTGGCTTGGTTACAAGCAAGCGATTATCGCTTGCTAAGTTGCAAAGAAAACAGATTTTTAGCGAGAAGTCATTTTATTCAAAAATATGAAAAATGGTTAAAAACGGTAAAAGCGGTCAACATTTTTTGTTTTAAACTTAGCGAAAATGAATCTCGTCGCTAAGTTCTCTCTAAGTCTTCGCTAAGTGCTTCATACAAAGCAAGCGAATATATAAGCAAGCGGTGTGACCAAAACACGCTTATTGTTGCTTTACTCTAGCAGAGATAAACAGACAATCGTATTGTGACTACGTCGTTTTTTTTTGGATTCTCTTCGTTGTTTTAATTCTCCGACTCACAACTAGAGCATTGACGTTTTATTTTCTACTTGAGCAAAATCAAACAGAAAATGGATTTGGATCGCTGCTCTAATATGAACTCATTTGTATTTTTCAGTACAGATTATGATTTACAAAAATGTGCTAATCCTACATTAAAACACTGTTTACATCCACAGCAAAACTTGTCACAGGTCAGAACAAGGACCTAAATTAATTAAATATTTAGAAAACCTATCGCCCTGTTAACAAATAAATAAAATAAATAACTCACCGATACATATCAGGACAAGATATTAGATTAAAACTTAAAGCAAAATTCACTTCCACTTTACCACTTAGTACTGACTTGTTGAACTTGTTAATTCACTGCTACTGGTGCTCACCACTTTTTTAAGAAAACTGTTCACAAATGCTTGGACACTGCCACTTTGATACCCTTTTATCTTCTCGTAAAGTTACCAATCAGAACCGCAATAGCGTAGACTTTCCTTTACATAATCCGCGCTTAAAAAAACACACACGAACAGACAACCACAACATGGAAGCTAAGATAACGAGACAACAACTACCGATTTCCTACAAAGCAACAGAAAATTGGAAAATACAAAAATCATAAAGCTATTAGCATAAAAAAAAATAAAAAATATAAAAGCAATGCTAATGCCCAAGCCAGGAATTAAACCATGAATTCCGGGGTCATAGCTGAACTCCTTTCCTCCTGGCCATCAGAGGATGGTGAAGAATCCGGCATAATTGTCAACAGGAAACAAACATACTAAGTATTCTACAGGAAAACAACCAAACAAATCTGTCACATACTCCAGCAATGCATAATCAGCCCTTACATAACAGGGACATGTATCTGCAACCGCCATTAAAACTCTTCCATATACAGGGATATGTATCTGCAACCGCCACTACATTTAAGCCCACTAAAATCGGGTTTTAATCTGATATATAATCAGATTGAGCGTCTGTGTTCACATCGTGCTGAAGCGAAGCGGAAAAGTGAAAAAAGCAGGTAGCGGAAAAAACCCAGAAGGAAAAAGGCAGTAGACTGCTAACGATTACGGGGAAAACAATTAAGGACGTGGAGAAGACCGTGGTGATAGCCGAGGGCGTGGGAGATTGTCATCCAGTGATGGATGAGACAATGGACGAAGTAATGGGGAAAAGTAGGAGAGAGGAGTCCTACGAAGCTGATGACTACAAGGCGCGGTACGAGGCGGGTGTTGCGAAAATTGATAAGCTGGAGGCGATGCTTGAAAAGGCATTGTGTGAAATCGCCAGACTAAGGAAGGTTAGCCGGAAAACTGAGTCCGGCACTGAAGACGAAGAAGAAGAGCAGTCCTCTGAGGACTACTCCACATCCGATGAGGGAGATGACATCGGAGAAGAAAGCGAGATGGTATCCGTGGAGGCCATCAACAACAAGGAGGAGTTTCCATCGTTGCGTGAAGCGATGTCGAGACCAGCGAAGAGGGATTCGGCAGGGCAAGTCGGCACACCTGCCAGAGATAAGGATGCAGCAGGGCAAGACGCCACACCTGCTCGGGATACGGTAGGACAAGACGCCCCACCTACCTGGACAGCAGCAGCAGCCAAGAGGGTCAAGGCAGCAGATGATGATGCAACAGTGCAAGACACCACACCTGCCTGGACAATGGTGGTGTCAACAGCAGCGGCCAAGAGGGCAAAAACTATGGCGAAGGCAGGTACGCCATGTTCAACAGCAGCAAATACAGTTGCCGCAAAGGGTGCGGTGGCTGCTAATAAACCATCAGCAGTGGCAGCTGTGAAGAGGGCAGCAACAGCGACATTAACTGTGAGGGCAGGTATGGCAACTGCGGCAACATCAACTGCGAGAGCAGGTACGGCGGCGGCAAATATGAGGGCAGCTGCGGACAGGAAAATCGATCCCGGTCATAACGACCTTCGATATAGATGTCAAGCTAATCCTGCGAAGCATGAAGAATGCGCTGGGGCATGACAATTTGAGCCTCAGCATCTTGGGTAGAAAGTCTACCAACATTTCGGTGAATTCCCTTCAGGATCACGAAAGGCGCTGTTAGAGGCGATTAGTGTAAAGTTTTACACCCACACTCCTCGGAGTGTGAAGCCATACGTGGTCATCATTCGGCGGCTGTCTGACACGTTTGACGTGGAAGATGTGAGGGGCTACTTGGAGGGTCTTTGGCTAAAGCTCGAGATCATGGGGCTGACAAAAATGGGTGGCGATCGTTGGCTGATAAAGCTATCGAACGAATCCGATTTGGTCAGTTTCCATGAACTGGCGAGTATTTTGAACTGCCGTGTCAGATTTGAGCGGTTTAAGAGGGGTGGGCCAACGCAGTGCTACAGGTGCCAGCGGTTTGGACATGTGGCCAGGAACTGCAACATGCCTTCCAGATGCGTGAAGTGTGCAGGACCGCACGAGTCGGAGGCGTGTGTTTTACCCAAGAAGGGTGAGGCCGTGAAGGAGATACCAGTAGAGGATGAGATCACCGGGGAGGTGACGATGCAGGCTCCACGCAAGGCGAAATGCGTGAACTGCGATGCTGAGGGTCACACGGCTGGGGCAAGGGATTGCCCGAAGAAGATGGCGATTGCGGCTAAGATGCGTGCAGCGCGGAATGGACCGAGGGTCAGTGGACCAGGGTTGTCATATGCAAATGCGGCAGGTGGTGCTCCCAGTGTACGGGCAAATTCGGGCCGTGCTGCGGCTCCTATGGCGGCTAATTTTGGAGGTCCTAGGTCTGGGACAGGGACTGATGCGGATGTTGGTGCATTGAATGCGGATTGTCGCAGGATGATAGGAGGCAGCATTTTCGACTGCATGATGAAGGTCCGGGATTTCGCAGGAGGCTATGCGGGAATCCGGGATGAAGCTGGAAGGATGCGGGCCATGGCGGCCTTTATGGAATCTCTGTTTCTTTCATGAACAGACGACTGAAGTGTATATTTATCAACATGGACTCCACCGTTTCAAGGCAGCGGAGGCACTATCTGGAGCTGTTTTTGGCGGAGCACAGACCAGACGTGCTTATGATGGCGGAACATGGACTTGGTGACCGGCATAGACTGGATGTCAGGGGTTATGTGACCCACAGGTGTAATTCGGGCGGAGGTCGCGGTAGGGGGACGGCGATACTGGTTCGGGACGGGATTAATTGCATCAGGCTTGGAGTGGATACCGGGATTATGCAGAACACTGCTGTCAGGATCAGCAGGCCAGGTGGCACCGCCATCTCATTAGTTTGTTTGTATTTGCGTCCTAGCGTAGTGCTTTCCGACTCTGACCTACTCACACTTAGTGAGCTGGTGAGAGACGGGGATGTGCTGATTGGCGGGGATTTAAATGCTAAACATCCTGACTGGGGTGGATCGGTGGTTAATGCAAATGGACGACGCTTGCGGAATTTCCTGTTGGGGTGTCCGGATTTGGATGTCTTTTCTGCGAGGGAGCCGACCAGGGTGTCTGGTACTGCAGCATCGTACACCGATATTTTTATGGCTTCTCCGGGCATGCGGGTGTCTCAGGAGCTGAGGGTTCTGGATTATGAGTCGGATCACAGGGCTGTGGAGATTCGAGTGGACTGTGGCGAGCTGGTTCGGCGGGAGCGACCAGTGATTTACAACTTTGGGAGGATGAACGCGGATCGGTTCAATTCATTGCTACGGGGGTCTCTTCCCTCTGCTGCTCTTCCGGTGGATCGTAATGTTACCATTGGCGAAATTGATGACTGCGTGGAATCTATGGCTGAGTCTTTTCGACAGGCTGTTGATGGTGCTGTGCCGAGGATGACGATTCGGAATGGTGGACTGCCTGACCTACCTCCCAGGATAAAGGACCTGATTGGACAAAACAAGAGGCTTCGGAGGACTCTTTGCAGGACGGGGGATTTCTCCCGCATTCCTACTCTCAGGGCTGAGATAAGACAGCTGAGTCGGATCATCGATGGTGCGATTGCTGAATTTGAGGCTGGTTTCTGGACGGATCGGCTCAATGCCATAAGGGTGGACAGCACTACATTTGCTAAGGTGAAGGCGGCTGGCGGACTGCGTCGAAGGGATCCTGTCCCGGATATAATGGACGAGGGCAATATGCCCATTATTGAGGAGGTGGGCAAGGCTAATCTCCTTGCAGCGGGTTTTTCTGCGGTGCATGGCGTGAATGGTCACTTGAGGACTGGTGACTTTGGTGAACGGATTGCTGCTGAGGCAGCTGATTTGGTGAGCCACATACCACGTGTTGCTTTTGGATCGGGGATCATGGCTGACGGCGCAGTTGGCGCTGGGCGTGTGGATGACCTGATTATCAGGGCTGCGGATGTTGGTGGCGCTCTTAGGAGACGTCCGCCTAAAAAGTCGTCTGGACTGGACGGCATTCCTGATGTTGCTTTGAAGAGGACTGATTCCTTCGTTTGGACCTTTCTGGCAGTTCTTTTGAGCCATTGCATCAACTTGGGCTACTTCCCTCGGGCCTGGAAGAAGGCGTGGGTATAGACCAGTTTCATTACTTTCCCCTTTTGAAAAGCTTCTGGAGCTGTTCGTTCTGGACCATGTTCGAGACCATTTGGCTGAGCGCGGCATTTTGCTGGACAACCAGTTTGGTTTTAGAGGGCGGCACTCGACATCGCATGCGCTGATGGTGTTTTCTGACTACGTGACTAAGGGTCTGAACAGGAGACACGCCACAATAGCTGCTAGCCTGGATTTTGCCAAGGCCTTTGATACGGCTTGGCAGGCGGCGATATTGGTGAAGATGAAGGCGGCTGGATTTGCTGCTGACATACTCAGGATGGTTGCGGGCTTTCTAGCGGACAGGACGTTCCGTGTGAGGGTTGGCGACTCGCTCTCTGAGGAGAAGATGGTGACGGCAGGTGTACCGCAGGGCTCGCTATTGGGACCTGTTTTGTACAACATCCTTCTCAGCGATATGCCCCTTCCCCCGGCGGGGGATCTGTTGCTGATTTATGCGGAAGACATCCTTGTTGCAGCTTCTGGCCCTAGGGCCAGCAACGTGAATCGGAGGCTGAACACTTACCTTGAGGCCCTGAGTGGTTTCTTCTCCAAGTGGGCAATTGGGCTTAATGTGGCCAAATCGAAGGGGATTATTTTCAAGGGAAAGCGCGGGAACCTGTACCCGAACGCCAGGGGCTACATCCCCAGGCTCAAGGTGGGAGATGCGGATATCGGGATTTCGAGGGAAATCAAGTACCTTGGAGTGATGTTCCATGAACGGTTCACCTTCGTGAGCCATGTGGACTACGCTTTGCGGAAGGCTAGATTTGCCTTTTCTGCATACTACAGGCTGTTGGCGAGGGCGAATGGCCTGAGTACGGAGGTGCGTCTGCTGGTGTACAGGCAGGTTATAAGACCTGTTATGGCGTATGCTTTCCCGGCCTGGTTTCCCATCTCGTCGAGCCAGATGGAGAGGCTAAGGCAATGGGAGCGGAAAATACTCAGGACCTGTCTGGGACTGAGGATGACGGTGATGGCGGATGGCTCTTTCCGCATGCCCTCCTGTAGGAGGGTATATGATGGTGCTGGTTTTGGGAGGATTGACAGGTTCATGGTGGACTCTGCTCTATCTTTCCTGGGAAAAGCGGCGGGTGTGGATAATGACCTGGTTAGGGCATGTTTCGACACGACGGATGCGGACAATCTTCTGTCACGCTGGTTCTTTGGACCAACGGACCTTCTGGCCCTCAGTAATGGGGGCTACCTAGGAACAGACGGAGCTTTGTTGTTTTACCACAGGAGATTCGGTACATTGGGTATCGATGATCCTGTATATAATACTACTCAGTAGTATTTCTTCGAACCGAGGTGGAGACTGGAAATTTTTCGGAATTTCTGGTCTATTGTTTTACGCGATCCAGCTTGCTGGATATCTTATTTTTATTTAGTTTTTAAGTTGTTATTTATTTTTAAGTTTCTTTTATTTTTAGGTCAAGATGACAACCGAGGCGTTCCCGTTTTTCATCAATTTTTCGGGGAATTCTTATTTTTACAGCGTATATTTATAATTTATTATTAAGACTTGATGTATGTATGTAGTATTTTTATGAGGATGGAAGTTTCTGAAGGGCACCCTATGGGTGTGAGGGAATTAGTTATAGGTAATATTAAGAAGTATTTCTTGTGTACCAGTAGAATGTATTTAGAATTATTACAATAAAACCAGTTAAAAAAAAAACAGGGTTTTAATCTGGACCATAGCTTTCGAAGTCAGAGACGAATGTTCTGCAGCGTCGCTTCGGGGTTACCAGATTTGTCATTTCCGCAGTTACAGTGGTATCGGTTGTTCTACGCTTTGGATAGATCTCAGCAACTTTTAAATTTAACGGCCAAGATTCCGCAAAATCAAAAACTTGAGTTGGGCAATTTTCGTAGTGCCAATACTGTTGACCCATATTGAGAACAATGCCTGCCTTTTCCATAAAATCGGTGCCTATTAGGGTTCGGTTATTCTTGCCCTCCGGAAATGCCATAAACTATGAAGATTTTGCACATTGTTGTCTCAAATTTTCTAACACTCGTACTTCCATCTGCAAGAGTAGTTTGGCAATCTATGGTATCAAATTTGCAACCATTGAACTCCATAATCCGCTTCAGATTAGCGCTCGCGATGCTAGTGTTCGCGCCTGTGTCAAAATATGCTTGGCCGGGTACACCAAAAAGTTCCACATTAACCACTGGAATGTCACGACCAATACATAAGCCCACCGAGTTAAAGCTGACACTCGCCGGTGTACTGCCAGTATGTTTTATGCTGCAGTTCGGACAATTAGCTCTGACAATCCCTGGCGCATTGCATCCATAGCATGCGAATTTCGGTTTAACTGCCCCTGCATCTCTTTCCACTGGAACCTGCTTTGCGACAGCGTCTTGCTTTTTGAAACACGTTTCTATGGTGTGTCCTTTCTTACAGCAAAACGAACATCTTTTTGGACCACTGGTAACTCCTACGACTTCAGCGTTCAACGAACCACGTTCACTTAACTCCTGCTCTGCTTCTCTGGCATCTGCCAGTAGCTCATCAAAATTTCCAATTTTACCACGAGAAATACGCTCCCGAATTTGTGCATGCAACATGCCGAACAACATATCGATTTGATCGACTTCCGTTGGAGATGTCCGTCCGAACGTGTCCGCTTTTGTGTTGCTTTACATCATTAATCTCTGCATACACACGCCAAGCTGGTTTCAGTGGCGAAACCTTAGAATTCACACCACGCCACCATTCTGCAGCATCTCCCTCCAATAGCATAGGCATACCATTGACGGCACTCGTGTCGCTTATATTCTCCATGGCCTATATGTGGAAATGGCAGCAATGAATTACTCCACTTTTGACGGATTGCGTTCTCCATTGAATCGAGCCGAACAGCCACTGAATGACCCACACTTATCACTGGTTTTGTTGACCGCACCCAAGAGACGTTCAAACTGTTCCGTTGAAAGAGTCACCATGTTTATTTTACTTGCAATTCGCTCGCTTCTCCGCAACTCAGAAGATTCAGCCACGATTTTTACTCGCCAAAAAAAAATATTTGCCAAACAACAACAACGCTGGATTCTGCTAACGGTTTCCTATAACGGGATGTTTTCGGGCAACTACGTTGGGCGCCAATTATGTAGAGTGTTTTCCAAATAAAACACGGAACTGTACTTTAAATTTACAAAATTCAGTCTGTATTTAATAATTCGATGTTTGACTTGAAGTTTCTACGTTGATTCAACGTGTTGTAAAAGAATGAGATCTCTAGTCTTGTGCTTCTCGTTTTATACATTCCCAAACGAGAGCTTTTTAGTTAATTGAGTATTTTCGAATATACATTCGAAGATCATCACAAATGCACTCAAACGAAAGAGCTTTACAATAACAGAGTTGGCTGCAGTGTTGTAAAAAATTAGAGTAGTCGTTCTCATAAAGTGGTTACCAAAACATTAATATGATGAAGTGAAAGCTTGAGTATTCTAATTATAGCAAAAGGCAGTTGAAAGGAATGTTACTGATTATGATAATAAGTAATACGATTTATACATATAATGAAAGCGATGCGCTACAAACTTAAATTTTCTAATAGTTCTACACAATGTTTAGAAAAAATCTAAAATTTCCACTACAGAAAACTAACTCGCTCAGAATAACACTTAAATCATATTTTTATTCTACATTTCCGCAACTTTTGCGGTATTCTATTCTTTCAACACTTCCGACGGCGTTTTGGCATTTGGCGAGCTCACGATTTTAGCTTTCAACAGCCGCGACGAATTCCCCACTGAATCCCGTCTTCCTGATGACAATGTGTGTGAGTAACGCACTGATGAATATAGACAGGTTGTCAATAGCTGAATTTGGCAATTTTGTCGGTATTTACTAGACGCCAGAGCTAGACAGGAAAAGGGAATGAAGTTACCTAAAGAAATAGTTAGCTTGGCTGGGTTTCTGATTAACTGTTACAACTAGCACCTTGATTCTATCAAGAATACAATTTAATCATAATGCGTGTCTTGAAAGCAGCAAATATCCCAAACCAGATGATGCGAAGAATCTGATAGCGAAAAAACTGATAGCAACGAAACTGGTAGCACAAAAAAATAATTATTAGCTCCAGGTAATAATTCCGAAATCACACGAAACGTAAAAACATTTACATCCAGTGTTTGAATTTACTCAAAAAGTCCAATTTCATATTTATCTTAGTTCGATCATCGACATAGAAATCCAAAATCAACGAAGATCGACTAAGCAATAAATTTGGATTACTTGGATTTCTTTTGAGTTGCATTTATAGATTTTAGAAATTGGATTACCATTTTTGAGTAATATACGAAAACAATGTGAAAAATATGACGACAGTCTTCGTGCTTTGAGACTCAAAGTTTGAGCCGAAAAAAACGACATTATGAGTGTAAAGCAAAAAAAAAAACACAAAATTGAAAATAGTGAAGAAAAGAGAAGAAATTTTGTTTCTTTGATTTTGCGTGGGATAAAAACAACGAAAATCAAATATTTGTTTTAGTTTGAAAACTGAAACAATTTTTAGCATTCAATCTTTAGAACTGAATTATTTAATTTTTATTTATGTATTTTTGGTTTTACATTATATGTATTTGGTTTAAGTTAAATGAATTATAGTAGTGAATTATTTAATTTTTATTTATGTATGTATTTTTGGTTTTATATTGTATGTACTAATTTTTTTTGTTAAAATAAATGAATTTATTGCTTAAGCCCAATCCATCATTTTCTATTTTTCCATTTCCTAAAAAAAAATAATTTTGCCACCTTCGCCTATGGTAGCAAAAATTGTGATTTTCTTTGAGTCACGAGCATCGGTTTCATTAGTCGTGGCTTGGTTACAAGCAAGCGAATAATGCTTGCTAAGTGGCAAAGAAAACAGATTTTTAGCGAGAAGTCATTTTATTCAAAAATATTTTTGTTTTAATTTTTTTGTTTTAAACTTAGCGAAAATGAATCTCGTCGCTAAGTTCTCTCTAAGCCTTCGCTAAGTGCTTCATACAAAGCAAGCGAATATATAAGCAAGCGGTGTGACCAAAACACGCTTATTGTTGCTTTACTCTAGCAGAGATAAACAAACAATCGTATTGTGACTACGTCGTTTTTTTTTTTGGATTCTCTTCGTTGTTTTAATTCTCCGACTCACAACTAGAGCATTGACGTTTTATTTATTTTCTACTTGAGCAAAATCAAACAGAAAATGGATTTGGATCGCTGCTCTAACATGAACTCATTTGTATTTTTTCAGTACAGATTATGATTTACAAAAATGTGCTAATCCAAATCCAGAAAAGATCAAAAATGTTTCTGATTTGAGTAGGTTTCGTTGAGTACATTAAAACACTGTTTACATCCACAGCAAAACTTGTCACAGGTCAGAACAAGGACCTAAATTAATTAAATATTTAGAAAACCTATCGCCCTGTTAACAAATATATAAAATAACTAACTCACCGATACATATCAGGACAAGATATTAAATAGATTAAAACTTAAAGCAAAATTCACTTCCACTGTATCACTTAGTACTGACTTGTTGAACTTGTTAATTCACTGCTACTGGTGCTCACCACTTTTTTAAGAAAACTGTTTACAAATGCTTGGACACGGCCACTTTGATATCCTTTTATGTTCTCGTAAAGTTTCCAATCAGAACCGCAATAGCGTAGACTTTCATTTACATAATCCGCGCTTAAGAAAACACACACGAACAGACAACCACAATATTTAATGCTAAGATAACGAGAACTCCTTTCCTCCTGGCCATCAAAGGATGGTGAAGAATCCGGCATAATTGTCAACAGGAAACAAACATACTAAGTATTCTACAGGAAAACAACCAAACAAATCTGTCACATACTCCAGCAATGCATAATCAGCGCTTACATAACAGGGACATGTATCTGCAACCCCCACTAAAACTCTTCCATATATAGGGATATGTATCTGCAATCGCCACTACATTTAAGCCCACTAAAATCGGGTTTTAGGGAATTCATGAAGTCACTAAATCAGATACCGGTTTCAGATATAATCACCGCCGAATATCCTTCGCATGATATTTACCTACCGGATGGCCTTGCAAATCCTCCAACTCGTAATATGAATTACCAATCATTTGCCGAACTCGAGATTTAAGGAAAGTGGGTGCCAATTTGGAATTAGATCCCTTTGCAAAATTACTTTGCCGAAAATTTCTTCTAAACACTTCTTGGCCAACATCATATGAAACCTCACGTGACCGGGTGTTATAAGACCGTTCAAACTGTCGACTCATGAATTCTTTAGCTCTGTTCCTGATAACCTCAAAAGAGTCAGTTCTATCAAAACGAACCGTACGATCTTCTAACATAGCAGTTGGTATGTAGAAGCATTTGTCACCATATGTTGACCGAATACCAAGAAATAGGGGGAGGTTCTAACAGATGAATGAACCGATGACCTAAGGTTTGCACACCAAAGGTGTGTAATATGTGTTGTTCTAGAAACGAAATAACAACATCTGCAGTGAATTTCGTCACCGGATATAAAAACGGGAATTTTGAAAAACGATCCAGGGCTTTAAAAATTTCACAATGTCAAGGCTTCAATCGTGGGTAGGGTCCTAAAAAGTCCACATACAATCTCTGTAAAAATCTACTAGTTTCACCCATTTTTCCCATAGGAGGTCTAGTGACATAATTAAGGTGTTTGATCATCTTACAAATTTCGCAGGAATGTATATATGTAGTTCTTTACGTCATTAAAAAGATTTGGTCAAAAATAGAAACGTCTTATCTTTTCCAAAGTTTTATTTATTCCCGAATGGGATGACAAAGGATCGTCGTGATGTTTTTAAAGAACGTCTGATATAAACTCATGCGGAATCAAAAATTTCCAAGCTAAGTCGTCAGTAGTTTGGTCTCTAACGGCGTGTTCTGTTCGACGATATAAGTACCCATAAACAATTCCTAGGTCGGGAGTGTTGTTGATATTCATTTCAACCCTTCTAATTAAGTCTTGATATTCATTGGATTTGAAATGCGACGCCGATAAGTCTACAATAACCTCACCGTCAGGCCCTAATTCGGACAAACCAAAGACCTCAGACAAATCATCAGTGTTGGTACAGGACAATGCATCCGGAACTATATTTGCCTTTTCTGTGTTCGATTTAAAGCGATACCCCTGAAGTATCCAAGCCCAGCGAGCCAGACTTGTACTCAAATTATTTTGACACATGAGCCATTTAAGCGATGCCTGATGAGCGATCACCGTAAACTCATGTCGCTCAACATAAGTTCAAAATTTGTTTGCTTATCATTGCTGCTACGCGCTCTTTTTCGGTGACACCATAGTTACGTTGGGCTTGGTTGAGTTTCTTTGACATAACTGCCATAGGATACTCATCACCATCCGCATTCTTCTGCACCAATACACTTCCTATACCTGTTTTGCTAGCATCAAAGTGTATATCAGTGTACGCAAAACAGGAGCTGAACTCATGATAGACTTTAAATCTTCAAAGGGTTGTTGAGCTTTTTCTGTCCAGTCAAATTTATATTTGAGCTTTAATAGGTCAGTTAAAGGCGAGGAAATTGCAGCATATTTTTAATGAATTTCCTGTACCAACCTGACATCCCTAAAAACATCCCTAAACTGATGCAGGTGTCGGAAACTCTGTAATGGCGGAAACTTTCCTGGATCGGTACGAACAACCCCGTTTCCATCAATATGGCCTAAATAACGGACTTCTGTCACACAAAACTTACTCTTTTCAACATTAATTGTTAGTCCAGCTGTCCGAAGACGCTTAGCTTCTTCCCGTAAAACTTCAACATGTCGCTCAAAGGACTCAGATTCCACGATGAGATCATCCAGATAAACAAACACCTCAGTCCTGAGAGCTGGCGGTATCAGTTTATTCATTAGCCTGCACATGGTCTGAGGTGGAGTGGTCTGAGGTGCAGTGCACAATTGTTTTCATAAAAGTTTTAACATTTTTCCAAATGGAACTCATTCGTAAACTTGATCTGCTTCTCTTGGGGACCTCATTAAAAATGCTAGGTCGAGCCTCATTATAAAATCTTATACGATCATGCAAGGGTTTCAAAGATGTGGTCCAATATTTTTATACTCAAAACATTGTAATGTACAATCTGCGGCTAGAAAATTGTTACACAGTGAGGACTCGATTATTCGTGATGGTCGGGACCGGAAGCATTCTGGATAATCGATTTTACCGGTTAAGTGAGTAAAAATTTTGAGTAGTTTTTTTATATATTTTTTTAATTAATAAGTGAGTATTCTTGTACATATTTAAACAGTAACAAATTCAAGCATTTAATGTACATGTTAAAATAATATAAGAAACAAAATATAGCAATTCATAAGGTTTTATTGTTAACTAATTTCTAAAAAAAATCATGCAATGTTGCTTGTCTCTTCTTTTTCAATTCCATATTTTCGTTTTTAAAGATAATGTCTGAAACAATTAAATCATCTTCATCAGATTCTTTCGAACCATTTTCTCCCCCAGGTTCATCAAAGGGATTTGTCATACCGATAATTTCTTCATCGGACGAAACAGCAAATGGAGAAGCATTTTCATCACAGCTCAATTGACCAAAGTGTTTCTTGATGTTAAATCCCTTTTTAGTTTTTTCTCTATTGACTATTTTCTCTATTGCTGCACTATAGTTTTCCGATAATGGCATTTAAAGCTCCATATTGCACCCTGATCCATCGGTTGGATTAAAGACGTGCAATTCGGTGGAAAAAATTTCACAATAACGTTTTCTGCCTTGAAATCCTGCTTGTCTGGATGTGCTTGACAGTGGTCTAATAGGAGAAGGACTTTACTATCATCCTTTAGACCGATTTTCTTAAATGATCTCTTACTTCTGGTACAAAATTTTTGTTAAACCATTCTAAAAATATTTGCTGTATTACCCAAGCTTTCTTATAAATTACGGGAAGCTCATGGACATTTTTTAAGGCTCTTGGACGAGCACTTTTTCCGGTAACTAACGTTTTGCACTTGTGTGTACCAGCAGCATTAGCGCAAACTAATGTGGTTAATCTCTCTTTTGACACCTTATGCCCATCTATGAAATTTTCATCATGACATGCCAACCTGCTCTCAGGCAAACACTTCCAAAAGAGGATTGTTTCACCTCCATTGTAAATTTGCTCGTTGGTGAGTTTTTCCATTGACATGAATTCATTTAGTTTTTCCACAAACATTGTGGCAGCTACATAATCAGCTGAAGCTTTTTCTCCTTCAGTCTTTAGTTTGTGAATTCCATTAGCCGTTAGAGTATACATACTCTGAATTTATGTATGTTTAATTTTGAGTGGAATATTTTACCCTTTTCCTTTATCATTAACCCAGAAATTGGAGTTGCTTTAAATCGTTCTTGCCGGAACCACTCACAAACTGCATAATCCACTTTTGGTTCTTCAGCAGTCTTTAAAGCTTTTCGGGTTTGAAAGCCAATAACAGAATCACCTTCTGCACAAAACTTTAAAAGCTTGTCTTTGTTTTTATAATGTCATAAACTGTTAACAGTCAAAGCTGTAGTTGTTATTTGTGATCCATACCCATAACACACGTAGAACACAAAGAAATGAATTAGCGGTGTTTGTTTTTGTTTGACTTTACAGGAAAGCACCACTTTCTCGTCATTTATACCAATTTTACTGTTATTCACATCCGCGAAAATTTTAATTTACTTTAAACAACTATTCAAATTAAATAGTTCTTTCGGAGAATATTTCCATACAAAAAATACTTGACATCCTATGATTAAGGGCCTTTCATATTAAAATAGTTGCGGGCGCGATAATGAAGACACGATGATAAGGTAGTGTACATCGATGACAATGATGGTAACGATGATAATGATTAGATATCAGCAGCTAACGATGTTTAACAATATGATTGCTTAGATGAAACATTTTTGAATATTTAAAAAAAAGAACGAAAGGTGTTGTTGTTGGCTGAATTTTTGGTTTACATGCATAAAATAAAAACCAATTTACATGGAACATTTGATATTAATTAAAGTACAAAGTAAATTAAAAATCAATCACAAAAAAATAACAGTTAAAAAAAACTGACAGCAAAAACACCTCAAGTGGAAAATCGAAGACTAACAACTTAAGAACACTAACTTAAATTTACTAATAGTTCTACACAATGTTTAGAAAAAAACAAATATAATCTAAAATTTCCACTACAGAAAACTAACTCGCTCAGAATAACACTTAAATCATATTTTTATTCTACATTTCCGCAACTTTTGCGGTATTCTATTCTTTCAACACTCCCGACGGCGTTTTGGCATTTGGCGAGCTCACGATTTTATCTTTCAATAGCCGCGACGAATTCCCCACTGAATCCCGTCTTCCTGATGACAATGTGGGTGAGTAACGCACCCCAGCGGGCAAAAAAGCGAGCCTTAGCGAGTGTTACGCTAAATGCTCGCAAACGGGCTCAGAAGCGAGTATTTACCGGACCAAAACCGGGGGAGAAATTAAACTCGCCCAAATATTCGCAAACTGGTTTAAAAACGGGTGCTAAACGGACGAAAAGAGAGAAACATTGTTGTCGTTGTGTCGTGCGCCAAACAGAGGCACACACGTGCAGGCACACGACACAACAACAAAGTTTTGGCTATTGCATTTTGTTTTATGTTTCGTGTTGTTCTCGCAAAAGATATTGCAAAAGTCTCGCAAACGAATCTCTTGCAAGACATCGTAAACGAAACTTTTACTGCCACAAACTAAGCGACTGATGATTCATTTTCCAATCGTTTTCGGATCTGTTTTCGAGAGTTTTACCCGCAAAAGTTTTGCGTAACTCTCGTATACGATATCGTATACGAAGTTTTGGTCCGCTGGAACTGATGAATATAGACAGGTTGTCAATAGCTGAATTTGGCAATTTTGTTGGTATTTACTAGACGCCAGAGCTAGACAGGAAAAGGGAATGAAGTTACCTAAAGAAATAGTTAGCTTGGCTGGGTTTCTGATTAACTGTTAAAACTAGCACCTTGATTCTATCAAGAATACAATTTAAGAATAATGCGTATCTTGAAAGCAGCAAATATCCCAAACCAGATGATGCGAAGAATCTGATAGCGAAAAAACTGATAGGAACGAAACTGGTAGCACAAAAAAAATAATTATTGGCTCCAGGTAATAATTCCGAAATCACACGAAACGTAAAAACATTTACATCCAATGTTTGAATTTACTCAAAAGTCCAATTTCATATTTATCTTAGTTCGATCATCGACATAGAAATCCAAAATCAACGAAGATCGACTAAGCAATAAATTTGGATTACTTGGATTTCTTTTGAGTTGCATTTATAGATTTTAGAAATTGGATTACCATTTTTGAGTAATATACGAAAACAATGTGAAAAATATGACGACAGTCTTCGTGCTTTGAGATTCAAAGTTTGAGCCGAAAAAAACGACATTATGAGTGAAATAATTGAAAATAGTGAAGAAAAGAGAAGAAATTTCGTTTCTTTGATTTTGCGTGGGATAAAAACAATGAAAATCAAATATTTGTTTTAGTTTGAAAATTGAAACAATTCTTAGCATTCAATATTTAGAACTGAATTATTTAATTTTTATTTATGTATTTTTGGTTTTACATTATATGTATTTGGTTTAAGTTAAATGAATTATAGTAGTGAATTATTTAATTTTTATTTATGTATGTATTTTTGGTTTTACATTGTATGTACTAATTTTTTTTTGTTAAAATAAATGAATTTATTGCTTAAGCCCAATGCATCATTTTCTATTTTTCCATTTCCTAAAAAAAAATAATTTTGCCACCTTCGCCTATGGTAGCAAAACCTGTGATTTTCTTTGAGTCACGAGCATCGGTTTCATTAGTCGTGTCTTGGTTACAAGCAAGCGATTATCGCTTGCTAAGTTGCAAAGCAAACAGATTTTTAGCGAGAAGCCATTTTATTCAAAAATATGAAAAATGGTTAAAAACGGTAAAGGATGTCAAAATTTTTTTGTTTTAAACGTAGCGAAAATGAATCTCGTCGCTAAGTCTTCGCTAAGTGCTTCATACAAAACAAGCGAATATATAAGCAAGCGGTGTGACCAAAACACGCTTATTGTTGCTTTACTCTAGCAGAGATAAACAAACAATCGTATTGTGACTACGTCGTTTTTTTTTTTGGATTCTCTTCGTTGTTTTAATTCTCCGACTCACAACTAGAGCATTGACGTTTTATTTATTTTCTACTTTCAAACAGAAAATGGATTTGGATCGCTGCTCTAACATGAACTCATGAGTCATTCTATATGAAAACACCGAAAAAAATGAAAAATTGTTGCTGGACCATTTTGGATTTTCTTAAAATTTTGTGGAAATGTTCCTAAGGGTTTCCAGAACCAAAATCCAAGAGGATTTAATTTTTGCACACGGCACTACCGGTTCACGCAAAATAAAAAAATAAAAAGTCTTGTTTTTGTGCATACTGGTTTGAGTTGTTAAAATTTTTTTGCTAGAGATATCTACATGATGAAGGCATCGTTTTAAAGCTGAAGGATTATAGTTTCTATCAAAAGTATAAAAATTGACTTAATTCATACACCCGAAAAATAACGTGGTATTGAAAATAAGCATATTTCATTGGTTTTTTGTGTTTTTCAATGGACTCCAGTGTCGGCGCTAATGAATATAAAAGCATAATAACTCTCAGATACAAATGAGACACGTCGGAGAAAAATACAAAATTAAAATTGGCTCAATCTGGCAACTCGTTATGAAAAAATGGTTACTTGAAATTTTTAAATTTTCAAAATTAGCATATTTCAGGCTACAATTTGGTCATGTTTGTTAGCAGATACAAACTTGAAAATTACAGAGTACTTACTCCCTACTTTTAATTTTATAACACTTCAAGACCCGTTTAGTTATTTTCACTCCTCTCGGTTTTACAGGGTTTTAAAGAAAAGCCTTTTTGATTTTTTTTTATGTATTTTTATACTTTCCTCAATTGTTATATACAGAGAAATTAAAAAAATTACATAGCTTCACTAAGTAGGCGGCGATATTTGCTTATTTGCTTGTGAAGAATGAATCATTTAGTTTTTGGTATTTTTCAATCGATCCACAACGTGCTGTGCTTAGTGAAAATATATTTAAAAACAATGGAATGCTCGATAGGCTTGTTTGTACAAGAAGACTGTCATAAGTTTTTGTATTCGCGATCATCGGAATTAATAAGAAAAGATGTATTAAATGAAAACGATAAATTTTTATTAAATAAACGACTACAAATTATATCAATTGTTAATATTTGCACATATCATTATAAAAAATATATAACGTATTATTTCCACGCATTCGGAAAGAAGTGTTGCGATCCATTAAAAGTTCATAAAAAAACAATTCGTAAATCGTTGAAAGAAATAACAGTAAATTTTTGTGATGTAAATAAAAATGCAGATCTTATACCCGGCCAAGCAATTTGTTCACGTTGTATCGAAGAATTAAAAAAAAATAAGTCAGAAGTAAATTCTAATGATATAAACGAAGTATTTACTCAGAATTTTGATGGTTTCGATGTTTCCTTTGAACCTAATCATGTTGCTCTGAAATCATTGAACAAGATATGCTCTATTTTGGACGAATCGCCTATTCCTCCTATCCAAAAATTAACTGCATTAAATAGAAAAAGGAAAATTGATGAAAAAGTAAATCAAATATCGAATAAAATTAGAAACAAATTAGAGGCTAGAAGTAAAAAAAAAAAAGAAAATAAAAAGACTTTTAGTGATGAAAATAGTGATTTAGAATATTTGGATTTAATTGAAGAATTAAAAATAAAATTTAAAACTTGTAATACATTCGCGGGAAAATACGAAATTTTGAGTTTATTACCAAAAACGTGGACAATATCTAAAATACAGTCGGAATTTGATTGCAGTGAATATCTTGTACGGAATGCAAAAAAATTGCGTGAAGAAAATGGCGTATTACTAAAAATTAAGTGTAAAGAAAGTGGAAAAAGGATGACTACGGAAACTATTACAATGGTCACAAATTTTTATGAAGACGATGAAATTAGTAGAATAATGCCAGGACAAAGAGATTGCGTAACTGTTCGAAATAAAAATGGCGAAAAATCTAAAGAGCAAAAATGTCTAGAACTATTTAACCTTAAAGAAATCTACGTAAAGTTCAAAGAAACTTATCCACTTCTAACAGTAGGATTTTCGACTTTCGCTTCATTACGTCCAAAAAATTGTATTTTAGCCGGAGCAGCTGGCACCCATACTGTGTGCGTTTGCTGTATTCACCAAAACATTAAGCTAATGTTAATGGCATGTAATATAAAATTGACTTACAAAGATTTACTTAAGAAAATCGTTTGTGATGATTTGAATGAAGAGTGTATGCTTTCTTGTTGAAATAAATGTCCAGGTACTGATGCTATAAGCTCTTCACTATGGGACGAAAGTGAAATATTATCTGAGATAAGATACAAGCAGTGGATTTCAACAGATCGTTGCAATTTAGTGACTTTAGTTAAAACAACTGACGAGTGTATAAGTGAGTTGAAACAAAATTTAATAGCTTTAAAGTCTCATCATTTTATTGCAAAAAAGCAATCTGAATACCTAAAAAATTTAAAAGAAACTTTAAAAAATAATATAGAGTGTATAGCATTAGTTGATTTTTCCGAAAACTATACATTTGTAGTACAGGACGAAGTACAATCGTTCCACTGGACAAACGATCAAGCAACTCTACATCCTTTTGTAATTTATTATAAACAAAATGGATCAATCAAAACCGAAACATTCTGCGTAATTAGTGATTGTTTGAACCACAATACCATATCATTTTATTCATTTCAAAAAACTTTCATCGATTATATAAAAAATAAGTATCCCCAGTTTAAAAAAATCCATTACTTTAGCGATGGATCGGCAGCTCAATACAAAAATAAAAAAAATTTTATCAACATTTGTCATCACAAACACGATTTCGGCTTAGAAGCAGATTGGCACTTTTTTGCCACTTCTCATGGCAAAAGTCCTTGCGACGGAGCAGGAGGTACAATTAAGCGGACTGTAAGGAAAGCAAGTCTACATCGAACTGCGGATCATCATATCCTAACACCTACAGCAATGTTTGATTTTTGTTCCACCGAAATTCGTGGTATAAATTTTTTTTTGTATCCATTTCTGATGTTGATGCTATCGAAAACTTTTTGTCAAAAAGATTTACTGATGTTTGCACGATAAAAAATACAAGAAACTACCACAGTTTCTCTCCGATTTCTCGCAGTCAGTTAAAAGTATGAAAGTTTTCAGCTTCTGATAACTTTGAAACTCCCTATATTATAAGAACAAGTACTTTATTAAAATAAAATAAAACTTATTCCACGATTCTTAATTACCCAGATTTAAACTGTAACTTTTCTACTTTAAATGATAAAAATATACCATTTGCTTATTTTCTGCCACCACTGTAAAATTTTTTAACATAAAAAATCTACTGAATTTATTAAATATTTTTTTTAGTCCATAATTATTCTTTGTTACTTCATACTACTACTTGTTTTTATTTTAATTTCTCTGTATATAACAATTGAGGAAAGTATAAAAATACATAAAAAAAAATCAAAAAGGCTTTTCTTTAAAACCCTGTAAAACCGAGAGGAGTGAAAATAACTAAACGGGTCTTGAAGTGTTCTAAAGTTAAAAGTAGGGAGTAAGTACTCTGTAATTTTCAAGTTTGTATCTGCTAACAAACATGACCAAATTGTAGCCTGAAATATGCAAATTTTGAAAATTTAAAAATTTCAAGTAACGATTTTTTCATAACGAGTTGCCAGATTGAGCCAATTTTAATTTTGTATTTTTCTCCGACGTGTCTCATTTGTATCTGAGAGTTATTATGCTTTTATATTCATTAGCGCCGACACTGGAGTCCATTGAAAAACACAAAAAACCAATGAAATATGCTTATTTTCAATACCACGTTATTTTTCGGGTGTATGAATTAAGTCAATTTTTAAAACGATGCCTTCATCATGTAGATATCTCTAGCAAAAAAATTTTAACAACTCAAACCAGTACGCTCAAAAACAAGACTTTTTATTTTTTTTATTTTGCGTGAACCGGTAGTGCCGCGTGCAAAAATTAAATCCTCTTGGGTTTTCGGTTTTGAGACCCTAAATATCATTTCCACTTAGTTTGAGTAAAATCTAAGATATGCCAGCTTTGCCGATTTGATGATTTCATACAGAATAACTCTCATTTGTATTTTTTCAGTACAGATTATGATTTACAAAAATGTGCTAATCCAAATCCAGAAAAGATCAAAAATGTTTCTGATTTGAGTAGGTTTCGTTGAGTACATTAAAACACTGTTTACATCCGCAGCAAAACTTGTCACAGGTCAGAACAAGGACCTAAATTAATTAAATATTTAGAAAACCTATCGCCCTGTTAACAAATAAATAAAATAACTAACTCACCGATACATATCAGGACAAGATATTAAATAGATTAAAACTTAAAGCAAAATTCACTTCCACTGTATCACTTAGTACTGAATTGTTGAACTTGTTAATTCACTGCTACTGGTGCTCACCACTTTTTTAAGAAAACTGTTTACAAATGCTTGGACACGGCCACTTTGATATCCTTTTATGTTCTCGTAAAGTTTCCAATCAGAACCGCAATAGCGTAGACTTTCATTTACATAATCCGCGCTTAAGAAAACACACACGAACAGACAACCACAATATTTAATGCTAAGATAACGAGACAACAACTACTGATTTCCTACAAAGCAACAATAAATTGGAAAATACAAAAATCATAAAGCTATTAGCATAAAAAAAAATAAAAAATAGAAAAGCAATGCTACTGCCCAAGCCAGGAATTAAACCAAGAATTCCGGGGACATAGCTGAACTCCTTTCCTCCTGGCCATCAAAGGATGGTGAAGAATCCGGCATAATTGTCAACAGGAAACAAACATACTAAGTATTCTACAGGAAAACAACCAAACAAATCTGTCACATACTCCAGCAATGCATAATCAGCGCTTACATAACAGGGACATGTATCTGCAACCCCCACTAAAACTCTTCCATATATAGGGATATGTATCTGCAATCGCCACTACATTTAAGCCCACTAAAATCGGGTTTTAGGGAATTCATGAAGTCACTAAATCAGATACCGGTTTCAGATATAATCACCGCCGAATATCCTTCGCATGATATTTACCTACCGGATGGCCTTGCAAATCCTCCAACTCGTAATATGAATTACCAATCATTTGCCGAACTCGAGATTTAAGGAAAGTGGGTGCCAATTTGGAATTAGATCCCTTTGCAAAATTACTTTGCCGAAAATTTCTTCTAAACACTTCTTGGCCAACATCATATGAAACCTCACGTGACCGGGTGTTATAAGACCGTTCAAACTGTCGACTCATGAATTCTTTAGCTCTGTTCCTGATAACCTCAAAAGAGTCAGTTCTATCAAAACGAACCGTACGATCTTCTAACATAGCAGTTGGTATGTAGAAGCATTTGTCACCATATGTTGACCGAATACCAAGAAATAGGGGGAGGTTCTAACAGATGAATGAACCGATGACCTAAGGTTTGCACACCAAAGGTGTGTAATAAGTGTTGTTCTAGAAACGAAATAACAACATCTGCAGTAAATTTCGTCACCGGATATAAAAACGGGAATTTTGAAAAACGATCCAGGGCTTTAAAAATTCCACAATGTCAAGGCTTCGATCGTGGGTAGGGTCCTAAAAAGTCCACATACAATCTCTGGAAAAATCTACTAGTTTCACCCATTTTTCCCATAGGAGGTCTAGTGACATAATTAAGGTGTTTGATCATCTTACAAATTTCGCAGGAATGTATATATGTAGTTCTTTACGTCATTAAAAAGATTTGGTCAAAAATAGAAACGTCTTATCTTTTCCAAAGTTTTATTTATTCCCGAATGGGATGACAAAGGATCGTCGTGATGTTTTTAAAGAACGTCTGATATAAACTCATGCGGAATCAAAAATTTCCAAGCTAAGTCGTCAGTAGTTTGGTCTCTAACGGCGTGATCTGTTCGACGATATAAGTACCCATAAACAATTCCTAGGTCGGGAGTGTTGTTGATATTCATTTCAACCCTTCTAATTAAGTCTTGATATTCATTGGATTTGAAATGCGACGCCGATAAGTCTACAATAACCTCACCGTCAGGCCCTAATTCGGACAAACCAAAGACCTCAGACAAATCATCAGTGTTGGTACAGGACAATGCATCCGGAACTATATTTGCCTTTTCTATGTTCGATTTAAAGCGATACCCCTGAAGTATCCACGCCCAGCGAGCCAGACTTGTACTCAAATTATTTTGACACATGAGCCATTTAAGCGATGCCTGATGAGCGATCACCGTAAACTCATGTCGCTCAACATAAGTTCAAAATTTGTTTGCTTATCATTGCTGCTACGCGCTCTTTTTCGGTGACACCATAGTTACGTTGGGCTTGGTTGAGTTTCTTTGACATAACTGCTATAGGATACTCATCACCATCCGCATTCTTCTGCACCAATACACTTCCTATACCTGTTTTGCTAGCATCAAAGTGTATATCAAAAGGATGCGACAAGTCAGGACTACGCAAAACTGAACTCATGATAGACTTTAAATCTTCAAAGGGTTGTTGAGTTGTTTCTGTCCACTCAAATTTATATTTAAGCTTTAATAGGTCAGTTAAAGGCGAGGAAATTGCAGCATAACTTTTAATGAATTTCCTGTACCAACCTGACATCCCTAAAAACATCCCTAAACTGGTCCAGGTGTCGGAAACTCGGTAATGGCGGAAACTTTCTCTAGATCGGTACGAATAACCCCATTTCCATCAATATGGCCTAAATAACGGACTTCTGTCACACAAAACTTACACTTTTCAACATTAATTGTTAGTCCAGCTGTCCGAAGACACTTACCTACTTCCCGTAAAACTTCAACATGTCGCTCAAAGGACTCAGATTCCACGATGAGATCATCCAGATAAACAAACACCTCAGTCCTGAGAGCCGACGGTATCAGTTTATTCATTAGCCTGCACATGGTCTGAGGAACAGTGGTCTGAGGTCCAGTGCACAATTGTTTTCATAAAAGTTTTAATATTTTTCCAAAAGGAACTCATTCGTAAACTTGATCTGCTACTTTTGGGGACCTCATTAAAAATGCTAGGTCGAGCCTCATTATAAAATCTTATACCCTCATGCAAGGGTTTCAAAGATGTGGTCCAATATTTTTATACTCAGAACATTGTAATGTACAATCTGCGGCTAGAAAATTGTTATACCGTGAGGACTCGATTATTCGTGATGGTCGGGACCGGAAGCATTCTGGATAATCGATTTTACCGGTTAAGTGAGTAAAAATTTTGAGTAGTTTTTTTATATATTTTTTTAATTAATAAATGAGTATTCTTGTACATATCTCAACAGTAACAAATTCAAGCATTTAATGTACATGTTAAAATAATATAAGAAACAAAATATAGCAATTCATAAGGTTTTATTGTTAACTAATTTCTAAAAAAAAATCATGCAATGTTGCTTGTCTCTTCTTTTTCAATTTCATATTTTCGTTTACAAGCTTTTAAAGATATGTCTGAAACAATTAAATCATCTTCATCAGATTCTTTCGAACCATTTTCTCCCCCAGGTTCATCAAAGGGATTTGTCATACCGATAATTTCTTCATCGGACAAAACAGCAAATGGAGAAGCATTTTCATCACAGCTCAGCCAAGTTTCTATAACCTGAGTGGTAAAATCGTTCGCTATATTTATTATTTGTTGTACATTGTCGAGTGTATCCATTATTTCTATGTCTGTAATAAGAATCAATACATTTTTTAATTAAATCAACTTTATTAAATTTCGGATATATGCCTACTTACCTTCATTTTCTGGGCTGAGCAAGTTATTACACACATTTTTTAAAACTGCAGAAGTAACAGCGTCTCAATCATTATCAATTGACCAAAGTGTTTCTTGATGTTAAATCCCTTTTTAAATTTTTCTCTATTGCTTGACTATTTTCTCTATTGCTGCACTATAGTTTTCCGATAATGGCATTTAAAGCTCCATATTGCACCCTGACCCATCGGTTGAATTAAAGACGTGCAATTCGGTGGAAAAAATTTCACAATAACGTTTTCTGCCTTGAAATCCTGCTTGTCTGGATGTGCTTGACAGTGGTCTAATAGGAGAAGGACTTTACTATCATCCTTTAGACCGATTTTCTTAAATGATCTCTTACTTCTGGTACAAAATTTTTGTTAAACCATTCTAAAAATATTTGCTGTATTACCCAAGCTTTCTTATAAATTACGGGAAGCTCATGGACATTTTTTAAGGCTCTTGGACGAGCACTTTTTCCGATAACTAACGCTTTGCACTTGTGTGTACCAGCAGCATTAGTGCAAACTAATGTGGTTAATCTCTCTTTTGACACCTTATGCCCATCTATGAAATTTTCATCATGACATGCCAACCTGCTCTCAGGCAAACACTTCCAAAAGAGGATTGTTTCACCTCCATTGTAAATTTGCTCGTTGGTGAGTTTTTCCATTGACATGAATTCATTTAGTTTTTCCACAAACATTGTGGCAGCTACATAATCAGCTGAAGCTTTTTCTCCTTCAGTCTTTAGTTTGTGAATTCCATTAGCCGTTAGAATATACATACTCTGAATTTAAAAAAAAAAAATGGTTTCCCACTACATCCCATGAAGGGACTGGGGAGAACTTCTCACAATCACTGAGCTGTGCGCTTTCCAGTTTTCACTCACTAATTGGGACCTACAGTTTTACACCGATTCCGAACGGTAATTTGAGAAGCTTTTTCATGGCATGACTCTGAATTTATGTATGTTTAATTTTGAGTGGAATATTTTACCCTTTTCCTTTATCATTAACCCAGAAATTGGAGTTGCTTTAAATCGTTCTTGCCGGAACCATTCATAAACTGCAAAATCCACTTTTGGTTCTTCAGCAGTCTTTAAAGTTTTTCGGTTTTGAAAGCCAATAACAATCACTTCCTGCACAAAACTTTAAAAGCTTGTCTTTGTTTTTATAATGTCATAAACTGTTTGTATTCCCACTCCGTATTTTTGTGAGAGAATTTTAACACACACATTGTTTTTTGAATGCTCATTAATTATTTTAACTTTGTCGTCAATAGTTAAGACTTCTTTGTCTTTTTGCCGCTGATAAGGATGTCATTGTGAAAGTAAACACTAACAATCCACACTTCTCAAATTTCTAAATTAAACTAAATCAAACACGTGTACAAAACGGTACAAAGGCAAAAACCTCGACGCATTGCTTGCAGAGGTATGTTGGTGGAGTCACAAGATCACCCTGTATGATGTTAATGAAGTATTTGAAGAAGAAAGAGCTGATGATGGAGGGCAGTCTGGAAGCAACGTGCCTGTGGACACCATAATTGCTGAATCAGAGTCAGATTCGGACGACGATTTGGATCCACAAATTAAGAGAGCCCGATTTGCAAGTCCAAATGAAATTAAAAAACGGTGTTAAGAATAATTCCCAGGAAGTTTATTGAGATCTTAGGTAAATTTTTGTAGTTGATTGTTTCCTTGAATTTTGAACGGTTTGCTACCTATGGACCTGAACAGTTTTTTTGATTTTATATGTTCGCAATTTTTGTTCTTTATGACAAGAGATACAACTTTGCCTCAGAGAGTAAATCGAAATTCTGAACGGTTTGCAAGATATGAGCCTGAGAAAATGATCACATTTATACGAAAACGATACCGAGGCCCCAAATCTTTGGCGGCCCATAAAAAAAAAGTGTATGAGTTTGGGAAAAATTGGGAAACACGGGTCTTTTTTTGTTTAGTCTTTTATCACGTAGTGGTGTCCGTATATGGTTATTTTGCCATGACTTAAAAAATTACACACAGTGTAATCGAGACCTCACTCTATATATTTTTTTTGGTTTATTTAGTGTAAACGCAACATATGTAAGTTAATTTACTCGGTCGATAGTAACATTACTCGCTGTAAATGCAGAGGTGGTGAAAATGTATCTACAGCGGATTAACAAATTGAGCCAAAAATTCTCAGCTTATTTAACGAAAACCGCCTTCACATAAATCGAAGGTACTCAAAAAAGGGAATAGCTCCATCTTTCCCTTTAAATGTTTGGCGTGAGCAGTTGCAAATAAAACATATAATATTTGTTTTATTTCTACAGAAAACAGTATGAAAATATTTTTTTTAGTAAAGATTTAATTTATTGGTCAACTTAGTCCCCGTTGGAATATACTTCTTGGTAAGGTTTTCAAATTTAATAAAATCCACTGTCCTGTAATTGAAAATTCCAGAAGATTTCCTATAAGAGTTACGTTACTTGATAACTATTATTAATGTGGCATATGGTTACTGGTCATTCTGTTAACATTGCAGAAGGTAAAAAGAATGATTAAACATTGTGTCAGTCTCTTTCTGGTTTTTCAATCGACAAAACTTTCTTCGTAGATCCCTGCAATGTGAGAGCCACTTCCATTGGAACGTGTGCATTTGTTGATATAATAATAGTCCACAAAATTCGGAAGGGAAAGTTGTAAAGCGTTTTTCAATAAGAGCGCTACAAAAGTTTTTTAAAGAAAACAAAACTGGTTTTAGATACCAATGAAATTCTTTATTCCTGTGAAAGTACGTTCGATGCCATTATGTATGGAACTCGATTTCTTTTGCATGGCCACCACGGGGACGCTTGCAGAAGTCCAGACGCTGAACCCAATTTTCGACGGTTTTCAAGCATAAATCGGCCGATCAATCGTTGCTGGCTTGTTGGCATAGACCATGACGTAGCCCCACAGGAAATAATCTAACGGCGTCAAATCGCACGACCGAGGCGGCCAATCGACTGGGCCATTTCGTGAGATAACACGTTCACCAAACTTGGTCTCCAATAAATTGATTGTGGCATTCGCTGTGTGGCTTGTGGCGACGTCCTGTTGGAACCACATGTCCTCCAAGTCCATATTATCCAATTGGGGCCAAAAATATTCGGTTATCATTGAACGGTAGTGATTCGCATTCACAGTAATGTGCCGGTCTTGATCAACACGGAAGAAGTACGGCCCAATGACGCCGCCGGCCCATAAACCGCACCTAACCGTAATTTTTTCGGGATGCAATGATGACTCATGGATTACGTGTGGATTGCTGTCTGACCAATAACGCATATTTTGCTTATTGACGAAGCCATTCAGCCAGAAATGAGCCGACCATAAATTGGACGTAGCGCCCATAAAGTTGAGTCCACTGACTCCAAATTTCGGTAGTAAATTTTAATAATTTCGACTCGTTGTTGGCTCGTATATATTTCCATGATGAAATGGCAAACCTTACTAAAGAGAAATGTCAAAAGAGCGGGGAAAAATATGGCGACGTTTGCTGTCCCTGTCGATTTACTTTTGTAGCATCTCTGTTGAAAAACCCTTTATGTACACAAGAATTTGCTCAGCCAGCTAATGTATTCTGCATTGACGCTCAGTTGTACCCTGGGAGTAGAGTGTCATCAAAGGCGGCGTATTGCATTTATGAAGGCGTTCCGAAGGAAAACAGGAAATTGGTCAAAAATTAATTAATTTAATGTGCATCGGGACAATACAATGGAATACTCCTCGTGGTGATTGGTATTAATAACAATCGGGCTAAGGAATATAGAAATGTCGCATTTGGAATTGTTTTACTCGTATTGAGATTTATCGCCATTTCGTGGTGTTAATATTTACGAAGCACTGTGCTAAGCTAACAAAATTAATTTTTGGTAAAGGTCAATGAACCTAGAATAACCAAAAAAGAAGAAACAAAAGAAAATGTTATGTACTTATGTATATAAAAACGAAGATTGCTTTTCTGGTAGTACAAATTTATTTGAACACATTTTCTCATACGTGTTCTTTTAGTGAAACAAAAAAAATTATAAAATCAAAAAAAAAATAAAAAAAGTCCCAACAACCGATATTTTTGCAATTGGGTTGTGCAATTAAATTATTTTCTTTTAATGCACTAATAAATTATTGTATTTCTTGTTGTTATTACTAATTTGTTGTTTTTCTGAAATCTGTTATATATTTTCAAATCAAAAAAAAATATTCCGTACATATGAAAAGAAACACAAGCACAGCCTACATCCACTTAAACTTTTATAAACCACGTTCGACGATTTTCTATCCTTTGCAATTGCATTTAATTCAAAACCGAAAAGAGAACCAAACAAAGTACTAAATATTAAAAAAACACCAATTAAACTCAAATAACATAATTATTTGATAGGAAATATTAATTTATGAGTAAGAATATTTTAGAATTATTATGAAATTTAAAGATTCCAAATGTTGCCTCACAATGTTTAATACTTTGGTAAATTAGTTACTCTATGATGTTACTACGTTACTATATGATGTCTAAAAATCAAAATCAATTATTAAATAAAAAAGTTATAATGGAGTGGTAAAAAAAGTATTTTCCTTTGGGATAGTGTTAGGGTAGGCTTCGATATGGGTTCCTACAAAAATCTTGGTGCTGTTAGGAACACGGTTGGGAGGGTATCGGAGCATGGACCATTTCATCCGCCCATATAAATACGATTATAGCATACCCTTTTTAGTAGTTTTCCACCCCAATAGTATTCTTGTAATTTCCAGTGGCAGTGTAGCGTCAATAGTTTAAATTGCGGATCATTCCATCTTGTCAGCAGGAACATAATTTTCGGAACTCTGGAATAAAATAACGTAATGTGGTTTCGTTGGTACGGGTGAAGAATCTCCCCAGCCACTGACGCTAGCCTTATAGATAGGTCCCGGTGACTCAAACCATCCAGACATGAATGTGATTTGTAAATGTAAGGAGGAATTATCGCGGTTATCGTTTATTTTGTTTACTCGGACATGTTTAGTCATGGTTCAACATTTGTATCCATTATATTGAAGAAAATAGGTGAGCCCGGGTATTTGGTGATCACTACAATAATCGTAAGTTGTGCAGAGACTTGATTTGTCACCTTCGCCTATGCTTACTTCACCTCATCAACCGCAGCATCGAATATTCACATTCCTTTACCATCAGAATGAACTTATACATTACAACATGAAAACGGTCTTTGAAAATTTCAGGGGTATTTACTGTAGGGTCTGAACAATTTCCTATATGATGTGAAGAATTTACAGAACTCTCTGATGCCATAAATAAATAAATAAATGGTTTCCCATTACATCCCATGAAGGAATCGGGGAGAGCTTCTCACAACCAGTGAGCTGTGCGCTTTCTAGTTTTATACTCACTGATTGGGACCTACAGTTTTACACCGGTTCCGAACGGTATACTTGAGAAGCATTTTCTCAAGTACAAGAGGCGCGCACACTACCCATTGCACCACCGACGGTCACTGATTCCATTACGGTCTTAATATTGTTAGGAATATTTATAGCATTTCTTTTAAGTATAGATAAAGGAGCGAAGGTGGTAGCTTTATCAGCATTGCGCTGATATTCGATGGCATCCTTTTTATTTCCGGTGGGTACATTATTCGAAAGTTCAGTTGAAATAGAGGTAGTGTCAAAGTTTATTTTACTTTCTAATATTCTGGATTTGGCTGGGCATTGGACATTTTTGGTGCACCCTTCTGGAAGTTTTTTGACTGAGAGGTGCACTTTGGACAATGAGGATTATATGTTTGTGATTTACCACACCAATAGCAAAATATTGTCCTCTCAGCAAGGCAGTCCTCATTCCTATTACCTGCTTTTCTGCAATTCCAGCATATTAAAGTAATTTCCGATATTTCATCGCCTTCATGTTTGAGTATTTGCGGTACATCTTCAGGCTCAATATCTATTTCAGCGATTCGTTTTGTAAACTGATTTGACTTAACCACCGGAGCTCCATATTTTCTCCGCATGTCCTGCAGGAAAAACTCCATACGTCGACATATTTATCGAAGTTGGCTGACAGAAGCGACAGCTAAATTGAGAATTTCATGCTGTATTTCTGGCTGAAGATTTCTACTTAGAAGATTTCAACTTAGAATGCGACCCGGAAGAGACTGATCACGCCTATCAGCTATATCAATTACCGATTCGTAGAAGTCATCAAATAATTCATTTGGCTTTTGCTTACGGTCACGGATCATTTCACGAAAATCTACATCAGTGCGAGAATCTCCATACTGCAACGGTAATTCCTTACACAAGTCCAGCCAACGGCTAGCCTTATTCTGAAATAAAATGGCAAAGTTCCCGTTCACGGTTTGATTACACAGTGCAACACGAAAAAATATAACCATATACGGACACCACTAGGTGGTAAAAACCAAAAAAAAGACCCGTGTCTCCCAGGATTGCCCAGTCATGCACCTTTTTTATTTCCCCCCATAGATTTGGGGCCTCGGTGTCATTTTTGCAAAAAAGTGATCGTTTTGTCAGGCTCATATCTTGCAAATCGTTCGGAATTTTCATTTACTCTCTCTTGGCATAAATAACAAAAATTGCCAGCATATAAAATCAAAAAACTTCTTCTTTAAGGTCAAAATCACAAAAAACTTTAAAAACTCGATTTCTTCTCCTTTTTCCCCTGTTCAGGTCCAAAGGTAGCAAACTGTTCAAAATTCAAGGAAACAGTCAACTAGTACGAGACTGTACCTAAGATCTCAATAAACAACTTTCTAGAACATATGAACTTCCTAGGACTGATTCTTAACACCATTTACTTCAACATTGAGATACTATGCTATCTCACCGACCGCTGCAGCACAGGCAGGGCAGTAAGATCAGCACACGCAACAAGGGACGCAGAGCTACAACTTTCCCTCAGAGAGTAAATCAAAATTCAGAACGATTTGCCAGATATGAATAAATAAAATAAATGGTTTCCCATTACATCCCATGAAGGAATTGGGGAGAGCGGTTTATAGTTTTATACTCATTGATTGGGACCTACAGTTTTACACCGGTTCCGAACGGTATTTTGAGAGGCTTTTTCATGGCTAAGTACTCGATAGTGTCGCCGTCACTAAGCGAGGTGACCGTCGTCGAAAGAAATTTTAAGGTGGTCGGAGCAGGGATCGAACCCAGGATCTCCTGTACAAGAGGCGCGCACACTAACCATTGCACCACCGACGGCCACATTTGCCAGATATCAGCCTGACAAAATTATCACTTTTTTGCAAGAATGACACCGAGGCCCCAAATCTTTGGGGGCCCATAAACGGAACTGCATGACTTTGGGTAAAACTGGGAGACACGGGTCTTTATCTAATGGCAAGGTATTTGAACTGCCTGTAAATTTCAACCTCCAATTAAACATGATATGACTTACTCTATCTGGGCAAAAAGCTAAGTCAGAAATCGTGCCTAGGCCACTTGAATGTGAACGGTTTAGGATATTACCAGAAGTTATGACAGGTCCTTGTGCAACGATAGTATTAATCTGATTGTTTGAGGTGGGTGGCAGACCCAAACGTTGTTCCAAAGGACGCTGCTCCGCCTCTGGGAGTCTTGACATGACAGGAGGTAGATTAGCTCCTGGAGAAGGTGAGCTGTGGTTTTGAGAATTTCTAATACTCAATTGCGACAATGCTGCAAATCTCTCTGGAACTAATTGAGACAGATGGTTTTGTCACAACCGAGAGCATTTGACATTGCTTTTCAGCAACCGCATAAGAAATTAACTGCTTGAGTTCACCCACTATGTCGCCAACAATCACGGGACGGTCGGAAGAGACGCCAGAAGTTTCATTTGTATTAGAGGCGGTATGTTATAATAACCGAGCAGCATCATAATTTTTAGCTTTAGAGCCGGACCTGGTTGTCATAGGCGAAACCGCTCTCGGCGCAATAGCAGAAATAGAAGCTAAAGAGTCTTTTAATATCCTGACACCACAAATTGGACATTAACATGGTTGGTAATACAGACAAGCTGTTTCCGATTTCGTCCCGCATTCGCTTACGGAGCATCAATAGCCTTAGCAAGGACCGATAAACTATCCTCGGTACTTCGATGACAAGACATGGTAGGAACTCAACAAAATTCGCAATAAAATAAGAATGACAAAAAAAATCTAACCAAAGGGAAACAACCACTAAACGACAAGAAAAGAACTCCAAAATAATGTTTAACATTTCCCAGAATGTAATAAAAATACAGTTTTAAATCTCATTTGAAGTCAGGATTAGATTTAGTGCAAAACCAAAGTTCGCTCAAAAATATTATTATCACGAAAAATGAATAAAACTCAAAGTATTATCCCAATCTACATTCGGTTACATACGCTAGCACTTCTGCATGGTTTCCGAAATTGCATTCTCTGGGATTGTCATAATAAAAATAACAAAAAAACTAGACAACGAAATTAAACAAAATACTTGAAGGGAAACTAACTACTAAAGACAACAAATAATATCAGAAATCCTGATAGTTACCTTAAGTAGATTACCATAATTATATTTTTAACTACATTCATACGTGGAGATTGTGATTAGAAGCTGATTCCAACTTCATAATTCACTTAACCATAGAAGCAGAAACAATAAATGAATCACTCTAAAACCTAATACCAGTTAAATCATCGGTTATAATATAAGCAATTCGGCTCGTTTCAAATTATAAATTCCAGAGGATTCAGATTGTATAAACAAAACAATTAGGAAAACCTTAATTGCACTGAAAATTAGCACAATATGAATACATAGGCTATAACAACACAACACTGCTGTTTAACTCTGTTATAAGTTCCGGTGTATACAATTATACCAACAAAAACAACGAAAATTGAAAATAAAATTAATTCGGAGGTGAGTGAAAACGCTGCGGTTTATATATACCAAAAAGTCCTTTGGGGGCCATCAACATTATAATCATAATACGAATACTTTTTTTTAATATTTTTGTAATAGATAGCATAGTATCTCAATGTTGAAGTAAATAAAAAACAAATGAAATTAAAAAACGGTGTTAAGAATAATTCCCAGGAAGTTTATTGAGATCTTAGGTAAATTTTTGTAGTTGATTGTTTCCTTGAATTTTGAACGGTTTGCTACCTATGGACCTGAACACGGGAAAAAAAGGTAAAAAAAAATCGAATTTTTTTAAGTTTTTTGCGATTTTGATCTGGAAGGTGAAGTTTTTTTGATTTTATATGTTCGCAATTTTTATGACAAGAGCTACAACTTTGCCTCAGAGAGTAAATCGAAATTCTGAACGGTTTGCAAGATATGAGCCTGAGAAAATGATCACATTTATACGAAAACGATACCGAGGCCCCAAATCTTTGGCGGCCCATAAAAAAAAAGTGTATGAGTTTGGGAAAAATTGGGAAACACGGGTCTTTTTTTTTTAGTCTTTTATCACGTAGTGGTGTCCGTATATGTTTATTTTGCCATGACTTAAAAAATTACACACAGTGTAATCGAGACCTCACTCTATATATTTTTTTTGGTTTATTTAGTGTAAACGCAACATATGTAAGTTAATTTACTCGGTCGATAGTAACATTACTCGCTGTAAATGCAGAGGTGGTGAAAATGTATCTACAGCGGATTAACAAATTGAGCCAAAAATTCTCAGCTTATTTAACGAAAACCGCCTTCACATAAATCGAAGGTACTCAAAAAAGGGAATAGCTCCATCTTTCCCTTTAAATGTTTGGCGTGAGCAGTTGCAAATAAAACATATAATATTTGTTTTATTTCTACAGAAAACAGTATGAAAATATTTTTTTTAGTAAAGATTTAATTTATTGGTCAACTTAGTCCCCGTTGGAATATACTTCTTGGTAAGGTTTTCAAATTTAATAAAATCCACTGTCCTGTAATTGAAAATTCCAGAAGATTTCCTATAAGAGTTACGTTACTTGATAACTATTATTAATGTGGCATATGGTTACTGGTCATTCTGTTAACATTGCAGAAGGTAAAAAGAATGATTAAACATTGTGTCAGTCTCTTTCTGGTTTTTCAATCGACAAAACTTTCTTCGTAGATCCCTGCAATGTGAGAGCCACTTCCATTGGAACGTGTGCATTTGTTGATATAATAATAGTCCACAAAATTCGGAAGGGAAAGTTGTAAAGCGTTTTTCAATAAGAGCGCTACAAAAGTTTTTTAAAGAAAACAAAACTGGTTTTAGATACCAATGAAATTCTTTATTCCTGTGAAAGTACGTTCGATGCCATTATGTATGGAACTCGATTTCTTTTGCATGGCCACCACGGGGACGCTTGCAGAAGTCCAGACGCTGAACCCAATTTTCGACGGTTTTCAAGCATAAATCGGCCGATCAATCGTTGCTGGCTTGTTGGCATAGACCATGACGTAGCCCCACAGGAAATAATCTAACGGCGTCAAATCGCACGACCGAGGCGGCCAATCGACTGGGCCATTTCGTGAGATAACACGTTCACCAAACTTGGTCTCCAATAAATTGATTGTGGCATTCGCTGTGTGGCTTGTGGCGACGTCCTGTTGGAACCACATGTCCTCCAAGTCCATATTATCCAATTGGGGCCAAAAATATTCGGTTATCATTGAACGGTAGTGATTCGCATTCACAGTAATGTGCCGGTCTTGATCAACACGGAAGAAGTACGGCCCAATGACGCCGCCGGCCCATAAACCGCACCTAACCGTAATTTTTTCGGGATGCAATGATGACTCATGGATTACGTGTGGATTGCTGTCTGACCAATAACGCATATTTTGCTTATTGACGAAGCCATTCAACCAGAAATGAGCCGACCATAAATTGGACGTAGCGCCCATAAAGTTGAGTCCACTGACTCCAAATTTCGGTAGTAAATTTTAATAATTTCGACTCGTTGTTGGCTCGTATATATTTCCATGATGAAATGGCAAACCTTACTAAAGAGAAATGTCAAAAGAGCGGGGAAAAATATGGCGACGTTTGCTGTCCCTGTCGATTTACTTTTGTAGCATCTCTGTTGAAAAACCCTTTATGTACACAAGAATTTGCTCAGCCAGCTAATGTATTCTGCATTGACGCTCAGTTGTACCCTGGGAGTAGAGTGTCATCAAAGGCGGCGTATTGCATTTATGAAGGCGTTCCGAAGGAAAACAGGAAATTGGTCAAAAATTAATTAATTTAATGTGCATCGGTATTGTCTCCTCGTGGTGATTGGTATTAATAACAATCGGGCTAGGGAATATAGAAATGTCGCATTTGGAATTGTTTTACTCGTATTGAGATTTATCGCCATTTCGTGGTGTTAATATTTACGAAGCACTGTGCTAAGCTAACAAAATTAATTTTTGGTAAACGTCAATGAACCTAGAATAACCAAAAAAGAAGAAACAAAAGAAAATGTTATGTACTTATGTATATAAAAACGAAGATTGCTTTTCTGGTAGTACAAATTTATTTGAACACATTTTCTCATACGTGTTCTTTTAGTGAAACAAAAAAAAATTATAAAATCAAAAAAAAAATAAAAAAAGTCCCAACAACCGATATTTTTGCAATTGGGTTGTGCAATTAAATTATTTTCTTTTAATGCACTAATAAATTATTGTATTTCTTGTTGTTATTACTAATTTGTTGTTTTTCTGAAATCTGTTATATATTTTCAAATCAAAAAAAAATATTCCGTACATATGAAAAGAAACACAAGGACAGCCTACATCCACTTAAACTTTTATAAACCACGTTCGACGATTTTCTATCCTTTGCAATTGCATTTAATTCAAAACCGAAAAGAGAACCAAACAAAGTACTAAATATTAAAAAAACACCAATTAAACTCAAATAACATAATTATTTGATAGGAAATATTAATTTATGAGTAAGAATATTTTAGAATTATTATGAAATTTAAAGATTCCAAATGTTGCCTCACAATGTTTAATACTTTGGTAAATTAGTTACTCTATGATGTTACTACGTTACTATATGATGTCTAAAAATCAAAATCAATTATTAAATAAAAAAGTTATAATGGAGTGGTAAAAAAAGTATTTTCCTTTGGGATAGTGTTAGGGTAGGCTTCGATATGGGTTCCTACAAAAATCTTGGTGCTGTTAGGAACACGGTTGGGAGGGTATCGGAGCATGGACCATTTCATCCGCCCATATAAATACGATTATAGCATACCCTTTTTAGTAGTTTTCCACCCCAATAGTATTCTTGTAATTTCCAGTGGCAGTGTAGCGTCAATAGTTTAAATTGCGGATCATTCCATCTTGTCAGCAGGAACATAATTTTCGGAACTCTGGAATAAAATAACGTAATGTGGTTTCGTTGGTACGGGTGAAGAATCTCCCCAGCCACTGACGCTAGCCTTATAGATAGGTCCCGGTGACTCAAACCATCCAGACATGAATGTGATTTGTAAATGTAAGGAGGAATTATCGCGGTTATCGTTTATTTTGTTTACTCGGACATGTTTAGTCATGGTTCAACATTTGTATCCATTATATTGAAGAAAATAGGTGAGCCCGGGTATTTGGTGATCACTACAATAATCGTAAGTTGTGCAGAGACTTGATTTGTCACCTTCGCCTATGCTTACTTCACCTCATCAACCGCAGCATCGAATATTCACATTCCTTTACCATCAGAATGAACTTATACATTACAACATGAAAACGGTCTTTGAAAATTTCAGGGGTATTTACTGTAGGGTCTGAACAATTTCCTATATGATGTGAAGAATTTACAGAACTCTCTGATGCCATAAATAAATAAATAAATGGTTTCCCATTACATCCCATGAAGGAATCGGGGAGAGCTTCTCACAACCAGTGAGCTGTGCGCTTTCTAGTTTTATACTCACTGATTGGGACCTACAGTTTTACACCGGTTCCGAACGGTATACTTGAGAAGCATTTTCTCAAGTACAAGAGGCGCGCACACTACCCATTGCACCACCGACGGTCACTGATTCCATTACGGTCTTAATATTGTTAGGAATATTTATAGCATTTCTTTTAAGTATAGATAAAGGAGCGAAGGTGGTAGCTTTATCAGCATTGCGCTGATATTCGATGGCATCCTTTTTATTTCCGGTGGGTACATTATTCGAAAGTTCAGTTGAAATAGAGGTAGTGTCAAAGTTTATTTTACTTTCTAATATTCTGGATTTGGCTGGGCATTGGACATTTTTGGTGCACCCTTCTGGAAGTTTTTTGACTGAGAGGTGCACTTTGGACAATGAGGATTATATGTTTGTGATTTACCACACCAATAGCAAAATATTGTCCTCTCAGCAAGGCAGTCCTCATTCCTATTACCTGCTTTTCTGCAATTCCAGCATATTAAAGTAATTTCCGATATTTCATCGCCTTCATGTTTGAGTATTTGCGGTACATCTTCAGGCTCAATATCTATTTCAGCGATTCGTTTTGTAAACTGATTTGACTTAACCACCGGAGCTCCATATTTTCTCCGCATGTCCTGCAGGAAAAACTCCATACGTCGACATATTTATCGAAGTTGGCTGACAGAAGCGACAGCTAAATTGAGAATTTCATGCTGTATTTCTGGCTGAAGATTTCTACTTAGAAGATTTCAACTTAGAATGCGACCCGGAAGAGACTGATCACGCCTATCAGCTATATCAATTACCGATTCGTAGAAGTCATCAAATAATTCATTTGGCTTTTGCTTACGGTCACGGATCATTTCACGAAAATCTACATCAGTGCGAGAATCTCCATACTGCAACGGTAACTCCTTACACAAGTCCAGCCAACGGCTAGCCTTATTCTGAAATAAAATGGCAAAGTTCCCGTTCACGGTTTGATTACACAGTGCAACACGAAAAAATATAACCATATACGGACACCACTAGGTGGTAAAAACCAAAAAAAAGACCCGTGTCTCCCAGGATTGCCCAGTCATGCACCTTTTTTATTTCCCCCCATAGATTTGGGGCCTCGGTGTCATTTTTGCAAAAAAGTGATCGTTTTGTCAGGCTCATATCTTGCAAATCGTTCGGAATTTTCATTTACTCTCTCTTGGCATAAATAACAAAAATTGCCAGCATATAAAATCAAAAAACTTCTTCTTTAAGGTCAAAATCACAAAAAACTTTAAAAACTCGATTTCTTCTCCTTTTTCCCCTGTTCAGGTCCAAAGGTAGCAAACTGTTCAAAATTCAAGGAAACAGTCAACTAGTACGAGACTGTACCTAAGATCTCAATAAACAACTTTCTAGAACATATGAACTTCCTAGGACTGATTCTTAACACCATTTACTTCAACATTGAGATACTATGCTATCTCACCGACCGCTGCAGCACAGGCAGGGCAGTAAGATCAGCACACGCAACAAGGGACGCAGAGCTACAACTTTCCCTCAGAGAGTAAATCAAAATTCAGAACGATTTGCCAGATATGAATAAATAAAATAAATGGTTTCCCATTACATCCCATGAAGGAATTGGGGAGAGCGGTTTATAGTTTTATACTCATTGATTGGGACCTACAGTTTTACACCGGTTCCGAACGGTATTTTGAGAGGCTTTTTCATGGCTAAGTACTCGATAGTGTCGCCGTCACTAAGCGAGGTGACCGTCGTCGAAAGAAATTTTAAGGTGGTCGGAGCAGGGATCGAACCCAGGATCTCCTGTACAAGAGGCGCGCACACTAACCATTGCACCACCGACGGCCACATTTGCCAGATATCAGCCTGACAAAATTATCACTTTTTTGCAAGAATGACACCGAGGCCCCAAATCTTTGGGGGCCCATAAACGGAACTGCATGACTTTGGGTAAAACTGGGAGACACGGGTCTTTATCTAATGGCAAGGTATTTGAACTGCCTGTAAATTTCAACCTCCAATTAAACATGATATGACTTACTCTATCTGGGCAAAAAGCTAAGTCAGAAATCGTGCCTAGGCCACTTGAATGTGAACGGTTTAGGATATTACCAGAAGTTATGACAGGTCCTTGTGCAACGATAGTATTAATCTGATTGTTTGAGGTGGGTGGCAGACCCAAACGTTGTTCCAAAGGACGCTGCTCCGCCTCTGGGAGTCTTGACATGACAGGAGGTAGATTAGCTCCTGGAGAAGGTGAGCTGTGGTTTTGAGAATTTCTAATACTCAATTGCGACAATGCTGCAAATCTCTCTGGAACTAATTGAGACAGATGGTTTGTCACAACAGAGAGCATTTGACATTGCTTTTCAGCAACCGCACAAGAAATTAACTGCTTGAGTTCACCCACTATGTCGCCAACAATCACGGGACGGTCGGAAGAGACGCCAGAAGTTTCATTTGTATTAGAGGCGGTATGTTATAATAACCGAGCAGCATCATAATTTTTAGCTTTAGAGCCGGACCTGGTTGTCATAGGCGAAACCGCTCTCGGCGCAATAGCAGAAATAGAAGCTAAAGAGTCTTTTAATATCCTGACACCACAAATTGGACATTAACATGGTTGGTAATACATACAAGCTGTTTCCGATTTCGTCCCGCATTCGCTTATGGAGCATCAATAGCCTTAGCAAGGACCGAGAAACTATCCTCGGTACTTCGATGAACAGACATGGTAGGAACTCAACAAAATTCGCAATAAAATAAGAATGACAAAAAAAATCTAACCAAAGGGAAACAACCACTAAACGACAAGAAAAGAATAATGAATAATGTTTAACATTTAAAATAATGTTTAACATTTCCCAGAATGTAATAAAAATACAGTTTTAAATCTCATTTGAAGTCAGGATTAGATTTAGTGCAAAACCAAAGTTCGCTCAAAAATATTAATATCACGAAAAAAGAATAAAACTCAAAGTATTATCCCAATCTACATTCGGTTACATACGCTAGCACTTCTGCAAGGTTTCCGAAATTGCATTCTCTGGGATTGTCATAATAAAAATAACAAAAAAACTAGACAACGAAATTAAACAAAATACTTGAAGGGAAACTAACTACTAAAGACAACAAATAATATCAGAAATCCTGATAATTACCTTAAGTAGATTACCATAATTATATTTTTAACTACATTCATACGTGGAGATTGTGATTAGAAGCTGATTCCAACTTCATAATTCACTTAACCATAGAAGCAGAAACAATAAATGAATCACTCTAAAAACTAATACCAGTTAAATCATCGGTTATAATATAAGCAATTCGGCTCGTTTCAAATTATAAATTCCAGAGGATTCAGATTGTATAAACAAAACAATTAGGAAAACCTTAATTGCACTGAAAATTAGCACAATATGAATACATAGGCTATAACAACACAACACTGCTGTTTAACTCTGTTATAAGTTCCGGTGTATACAATTATACCAACAAAAACAACGAAAATTGAAAATAAAATTAATTCGGAGGTGAGTGAAAACGCTGCGGTTTATATATACCAAAAAGTCCTTTGGGGGCCATCAACATTATAATCATAATACGAATACTTTTTTTTAATATTTTTGTAATAGATAGCATAGTATCTCAATGTTGAAGTAAATAAAAAACAAATGAAATTAAAAAACGGTGTTAAGAATAATTCCCAGGAAGTTTATTGAGATCTTAGGTAAATTTTTGTAGTTGATTGTTTCCTTGAATTTTGAACGGTTTGCTACCTATGGACCTGAACACGGGAAAAAAAGGTAATAAAAAATCGATTTTTTTTAAGTTTTTTGCGATTTTGATCTGGAAGGTGAAGTTTTTTTGCTTTTATATGTTCGCAATTTTTGTTCTTTATGACAAGAGATACAACTTTGCCTCAGAGAGTAAATCGAAATTCTGAACGGTTTGCAAGATATGAGCCTGAGAAAATGATCACATTTATACGAAAACGATACCGAGGCCCCAAATCTTTGGCGGCCCATAAAAAAAAAAGTGTATGAGTTTGGGAAAAATTGGGAAACACGGGTCTTTTTTTTTTTAGTCTTTTATCACGTAGTGGTGTCCGTATATGGTTATTTTGCCATGACTTAAAAAATTACACACAGTGTAATCGAGACCTCACTCTATATATTTTTTTTGGTTTATTTAGTGTAAACGCAACATATGTAAGTTAATTTACTCGGTCGATAGTAACATTACTCGCTGTAAATGCAGAGGTGGTGAAAATGTATCTACAGCGGATTAACAAATTGAGCCAAAAATTCTCAGCTTATTTAACGAAAACCGCCTTCACATAAATCGAAGGTACTCAAAAAAGGGAATAGCTCCATCTTTCCCTTTAAATGTTTGGCGTGAGCAGTTGCAAATAAAACATATAATATTTGTTTTATTTCTACAGAAAACAGTATGAAAATATTTTTTTTAGTAAAGATTTAATTTATTGGTCAACTTAGTCCCCGTTGGAATATACTTCTTGGTAAGGTTTTCAAATTTAATAAAATCCACTGTCCTGTAATTGAAAATTCCAGAAGATTTCCTATAAGAGTTATGTTACTTGATAACTATTATTAATGTGGCATATGGTTACTGGTCATTCTGTTAACATTGCAGAAGGTAAAAAGAATGATTAAACATTGTGTCAGTCTCTTTCTGGTTTTTCAATCGACAAAACTTTCTTCGTAGATCCCTGCAATGTGAGAGCCACTTCCATTGGAACGTGTGCATTTGTTGATATAATAATAGTCCACAAAATTCGGAAGGGAAAGTTGTAAAGCGTTTTTCAATAAGAGCGCTACAAAAGTTTTTTAAAGAAAACAAAACTGGTTTTAGATACCAATGAAATTCTTTATTCCTGTGAAAGTACGTTCGATGCCATTATGTATGGAACTCGATTTCTTTTGCATGGCCACCACGGGGACGCTTGCAGAAGTCCAGACGCTGAACCCAATTTTCGACGGTTTTCAAGCATAAATCGGCCGATCAATCGTTGCTGGCTTGTTGGCATAGACCATGACGTAGCCCCACAGGAAATAATCTAACGGCGTCAAATCGCACGACCGAGGCGGCCAATCGACTGGGCCATTTCGTGAGATAACACGTTCACCAAACTTGGTCTCCAATAAATTGATTGTGGCATTCGCTGTGTGGCTTGTGGCGACGTCCTGTTGGAACCACATGTCCTCCAAGTCCATATTATCCAATTGGGGCCAAAAATATTCGGTTATCATTGAACGGTAGTGATTCGCATTCACAGTAATGTGCCGGTCTTGATCAACACGGAAGAAGTACGGCCCAATGACGCCGCCGGCCCATAAACCGCACCTAACCGTAATTTTTTCGGGATGCAATGATGACTCATGGATTACGTGTGGATTGCTGTCTGACCAATAATGCATATTTTGCTTATTGACGAAGCCATTCAGCCAGAAATGAGCCGACCATAAATTGGACGTAGCGCCCATAAAGTTGAGTCCACTGACTCCAAATTTCGGTAGTAAATTTTAATAATTTCGACTCGTTGTTGGCTCGTATATATTTCCATGATGAAATGGCAAACCTTACTAAAGAGAATTGTCAAAAGAGCGGGGAAAAATATGGCGACGTTTGCTGTCCCTGTCGATTTACTTTTGTAGCATCTCTGTTGAAAAACCCTTTATGTACACAAGAATTTGCTCAGCCAGCTAATGTATTCTGCATTGACGCTCAGTTGTACCCTGGGAGTAGAGTTTCATCAAAGGCGGCGTATTGCATTTATGAAGGCGTTCCGAAGGAAAACAGGAAATTGGTCAAAAATTAATTAATTTAATGTGCATCGGGACAATACAATGGAATACTCCTCGTGGCGATTGGTATTAATAACAATCGGGCTAAGGAATATAGAAATGTCGCATTTGGAATTGTTTTACTCGTATTGAGATTTATCGCCATTTCGTGGTGTTAATATTTACGAAGCACTGTGCTAAGCTAACAAAATTAATTTTTGGTAAAGGTCAATGAACCTAGAATAACCAAAAAAGAAGAAACACAAGAAAATGTTATGTACTTATGTATATAAAAACGAAGATTGCTTTTCTGGTAGTAAAAATTTATTTGAACACATTTTCTCATACGTGTTCTTTTAGTGAAACAAACAAAAATTATAAAATCAAAAAAAAAATAAAAAAAAGTCCCAACAACCGATATTTTTGCAATTGGGTTGTGCAATTAAATTATTTTCTTTTAATGCACTAATAAATTATTGTATTTCTTGTTGTTATTACTAATTTGTTGTTTTTGTGAAATCTGTTATATATTTTCAAATCAAAAAAAAATATTCCGTACGTATGAAAAGAAACACAAGGACAGCCTACATCCACTTAAACTTTTATAAACCACGTTCGACGATTTTCTATCCTTTGCAATTGCATTTAATTCAAAACCGAAAAGAGAACCAAACAAAGTACTAAATATTAAAAAAACACCAATTAAACTCAAATAACATAATTATTTGATAGGAAATATTAATTTATGAGTAAGAAAATTTTAGAATTATTATGAAATTTAAAGATTCCAAATGTTGCCTCACAATGTTTAATACTTTGGTAAATTAGTTACTCTATGATGTTACTACGTTACTATATGATGTCTAAAATCAAAATCAATTATTAAATAAAAAAGTTATAATGGAGTGGTAAAAAAAAGTATTTCCCTTTGGGATAGTGTTAGGGTAGGCTTCGATATGGGTTCCTACAAAAATCTTGGTGCTGTTAGGAACACGGTTGGGAGGGTATCGGAGCATGGACCATTTCATCCGCCCATATAAATACGATTATAGCATACCCTTTTTAGTAGTTTTCCACCCCAATAGTATTCTTGTCAATAGTTTAAATTGCGGATCATTCCATCTTGTCAGCAGGAACATAATTTTCGGAACTCTGGAATAAAATAACGTAATGTGGTTTCGTTGGTACGGGTGAAGAATCTCCCCAGCCACTGACGCTAGCCTTATAGATAGGTCCCGGTGACTCAAACCATCCAGACATGAATGTGATTTGTAAATGTAAGGAGGAATTGTCGCGGTTATCGTTTATTTTGTTTACTCGGACATGTTTAGTCATGGTTCAACATTTGTATCCATTATATTGAAGAAAATAGGTGAGCCCGGGTATTTGGTGATCACTACAATAATCGTAAGTTGTGCAGAGACTTGATTTGTCACCTTCGCCTATGCTTACTTCACCTCATCAACCGCAGCATCGAATATTCACATTCCTTTACCATCAGAATGAACTTATACATTACAACATGAAAACGGTCTTTGAAAATTTCAGGGGTATTTACTGTAGGGTCTGAACAATTTCCTATATGATGTGAAGAATTTACAGAACTCTCTGATGCCATAAATAAATAAATAAATGGTTTCCCATTACATCCCATGAAGGAATCGGGGAGAGCTTCTCACAACCAGTGAGCTGTGCACTTTCTAGTTTTATACTCACTGATTGGGACCTACAGTTTTACACCGGTTCCGAACGGTATACTTGAGAAGCATTTTCTCAAGTACAAGAGGCGCGCACACTACCCATTGCACCACCGACGGTCACTGATTCCATTACGGTCTTAATATTGTTAGGAATATTTATAGCATTTCTTTTAAGTATAGATAAAGGAGCGAAGGTGGTAGCTTTATCAGCATTGCGCTGATATTCGATGGCATCCTTTTTATTTCCGATGGGTACATTATTCGAAAGTTCAGTTGAAATAGAGGTCGTGTCAAAGTTTATTTTACTTTCTAATATTCTGGATTTGGCTGGGCATTGAATATTTTTGGTGCACCCTTCTGGAAGTGTTTTGACTAAGAGGTGTACTTTGGAAAATGAGGATTATATGTTTGTGATTTACCACACCAATAGCAAAATATTGTCCTCTCAGCAAGGCAGTCCTCATTCCTATTACCTGCTTTTCTGCAATTCCAGCATATTAAAGTAATTTCCGATATTTCATCGCCTTCATGTTTGAGTATTTGCGGTACATCTTCAGGCTCAATATCTATTTCAGCGATGCGTTTTGTAAACTGATTTGACTTAACCACCGGAGCTCCATATTTTCTCCGCATGTCCTGCAGGAAAAACTCCATACGTCGACATATTTATCGAAGTTGGCTGACAGAAGCGACAGCTAAATTGAGAATTTCATGCTGTATTTCTGGCTGAAGATTTCTACTTAGAAGATTTCTACTTAGAATGCGACCCGGAAGAGACTGATCACGCCTATCAGCTATATCAATTACCGATTCGTAGAAGTCATCAAATAATTCATTTGGCTTTTGCTTACGGTCACGGATCATTTCACGAAAATCTACATCAGTGCGAGAATCTCCATACTGCAGCGGTAATTCCTTACACAAGTCCAGCCAACGGCTAGCCTTATTCTGAAATAAAATGGCAAAGTTCCCGTTCACGGTTTGATTACACAGTGCAACACGAAAAAATATAACCATATACGGACACCACTAGGTGGTAAAAACCAAAAAAAAGACCCGTGTCTCCCAGGATTGCCCAGTCATGCACCTTTTTTATTTCCCCCCAAAGATTTGGGGCCTCGGTGTCATTTTTGCAAAAAAGTGATCGTTTTGTCAGGCTCATATCTTGCAAATCGTTTGGAATTTTCATTTACTCTCTCTTGGCATAAAGAACAAAAATTGCCAGCATATAAAATCAAAAAACTTCTTCTTTAAGGTCAAAATCACAAAAAACTTTAAAAACTCGATTTCTTCTCCTTTTTCCCCTGTTCAGGTCCAAAGGTAGCAAACCGTTCAAAATTCAAGGAAACAGTCAACTAGTACGAGACTGTACCTAAGATCTCAATAAACAACTTTCTAGAACATATGAACTTCCTAGGACTGATTCTTAACACTATTTACTTCAACATTGAGATACTATGCTATCTCACCGACCGCTGCAGCACAGGCAGGGCAGTAAGATCAGCACACGCAACAAGGGACGCAGAGCTACAACTTTCCCTCAGAGAGTAAATCAAAATTCAGAACGATTTGCCAGATATGAATAAATAAAATAAATGGTTTCCCATTACATCCCATGAAGGAATTGGGGAGAGCGGTTTATAGTTTTATACTCATTGATTGGGACCTACAGTTTTACACCGGTTCCGAACGGTATTTTGAGAGGCTTTTTCATGGCTAAGTACTCGATAGTGTCGCCGTCACTAAGCGAGGTGACCGTCGTCGAAAGAAATTTTAAGGTGGTCGGAGCAGGGATCGAACCCAGGATCTCCTGTACAAGAGGCGCGCACACTAACCATTGCACCACCGACGGCCACATTTGCCAGATATCAGCCTGACAAAATTATCACTTTTTTGCAAGAATGACACCGAGGCCCCAAATCTTTGGGGGCCCATAAACGGAACTGCATGACTTTGGGTAAAACTGGGAGACACGGGTCTTTATCTAATGGCAAGGTATTTGAACTGCCTGTAAATTTCAACCTCCAATTAAACATGATATGACTTACTCTATCTGGGCAAAAAGCTAAGTCAGAAATCGTGCCTAGGCCACTTGAATGTGAACGGTTTAGGATATTACCAGAAGTTATGACAGGTCCTTGTGCAACGATAGTATTAATCTGATTGTTTGAGGTGGGTGGCAGACCCAAACGTTGTTCCAAAGGACGCTGCTCCGCCTCTGGGAGTCTTGACATGACAGGAGGTAGATTAGCTCCTGGAGAAGGTGAGCTGTGGTTTTGAGAATTTCTAATACTCAATTGCGACAATGCTGCAAATCTCTCTGGAACTAATTGAGACAGATGGTTTGTCACAACAGAGAGCATTTGACATTGCTTTTCAGCAACCGCATAAGAAATTAACTGCTTGAGTTCACCCACTATGTCGCCAACAATCACGGGACGGTCGGAAGAGACGCCAGAAGTTTCATTTGTATTAGAGGCGGTATGTTATAATAACCGAGCAGCATCATAATTTTTAGCTTTAGAGCCGGACCTGGTTGTCATAGGCGAAACCGCTCTCGGCGCAATAGCAGAAATAGAAGCTAAAGAGTCTTTTAATATCCTGACACCACAAATTGGACATTAACATGGTTGGTAATACATACAAGCTGTTTCCGATTTCGTCCCGCATTCGCTTATGGAGCATCAATAGCCTTAGCAAGGACCGAGAAACTATCCTCGGTACTTCGATGAACAGACATGGTAGGAACTCAACAAAATTCGCAATAAAATAAGAATGACAAAAAAAATCTAACCAAAGGGAAACAACCACTAAACGACAAGAAAAGAACTCCAAAATAATGTTTAACATTTCCCAGAATGTAATAAAAATACAGTTTTAAATCTCATTTGAAGTCAGGATTAGATTTAGTGCAAAACCAAAGTTCGCTCAAAAATATTATTATCACGAAAAAAGAATAAAACTCAAAGTATTATCCCAATCTACATTCGGTTACATACGCTAGCACTTCTGCAAGGTTTCCGAAATTGCATTCTCTGGGATTGTCATAATAAAAATAACAAAAAAACTAGACAACGAAATTAAACAAAATACTTGAAGGGAAACTAACTACTAAAGACAACAAATAATATCAGAAATCCTGATAGTTACCTTAAGTAGATTACCATAATTATATTTTTAACTACATTCATACGTGGAGATTGTGATTAGAAGCTGATTCCAACTTCATAATTCACTTAACCATATCACTCTAAAAACTAATACCAGTTAAATCATCGGTTATAATATAAGCAATTCGGCTCGTTTCAAATTATAAATTCCAGAGGATTCAGATTGTATAAACAAAACAATTAGGAAAACCTTAATTGCACTGAAAATTAGCACAATATGAATACATAGGCTATAACAACACAACACTGCTGTTTAACTCTGTTATAAGTTCCGGTGTATACAATTATACCAACAAAAACAACGAAAATTTAAAATAAAATTAATTCGGAGGTGAGTGAAAACGCTGCGGTTTATATATACCAAAAAGTCCTTTGGGGGCCATCAACATTATAATCATAATACGAATACTTTTTTTTAATATTTTTGTAATAGATAGCATAGTATCTCAATGTTGAAGTAAATAAAAAACAAATGAAATTAAAAAACGGTGTTAAGAATAATTCCCAGGAAGTTTATTGAGATCTTAGGTAAATTTTTGTAGTTGATTGTTTCCTTGAATTTTGAACGGTTTGCTACCTATGGACCTGAACACGGGAAAAAAAGGTAAAAAAAAATCGAATTTTTTTAAGTTTTTTGCGATTTTGATCTGGAAGGTGAAGTTTTTTTGATTTTATATGTTCCCAATTTTTGTTCTTTATGACAAGAGCTAAAACTTTGCCTCAGAGAGTAAATCGAAATTCTGAACGGTTTGCAAGATATGAGCCTGAGAAAATGATCACATTTATACGAAAACGATACCGAGGCCCCAAATCTTTGGCGGCCCATAAAAAAAAAGTGCATGACTTTGGGAAAAATTGGGAAACACGGGTCTTTTTTTTTTTTAGTCTTTTATCACGTAGTGGTGTCCGTATATGGTTATTTTGCCATGACTTAAAAAATTACACACAGTGTAATCGAGACCTCACTCTATATATTTTTTTTGGTTTATTTAGTGTAAACGCAACATATGTAAGTTAATTTACTCGGTCGATAGTAACATTACTCGCTGTAAATGCAGAGGTGGTGAAAATGTATCTACAGCGGATTAACAAATTGAGCCAAAAATTCTCAGCTTATTTAACGAAAACCGCCTTCACATAAATCGAAGGTACTCAAAAAAGGGAATAGCTCCATCTTTCCCTTTAAATGTTTGGCGTGAGCAGTTGCAAATAAAACATATAATATTTGTTTTATTTCTACAGAAAACAGTATGAAAATATTTTTTTTAGTAAAGATTTAATTTATTGGTCAACTTAGTCCCCGTTGGAATATACTTCTTGGTAAGGTTTTCAAATTTAATAAAATCCACTGTCCTGTAATTGAAAATTCCAGAAGATTTCCTATAAGAGTTACGTTACTTGATAACTATTATTAATGTGGCATATGGTTACTGGTCATTCTGTTAACATTGCAGAAGGTAAAAAGAATGATTAAACATTGTGTCAGTCTCTTTCTGGTTTTTCAATCGACAAAACTTTCTTCGTAGATCCCTGCAATGTGAGAGCCACTTCCATTGGAACGTGTGCATTTGTTGATATAATAATAGTCCACAAAATTCGGAAGGGAAAGTTGTAAACCGTTTTTCAATAAGAGCGCTACAAAAGTTTTTTAAAGAAAACAAAACTGGTTTTAGATACCAATGAAATTCTTTATTCCTGTGAAAGTACGTTCGATGCCATTATGTATGGAACTCGATTTCTTTTGCATGGCCACCACGGGGACGCTTGCAGAAGTCCAGACGCTGAACCCAATTTTCGACGGTTTTCGGGCATAAATCGGCCGATCAATCGTTGCTGGCTTGTTGGCATAGACCATGACGTAGCCCCATAGGAAATAATCTAACGGCGTCAAATCGCACGACCGAGGCGGCCAATCGACTGGGCCATTTCGTGAGATAACACGTTCACCAAACTTGGTCTCCAATAAATTGATTGTGGCATTCGCTGTGTGGCTTGTGGTGACGTCCTGTTGGAACCACATGTCCTCCAAGTCCATATTATCCAATTGGGGCCAAAAATATTCGGTTATCATTGAACGGTAGTGATTCGCATTCACAGTAATGTGCCGGTCTTGATCAACACGGAAGAAGTACGGCCCAATGACGCCGCCGGCCCATAAACCGCACCTAACCGTAATTTTTTCGGGATGCAATGATGACTCATGGATTACGTGTGGATTGCTGTCTGACCAATAACGCATATTTTGCTTATTGACGAAGCCATTCAGCCAGAAATGAGCCGACCATAAATTGGACGTAGCGCCCTTAAAGTTGAGGCCACTGACTCCAAATTTCGGTAGTAAATTTTAATAATTTCGACTCGTTGTTGCGGCGTATTGCATTTATGAAGGCGTTCCGAAGGAAAACAGGAAATTGGTCAAAAATTAATTAATTTAATGTGCATCGGGACAATACAATGGAATACTCCTCGTGGTGATTGGTATTAATAACAATCGGGCTAAGGAATATAGAAATGTCGCATTTGGAATTGTTTTACTCGTATTGAGATTTATCGCCATTTCGTGGTGTTAATATTTACGAAGCACTGTGCTAAGCTAACAAAATTAATTTTTGGTAAAGGTCAATGAACCTAGAATAACCAAAAAAGAAGAAACAAAAGAAAATGTTATGTACTTATGTATATAAAAACGAAGATTGCTTTTCTGGTAGTAAAAATTTATTTGAACACATTTTCTCATACGTGTTCTTTTAGTGAAACAAAAAAAAATTATAAAATCAAAAAAAAAATAAAAAAAGTCCCAACAACCGATATTTTTGCAATTGGGTTGTGCAATTAAATTATTTTCTTTTAATGCACTAATAAATTATTGCATTTCTTGTTGTTATTACTAATTTGTTGTTTTTGTGAAATCTGTTATATATTTTCAAATCAAAAAAAAATATTCCGTACGTATGAAAAGAAACACAAGGACAGCCTACATCCACTTAAACTTTTATAAACCACGTTCGACGATTTTCTATCCTTTGCAATTTCATTTAATTCAAAACCGAAAAGAGAACCAAACAAAGTACTAAATATTAAAAAAACACCAATTAAACTCAAATAACATAATTATTTGATAGGAAATATTAATTTATGAGTAAGAAAATTTTAGAATTATTATGAAATTTAAAGATTCCAAATGTTGCCTCACAATGTTTAATACTTTGGTAAATTAGTTACTCTATGATGTTACTACGTTACTATATGATGTCTAAAAATCAAAATCAATTATTAAATAAAAAAGTTATAATGGAGTGGTAAAAAAAGTATTTCCCTTTGGGATAGTGTTAGGGTAGGCTTCGATATGGGTTCCTACAAAAATCTTGGTGCTGTTAGGAACACGGTTGGGAGGGTATCGGAGCATGGACCATTTCATCCGCCCATATAAATACGATTATAGCATACCCTTTTTAGTAGTTTTCCACCCCAATAGTATTCTTGTCAATAGTTTAAATTGCGGATCATTCCATCTTGTCAGCAGGAACATAATTTTCGGAACTCTGGAATAAAATAACGTAATGTGGTTTCGTTGGTACGGGTGAAGAATCTCCCCAGCCACTGACGCTAGCCTTATAGATAGGTCCCGGTGACTCAAACCATCCAGACATGAATGTGATTTGTAAATGTAAGGAGGAATTGTCGCGGTTATCGTTTATTTTGTTTACTCGGACATGTTTAGTCATGGTTCAACATTTGTATCCATTATATTGAAGAAAATAGGTGAGCCCGGGTATTTGGTGATCACTACAATAATCGTAAGTTGTGCAGAGACTTGATTTGTCACCTTCGCCTATGCTTACTTCACCTCATCAACCGCAGCATCGAATATTCACATTCCTTTACCATCAGAATGAACTTATACATTACAACATGAAAACGGTCTTTGAAAATTTCAGGGGTATTTACTGTAGGGTCTGAACAATTTCCTATATGATGTGAAGAATTTACAGAACTCTCTGATGCCATAAATAAATAAATAAATGGTTTCCCATTACATCCCATGAAGGAATCGGGGAGAGCTTCTCACAACCAGTGAGCTGTGCACTTTCTAGTTTTATACTCACTGATTGGGACCTACAGTTTTACACCGGTTCCGAACGGTATACTTGAGAAGCATTTTCTCAAGTACAAGAGGCGCGCACACTACCCATTGCACCACCGACGGTCACTGATTCCATTACGGTCTTAATATTGTTAGGAATATTTATAGCATTTCTTTTAAGTATAGATAAAGGAGCGAAGGTGGTAGCTTTATCAGCATTGCGCTGATATTCGATGGCATCCTTTTTATTTCCGATGGGTACATTATTCGAAAGTTCAGTTGAAATAGAGGTAGTGTCAAAGTTTATTTTACTTTCTAATATTCTGGATTTGGCTGGGCATTGGACATTTTTGGTGCACCCTTCTGGAAGTTTTTTGACTGAGAGGTGCACTTTGGACAATGAGGATTATATGTTTGTGATTTACCACACCAATAGCAAAATATTGTCCTCTCAGCAAGGCAGTCCTCATTCCTATTACCTGCTTTTCTGCAATTCCAGCATATTAAAGTAATTTCCGATATTTCATCGCCTTCATGTTTGAGTATTTGCGGTACATCTTCAGGCTCAATATCTATTTCAGCGATTCGTTTTGTAAACTGATTTGACTTAACCACCGGAGCTCCATATTTTCTCCGCATGTCCTGCAGGAAAAACTCCATACGTCGACATATTTATCGAAGTTGGCTGACAGAAGCGACAGCTAAATTGAGAATTTCATGCTGTATTTCTGGCTGAAGATTTCTACTTAGAAGATTTCAACTTAGAATGCGACCCGGAAGAGACTGATCACGCCTATCAGCTATATCAATTACCGATTCGTAGAAGTCATCAAATAATTCATTTGGCTTTTGCTTACGGTCACGGATCATTTCACGAAAATCTACATCAGTGCGAGAATCTCCATACTGCAACGGTAACTCCTTACACAAGTCCAGCCAACGGCTAGCCTTATTCTGAAATAAAATGGCAAAGTTCCCGTTCACGGTTTGATTACACAGTGCAACACGAAAAAATATAACCATATACGGACACCACTAGGTGGTAAAAACCAAAAAAAAGACCCGTGTCTCCCAGGATTGCCCAGTCATGCACCTTTTTTATTTCCCCCCATAGATTTGGGGCCTCGGTGTCATTTTTGCAAAAAAGTGATCGTTTTGTCAGGCTCATATCTTGCAAATCGTTCGGAATTTTCATTTACTCTCTCTTGGCATAAATAACAAAAATTGCCAGCATATAAAATCAAAAAACTTCTTCTTTAAGGTCAAAATCACAAAAAACTTTAAAAACTCGATTTCTTCTCCTTTTTCCCCTGTTCAGGTCCAAAGGTAGCAAACTGTTCAAAATTCAAGGAAACAGTCAACTAGTACGAGACTGTACCTAAGATCTCAATAAACAACTTTCTAGAACATATGAACTTCCTAGGACTGATTCTTAACACCATTTACTTCAACATTGAGATACTATGCTATCTCACCGACCGCTGCAGCACAGGCAGGGCAGTAAGATCAGCACACGCAACAAGGGACGCAGAGCTACAACTTTCCCTCAGAGAGTAAATCAAAATTCAGAACGATTTGCCAGATATGAATAAATAAAATAAATGGTTTCCCATTACATCCCATGAAGGAATTGGGGAGAGCGGTTTATAGTTTTATACTCATTGATTGGGACCTACAGTTTTACACCGGTTCCGAACGGTATTTTGAGAGGCTTTTTCATGGCTAAGTACTCGATAGTGTCGCCGTCACTAAGCGAGGTGACCGTCGTCGAAAGAAATTTTAAGGTGGTCGGAGCAGGGATCGAACCCAGGATCTCCTGTACAAGAGGCGCGCACACTAACCATTGCACCACCGACGGCCACATTTGCCAGATATCAGCCTGACAAAATTATCACTTTTTTGCAAGAATGACACCGAGGCCCCAAATCTTTGGGGGCCCATAAACGGAACTGCATGACTTTGGGTAAAACTGGGAGACACGGCTCTTTATCTAATGGCAAGGTATTTGAACTGCCTGTAAATTTCAACCTCCAATTAAACATGATATGACTTACTCTATCTGGGCGAAAAGCTAAGTCAGAAATCGTGCCTAGGCCACTTGAATGCGAACGGTTTAGGATATTACCAGAAGTTATGACAGGTCCTTGTGCAACGATAGTATTAATCTGATTGTTTGAGGTGGGTGGCAGACCCAAACGTTGTTCCAAAGGACGCTGCTCCGCCTCTGGGAGTCTTGACATGACAGGAGGTAGATTAGCTCCTGGAGAAGGTGAGCTGTGGTTTTGAGAATTTCTAATACTCAATTGCGACAATGCTGCAAATCTCTCTGGAACTAATTGAGACAGATGGTTTGTCACAACAGAGAGCATTTGACATTGCTTTTCAGCAACCGCATAAGAAATTAACTGCTTGAACTCACCCACTATGTCGCCAACAATCACGGGACGGTCGGAAGAGACGCCAGAAGTTTCATTTGTATTAGAGGCGGTATGTTATAATAACCGAGCAGCATCATAATTTTTAGCTTTAGAGCCGGACCTGGTTGTCATAGGCGAAACCGCTCTCGGCGCAATAGCAGAAATAGAAGCTAAAGAGTCCTTTATTATCCTGACACCACAAATTGGACATTAAATGGTTGGTAATACATACAAGCTGTTTCCGATTTCGTCCCGCATTCGCTTATGGAGCATCAATAGCCTTAGCAAGGACCGATAAACTATCCTCGGTACTTCGATGACAAGACATGGTAGGAACTCAACAAAATTCGCAATAAAATAAGAATGACAAAAAAAATCTAACCAAAGGGAAACAACCACTAAACGACAAGAAAAGAATAATGAATAATGTTTAACATTTAAAATAATGTTTAACATTTCCCAGAATGTAATAAAAATACAGTTTTAAATCTCATTTGAAGTCAGGATTAGATTTAGTGCAAAACCAAAGTTCGCTCAAAAATATTAATATCACGAAAAAAGAATAAAACTCAAAGTATTATCCCAATCTACATTCGGTTACATACGCTAGCACTTCTGCAAGGTTTCCGAAATTGCATTCTCTGGGATTGTCATAATAAAAATAACAAAAAAACTAGACAACGAAATTAAACAAAATACTTGAAGGGAAACTAACTACTAAAGACAACAAATAATATCAGAAATCCTGATAATTACCTTAAGTAGATTACCATAATTATATTTTTAACTACATTCATACGTGGAGATTGTGATTAGAAGCTGATTCCAACTTCATAATTCACTTAACCATAGAAGCAGAAACAATAAATGAATCACTCTAAAAACTAATACCAGTTAAATCATCGGTTATAATATAAGCAATTCGGCTCGTTTCAAATTATAAATTCCAGAGGATTCAGATTGTATAAACAAAACAATTAGGAAAACCTTAATTGCACTGAAAATTAGCACAATATGAATACATAGGCTATAACAACACAACACTGCTGTTTAACTCTGTTATAAGTTCCGGTGTATACAATTATACCAACAAAAACAACGAAAATTGAAAATAAAATTAATTCGGAGGTGAGTGAAAACGCTGCGGTTTATATATACCAAAAAGTTTAAATTACAAAAAAAAATATATATTCACTCGGGTCCCACGTTGGGCGCCTACAATTTCATAAATGTAGCATGCAACGGAAGTTGACCTTCACGGATGAGATTTGTGTGATGGGGATGGATCTTGCAATCAAAACGCACTATTTTCGCTACTATAAAATTATATTTGAAAAGCGTGCTGGGCTGTTCTGTCTAGCATATAACGATCATTTGAGATCTTCTAACTTAATTTATAATTATTCGAATGTAAGAAAAGCGGATGCACGCACTGGTTCCGGTCGCTTTGCTCATCGTTGGGGTAGGTTTTCAGTTTATTCGTTGCTATTCCACATTCTATTAGCCACATTCACATTTTGCTGTTGCGTGCTAAAAGACAGACGTATCCCTTAACACAAAGATATGCAAAGTGAACCGGGTAAAGTTTGAAAACAATGAACAAATTGATGGTGCTATCCGCTGTTACGTTTGTTCTATGTTGTTGGTATACAAACATTAGCCCATCCATCCTATTTACTATGTATTCCATCTGGAAGTGTTAGTAAATCCAATAAATATAGCAGTCCCTAAATTTTACCGGTCTGAGGAAACCAATTCAAAGAAATTTTGTCAATACATACTGTTCATTGACGAATTATATTTCAGAAAGAAAATGTTACAATCGGTAGAGAAGAATTCATTATTCGTAAAGCATTTCATATAGAAGGCAAAGGTATTTGTATGTGCCTAAATTCTATAAAATAGTATTTGATAGTTGATTATAACCTTATAGTTCATAATTCACGAAAATATAATTATATCTAAGTTTCTTGCGGACAGACGGGCACAGTGGTCAGTGTTGTTTATGCAAGCGTAATCGTTTTCAACAAGCGACGAATAATGTTTTCTGCTGAAAAGCTTGTGATATTGGCGAATGCCTAAAATTTCTTAGGCAGCAATGTCTTTACACATAATTTAAATTCATTTAAAAATAAAAAATTTAAACACTAGTTAAATGTAAACTAATTATTTTAACTTTAACTGTAATTATTTCATTGGTTTGTCCCACTGTTAAGGGTAAAAACAAAACATCGATGTGTTTTAATTCACTTATATGTAATTGTACGTACGTATGTATATCATATCTTGTTCTTTATTCACAGGCTTATTCAAAATGATTATCAAATTTTAATATAAAACACAATTACAATAGATTTCCTGTTCCTTTACGGTTACGGAAATAATTATGGCCTTCAAACTTTTTCTCTTTTAAGCAAGGCTCTGAATTAATTGCGAAATTATTTAAATATTAACAAAAAATATCTCTTAATTATTTTTTTTTAATGACTATAAGGAGAGAAAACACAGGATCACTTTCATTCATTTTAGTCTAGATTACACTGACTATATGTTGGCAAACTTTCAGCAGCCAATTGACAAAATTGGGCTTCTTTACTTCTTTTAGCGGGTTACGGACGGCAAGCAATATCTTGGAAGGCAGGCGGCACAAACTAGCGTGTGTTAGGATTGAAGAAATTTACACGGATCACGGCAGACACATCACACAGGCTGATGTTCCATGCAGTCATCACTAGGTGCCAAATAATATACTAGAAATTTTAAAAGAAAGTTATTCTTCCTAGCAAAAGAAACACAACAAAAATGAAGAGAGACTCACAACTGGCACCAAACAAATGTTTTTCTATAAAATTGAGAAAGCAATTTGATGACGAAATTCCCTTTCGTTCGATCTGTCCTATTTTTATATGACCCCAATAATATTGGTTTCCAGAGAAATATGGAGAAAAGGCTGAGGAAACGAAAACAGCAAATATAATGATATTGATGTATGTATGTACATGCATATATAGTATATACATATTGACATCTAGACTTACTTTAATATGCGATTTTAGGATATGCTATCAAGGATATTATAAAACTTGCATCATGCCAGTTTATTTAACCTGATTGCGTGATATTTGCCAAGAGGACGTCCTTGTAAATCTTCCAATTCATAATAGGCGCTGCCACATTCCCGACGAACGCGAGTTTTCTTTAAAAATTTATGAAAAAATTAAAAGTCTCACTTGTTTTACCCATGGGTGGTCGAAGCACATAATTAGGGTGTTTCGTTGATTTGCTAACTTCACATGCATTTATACTTGCGTCGGGCTTGGTTTAGTTTCTTTGACATGAAGGCAATAGGAAACTCTTCAGCCTCCGCATTTTTTTGCACCAATACACTTCCTATTCCCGTTTGACTTGCATCGCAGTGAATATGAAATGGCTGCGAAAAATCTGGACTGTGCTATACGGGGTCTGAACTCAATAAAGTCTTCAAAACTTCAAACGACTTCTGGGTCTCTTCGGTCTACAAAAATTTGCATTTGCCCTTAAGGAAGTCTGTTAAAGGAGTAGTCACTGTTGCGTAGTTCTTGATGAACTTTCGGTACCAACCTGACATCCCTAGAAATCTTCTCAACTACTTCACTGACCTAGGCGTTGGAAAATCTGTAACGGCAGAAAATGTATCAGAATCTGTCCGAATTACTCCGTTTCCAACCACATGACCTAGATAATGGACGTCCCTTACACAAAAATGACTTTTCTCAACGTTATAGTCAGGACACCTCTAGATGACGAGCAAATGTGGCAGATACCACCAGTAAGTCATCCAGATAAACGAACACTTCTGTCCTGAGAGCCGCAGGTACAACGCGATCCATTAGCCTGGCATGGTCACATGGTTGCACAGACCAAACGGCATACCTTTGAATTGATAAACCGGTCTCCCAGGAACAGTAAATACCCTTTTCTATTTCGATGACGGATCAAGCGGTATCTGCCAGAACGCATTTTTCAAATCACAACTACTGATATACTCAGCCTTTGGCAGACGACTCAAAATACCATCAATTTGTGGAAGAGTATACGCATCCCCTATGGCGACAGAGTTGAGCTTACGACTGTCTAAACAAAGTCTGTTCTTCCCAGGTTTCCTGTGGAGAATAATTGGAGAAGAGCAGGCGAGGTGCCTCTGCTTAATAGGCTTAGAGTCACACGTATCAATGTGGTGTAAAAGGACACTTGTTCGACGGAAAACTACAAACCACCTTACTCAACTGATCCTGCTGTGATGAGGTAAGAATTCTGTGATCGTCCTCTTGAACTACCGGAGAATCTAAAGAGTAAATCGATGGAATTAAAGATGCCGGCAACAGGTCAAACATCTTCCAGAAATCCATACCAAGGATAAGATTCTGGGTTAAACTAGGAATGATGTAAACGTCAATGGTCTTTGTTTGGCCACGAAATGTTATCTGAGTTTCGAGGAACCCTAAAACATCTTGGGGCTTACCGTCTGCAGTCCGAATCATCGCCATAAATTTCTTAAACGGAATCTTAGAGTAAACAAAGTCTTAGGCAGCCTGGGAACCTACACACGAAATGGATGCCCCAGTATCCAAAAGACGTACTATACTCTTTAAAACAACTGAACTTCAGCAAAAGGGCAAACATTCCCTGGCTTATCCAACACGGATACAGAGAATCGCTGCTTCAGTTTCTTCACTTTTCTCCAAAATGTTTGCATTCTATGACTAGATCGACAAGCGGTGTACTCGGGATCAAATATCCTAGCACGTACACGATTGTAGTTCTCCAATCTTTCGTGGAAAGGTATTAATGGACAAGGGCATAATCTAGGAAACATCTTCTTTGACACGTGTTCCTTATCAATTACATTTTGGCTGTCTTCATTAGTGATTTGGTTATTAGTTTCTATTGACTCTGAGGTGGGTAGCTGAGTGCCCTGGCCTGTGCACTCGTCTGGCAGTTTTTGTACGAGAAGCACACTTCTGACAATTGGGCTTGTAAATTTGTGGAGTTCCACAACCATAGCAAAACCTAGTTTTTCGGCCAGCCAATCTTGATACCGGTGACCAACTTTTCTACAATTCCAACAGGATAACTTAATTTCGGACACATCAAGAGTCTGATCCTGCTCAGGTGAAACTGCATCATTAAACGCTTCAATCTCGCTAACTCGTTTCTGCAATTGATGTGAATTATTCACAGATACACCATGTTTTCTCCTCACATCATGTAAAAAAAAATTCACGACGGCGACAAATGTCTCTTAACTGGCCAACCAATTTGATTTTCAAATTTAAAATTTCGTGCTGTATATCAGGCAAAAGATTACGCCGAAGAATCTCAACCAGGGTGGTATCACCCAACGGCTCTTCCAGACGATCAACTAAATCGATTATCGATTCATAGAAAGAATCAAATGTTTCCCCGTGTTGCTGCTTGCGATCACGAATCAATTCCCTAAAGTCCACATAAGTACGAGAATCTCGGTACTGTTGACATAAAGCACTGCAAAGATCAGACCATTGAAAATTAAATAATGATTTTTGAAATCGCCAGAACCACTGAAGAGCTTTCTCTTCAAATAGCAAACTTGCATTTCCACACAAAATTCGGAAGTTACCACCCAAGGTCTGCTTTGTAAGAGCCTCTGCTCTATAAATAAAATTATCAACCGACAAACAACCCGATCGACCTGTGAATTTTAATCTCCAATTGTGAATAATCTGACTAACCCTATCCGGACGAAGAGCAGCATCGACCCCTGAATTCGAGTTAGCTGTGCGTGCTGATATATTTCCAGAAGCCAAACCATTTTGGTTCGATAGACTCTGGACCAAATCGTGAGAATTATTTGCAGCAGGCAACCCAAGTAGTTGCTCTAATGTCTTCTGGCTTTGTTCAACTGCAGGCAGAGTATGCATGCGAGACACACGATTTGAGGCGGGTGAAGAAGTATTGGTCACTGTTGGAAGATTCACTAAATTTCTTCTACTGAACTCAGCACCTACACATTCGGTGATGGTCTGGGAAAGTTGACCGATTATAGAGGTCATCATAAAAGGTTGCTGCTCCGTAACTACCGATGTCAATAAATCCTTCAAATTCGCAACATCAACGACGTTCCCAGTTTGGACATATGCAACTTTTGTCTATGATCTGGTAGTCATTGGTGAAATTGGTCTCTGAGATGAAGTATTAGAAGATGGATCTTTGGTGATTTTATTGGCGCATACAGTACAATTTGATCTAGTTCTCACAGAACTAGAAATACAAAGATTGTGGAACACATGCTTACATACCGTCTCTGTTGCAGCAGATTTACTACTAATTTCCTGAGCACATATTTTGCAAAGCGCCAATGCCCCTGCCACATCATCATCACTGTGGCTCACACGCATTACGAATTAGACTCAAAAAGCAAATCAAAAGAGTATAACAAAAAAAATAAATAAGATAAAATCGATATTGTGCAGAATATCCAATGGATGTTGGGACATAAACGACTAAATCAGATGAACAGAGTAATAATACTCTAAAATATTGGCACTAGTAGTAATAGCAATCAGCAGTCCTATATGTAGTTTAACAAAGCGTTATTAATTCAATGCACAATTCAAGACCCAAATAAAGAAGAACAAAATTTATTGATTTCTCATAATAACCCAATATTCCAAATATAAAAGCAAGAATGCAAAATATCGAAAAATATTTCAAAACCGTGGTTTAATCTAGCATAAAAGATCCAAAAATTAAATTCCAACGAAATTATATTACTTTCCGAATAATTTGCGACAGGTAGAGAAGTAAAGGAATCATTTTTATTAACCGGTAATCTTCGAAAGCACCACTGCATTAATCGAATGAGAATTTCCACAGAAATTAAATTGGATTGATAGAGGAAATCGAAAATAAAATGAAAAAGAGTAGATCAGAAACTATAAAGAAAACAGAAAATTTTGAGGCAAACCGAATATATTATATGTATTAAGAAAATCAATTTTGAATTTTCGTTTTCAAAAGCTGTTGCAAAACTTGGTAAATACTCAGTCATGCCCCACATTGGGCGCCAAAAATTTATAAACGTAGCATATAACGATCATTTGAGATCTTCTAACTTAATAGATTATTATTCGAATGTAAGAAAAGCGGATGCACGCACTGGTTCCGGTCGCTTTGCTCGTCGTTGGGGTAGGTTTTCAGTTTATTCGTTGCTTATCCGCCTTCTGTTAGCCACATTCAAATTTTGCAGTTGCGTGCAAAAAGACACGTTTCCCTTAACACAAAAAAATGCAAAGAGAACCGGGTAAAGTTTGAAAAACACTGAAAAGTTTGATGGTGCATATATCGGCTGTTACGTTTGTACTATGGTGTTGGTGTACAAACATTATCCCACTCATCCTGTTTACTATGTATTCCATCTGGAAGCTTTAGTAAATCCAATAAATATAGCGGTCCCTAAATTTTACCGGTCTGAGGAAATCAATTCAAAGAAATTTAGTAATACAGTTAGTTCATTGACGAATTATATTTCAGAAAGAAAATATTACAATCGGTAGGGAAGAATTCATTATTCGTAAAGCATTTCATATAGTAGCCGAAGGTATTTGTATTTGCCTAAATTCTATAAAATAATATTTGATAGTTGATTACAACCTTTCATAATTCACGAAAATATAATTATATCTAAGTTTTCTTGCAGGAGTAATATTTAATAAAAAAAAAAGTTTAATGGAAAAAGTAAACAAATAAAACAATAATAATCATAATAAAAATATTATTTAACCAGTGTTTCAATTATTTAACCAGTGTTTCAATTATTTAGGTATAAAATAGTATTAACAATCAACGATCAAGAAAGTTCATTGACCTAGGAAGACTAATGGCAAAAAGAAATTGAAATATTTACTTTGTTTTTGTAACATCAGTGCAAACAAGAAATAACACTGGTAGGCATACAAATCTATGTGTGTACATATGTAATATGGATACGTAGTTTAAATACTCGCGACCGGAAAGACTATACAAAAAAACCAATAATACACAAATAATGACTTACTTGGAGACGGCACGGGGGTCCAACGACGAAAGTACTTTCGTTGAAGATGGGCACAGTGGTCAGTGTTGTTTATGCGAGCGTAATCGTTTTCATCAAGGGACGATTAATGTTTTCTGCTGGAAAGCTTGCGATATTGGCGAATGCCTAAAACTTCTTAGGCAGCAATGTCATTTTATTGACTATTTTACAACCTCATGAGGTCAGACGTCTTACACATGTTAATTAGACAAACCAATTAAACAAATTTCAACATATTCTTCCAATTGGCTCTATCCTTCGCCTTTTCTCCCCAGTTGGTAAGACCATCGGGTACGTTATCAAAAACCTTTCGCGCTGGCTCATCTTCTTCCATTCTGATAACATGGCCTAGCCAACACAATTGACCCACTTTGATTCGTCTAGCTATATCCACGTCAAAATAGAGATTATATAGCCCAGGAGTTTTTCATCCGCTTGCGCTACGACCCAAGTTTCGGAGCCATATGTCCAGACAGGTAAAATGAGAGTCTGATACAGCTGGACTTTTGTCCGTCGAGAGAGTGCTTTGTTCATAAACTGCTTGATGAGCCCAAAATAACATCTATTTCCACCACTTCAAAATTAAATCGGTTGTCAACGTTCCAGTGCGGTCCAAGTCGAGAGGTTTCTCTAGTCGTTGACACCATCAATTTTGTCTTGCCCTCATTAACAGCAAGACCCACCTTCGCTGATGACTTTTCGATTCTTGATAATACTCCAGTAACCTCTCGCAAATTTCGCCCAAGGATGTCTATGGCGTCAGCATATGCCAGCAACGTATGGCTTTTCGTGTTAATGGTTTTGTTCGTATTTACTGCAGCCTTTGTCACTATTATCTCCATTAAGATGTTGAAGAGGTTGCACGAAAGTGTGTCGCCTTATCTAAGTCCTCGCTTGGTACAGAATGGTTCCGTGAGGTCTTTCCCCACTTTCACTGCAGATTTGGTATTGGTCAGCGTCATTCTACAGAGTTTTGCCGGAATACCAAGTTCAGACATAGCTTCGTACAGTTTTCCCCGTATGGGGCTATCGAAAGCAGCTTTGTGATCGACAAAAAGGTGGTATGTATCGATTTGCTTTTCGTGGGTCTTTTCCAGGATTTGGCGCAGCGTGAATATTTGGTTAGTTGTGGACTTGCCAGGTCTAAAACCATACTGATAAGGTCCAATCAGGTTTTCAATAATTGGCTTTAGTCTTTCACATAATAGGCTCGACAAGACCTTATACGCGATGGATAAAAGACTGATACCGCGATAGTTGGAACAGACACACAGATCACCCTTTTTGAATAGAGGACATAATACACTGAGACTCCAATCGTCGGGCATAGATTCCTCCAGCCATATACCACATATCAGTTGATGCATGTGGGCTATCAGTACTTCGCCACCTGCCTTAAAAAGCTTAGCGGATAGGCCATCCGCACCAGCGGCTTCATTATTCTTCAGGCGGAAGATCGCCGTTCTAATCTCGCCTTGGTTGGGGGGGGGGGTACTATCTACACTATCTTCCACTATTATTACCTCCTGATCTTCAGTGGAAGAATTTGAGTGGAGTAGCGCTGAAGAGTGGTCTCTCCACATTTTAAGCACACACTGCTTCTCAGTCACCAGATTACCATTCTCGTCCTTGCAGGAGGGCAGCCGATTATTGGATTTCGGGATTCAACATTCATCCTGCACATTTCGGTTCTTTCACTCTCCCGTTGCTCCCACTGCCATTTTTTCCGCCTAAATAGTTGGTTTTCCTCCCTTCTTAGCTTCATGAACCGCTCACTCGCAGCACGCGTTTTAATTGACTGTTTCGTTGCCATACGTGCAGCGTCTTTTTCATCAGTTGCAATGCGACATTCTTCGTCCTACCATGGCTTATCCTTCTGCGGGTTTTGATAGCCAAATTCAGTCCTTGCAGCGGTTTCCCAAGAATAGGAGATGTGCTTCCACTGCGCATCTGGGTTTTCGGGAGGGGTATTCTGCTCTAGCAGGAGAGAAGTTTCTGTTGATAGGACATTGATATCTCCGGCATTTGTAGCTTCTCAATATCCAGCTTTTCCTGTGTTCGGCTTCGTACGTTTTTCGCCCTGCTCAATCTCGTGCGAACTTTCGCAGCCACCAGGTAACGATCCGAGTCGATATTGGCACCTCGAATCACACGTACATCCATTACACTAGAAGAGTGCCTGCCATCTATTACCATGTGATCAATCTGGTTCTTCGTCCGTTGATCAGGAGATATCCAGGTCGCCGTATGAATGTCCTTATGCTGGAATCGTGTGCTACTAACTACCATGTTCTTTGCAGCGGCGAAGTCTATCAGTCTTATTCCATTATCGGAGGTGGTATCATGTAGACTGTGATTACCGATGGTTGGTCGAAAGACACTTTCCTTTCCTAATTTGGCATTAAAATCGCCTAGAATAATGTTAATATCGTGGTCAGGGAAGCGTTCATATACTTCCTCCAGACACTCATAAAATATTTCTTTGACCTCATCATCTTTAACGAGATGTTAAAATATTTCGCTTATCCGGTCACTCACTGGGTTGAACCTTGAAAGTAGGTGTCGCAGTCTCTTGCCTACTATAAATCCGCACCCAAATTCGTGCTTGCGCTCATGGCAGCTGTCGTAATTATCGAAGTTTTTCTTTCTGGTGCAACCATATCCTGTCCATCGCATTTCCTGGATCGCTGTGATGTCAGCTTTATATTTTCCGAGGACATCTGCCAGTTGGAAAGTGGCACCAGTCCTGTATAACGTTCGCACATTCTAGGTACATATCCTTAAATCATGGTCCTTATAACGTTTGCGAGGGTCGTCAACAGTTGGGGGGTTTCTTTGTTCATTAATTGTATAGTGTATTTTCATTGCCAATATAACGGTGGCGGGAGGCAAACCCAGCTCAATGTCATTACACATAATTTAAATTCATTTAAAAATAAAAAAAATTAAAACACTAATTAAATGTAAACTAATTATTTTAACTTTAACTGTAATTCTTTCATTGGTTTGTCCCACTGTTAAGGGCAAAAACAAAATATGATTTACTGTTGTACAAGTGATAGAGAGTCATGCTTCTAAGTTATAGCAACATGTTGCTGAAACATCATCGATGTGGTTTAATTCACTTATATGTAAATGGACGTACGTATGTATATCATATCTTGTTCTTTATTCACAGGTTTATTCAAAATGATTATCAAATTGTAATATATGTAATATAATTCCTTGCACAATTACAAATAATAGATTTCCTATGGAGAAAAACACAGGATCACTTTCATTTATTTTAGTGTAGATTAGACTGACTATATTTTGGCAAACTAGCGATTTACCTATGGCAAGCAGGTATGGAGAAAAACACAGGATCACTTTCATTTATTTTAGTGTAGATTAGACTGACTATATTTTGGCAAACTAGCGATTTACCTACGACAAGCAATATCTTGGATGGCAGGCGGCACAAACTAGCGTGTGTTAGGATTGAAGAAATTTACACGGATCACGGCAGACACATCACACAGACTAATGTTCCATGCACTCATCACTAGGTGCCAAATAATACACTAGAAATTTTAAAAGACAGATATTCTTCCTAGCAAAAAAAAACACAACAAAAATGAAATGAAATGAAAAATGAAAATGAAGAAACTGACAAATTTTGGCACCAAACAAATGTTTTTCTGTAAAATTGAGAAATCAATTTGATGACGTAATTCCCTTTCATTCGATCTTTCTTTTTTTATATGACCCCAATAATATTGGTTTGCAGGGAAATATGGAGAAAAGGCTGAGGAAACGAAGTCAGCAAATATAATGATATTGATGTAACGGGGTTTTCAATAAGAGCGCTACAAAAACAAAGCCGGTTTTAGATACCAATGAAATTCTTTATTCCTGTAAAAGTACGTTCGATGCCATTATGTATGGAACTCGATTTCTTTTGCATGGCCATCAAGGGCACGCTTGCAGAAGTCCAGACGCTGAACCCAATTTTCGACGGTTTTCAAGCATAAATCGGCCGATACTGCTGCAAGTTCACGTTCGATATTCGTACGAAGTTCATCAATCGTCGCTGGCTTGTTGGCATAGACCATTGACTTGACGTAGCCCCACAGGAAATAATCTAACGGCGTCAAATCGCACGACCGAGGGGGCCAATCGACTGGGCCATTTCGTGTGATAACACGTTCACCAAACTTGGTTTCAAATAAATTGATTGTGGCATTCGCTGCAAATATTGGACACTCCTAATAAAAGTGAATGGACTAACTATATACTCCAAATTAGTCCCATGGTAGCACATAATATCCCCATTACAAATACATACCGATTCCATTTCAGATCGGAGATATAGTCAACTTTACGGAGCGACCCATGTCATTGACAGAAATAATGATTTCGAGTACCAATATTGAACACTCCTGATAAAAGTGAATGGACTACGTATATATTCGAAATTAGCCCCATGGGAGCACATAATACCCCCAAGACATATATATGCTGATTCCATTTCAGATCGGAGATATAGTCAACTTTGTGAAGCGACCCATCTCATTTCCAGAAATAATGATTTCGAGTGCCAATATTGAACACTCCTGATAAAAGTGAATGGACTACCTATATACTCCAAATTAGCCCCATGGGAGCAGATAACATCCCCATTACAAATATATGCTGATTCCATTTCAGATCGGAGATATAGTCAACTTTATGAAGCGACCCATGTCATTGACAGAAATAATGATTTCGACTGCAAATATTGGACACTCCTAATAAAAGTGAATGGACTAACTATATACTCCAAATTAGTCCCATGGGAGCACATAACATCCCCATTACAAATATATGCTGATTCCATTTCAGATCGGAGATATAGTCAACTTTATGAAGCGACCCATGCCATTGACAGAAATAATGATTTCGACTGCCAATATTGGACACTCCTGATAAAAGTGAATGGACTAACTGTATATTCCAAATTAGCCCCGTGGAAGCACCTATCATCCCCAGTACAGATATACGCTGGTTCCATTTCAGATCGGAGATATAGTCAACTTTATGAAGCGACCTATGTCATTGACAGAAATAATGATTTCGAGTGCCACTATTGGACACTCCTGATAAAAGTGAATGGACTACCTATATATTTCAAATTAGCCCCATGGGAGCACATAATATCTCCATTACAAATATATGCCGATTCCATTTCAGATCGGAGATATAGTCGACTTTATGAAGCGAACCATGTCATTGACAGAACTAATGATTTCGAGTGCCATTATTGAACACTCCTGATAAAAGTGAATGGACTACCTGTATATTCGAAATTAGCCCCTTGGGAGCACATAATATCCCCATTACAAATATATGCCGATTCCATTTCATATCGGAGATATAGTCGACTTTATGAAGAGACCCATGTCATTGACAGAAATAATGATTTCGAGTGCCATTATTGAACACTCCTGATAAAAGTGAATGGACTACCTGTATATTCGAAATTAGCCCCTTGGGAGCACATAATATCCCCATTACAAATATATGCCGATTCCATTTCAGATCGGGGATATAGTCAACTGTATGAAGCGACCCATGTCATTGACAGAAATAATGATTTCGAGTGCCACTATTGGACACTCCTGATAAAAGTGAATGGACTAACTATATAGTCCAAATTAGCCCCATGGGAGCACATAATATCCCCAGTACAGATATATGCTGATTCCATTTCGGATCGGAGATATAGTCAACTTTATGAAGCGACCCATGTCATTGACAGAAATAATGATTTCGAGTGCCAATATTGGACACTCCTGATAAAAGTGAATGGACTACCTGTATATTCGAAATTAGCCCCATGGGAGCACATAATATCCCCATTACAAATATATGCCGATTCCATTTCAGATCAGAGATATAGTCAACTTTATGAAGCGACCCATGTCATTGACAGAAATAATGATTTCGAGTGCCAATATTGGACACTCCTGATAAAAGTGAATGGACTACCTATATATTTCAAATTATCCCCATGGGAGCACATAATATCCACATTACAAATATATGCCGGTTTCATTTCGTGTCGGAGATATAGTCAACTTTATGACGCGACCCATGTCATTGACAGAAATAATGATTTCGAATAAATAAAATAAATTGATTGTGGCATTCGCTGTGTGGCTTGTGGCGCCGTCCTGTTGGAACCATATGTGCTCCAAGTCCATATTATCCAATTGGGGCCAAAAATATTCGGTTATCATTGAACGGTAGCGATTAGCGTTCACAGTAATGTGCCGGTCTTGATCATCACGGCCCATAAACCGCACCAAACCGTAATTTTTTCGGGATGCAATGATGAGTCATGGATTACGTGTGGATTGCTGTCTGACCAATAACGCATATTTTGCTTATTGACGAAGCCACTCAACCAGAAATGAGCCTCATCGCTGAAGATGATTTTCCGATGAAAATCCGAATAATTTTCAAGTTGTTGCTCAGCACAATTCACGAACATATGACGCTTATGGTGGTCAAGCGGCTTCAGTTCTTGCGTCAATTTGATCTTGTAAGGATGTAGGCCAAGATCATTTCGAACAACGACGTCACAGAGATGCCCAACGCTTGAGAACGACGTGTGAGAGACACATTTGGGCTTTCTTGAGCTGAAGCCTCAGCGGCAGCAATATTCTCGACACTACGGGCACTTCTTTGTCTCACTGGCACGGGAACATTTTGTACTGTGCCTGTGGATTCAAATTTTTCCACCAGACGCTCAATTGTTGATCTGGTAGGACGATTATGACGACCATAAATTGGACGTAGCGCTCTTAAAGTTGAGGCAACTGACTCCAAACTTCGGTAGTGAATTTTAATAATTTCGAGTCGTTGTTGGCTCCTATATCTTTCCATGATGAAATGGCAAACCTTACTGAAGAGAAATGTCAAAAGAGCGGGAAAACATATGGCCTCGTTTGCTGTCCCTATCGATTTACTTTTGTAGCGTCTCTGTTGAAAAGCCCGTTATGTATGTACATGCATACATAGTATATACATATTGACATCTAGGCTTACTTTAATATGCGACTTTAGGATATGCTATCAAGGATATTATAAAACTTGCATCCTGCCAGTTTATTTAACCTGATATCCAGTTGAACATCCGCACGTACCCCAAACGAAACTAAGGGTTCAACAATAAATATAATGACGGTGATGCATTTTGGGTATTAACCAGCTTCTTGAAGTTCAGAAGGTGTCGCATAGAAGGAAGAAGATAAGGCTATTTATGCAAAGCCGAGATTATCCAACTAATTGATTGCAACTTCTGTTGCAAGTAAAGCTCTTACAAAAATAAAATTACGGTTTATCCAACCTCCTTCTGATTGCATAACCATAAATTAAAACGGTAAAACTGATCTTTATTCAATGGCAGGACAATTGAACTTTCACTTATTTTTCTGACTTAACTTCTTTTTACACAATTGAACCTTTCAAAATATGAACAACACTTTCATGGTACAATCAGCATTCGATCACTTCAAGAAAAGGAGAGATTGTTACCGTGCCAACTACCAACCATCAAAGATCGTCTCCATTCCAATGAAAGTGAGCCGATTTGCGGTATTGTCGTCTACTCTGTACACAAATCCATGAGTCTCAGAGTGAGAGAATGCATTAAAACATAGAAGTAATAAATTTAAAGAAAACATTGCAACACCGGATGTGCATGTGGTTCAAAACTTTAATAAATTCAGAGATATTCAAACTGTAGACTAAAACGTAACGAATTTTCAAATGGTCGTCTGCAAGCACCACTACATCTGCCTGCACGCATGTGTCTATCCTCGGCTGCTAACGGTGCTGGTATTCTGCTTGGTACTTATATTTGCGTTGGTGGTCTGCTTTGTTCGAGTTGCCTATTCAATGTTTTTAATGCCTGTTTACGGCGATAGTCTTTAGGTGCGGCTTTCAAATGCGTAATTGCTTGTGAAGAAGGGTGGTTATTCCCACTTCCTGCACCTGCCTGCCTGGAAGCGACAAGCATTGCGGGTAAAATCCTCCTTATTAGCGCGTCTTTTTCGGTTTCTGAATTAGGATGTCTTGCTGCTTCTGGGTCTGGTCTAGGTATTGGGCAAGTTCTCGTTGGACTTACATATATGGTCAATCGTCGTGCTGTTGCGCTCCTAAGGCGGTAACCGTGATGAATTCCCGAGATTCCCAAGGCTCGGCTTGGTTTTATGCTTCAAGTTCTTTCGATAGCTCCGAGTTGATGTTGCTGGTGCAGGAGCGGTTAATACGGTTGCGGCGGCTGTTTGCAATCGCTCTACACCTGAATCCGTCTCCTGGGATAAGATTGTCCCCTCGTCACTTTAAAAATAAATAAATAAATGGTTTCCCATTACATCCCATGAAGGGACCGGGGAGAACTTCTCACAATCACTGAGCTGTGCGCTTTCCAATTTTCACTCACTGATTAGGACCTACAGTTTTACACCGATTCCGAACGGTATTCTGAGATGCTTTTTCATGGCTATATACTCGATAGTGTCGCCGTCACTATTCGAGGTGACCGCCGCCGAAAGAAATTTGAAGGTGGTCAGAGCAGGGTTCGAAGCCAGAATCTCATGTACAAGAGCCACGCACACTAACCATTGCACTACCGACGTCACTTTATCCAGGATATTTATTTAAAATCAAAGTTTTCTTCCCCCGATCCCGAAGACACACTACGAGAAACCAACATTTATTACTTAACGTGTAACCTTAATGGGTCACACGAAGAGCCTTAACCCTAAACTAAATATTCCAATTATTTCCTAAACTAAAGTTGAAAATTCAAAAATAAATTATATTATGGTAATATGTATAATACTCGTAATATTGTGATTAAAAATATAAAGGAGAACTCAAAAATCGAAAAAAATTTTAAGTTCAGAAAAATAAACCGAACTAAGGAAAAATCAAAAATCAATATAAATTCATATGATATTCAGAATGGCAAAGCAAAAATGTAAAATTTGAAAATAGTAAATTCCAAACAAAAAAAAATTAGGCTGGAAAAAGAAAACATAATAAAAATACCGAAACCCAAACGAAATAAAAATATATCTCGTATCGAAATCGCAAAAAACAAAACAAATCGAAATTTTCAAAATCGTAAATCAAAAACCGTAATCAAAATCAAACTAAAAATTGTAATCAAATTACACGGTAGGTAGAGATCAACAAAGGTAAGTACTTTGGCAACCTCAAATGACCTTGACGCAAATCGTCTTCCAAAACAATAATAAAACTCAAGTTACTACTAAACTAATGCATGGTTGTCCACTGGAAGACAACGAGAGGGAAAACGTAATGTGTCTAACACCACGCTTAAGTGACTCACTCTCCCAGACTACCCTGAATACTTCCTTCGTATCCAGCCGAGTTACCGATAGCTCGTAGCTAACAAAAGATACAAATAAGAAATCTAACTAATATCATAATAAACACATAACTATTGTAAACATACACCTCAAATGCATTAGTAAAAACGTCGCAACTCTGTCAGATCAGAAGATCATTAAGCTCTTAGTGAGTGCACATTAATGCACCCATGTGTCTTGGCAGTTAGTCGCCAAGCACCAACGACTTACGTACTGGCCGACAACATAACTACTAAAACACTAAATATTTACTCTAAAATCTAAAAACTTAATGGCTCAAACAAAATATTCATTGATGTTCCACACTTGGAGCAATTGCCACTAAGATTGCCGCAAGAACAAGATTTCGCGAGTCAGAACATTACCCATAAAATTTTTCGAAAGAAGTTCGTAGCCCCGTGGCAACAACGTCGCACCGCGTTCCAGGTTAAATTCCGCAAACGGGACTTACGTGAAGCGTAAGGCCAACTCGCTACTCTATACTAAACATCGGACTACCGTCTTGTGTTGGAATTATGGGCCTCCCAGCGTGTGTTGATACTTAGGGATCTACGATCCATACTAATTCGCATACGGAAATTGCATAATTCAGTTTGTATATATACGGTTGATGATCAACCGATGGTATAAATTCAGGCACGGTAGTTAGGCATCTGATGGTGTACTTGTCACGGAGTTCGAAACTAGTCATGGCAGTGAGTGTGCTTAACTGAATTGTCTATTATTCCAACAAACACCAACCCTACCTTGTAAGTTTGTACTACGAATTTCTCACACATTAACTAAAAAGATTACCGTTAACCTCACTCGGGCCCCACATTGGGCGCCATTATGTCATATGACCTGATCGACATGTTATTATATAGGTCTGCTTGTACTCACGTACCTATTGAGCGGATGGCCATGTGTGCCATGCGGTAACTCGACGGATCTTCCCGCTCGCTAGGCACAACAACAATAAAGCGCTGAGTATTTTTTACCTTCGAGCTTGGAAACATAAAAACCTTCGACATATACAAAAAAGAACGGAGCCTGAATACAATTTGTTAAGTAATGAAAACACACAACTGAAACAATAACATATTGTCTGGAAAAAGAATTGATCGATGAGCAAGCTCATCTTGCGTCGGATGGGCCGCCTGTTATTGATGCCGGCTTATGCCCTCCCTTTAGAAGCCTTTCCCGCTTCACCATGATACCGATACTACTTCGATATACCATGACCGTAGGTTGCCGAGGTTACTTACCCAATAAATCTACCTAACCACTATAATACTTACTCAATGAGACTTAATTTGAGCACAACATTTTCAATACTACGTTACAAAAGCTTTATTTCCAATATCGAAACAAAAAAAGTTATACTTAAACACCTTAGAAGAAACGCCATGGGTGTACTGAAATTTCAACAATAAAAATGATTTGAATTATTAACTTAAGACTGCTTGACAACGTCAGTTCACTTAATTACCTGCAAATTGTTAAGTTAACGTTACTTTAATCCCACTATTTAAATCTGGGGGGAAAAACAAAACAGTAGACTCCATACAACCATTAGTTTGATTCTCCCGTGACTATGAACGCGCTCGAAAATTAAAATTTTAAAAACCGACGAAACGAAAAAAGTTCTGCCAACATAATTTGTAACAAGCGATTTAGTTTTCATATAAGCACTAGTAATATTTCAACATTTTAGAACTTTTCTCAGACTTAAACAGATTTATTCGGATTTCGACTAGCGGTTATATTCTTTTTACAGAGCTTTTTGGTTCAGTTTGGAACACTAATTATTTCATTTCTTCCTTTAGGCTGATGATAAACTATCTTAAAGAACTAGATCAATTTTTAGAAACATTATTTAATTATTAAGGCGCTTTTTGTTTTTGCTCGCTCGGCTCCGTGTCTTCCTTTCACTGGAGACTAATGATATTTTTTATTATTTAAATTGCTTAAAATACGTTCCCTAACTACATTATGGGTAACCTTAACACATTATGTTGGCGTAGCCCCACTCCTCTAGTGTCTCTCCGTAGGACTAAAAAACAACGGACTTACACTGTACCTTTTTGGGTCTTACTTGCGGCAGATGTTGGTGTGCTGCTGGTGGTTATGGTAGTGCTATTGGTGGTGATGAAGATGGTGCTAGAAGGACTTAGATGCAATGAATGATTTAGGGTGAGGTTACGTTTAGGTCGGTTCACCCGACTGAAATTTATGTTCTGGTTTTATGTTAATATTCATAATATTAATTATGGTCAAAGTAAACGTATTGGTAGGGTCCTTAGCTTGTTTAAAAAATATATAATACTTTAAATGTAGATAATAATTTATATTCGAATATTTTTACAACTTTAAGTAATATGAGTTCTCAAATACTAGTTATTTATTACTAATGCCCATTTTCACAGTTGAAAATTCTCCATTTAAATGTACTTTAAGAAAATTTTCTGTGAGCTTTTAAATGACGTGTATGAAACTCGCCCTAAGTTATATAACTTCGTAATCTAGTCTGTAAGAATATTGTCCCAAGACTTAATAAAGAATATCTAAAATAATGTATTTCAGGGTACAGTCATTATGTGCTGTCCCTATATACTGGTAGGTGGCAATGGTCTCTAACCCTGTCTACTATTATATATTGTAAGCTTCAATAATAAGACCTCTTGTTAGTTCAATAGTTTTTCCAGAATGAATTTATTTTTCATATTTTGATTAACATGTTTTCCGAATGTGTTCGTTGTTATTTCTCTCTACAAACTCTAAGTAGTTCCTCTCGCACCTTACAACCAGCACTCACATTTCGGCCACGTACACTTAGTCACGTCCCCGTGATGTTTCTGTACTTAAATTATTATTAGCAATAACGTAAATTTTTCTTTTAATAATAAGATGAATCATATTCGAAACATTCATAACACTTAATTTTAACTGACGATGGGACGACTCCTGGTTAATCTCTAATAATATAACTATCATTTCCGAGATATTTCGTAACCTCGTCGTTTCTGGTCATATCGCTGATGTCTTTGATCTTTCTATTGACGCTTTTGTCTGTTCTCGGTTCACACATACATCATTTAACCTTTGTTCACTGAGTTCATTACTTAAATAAATTGGCAAGAATCCAAATAAATGTTAATTTAGGATTTTCCCAGTATTCTTAGTAAGCGTGGAGTACAAACTCCATTGTATATAATAAACACACTCATCCCATCTGTTTCCATGCTCCGTCGACGAGCTAATTACAGAAAAAATTGTTCTACTACATCTCTCCGTTTGGAAATATTTATCGTCTAAAGCTAGAACTGAACAAATGGGAACTTCTCTTTTAATTCAACAAAAGGCTTTTGTTGGTGGTCACCCCATTCAAAAACTTGATGTTTTTACAGTTATGGTGATATTCACTAGCGCAATCCAATCTAGTAAAATACTTGTTGCCTCTCAAACTATCAATTTCATCGTCTGTTCTTGGCATAGGAAAAACATTTTTGACCGTCTTTCTATTCAGAACTCTGTAGTCTATGCACATTAGGCTTATGCAGAAGATAAAAAATTTGGAAAACGCGAAAGGCTCACTGGGTTTTCATATACAGGCAAAAATTCTAAGACGAACTGGGTTTTTACTTTTTTGATATATTAAAAAAAGTTCCGCACCAAATGCATTTTCTGTAGCAAAAATGAGAATTTTTTAACTCAAAAAAAATCTCATATTTTCGTAATGACAAAAAAATGTTGTTAAAAAAACATCTACTAGTACCCGATTGTTACAGATTTTGATGCGCTGATCACGAATCTGCTGTTTATTTTAAAATCCATTAAGTGGTTGTCGAGGTATGACCATACTACGATAAGTACTTTTCGAGATATCCGCTTATATTAAAATTTTAGCAACAGATACATTTTTTAAACTTTGGAATTTACTTGTTGTTTCATATTTCTTGAAATTGGCATTGACTTTTACATTATTTCTGAAGGGTTTTTATTGTAAAATTCAGTTGTAAACTGTGTGCGTTGTAAATTTCATAGCTTTTTAATTATGTAAATTTGAGAATAAGCATGTCTAAAAAAAGTTCTAACGCAGTTGTCATCAACAGTGAAAAATGGCAAAGAAATTTGATGGGTGATACGCAAAATTATCAAATTTGTAAGCCGTTATTTTACTTACACCAAAAGCCTAGTGAAGACTATATTATTGGACGACATTTGACATTGACCAATGAAAAGAAACAACAAAAAATTAAAATATTCTGATACTATATAAAGAGTTAACTAGTTTATGGCTAAAATTTAATGAGCCAACAATGAAGAAAAAAATATAATCACAAAAATTGAATTACTTCTTAAAAACTAAAATAAAAAATCCAAAAAAATAGGATTGTTTAAAAACATTTTTGATATAACTTCCAAATCTACAAATAAAGAGATACCAAAAAGTGGTCAAGTATCAAACGAATTAGATGAAGGTAGCAGTTTTAGTGAAACCGATAGTATCGATGAGAACTACTTACCGACTACATATGTATATCCAAAAGTCGCTGAACAAAAAAGAGAAACCACCAATGGTTGGAGCTTTATTAGCAAACAACGCAAAGATGTCATCTTCAAAATCATGTAATGTATGTAAAGATTTATCAAGTTGTGGTTTAAATATACCTACTCCAGTACAATCGACTGTCTGGAGGCAATGCTTAAAAGCTTCAGAAGCAAGAGAGGCGGAGTACATTAATAGTCTTAAAAATGACCTATGGGCCTTACACTTTGACGGAAAGAAAATAAAAGGCAAGGAAATTCAAGTTATTTTACTTAAAAATGCAGATAAAGAAATGAAATTAGCAGCTTTGGTCTTAAATGACGGAAAATGTGCCACCATTTTTAATGGTATTTTCGAAGTTATCCAAAAATTCGATTTATTAGACTCCATTAAAGTAATTATATGTGATACTACTGCCGTCAACACTGGAAAAAGAAATGAAATTGTATCGAAACTACAAAATTACTATATATCAAAAGGCAAAATTCCCCCGCAGTATATCAGCTGTCAGCATCACGTTCTGGTTTTAGTCCTAAGACACGCTATGGATCAAAAATTGGGTAATTTGTGATTTCTGTATATATATATCTATAAATGAAAATATATAAAAAATTGCTTTTTAGGGGGAGATACTACATCACCAAATATGGATTATGAATTTGTAAAGATATTGCTGTCGTCATATGATAATTTGAAAATGAGTTATAAACAAAATTCGGGAAAAAATAAAAGTGGAAAATATAATCTGGCGAGATGATATGAAATTTCTTACAGAGCCATTCATGGCCTTTAAATATTTTCTAAAAGAAAAACAATTTCCATTTATTAATTTTAAAAAAATTCCGCCTTTGAGTAATGCTAGATGGAATTCGAGAGCGATAATGTCAAACACTGAATCAAAGAACCATCTGCAATACCATGCCAAAGGTCTAATATTTGTGCAAAAAGGGGAGTCAAAATTATCCAAAACAAATATCCATCTTGTAAATAAGTTCGCGCCCTAAATTTAAAATTTTTAACTTATAATTAGCTTATATTTGTATGTTTTTTTATACCTGAAAATATACGATTTTTGTAGATCACTAGAGTAAAAACATAATATTTTATATATTAAATATGATATATAATTAAAAATTTCAATTGCCATCAAAGAAATATATTTCGGAAATTATTTATAAAGCAGTGATATTAGTAGTGTGATAAGCTTTGAATACTGCAAATCAGTACCTACAATTTTATATGCAGGGATATCTCAAATGACCTTATGCAAAAATTACTCAATATATTCAAAAGTAAATGATAGGTTTATGATCAGCCGACCAAACTGTATGAATCTGATAAAGTAATTAACTTTTTGCAAAACCTGAATTAGCGAATAACTGGAAAACTACTCATCGTATTTTAGAATACGTGCGATATTCGTAATTAGAACTCACAACTTATAAAACTTCATAAAGCGGTTAATGTAAAGGCAAATTTTTATGTTTTTGCAAATTTTCAAATGGTCATATCTAGAAAACCACTTAATGGAACAGCATAAAATAACCAGCAGATTCGTGATCAGCGGATCACAATCTATAAAACTCGGGTACTAGTAGATGGTTTTTTAACAAAAAAATTTTTGTCATTACGAAAATATGAGATTTTTTTGGAATTAAAAAATTCCCTTTTTTGCTGCAGAAAATGCATTTGGTGCGGAACTTTTTTTTAAGATACTAAAAATGTAAAAACGCAGTTTGTCTTAGAATTTTAGCCCGCATATGAAAACCCAGTGAGCCTTTGTGTTTAAAAACTACGCACAAGCCTAGTGCACATTCTACATTCCCACGTTTTATTTTTAACCAAAATAATGGCGGTGATGATCCCTGAATGAGATTAGGCTTCTTTAGGACATCTACCAAATCTGGAATCTCTTTCGGACCATCACATTCGATAGGGTTTATATGTGGCAGGAATTTCATCTTTTAATAATATCTTCATACAAGGATCCTTAGTACACCCTGAGTTTGAAATATCGTGCGAAAAACATCTTTTGTGCTCACTAACCAATTCAAATAGCCTCACAATATCTTCCTTACATAAATTAATGGTTTGTCTAGTCACATCTTCAACAGTATAAAGTTTCAAGTTCTGAAATCCACAACACGGCTTTCGCATTCAAATGAGCTATTCAACCTGCAGAGAGGCATTAATTTCCACGAAAACGTACACATTCTTCCCAATAACACAATTCAAAAACTCTATATTCTGTGGTAAAATCTTCGATTTTGTAATCCGAACTGCAAATTTCGATGAAATAGGGTATTCGAAATTTGGAAATATATCAATTTCTTTTCTAAACGAACGAACTGAATTATCTTTCACTAACATAACGACGTGTGGATCATTAATAATTAGTCGTCCTATCAGAATATCAACATGAAGAGTATAATATATTTAATTTGTGCACGGCAGCAGACTATTATACCCTTTCCTATTTATTAAGCACAAAACTGTCTAATAAGCAACACCAAACTAGCGGTAACAATAAAACTTTTAAAAGTCGTATTCAATTTACATTCGTTTAAGAAACAATTTTCCCTAGTCTGTGACAAATTGCCATCTATTAATTATATAGACGACTTGCCATTCTTCTTCATACACTCACGAGACAAGAGTCCCCATATCTTACAACTGACACACTTTAGAACGGGATCTCGGCGTTTGTTTGCAGTGTCCGTCTCTTTCTCTTCCGTTTCATCCTTTACTACCGATAAATCTTATGGGGTTTGGAAGCGTCCAACCCTGGCTCCAATTTGCACACTTCGATTTCAAATAAAAATGCAATGCGATTTTCGCAAAAGGATGCTGTTGGCATTACTACCAAGTCAGATATAAATGTACTGATTAGGCTTATACATTAGGGGTATTCTATTTTTTTAACCTATGTTTTACATGCCCATTCACGATGAGAAACATTAAAAAAATGTTAACTGCGTTTTTAGTTTTTTATTTCATTCAAAAAAGTTCACGCACCAAACGATTTTAAAATTTACATGCGCATATACACACAAACATGTACATTTGCATTGGCAATGTATAGCTGTTGACCGCTTTTGCTATTTGTTTTCGTTTGCTTTTGTTTTGTTTTTGTTGTTATACTTGAAACACAAACACACAAACATGTACATTTGCATTGGCAATGTATGACCGTTTTTGCTATTGAGCGCTTTCCTTTTTGTTTTCGTTTGCTTTCTAGTTCTTATAAAAATATTTACCGCTATTTTGCAGTCAGAACTGAGTACTTCTCTGCTTTTATTTTATCTCTGAAAGCAAATTGATTGAAGCACTTCAGTTATTTTGTGCTCGCTGATCGGTGCGTTGTGTCATAAACAATTTACATTTTTAAACAGTGGAAAAAAATGAGTTTCAAGAAAAGTACAAATGCAGTTTCAAGAAATTCGCAACAATGGGAAAAGTCTTTGGTTCGCTTCGAGAAAAGCAAAAATAGACGGCAAGAAATAAAACAGGTTGACAAAAATTTGAACGCATTTTGCAGAATACCTAAGAAGACCGTTATCATAGGTAGATATAACTCATTGGCAAACATCGAAAAAAGTAAAAAAGCAAGATTTAAAATTATTGCCGACGAATTGGTGGATTTATGGAGAAAATTAAACTTTCCAAGTATAGCTAAAACTTCAATTGAAAGAAAAGTAGAAAATCTCTTTAAAAATTATTCCAAGTTTTTAAAGCGACCTAATGGAGAAGTTTCTATAGTTTTTGGAGAACTGTTTGATATAACCAATCCAAATGGTATTTGGCTGAGCGTTGAAGACAAAAACTTGTATGCACTTCAACAAAATTCCAATGGAGATGTTGGATACACCACTGAAAAGGAAACAAATATTCATCCATCAAAAATTGTTTTACTTAAACCAGTGACCGTACAAAACAAAAGTAATATAAATTCAAGTGTATCTGACACAACAATATCGTCCCTGGAAGGAGATACTGAATTGTATGACCCTGAACCACCTACAAAAAGACTTAGAAAAGTCAAGTGTCAAACAAGGGTCGCAGTAGACATGATAGAGGAAACAAGTTTGAGTAGCAGAAAAGCAACTAAAGTATGTGAAGCATTAGTGAAATCAGGCATTGCTATTCCAGCACCCACACAATCTCCCGTATATAAAGCCTCAATGAAATCAGCCGAGCGATTGGAAGCAAAATATATGACAACGTTACAAAACGAGAATTGGTGTCTTCATTTTGACGGGAAAAAGTTTGGAAAAAAGGAAGTGCAGGTAGTGGTATTGTCAAATGAAACTAAAGAAGTGCGAGTAGCAGTAATGGTGCTTGAGAATGGAAAAGTGTCACAATATTTGAAGGTAAGAAATAAAAATTAAGATTTTATATACATTTCTAACTCTACTTAAATTTACAGGCATAAAGGAAATTCTCGACCGATTTTCTTTGTGGAACTCGGTTAAAATGATTGTATGTGATACAACAAATGTCAATACAGGGGAAAAAAATGGAATTGTTCATTATCTACAATCATGGTTTGAAGAAAAATCTTTGACACCGCCACAATATGTTGGTTGCCAACACCATGTTTTGGACTTAATTCTTAAGCATGTAATGAATGAATTACTTGGCGCGAAAACAGTATCACCAAATATTTCCTACGAAATATTTTCAGATATAATAACTGATTTTCAAAATCTGAAACAAAACTTCCAACAAAGCGACAAAAAAATGAAAATTCCTAATATCAAATGGCGCGATGACATGCAGTATTTGTATGACCTTGGACTTTACTTTAAGTATTATCAAAAACATAACGTTTTTCCGTTCATTAACTTTCGAGTTTTACCATCGCTCAGTAACGCCTGTTGGAACTCCAGAGCTATTCTTGCATTGCTCACATTTATACTCCTTCCCAATCACAGAGAAAAACTTTTACCACTTTGTCAATTTATATGCAGTGCATGGTACGAAGTATGGTTTTCCGACCAACGTTTTCGCAACAATAATTTTGAATGCTTGGAAGAATCTGTGAAGCCGTTCAAAACTGCACATCAATGTTTAAATAGACACTGGGTGAAGGAAGATTCAGCCATTCCAAATTTAAAACGGTCTAATATATGTGCCGAACGAGCCATTAAAGAAGTGAAAAATTTATATTCGTTTTGTAAAAATGGACGAACCTTGAATTTGAAATTTATTTCTTCTAATGTCAAATTAAATAATAAATAAAAATATTTCCAATGTAAGAATTTTTTCATTTTCGTTTTCAAGTATAACAACAAAAACAAAACAAAAGCAAACGCAAACAAATAGCAAAAGCGGTCAACAGCTATACATTGCCAATGCAAATGTACATGTTTGTGTGTATATGCGCATGTAAATTTTAAAATCGTTTGGTGCGTGAACTTTTTTGAATGAAATAAAAAACTAAAAACGCAGTTATGATTTTTTTAATGTTTCTCATCGTGTACAGCCATGTAAATTTAAAAAAAAAAAAAAAGTCATAATAGAATACCCCTATTATACATATTATGAATGAAATCTCTGTAGTCCGCTTTACTTAATGTAAAAATTAAAATTTGTGCCAAAGCCGTTTTAACAAATTTACCATGTATTACGATGCATGCTTTTTCATATTTTTGAAAACTAGCTGTAGCACGGTTTTATTTTGGTTGAGATATAAGAAGTAAGTAATCTGATTATTTGTCATGTTTTCGAATACTCGCTTGGCTGATATTATTTTTTTTAATTATATGTATTTTTGTTAATAATATTTACTTTTTGTCTATTTTACTACTATTTTGCTTTAACACGTTCCCAGAAATTATCCTCTTTCGTCAAAACGAATAACAAAATTGTCTAACAATTGTACCAAAAATTATCCGAAAATACCAATGCATGTACATAAGTATATTCCAAAATGTAGTACAATTTCACCGAAGCCCTTCTTCTTGAAGTACCAATGGCAAAGTAATTACATATCTGAACCGCATGTTTTGTATTGGTTAGACCAAACAGTTTTTCCAACACATACTGAAGCCTCAGGAATAGATAATATTACTTGAGCGATTTTAAAAATATTAACGAAAAAAGTGGTTGTTTGTACAAAAACATTCTTGAATGCACCATTGTACCAAAAAAGTTTCAATTGCTCCAAAAGTGGTACATTGCACCACATTTCCCATCACAAGTTTCAATTATACTACACGTTAGCATATCTACATACAAATATTTGTGGTATTCATGCAAACAAGAAAACCTAGAACTTTTGCTCAGCGTAAGTTTGCCCCGAAGCGTTTCATGAGGCACCAAATAAAGTTGCTCAGTGTATCTATGCAGCAATTGTCAAAAAAGGCTGATAAAGTAAATAAACAAAGTAAAATTAAAAGTATATGCTTTACCTATTCCATTGTTTTATATTTTTTCACATAAATCAAAAACTCTCTCTTCTTTCAATACAAAAATATTGACATTGAAATGTCAAAAGTTTTCACTTTCTTTTTCCAGGTTTGCTCAGTAAATTTGCCTCGAAAACTTTCCAATTTTGTGCAAGTAGCTTTGTATGGGAAATTTGTTTGTTTTGACGTTTGCTGTGCAACTTTACGATGTTTTCGAGTTTACGGGGTTCTTTCGAGCTTTTATGAAGACCACTATTCATTTGCATTGGAATGTATACACACAAATAGATAAGTTGTGTTCTTCCCCGAATTGCAAACTTTAAATAAAATATTGATGGCATAGAACGAACATGTATCAATATATACCAAACTTATACACAAAAAGATATACATATGACTCTGTGGTCTAGAGTGCTAAGGGGCACTGCACGAGGTTCGAACCCCGCTCCGGCTTGATACTTATTATATTTTTTTTATTAAACCGAGAAATTCTAATACACTGCGTACTTAAGTATATTTTATTTAGATTATAAATAAATTTAGTTAAAATATTTGTAGCATTATTAAATTAAGCAATTCGTCTGAGATTCATCAGAATATCACTTGAAAACTCCACTTTTGTTCATAAAATGTGTGCACAACGAATGTACAAAAAAAAGAAAGCCCAAAACATGCAATGAATGACAATATGATGATGTAGCATGATGGTATAACACGGGTAGTGTCATATTGATTACTTTTTAAGGTTTATGGTACCTGGTTCAATCCCCGCATAACGAAGGTATTTTTATTTATAAAAGTTTTGTTTTTTGACATTTTTCATTTAGTTGTAATGTTTTCCCCAAGATTGATGCCACCCCTGTTGTTTTTCAGACATATTCACTCAACCTCTCCAGGATTTGTCAATGATACCAATATTTTCCACTACGGATACGCCCTCACTCAAATCGAATCTCCAAAAGTGGGGTCAATATTGGATACCTGGGCTCCCAGACTACTTATGGTATCCCCACGGTCGATGCCACCACTGTCGTTTTGCAGATACATATGTCCACTCATCCTCCCCAGAATTCTCCATATGAAAACTGAATTCTTTCACTGCGGATTTCGCACCTTTGTGAAAAATTTAATTTTATTAATTAGTTATTTTTTTTACAAGCGTGAGGATTTCTAATATCCCAACCTTTGTGAAAAATTAAATTAATTTAAATTAATTATTTTTTTTTCTACAAACATACGCACGTTTAATGTCGAAACTGGAAAAAGTGGTGATGTATCTGGATAGTAAGGTTCCCGAGATAAAAAATATATCTCCCTCATTCACCCAAACCCGCAATTTTCGGGATATGACAACTTAGTTTTTATTTTTTTTTAAAAAAGGTACTATTTGGACTAAATATATCACCAGTCCAAAATCGATATGGTTTTTAGATATGTCCACTCATCCTCCAGAATTTTCCGTTTGAAAACTGAATATTTTCACTACGGATACGCCCACTCTGAAATCGAATCTGAAAAAAGTGGGGATAGGGTTGGAAACTGGGGCTACGAGAGTACTTCCGAATCTGAAAAAAGTAGGGACAGGGTTCAATACAGGTGCTCTCAGACTACGTATACTATCCCCATGATTGATGGCACCCCCACCGTTTTTCCGATATGCCCACCCGTCCTCTCCAAAATTTTCCATATAAAATCTGAATTTTCGCCCTACGGATACGCCCACTCTGAAATCGAATCTGCAAAAAGTGGGGACAGGGTTGGATACCGGGGTCCCCGTGACTACTTATGGTAACACCATGATTGATGCCATCCCCGCCGTTTTTCGGATATGTCCAGTCATCCTCTCCAGAATTTTCCATGTGAAACAGAATTTTTTTCACTACAGGTACTTCCACTTTGAAATCGAATCTGAAAAAAGTGGGGACAGGATTGGATACCTGGGCTGCCAGACTACTTATGTTATCCCCATGATTGATGCCACCCGCGCCGATTTTCCGAATTTTCCATATGAAATCTGAATTATTTCCCTACGGATACGCCCACTCTGAAATAGAATCTGTAAAAAGTGGGGACAGGGTTGGATACCGGGGCTGCCAGACTACTCATGATATCCGCATGATTGATGCCACCCCTATCGTTTTTCAGATATGTCCACTCGTCCTCTCCAGAATTATCCATATGATATCTGAATTTTTTCCCTACGGATACGCCCACTCTGGAATCGAATCTGACAAATGTGGGGACAGGGTTCAATACAGGTGCTCTCAGAGAGACTACGTATACTATCCCCACGATCGATGCCACCCCCGCCGGTTTTTAGATATGTCTACTCATCCTCTCCAGAATTTTCCATATGAAAATTGAATTTCTTCACTACAAATACGCCCACTCTGAAATCGAATCTGAAAAAAGTGGGGACAGGGTTGAATACCGGAGCTCCCAGACTACTTATGGTATTCCCATGATTCATGCCACCCCCGCGGTTTTCCGGATATGCCCACTCAACTGCTCCAATATTCACAGCCTTGTGACAATGTCCTAGAATAAAGAATCGTCTGGGTTGCACTATTTCTGGATAGATCAGGGGTTTTTCCATGTCATGTGCAAATTTTGTGGTGGTTGCTTCAATATTTTCCAGGAAAAGCAAAATTTTCGCAACACGTTACAATTTAATTTCTTCCTAACCATTCACCATAAGCAAAATGGTTGGTGTCATTGCTAGTTATAAACGTTTATAACTTCACTCACTCCATTTATTAAATAATATGTTGTAAGATTTAAAGTGCTAAAGTGATAGTGTAAGAAATAAAAGAAAAAAAAGAAAATTAGAAATAAGAGAATCAGAAAAATTCTAATTTGAAAGAAAAAGTTTAAGGTCCGTGCTGGACTTCTAAAAAAGAAAAAGAAACATGAATTAAAACAGTTTAGGAGTGAGCACGATAGGGTGTCGTACTGACTGTATTTTAAATATTCATATATTTTTATTCTTTTGATATCATATATATATATATATATATATATCTTTTCACTTCTAATACACAAATCAACGTGGCCATGGTGTAGAGAATCTCATATCTATATATATTTATAGCTTATTTCTACTGCTATGGAATTATAACCAGTATTTATCTATGGTTTATCGACAGAAATACTTGTGACCAAATACGGTTCGTTACCATTAACCAGTCACGAGCCGCATTTGCAGCATTTGGTTAGTAGGGTTACCCGGTTTAAAAGTGCCCGTTAGGTGACGAAGTACTTAAACTCGGGGTTCTGTAACGTGAATCATCGTGTTCATCTTACAAATCGTTTTGTCATGCCAAAAGTATAAGTCGTGGCTTAAACTTTTTCACCTGTAGATTTTCCTGCCTACTGTTTCAAAGGCATATTAAAGTTAAGATTATATCCATGGAGTGGATTTGTTATCAGGTACTCCATAAGAGGACTGAATATTGTTTTGATTTGACTAATGTAGCGCTTCGCTTCGCTTCGCTATACACCTTAAGAATGAAATTGTTGGTAAATTAAGTAAACCACATACGGTATTCTAAGAGCCTCATTGATAGGCCGAAATAAAATATTATAACGATTGTAATCGATTTTGCGCGTAATGAATATGGTTGTGTAGACAATCATGGTGGTGTAGGGGTAAGTCAAGGGTAAGTTTCCAGGGGCAACGTATGTCTCTTGGGATGCGGAGAAGAGAAACAGCGTCATGGTGAAACAACAGGAAGTTTCAAGCGGGTGGGTAAAGACAGCATAACATCTGTCAGTCCATCTCAGGCGAGATAGAAATGTTTCCTGTCGACAATATTTTTCTCCAGCTCGAGCACGAATATCCCTCTTTTTGATTCATAGTTGTGCCTTTTCTTTAGTGTTTACTATTGAAAATATGATTCGGGCTCTTTTTCTTTATTTTTATGTCTGAAAATCCCGTGTTTACGTTTCGACTTGGTATGTAATTTCATTGTTCTGAGTCAGATTGTTCGCGCATTGATTGCGTGGGACGAATCCCGCCGTCCGGCGAGTTACCAGCCCGGCTTAAACGCATGGCATACCAAGCATGCCGCTCAATCAAAGCAATAACTGGTGAAATTTTGAATTTCTAAAAGAATAGCAATCTGGCCACATTACATAATGGCGCCCAACGTGGGGCCCGATGTATGTGTTCAATAGTCCTATATTTTTTTAGTATAAAGAATTTAGTTGTCCCTACGCGTGCGGGGCAATGATACTCTTTTTGTAATATTTTTTTTGTGTTTCGTGCTTGCGAAGTCTTGTCTCTGCGGTAATGTCAGGGGCAATTGCTCCAAGTGGGACACAGACTTAGATATTTTTGCTTGATCCGTGTTTAAATTTAGTAGTTAATAGTACGCGTCCTGTCTAGTTTATGTCGCCAACCAAAGTGTAGGTCCCGGCGAAGATTTTATAGTCTAACCGCGTTGCGACACGTTGTTTGACGCATAGCTAGCAAGACTTTATGGTTCCCGACATTAGTTTTGTTCCTTGGTGTGATGCCAGGCTTAAGTCCCGGTGAAGACCTTCAGGTCTAGCCGCGTTGCGACGTCCTGTTACACCACATCCATGGCAAAACGAGTGTCTACCATAGTCAGTTTTACGGTTACGTATTAAATCACGGCTGCTACTGGATATTAGTACCTAGGCTGAATACAGTGAAAGTATTCAGGCGAATCTGGGAGAGAGAGTCACGGTAGGCGTTCGCTGACCCATTTCGTTTGCCCTCTTTTTGGTCCGCAGTAGACGTCCATGATTAGTTTTTCTGTGTTATATCAGATTTCGTGTTTATGTCGTTTTGGAGAAATTTTTTTTTTGTCTTTTTATCTTGCCTAAAGTTGCCCAGGGAACTTAACTAAGCTTACCCATAATTACTACATTTTACGATACGGATTTTAGATTTCGGTTTTGAGTTTTTGATTTATTTGCGTTGCGGTTTTTTTTTTGAAGGTTGGTTTAGCGATTTTTGATTATGATTTTAGAGTTTTGTTTCTGATTTTCTGAGTTTTCGTTTTTGATTTAAGTTTTTGTTTCATCCTTGATTTTTGCATTCGATTATTCAGTTATCACCGCCTGATACTTGAATAAGATAAGATACTTGAATAAGAGATAATCTTAGAAATTTTGCAAACATTTATCTTTTTATTTACATTTCCTACTGGCACACTATATTATTTGACATTTTATACCATTTAATTTAACTTTGATTTTCAGCTTGTATTTTTCCGCCATATCAGTAAATTTTGTTTTTTTTGTGGAAGGTTAAGCTAACTTTTCGCAAGCTGTTGTCTCGTGAACAACATTCGATAATCTTCTAGTTTTACTAAATTTTGAGTTACTTTTGTTTCGTATTGTACCCCCCATTAAGGGGGGTTTTTACTTTCTTTCGGTTTTCGGTTGATTGACCATGCCCGTTCAGCGTTCGCCACTTGCAGAAGGAACAGGCGGGGATGACCCGTCTCGAGAGTCCACTGTAGGTGTGTTTTTCACGCAGGCAGGGTCTGCGACGCTGACGTACACTACCGCAGCAGGATCGGCCGTAACGGAAATAACAACAGCTGCAGTACCAACAAGTAATCCGGGTGGTAGAATATATCCGGTGAGCCTAGACCAACTCACAGGAGATCATGGTACTTCTGATGAAGAAGAAACTCCAGGGTCTCCAGATTTCAGCATGCTGACAACCCGCCGAGCATTAGAAGGTTGACGACGAATGGCAGACGCGACACCATCAGCGTTCGAAGCAGCATCCAGAAATCATCCGGGAAGACAGGCTAGCTATATAACTGAAGCCGACCGCGAGAGAGAAGACGAAGCGTTGGTGCGACGAATTCTTTCGGCTATTGTGGAAGCGACTCGACAGTCATTAGCCAGCAGTGGGAAGCCAGTCAGAGGCGCAGCTACCGCCACCACTAGTACCAACTCAGGTGGACCACCAGCCGATGACGTTCGATGAAAGACAGTTTCGGCAACCCGATATGTCGAGTTATCCGATGCAAGCTCCTATGAATGCGAGAGAGCTAGTACCAGCCGAAGATTTTAGACGACCAATCGAAGCTGAACATCCATTGGGGTATGACAGACCGGAAATGGTTTCAATGGTGGATATAGCGACGACAGTAGGATACCAACGACCTTCGGAGAATTTCCAGGCACCTACACCACTGTTTTGGCCAACGAGGGGATCAACACCACCCCCAGGAAACAGAGTACCGAGAGCAGATGGATATCAGCATCGTCATCAGAGCTCTGGAGGGCGTGACGAAACACTTAACCAAAATGGACGTAAGGCAGACTTGACTAAGTGGGGTGTCAAATTTGATGGCACACCGAAAACAATGAATGTCCAGGAGTTCCTCTACCGGGTAAGCGTGACATGAGAGGACAAAGAATGCACATCGGCAGAGTTGCTGAACGACTTGCACTACCTATTGGAAGGTCCGGCGCTCGAATATTATTGGAGTTATCGGAGATTAACGCCCGTCCTAAGCTGGAACAAACTACGGCGAGCGATGCTGGTACAGTTCCAGCGCTTTGATAACGAGTTCCAAATCCAGGTGCAGATCCTCAGCAGACGCCAGCAGCCACAGGAATCTTTTGAGGATTTCTACAATACCATCATGAGATTACGGCACCAGCAGAGGGTTCCTTACTCCGAGGCACAATGGGCAGAAATTATGAAGGGCAATTTGAAACCAGCCTTAGCTCAGCTAATGTTTCCACTTCCGGCAAATTCTCTTAGTGAGTTCTCACGAGTGGTGAGGAGAGCGGAGATTTTGTTGTCAATGCAGCGGCAGCTACTTCCTTCGCGGCAGATATCTCAACCGCGTGTACCTGGGGTTACTTTCGAAGAGAAGGCCGTTAGTCAAGTAACAGTAGTTGAAGTGGATGCCATAGGAAGTCGAAGGACTCGTAGACAGCGGTGCATCTGTAACTTGCTTAGGCAAGTGATGTGAGGAGCTGATCGAACGAGCTGGGTTACGGATTCTCCGGTTCGGCTCGTCGGTAAAGACGGCTGATGGAAGTGCCCACCGAATTTTAAGTAGAGTTCGAGTGAAAATTGAATTCGGTAAGAAGTCGGAGGAAATTGACATCTATCTAGTTCCGAATCTTGAACGTGCGCTCTATTTGGGCGTGGTCTTTATGAGGAGTTTTAAGTTGTTTGCGAATATAGAGAGTCTTACCACTCAAGGGGTAGACCTATGTGGGGAAGTCCAAGCCCTGAGGAGGTCAAAACCCATACTATGTCGCAACAACAGAGTGAAGTTTTGGAAGCCGTGGTTCGGTTGTTTCCTTGTTATACCAGGAAAGGCCTCGGCAAGACCCAATTGGAGACGCATTCAATTGATATAGGAGACGCAGTCCCAGTTAAGGACCGCTATTATCCTATTTCACCAGCTGTGCAAACACTTCTGTACGCAGAGGTGGATAGGATGCTTAACCTAGGAGTCATTGAGCCCAGCGAGAGTCCGTGGGGCCACCCCGTGACTTTGGTCCGCCAGGGGCCCAAGAATAGGTTGTGCTTGGACGCCCACAAGCTCAATATAGAGGGTTTGCTCAGCAGACTTGGGGATACCTACTAAATTTCAAGTGTGGATCTGAAAGATGCTTTCTGGCAGATACCATTAGATCCATCCAGTCGGGAGAAGACCGCTTTCACGGTACCCGGAAGGCCACTCTACCATTTTAAGGTAATGCCTTTTGGGTTATGCAATGCAGCTCAAAGGCTTTGCCGTTTAATGGATAGGGTGATACCTTCCGCTCTCCGGGATCGCGTCTTCGTCTACCTGGATGATCTTCTGGTGGTATCACTAGACTTTCAGACCCATATGGACCTGTTGCGTCAAGTCGCACGTTGTCTAGAAGATGCAGGTCCCACGATTAATGTGGAAAAATCGAAGTTCTGTTTCAAAGAATTGCGTTATCTAGGCTACCTTGTTGGAGGCGGCCAAGTTAAACCCGATCCAGCGAAAGTGGAATCCATTGTGAATTATAAGTATCCAAGAACCCTTAAACAGGTGAGGAGCTTCTTAGGAGCCACTGGTTGGTATCGGAAATTTATATCCGATTACGCCACCATAGCGGACCCAATTTCTGATACTCTGAAAAAGGGTAAATCGTTTGAATTCCCAGAGGAGGCCAAGAACGCTTTTGACGAGTTGAAAGACGCATTGGTGACTAGCCCCGTGTTAGTGCACCCAGACTTTTCAAGGCAGTTCTTTGTACAATGTGACGCTTCAGACTTAGGAGTTGGCGCAGTACTTTTCCAACGGGATGATAGTAATGAGGAACACCCGATAGCATATTTTTCGCACTACCTTACGTCCGCCCAGCGGAACTATACGGTCACTGAGCGAAACTGCCTAGCGGTGGATCTAGCAATATAGAAGTTTAGGCCCTTCATCGAGTTGATGGCCTTCACGGTGATCACAGACCACAGCAGCCTTAAGTGGCTGATGTCTCACCGTGATCTCAGTGGGCGATTAGCTCGACGGAGCCTACACCTACAGTCGTTTGACTTCGTAATTGAACACCGCAAAGGTAAGCTCAACATCGTACCGGATACTCTGTATAGATACGAGATGGAGGAAATAGCCCTGGAGGTGCTAAGGCTAATCGATCTAGACGATAAGGCTTTTCAGAGTTCCGATTACGAAGACCTGATTGAGACCGTGAAGGAAAATGCGGATAGGCTACCAGATTTGCGAGTGAGCGATGGAGTGGTATACAAGAGAACTATGCCATACGATGGAATACCTCTCCATAAGGATTTCGCGTGGAAGATGTGGGTGCCGAATGAATTCGCGCAAGGCATCATCAAGAAGTCGCATGACCCCCCTCATTTGGTCCATGGAGGCTTCTACAAGACTATGAAGCGGATCGAGGAGTATTTTTACTGGCCTTGCATGAACGCTCAGATAAAAAGTTTTGCAGATGCTTGCCAAGTGTGTCGAGAGGCCAAAGCGGCTAACGTAACGTTACGACCACCGATAGGCAAAGAAATAATCAGTCAGAGGCCTTTTCAAAGGATCTTTGTGAACTTCTTGGGCCCGTATCCACGTTCCACAAATGGAAATAGTTATATTTTTATTGTCCTCGATCACTTGACGAAGATCGTATTATTGAAGGCCATGCCGAAAGCTAGCAGCAAGAGTGTTATTCGTTTTCTTGTGAGTGAAATTTGTCACAAGTTTGGCGTGCCGGAGACCATAGTCTCGGACATCGGCAAGCAATTTGTCAGTCGAGAATTTACCGATTTTGTGGCGAACTTTGGGATTAAACACTATCGCACCGCAGTACATTCTCCGCAGGCTAATGCATCGGAGCGTGTTAATCAATCTGTACTAGCGGCAATCAGATCCTACATGAGTGGGATAGGCATCTGTCTGAAATTGAGTGCTCACTTCGGTCATCAATACACAGCGCAACAGGAGTAACCCCATATTTCGCTTTATTCGGCGTCAACATGGTCAGTCACGGTAGCATGTATCGGTTGGCTAGACGCCTGAAAAATTTAACCGATCTTGAAAGTGACCAAGTCCCAAAATCGGTAGCACAGGATCTGATACGTACAAAATTCAGAGATAGACTGCACAAGGCCTACGAAAAGAACGAGCGATCGTATAATACGAGGTGTAGGCAGGTCAAATATATACCAGGACAGGAAGTATATCGGCGCAATTTCCAACAAAGCAGCTTCAAGGATAATATTAACGCCAAACTGTCGCGGAAGTTCATGTGTTCCACATAAGGTGGCACCGTGCTTGGGCTGAACAGGAGCGGACCGATTGTCCCGTGTGCCGGCGCCCGAACTACACGACGCATCCACTTTACCTGCGGTTCGTAATAGAAGAGCCAGTCGAAGGCCAGGAACAGATCAGCACGCTCCGCCCGGAACTCCGCACTGCCGAAGAGAAGTATGAGGGTGCGGAGGCACAAGTGGCTGACTTGCTCAGTGTTAATGACCAACAGAACCAGCAGCACTGTAGCCACCTAAGGACTCTCATGCGCGACGAGGAAGCGGCCCAAGAAGAGATAAGACACCTTCGGCAGAAGAATACCCGACTGCGTAGCCAACCCCACCAGGACTACCAGACCTTGCCAGCAGAAATGGATGCATCCTAGGCTCGGCACAGCCGACAAGTCGACTCTGATGCGTGATGTGGCGCAGATGCAGGCACAATGGGAGGTCACCCAGGCTGAAAACCGTGCGCTGCAGGAGAGGTTGTCCAATCAATTAGATCTGGAAGTCGAAGTGCGCGATTTACGCCGACGGAACGAGGACCTCACGCGAGAGCAAGAGTTGACCAGGGCACGACAAAGGGAGACTACCGCAAAAGCAGAGACGCCCGGGTACGCAGCGAGCCGATTGTGCATCCGATACTTCCCTTCACTCATCGAGCAGGACACGACCGAGAAAATTCGGAAGCTATTGGAGCGTTTGGACATCACATACCGGTCCCAAGATCTGGTTATACGTGCTCCACTGATCGTCGCACCCACCGAATACTATGTGGGATTGGAGGCCAAAGTCCCCGAACTCAAGTTCGACATCCTGAATCGGTTCGAACGCCTGCAGCACACCGGCAGGGCAGCCCTTCAAAGGCTGGAAGTTAAAGACAGCGAGGTGGTCTCCGGACTGTATAAGACCGTGACAAGTCGGGTGTCCGGTAGAAAGGGTATCCGGACGATTCGGCTGGCGGAAGACCAGATTATTATCCATCTGGCTGGGGAAGCTAATCCATGCGAGATAGAGACAGAGGACCAGCTCCAGGCAGTACTGAACCGGTTACCGCAGTCATCAGGTTCGATAGCAACTCCCCGCTAACTTCGCGCATAGACCCACACAAGAAGGACACGACACCTGAGTCCCCAACAACTAGGGTAAACCCCAGAATCTCACCACCGGGTTGAATCCGCTTCAATTTGCGGAACGGTAGCGGACTATCCAGGTGGGGGTCCTCGCAAAACCACACCCCATGAGCAGGCACAGGCATGACAAAGTTTCCCTGTCATCCTTCGCCAGGCCTGTCATCAGGAGTACCGGGTTTGTGGCGGCGCCGTACTAACCATCCACCGGCGGCCACATAATCTGCCACCCATCTGTTTAATTATACCACCACAGAACTTGGCAGGTACCACCTATTGAAAATGCATCATGGCATTTGGTAAACGAAACAACATTGCCAAATTATCAACATTGCCAAATTATCTGGCAGAACGGCAACTTTCCATCGAAAATTCGAGAATTTTCATAGGAACGTCTGGGAAAAAAGAAATAAGACGTAACAACGGCAGTCTGGTATGATTGAAACGGCGTCTTCTCGAAATCTGCAGCCATTTTCTGAAAGTCATTCTTCGTCAAACAGCTAAAGCAGACACCAGCGTTAAAAAGGTAAAGGAAACTAATTCAATCGCCAAGTGTTCATTTGGAAATTTTCAACCCTAAAAGAAAAAAAAAGTAAAGTACCAAGTTACGCATTGCGTTTTGTGTAAACGGATAATTATTTGTCTGTATAAATGGCGCAATTGTAATTGGGCAAATACACAGAAGAATACGTCTCGCCCTGGAAAACGTTCAGAGAATACCCAAGAAGAAGATAACCTTCGTCAGACGTAACCTCCAACAGTGGTAAGTCCAACGCGTCATATCAGTGGTCAACAAACCTAACAGTTTCCCCATATTCTCCAACAGTGTGTGTGTGTGTGTGATAAGTGATCTTCAAGTGCGAGTTTGCGGGAATTTCGTTTGCACTCACGTCGCCAACAGCACAAAGTTTCCGGTGTTGCTTGGTCGTTTGTTCGGTTACCCACGGAAGGCACGTACATATATCTGGAGGCTCTGGTAGTACTGCAGAGGTTGTCCCTGTTGGAACAGGCAGTACCGCCCGGGTTACTCTGGGTAATACCCGGGTTACTCTGGGTAATACAATTAAGATTGTGGACCGAGATAAATCCCACGGCACACACGCATTCAGGCCGCCAAGGCAAAATCAACAGCCTTAAGACATCACAACAAAAATCTCCCCGCAGCAACAGTAATCGGCATCAACATTAGCCAAGATCAATTGGGCTCGGCAGCACTAATCTCATCCTCCACCAGAACGACATCAGTGTCACCGGCCAACACACCATCAGTGGAGCCATAACAGAGTAGGTGACAACAAAAACAACAACAACAACAGTCCCTTTCCATTGAAGCAATCTGCGGTAAGTCCAGTTCCAATTTTTCGGATGAATTAAAAGCCAGTGGACAGACAGAATATGTTTCGTTAGGGCATAATTTGTATACCCGTATAAAGGCCAACGTAATCCAGGGCCCATAAATAAACACCCTAAATATGTTCTAAAGTAAGGACGAAATCAAAAAGCGAAAATATGCGAATGTTTTAAAATCCACCTCAAAAGATAATAAACCGGTTGTATACACCGTATGGCCGTTGTATGGCCGTCGGTGGTGCAATGGTTAGTGTGCGCGGCTCTTGTACATGAGATCCTGGGTTCGAACCCTGCTCTGACCACCTTAAAAAAATTTATTTCGGCGGCGGTCACCTCGAATAGTGATGGCGACACTATCGAGTATATAGCCATGAAAAAGCTTCTCAAAATACCGTTCGGAGTCGGTGTAAAACTGTAGGTCCCAATCAGTGAGTGAAAACTGGAAAGCGCACAGCTCAGTGATTGTGAGAAATTCTCCCCTGTCCCTTCATGGGATGTAATGGGAAACCATTTATTTTATTTTTATACACAGATACGCTGTGATGTAAAATTAATATTCATAATTGTCCAAAATCAAAATCTTCAAAAGTGTTTGAATAGTTTAAAACGAAAATATACGTTCGAATGTATTGACAAACCGGACAGACAAAACTGTTCGCGAGTGAATTTATAAGTAGTCAAAGTCATTCGAACGTAAATTAACGAACCTTAGATAGGGGATCATTTCCAAATGATATTCGGAGTGAAGCCCTGAGTATAAAGTTTTGAAATTAAAATTTTTTTTGAAATGCATAATGAAATGTATGAGTGAACATACAATTAGAGTAAACCCTTAAGGTAAGCTAGATCTACTTGAGATCTGTTAGTTTGTAAAATTTGGTTAAGAGTAGCGAAAAGTGTCATCATAAAATATCGAAATGTAATTAAATATCAAAATGAAGTAACGTAAAACTGAGTTCAAAAATACACCCTTAAAAGTTAAAGCAAATAGTCAAAATAAATGAAAAGGGTGAAAGTTAAGTTAATAATTGAAATGTTAAGATAATATAGTTATGACAAATAAAATTTTGAAATAGAGTGAAAATTAGATTGTTATAATTACAGTTTTGGGAAAACCACCTAAAAGATACTCCGAATTTCAGATGAATAAGTGAAATTTGGAAATCTTTTTAATGTTCAATTAACTTTAAAGCTAATTTATAAGAGCTTTGGCACTTTAAATACAAAGGCACTATGGAGTTATAAGTGCTAATTAAAATTGAACTCATTAGTGCTAAGTTAAAGAAACATATAAAGTGTTGAAAATCGGGAGTTTTGTCATGCCAAAAGTATAAGTCGTGGCTTAAACTTTTTCACCTGTAGATTTTCCTGCCTACTGTTTCAAAGGCATATTAAAGTTAAGATTATATCCATGGAGTGGATTTGTTATCAGGTACTCCATAAGAGGCCTGAATATTGTTTTGATTTGATTAATGTAGCGCTTCGCCCATGTGGCACCCTAATGTAAGTTTTGCTATACACCTTAAGAATGAAATTGTTGGTAAATTAAGTAAACCACATACGGTATTCTAAGAGCCTCATTGATAGGCCGAAATAAAATATTATAACGATTGTAATCGATTTTGCGCGTTATGAATATGGTTGTGTAGGCAATCATGGTGGTGTAGGGGTAAGTCAAGGGTAAGTTTCCAGGGGCAACGTATGTCTCTTGGGACGCTGAGAAAAGAAACAGCGTCATGGTGAAACAACAGGAAGTTTCAAGCGGGTGGGTAAAGACTGACCATTATATCTGTCAGTCCATCTCAGCTCATCCAGCTCGAGCACGAATATCCCTATTTTGATTCATAATTGTGCCTTTTCTTTTGTGTTTACTATTGAATATATGATTCGGGATCCGTTTCTTTATTTTTATGTCTGAAAATCCCGTGTTCACGTTTCGACTTGGTATGTAATTTTATTGTTCTGAGTCAGATTGTTCGCGCATTGATTGAGTGGGAAGGACCCCTCTCTTAAATTTTTAAAAGAATAGCAATCTGGCCACATGACACTCTGTTAGAAACCAGAAGTACTATTATGAGAAATGCAGAAAAAGTAAACCGGCTAATATTTCTGCATCAAAATATAAACTTATCTAATCTTTGTAAGGAATTAAATGATTTAGATTTGTAAATAATTTAAAAAACAGATATTTTCTTAAACAAAATAGAACTTAGAATTACTTTTTTTGTTTGTTATATAATGTACATAAATTTCATATTTTTAATATATGTATAAAACTGAATTTAAAAGTAAATTAATTTTAATTTAAAATTAAACTACTTTCTTGTTCCTCCTTCCCTACTAATAAATAAATCTGTTTAATGCATTATTGTGCTACACATCAAACAAATCCAATAACCGATAAGCAAAATACTCGAGTATTTTAACAAACAAGTCAAATACAACTACAGTTAATTGAGGGAGTTTGTATTCACATTGTCTTATTCTCTCATCTACTCATACAATATTTATTGTATTAGTTTCTCAACCTTTGAGTGCTTTATAGTATTTGTTTGAGGGCAATAGCATAAAGCAAAATTATTTGCGAATATCTTGACGTATTTATAATTTGTACTCTTGCTAAGGCCTAGTACCCAACAACTTTCTCCTGGTCATTGATTTCCTGCGAGAGCACACCACCTATTCCGTAACCCCTCGGGTCACTATCCAACACGAATTTCTCACCAGGAACAGGGTATGCAAGAAAAAGAGCCGTACATAAATATTGCTTCAATTGATGGAATGACTCTTTATGTTTTTGCTCCAACAGTACGGCCGATTTCTCATTGTCAATTCTTGAAGACTTGCAGCCACTGTGGCGAAACCTGGCACAAATCGTCTGTAGTACGTGCAGAGTCCTAGAAAACTGCGTAATTCAGGTAGATTCTGGGGTCGTGGCCAATCCTTCATTATCAGGATTTTGTCTTCATCGGTGGAAATGCCATCTGCTGTCACTCGATGTTCCAAGTATTTTACTTCTTGCTGGAACAGAGAACACTTCTTCGGGATGAATTTCAATCCAGCCGCGGTTATACGTTGAAGAACTTCTTTAATATTCTTCAGGTGTTCTTCGAATGTTTTCCCAATGACAATGATGTCGTCTAAGTACACCAAGCATGTTCGCCAATAAAGTCCTTTCAACATGCACTCCATTAATCGCCTAAAGGTGGCTGAAGCGTTACAGAGTGCAAATGGCAATCCTTGAACTGCCGTAGACCATCTCCTACGCCGAATGCAGTTTTCTCCTTGTCTTTCTGATTTCTACTTGCCAATAACCACTTTGCAAGTCCAGGGTGGAGAACCATTTTGTTTCTGACAACGTATCCAATGTGCCATCAATTCTTGGTAGTGGATAGCTGCCCTTTGTGGTGACGTCCTTCAGCTTTCTATAATCCACCAAAAATCAGGTACTCCATCTTTCTTCTTAACTAGTACCACCGGCGAGCTCCATGGACTTGAAGAGGGTTTGATTACACCATCCTTCTGTATTTCAGCTGCAAGTCTCTTCAACTCTCTCGCTTCCCCTGTGTTGATTTCATGCATTACCTTTGATGTTCTACCTTGGCGTTGTGTCTCCAGGGCGAAGGCAGACGCATGCTTCCACAGTAATTGCTTTGCCTTGTTCCTTTCAGATGAATTTAGTTCTCGCACCCACTCACTCAGATGCGACTGCAGTATTTTCTGGTCCTTTTCTGATAGTTTTGTGCAGTCAGAATTAAGTTCACAGTTGATGACCGCCTCGGCTGGTGTACATCATGCAACTTCTGTGCGAACGCCGAACACCTCTTTGTTGTTGACAAATTTAGAACTCGTACAGGCAAGTATCCTTCAGTATTAGGATTTGCTAGAGCTTTGGCAGTGATAATGTTATAGTTTTTTATACTTGCCGGTTCAACTACCCACAAATCGCCGATCTCACAATCTCCCTCCATTCGGGCCCATAGTATGGTGTCTGAGCTTGATATTTGACATATTTGACATGTGCCTTTTAATTTGTGTTGTATTGTCGTAGCCCACATTGAGTGGAAATTCCACATTAGCCCACGTCATAACTTGTGCCCCATATCTAATTGCCCCCCTGGGCAATCATAAAATCTGCGCCAGTTATCACTTCATCTACAATGTCGGCGACAATAAACACGTGTTCAACGCTCATGTTGGCAATGGCTAATTTTAATATAACTATACCATGTACAGTTGTTGGTTCACCCGTTGCTGTGCGGAGTCTTACACCATGTAACGATTCCACTAGTCCATTTATCAAATCAGATATAATGGTAGATTGTGAAGCTCCTGTGTCCATAGTCAATATGAGCTTCCGACCACCGAAAGCTCCGTATACAGGGAGGTTGTTGTTTTTCTGTTGTATTATTAAGATAGTTTATGGCACCCTTTAAATCCCCTGCCTCCGACTCCATTTCAATTTTTCGAACTCTTTGTAGTTGAGGCTTGGACACAAATTTCGCTGTCTCCTGTGCCAATGCGATCGAAACGGTTTCGGCGAATGAGCTATTTGTGTGACACAAGTCACGTATTTTATGTCAGGGTCACGGATGCCGTTGACGAATGCCTCAATCTTAAATTGATCCAGGAATGGGTGGGACTCAACAGGATAAGTCATCAACACCAAACGTTCTACCTCGGTTGCGAAGTCCTGTAGTGTTTCATTGTGCTTTAGCGCTCGGCCTCTTAATTCAATGCGATATAAATCTTTCTTGTGATCGCCACCATACTTGAGTTCCAACGCTGCCAGTATATCCTCGTAGTTGTTTCTGGCACTAACGGGAAGGCTCTACAGGACATCTGCTGCGCTGCCTTTCAGTACTAAATTAGCTCTAATGCTTTGTCATTGTTGTTCCACAAGACCTTAACTGCGATCATTTCGAATTGGGATTTAAAAACGGCGAATGGGGTAGAGCCATCGAAATTGGGTGCTTTCAGCCTATTAGAACATTAAGCCATTTCTCGCATCGACCCTTCTTGTAATTGGAGATCATTAATTTTTCTTTACAATTCAGCGAACCCCTCATCCACATCCTATTCGACTTTCTCAAACTTATCTTCGACTTCTTAAATCTTCTCCCCATTTCGTCGAACTTTTGTTCAACCTTCCCGAACTGGTCGTTCACTTGAATCTCCATGTTGCTCACAACTTCCGATATTTCCTGCAGCCTCTCATTTGTGGCATTTGATGATTCCTGAATAATTCAGGAATTTTCGCAAAACTTCTTTTCTAGTTTCTCGTTCATAATGGTAGAATTAACGTTCAGTTTCGCATTAAAGGTTATTTTCTCGTTTGTCGTCCATTTTGGCCATCTTTTCCATCTTGGCAGCAAACACTGTAGAAGCATCTACATTACCAGTTGCTTCTTTGGCACAATCCTCCACTTCGTCTTTGCACTCGAACTGCTATGTGTCAATGTCGTTGTTTAGGCGTTTAAATCCTTCTTTTAATCGCATCTGCAGCTCTACCTTGTTACTAGCTGTCGGTTGATCCAATTTACTCAACTCCTTTTTTAGTTGTTCAACTTTGAGTTCTTCAATCTTCATCGTTGTCCTTAATTCGCAATTTCACTTATGACACCAATGCTACGAATTTCCTTACTCAATCTTCTTAGCGCTGCTTTATTCCCAATAATGAAATAAGGTTCGTTTTAAATTACGATAATTACAACAGTTCAACTTCCTTCTGTTTTCGTTATATAGTACAATAGTTTACTTTATTTACACCACTTTACAATAAGTCTTATGTTTTACTATGAAATCGCGTTGCTTACTTTCCGGCGGTTAATCTCATACTGAACTCCCCGTTCCAAAGACCTCGGTTATTGTACAAACTCACAATACTCAAATGTAGTTATCTCTTTACATTAAGTGGATTTATATTTGTATATTTCTGAATAGTATTGTATTTCGATTTTTCGAAATAATACTTCGCTTTATGTAAGGAGAATTTTAATCTTTCTCTTAATTTAAAAATGTAATCGTCTTTGTTGTAAGATTACTTGTCGTTAGATTATATATCAATAGGTAGGTATGGAAATTTCCTCAAAATTAGCTCATATGGTGTATAACCTATATCAACGTGTGGCTTGAAATTATGTTCAAACGTAAAATATGGGATCTATATGTCCCATTGATCGTCTTTACAATATTTTAACAAAAGTTCATTAAATACCCTATGGTTTCCCTCTATAGAACCCAAGGTTTCGTGGTGGTATGGGGTAGGTTGTTTGGTTTTCGTGGTTGCTAAAGATACTATTTAGCATCAATTAGTGTCTTGAGCCACCGTTTTGCATACCACATCACTCGGGAGAGTCCAAAGTACTGTGTCTATGTCTATATCTCAGTGAGGTTATGCAGGAAGGGCCGGCCCATAGTCTTCTGGCGTCTAGTCATCAGAGCCGGACAACTGAGGAGTTGTTCCATCGTCACCTTCTCTTCTGCGTCATCGTAGACACGGCAGTGGTCATAATATGGCAGCTTCAACCGTCTTGCGTGATTACCGATTGGCCAGTGTCCGGTCAGCACCCCAGTTAGCCAAGATATGTCTCCCAGATTATGGCTACTCAGGGAGTTAGTCCGGTGAATGTTATATTCTGGCCAAGTGTTTCTGGATATGCGGCACGTTTCCGTCCCATCCAATCTGGTCTTCGCTCGTTCAAGGTAATGCAGGCAAATACCTTTTTTGACCAACCCTAAAGGCGTTCCGACTGATACCATGTGGAGTTCGGTGCCTTTTCGTTCCCTAGGATACCCTTGTGGCCTGGTATCCAAGTAAGAACCACATTGGCCAGCCGGCCTAGCTCCCTACATTCACTAACGAGTTTAGATGCAGTGTTATAAGATTTAAGTGATAGGAGAGACGCTTGGCTATCTACAAATATTACAATGGTCTCTGTTTTTCGCTGTAGTATATGTGCGGCGCAGGCTTCTTTGATGGTCAGTACCTCTGCTTAGAAAACGCTGTATTTGTCTGGGAGTTTGCATGATAAATTGAGGTCTACCTCTTCGGAGAAGACACCCGAGCCGGTTCCACATTCCATTTTGGATCCGTCCGTAAATACTATGGTGTCAAAACCTGTAAGTGGTCCCTTTTTATCCCACTATATTCTCCTGGGAAACCTGACATCGAACGTCAATGAGCGGGTGCAGTAATCGGTGGTTATAGTGAGTTCTCTTAGGATTGTCTGTAGTATACTCGCATGTCCATATGCGTTGCTCTCCCAGAGTCCAAGAGCGTTTAGTCGCGTTTAGTCCAGGCAGCACTAGCTGTGATGTGAAGTTCGATTAGTGTAATATGAATCATTGCATTAAGGGCTTCATCTGGAAACGTCCCCATTGCCGTGTTATGTCAATGCAAGCTGATCTCTGTACTCTGTACAACAGTTTCATGGTGGAAGTCTATCCTGCGTCAGGCCACCATACCATTGCTGATTATGCTATTGTTGATATTGTCTGATTATGCTAGTGTACATCCATAGCACCATTTTCGGTTGGAGACCCCACCGGCTTCCGAACATTTTCCGACAAGCGTAGTACGCAATGGTTGCCTTCTGTGAGCGGTGCTCTATGTTACGCTTCCAGGAAAGTTTAGGGTCTAGAATCACGCCGAAGTACTTGGCTTGAGTTGACAGTGGAATCTCAATTCCACTTAGCCGAGGAGGATTAAACTTTGGTATCTTGGTCTTCGTGGTAAAAGCATGACCTCAATTTTCCCTGTGATTTCAAGGGCCCATTCATGATTTCGCTCAATACGGATGGGAACAAACCCGACACCATTACGATATTACCACGTCATCCGCATATGCCACGGTTTTGATCCTCATATTGTCCAGTTTCAGTAGTATTTGGTTGATCATGAGTAACCAAAGTAAGGGAGAGATGACTCCACCCTGGGGAGTTCCCCTATTCACTCGCTTTGATGACTCGCTTTTTCCCATAGAGGCGGTGATAATTCTGCTCTGTAGCATTGTCACTATCTACCTCTTGAGGAATGTTTCCACGCCTAGATATTCGAGTGATTCTTCTATAGCCGCTGAGCTCTCGTTATTGAATGCACCCCCTATATCCAAGAAGGTCGCGAGGGTATATTGTTTGGGTTCCAAGAACCTCTCAATAGTTCTGACTCCATGTTGGCTGCGTGATATTTTGGGCGATCCATCCATCTTCGTGCGGATGTATGCGTCGATTAGCCTTTCAAGCGTTTTCCGAAGAAACGATGAGAGGCTGATCGGTCTGAAATCCTTTGCGCTCTCACGACTCCGTCTCCCCGCAATGGGAATGAAAACCGCTCCTACCTGGTTTCAACTCTTTGTAAAAGAAATTAAGAGTCAGGCAGGATCGGAATATAATATAGAGCCACGGCCTGATTTTGACCTCCGCGTATTTCAACATTTTTGGTATATTACCATCGGGGCCCGGAGATTTATATGGTGAGAAGCTGTTGATGGCCCAGGATATCCTGTCTGGACTGATTATATCCTCTATACCACAAGTATCCGAGTATTGGGTTCATAATGTCGGCACCTCCCTGGATGTGTCCTCGCAGTCCGGGAAGATAGTTTACAGGCGTATCTCTAGCGATTCTGCTGAGCCGCCTCACATAGATGGGATTTGGGTGCCCCTTGGCCATCATTTTGCTCAGTTTTGCTGTATCCTTTGTGTTCCCAATCGATCCATAAAACTTTGACCAATATCGTAGTATTTTTGCAGTGTCTACTGCTTTCTTATACTCTTTAAGTTTATCCTTATACGGCTGACAGGATCCACTTATATAGCTTGCATTGAAAGCTTTGCTTGCTGTGAGCTCATCTGTCTACCAAGACGGATAGGGTTTCTTTGAGCGTGACTGAGAACATGACACTTTGAATGCGGTATCCATGGATTTCTCCAACTTGATACAGCTTTTTCCACGTATGTAGTGGTGTTAATGAGCTGCACGGACTTAGGAAGCTTACTTTCCAGAACCCTGTTGAACTTGTCTCAACCAGTTCTCTTGCGATTCCGATAGCATCTTATCGAAGTCGTTTCCGCAGAAATGATGAACAATATCCAGTTGTTGTCCGAGAAGGATTTCTTTCCGGATACTGTTCAGTTTTCTATCTCTACTATTCTATTATCTAATATCAAAGTAAGGCCAATGACGTCTGACCACCCAACAAAGTTATCAGAACTCGGTAAGACAAATGTTGGGTTAGTACCTCTGTTGCAAATTGTAAGGTTGTTAGTATTAATAAACTCTAAAACGGACTCACCTCGTTCGTTGACTTCAGAGCTGCCCCATATGACATGTCTCGCATTGGCGTCGCAGCCTATAATGATGGTGTGCAATGGATGGATGTTTCCCATAGCGCTCCCCACCTCCCTGTGGGGGGCGTCACAAGAATCCGCCATGTAGCAGGATGCAATGTAAAAATTCTCACCTTCTGTCAGCTCTAATTTAGCAACGGTGAAATCTGTTGTGTTAAACTGGGGGCAGAGAATAATTTTTAAATTGTTTTTTGCAATTAGACAGGATCTGAAAATCAGTTTTATGTCTAATAATTGACATACTTCAGAAATTAACTGGTTGGTAAATTCTGGGCCTTGAGCTGAGTTAAGGGGTTTAAAATGACTATATTTTAGTATAAGATGTTCGACTGATGTTGTTGCTACGGTTTTGGTTTCCTTTGTTTCCATCGGGCATGCTACGACATATTTTGTTAATTCGCATTGTATGGTTAGTATGTATCGGTAATAATTTGATAATCGTATAGGGCCAACTGTGTCTATAGATATGATCTCGAAGCTAGTTATTGGTGTTTCGGTTACGGTAACTTTCTCCTTGATATTTTTAGTTTGCTTATTCAGCCTCCACTGTCGGCAATTAAACACACATTGTTTTATCATCTTGCCCATGTTTTTCTGTATCATAATGCATCTCGGTTCATTACATAAAAGTATTCTCAAACATGTATCTTAGGTTTCTTGTAACTTATTAAATATTGTTTTAAAACCTTCTGTTGTGTCATTTGTAGCTGTTGTATCATTATTGTTTAATGCCAGCTCTAGTATATTTAATTTTTCCATTATTGATATAATTTTTACCAGAATCAGCATTGTGTTAATGGGATTATCGCTGCACTTTCTTTCTCTTGCATTTCAATAGTTATCTTCTTAACGTTTTTATCTGTAATTAATTTGAGCTTTCTCCTGTATTTCACATCAGATAGTGAGGTACGTTCCACTATCAAAACTTTAGTCTCGGGTTTCCAGTATAGTATTTCATTTCGTTGGTTGTATTCGCGTTATTGCCAATATTTTCTTACCTGCCTCTTCTCTGGTTGGTATCATTGCCTTTAATATTTCGCTATTTAATATAATTTTTGAAAGAGCATCCGCATTAGTGTTAATTTTTCCTTTTTGGTATAAAATTTCGAAATCATGGTCCTATAAGTTTAATTGAATGCGAGTCATTTTTGATATTGAATTTTTGTAAGAAAACAAAGAGACTAGTGGTCTGTGATCATGATAAATTTTCTTGGCCAAGAGCTCTTTCTCTATTATTGTTTTTTTTTAATCGTGTTTTGTCAATGATTTACTCGCATATGAAATGGGTAAATCTTAACCAATTTCACCTTGTGATAAAACCGCTCCCAGGTCATAATGTGAGGTATCTGTTGTTAGAATGAATGTTTTTTTTCGAAATTCGGGTATTGTAAGATTAGTGGTCTAATTAACTTTTTCGGCAATGCATTTCTCATTCCATTCGAATAGCAATTTTTTTAAGGCAATATCAGAAGGCGACGAATTGTCTTACTTCATCGGCTAATGTTGGTACTTCCTAATAAGATTGCTTTTAGCTGGGTCTGTTTTAATACCGTTAGCTGTAATAAGGTGACCAAGTATACAACTTCGGCTTTCAATAAACTACTTTTGCCTGCATTGAACTTCAAATTACAGCTATTAAATCTTTCAGATACTTTAATTAAATTTGCATTGTGGTGGTTCAAACTCAAACAAACAAATATCTCTCTCTTCCTAGCCTATCGAAAACGTCTTCCATTCTCGTGAGTGGAAATTTGCCATGGAGTTTTCGGTAGTCTACTACGACTCTCCATTTATTTTCACCATTGGTTGATTTTTTAGGTACCACCAGTTATGGTAAGGGCTTACACAGTGTTCAATTATGTTGTCTGTCAGTACTTTGTCAACTTGTCTGTTGATTTCCTCTCTGTGTTTGTGGTAATCTGTATTTTTTTTATGCAGACAGGTGAAGTATCAACCGTCTGTATTTTCTGTGTATAAAAATTGTTTACGCTCAATTCTTCTGCTGGTAAATGAAAAATATCTTGATATTCTCTAAAAATTTTAATCAGGGATTTTCAGCTTCTGGGCATTTGCCATCAATGTCCAAAGTTTCTAACAAGACGCGTAGTCTGTCCCTTTCCCTCGCATTTCTTTTATATATAGTATATTGTAATTTCGTAATGGTTGTATTTTACAATCCAAGTAGTCCAGAGTTACTTCATCGTCTCTTGTATTTAGCAATTTTACGTGAGATATGCCCTTTGCAGGTACTATGGAATTTTCCAAATATTATCTTACTTCCATGTTCGAAACAATACTATATTCTTTAATATTTTAATTTATTTGATAGGTTTCGAGTTCACGCAGTATGTCCTGGCCAATGGTTTATCGGAAACCTCCGTTAGCTGGTTAAAGTGAGAAGGCGAAACAAATGAGGAACCTGAGTGGCAATGCGATCACTGATACGTCTCAGGATTATTAGGTGACCCTGTCACTGAAGCTCGTCGAAGTAGTTGACATATTATTCTCTCCTTTGAAGGCGGATGAGCCAACACCTCCGGCCAACGGCGGATCAAAATTTAAAAACCCAAAATCCAGTTTCGACACACTGCATTCTGGTCAGCGTCTGATCCATAATGGGCGACTGAAACATAATCATCCTGGCAGTAGGTAAAATGCAAACCACGGTGGGCTGGGTTTGCCTCCCGCCACCGTCATACTGGCAATGAAAATACACAAGGAAACTAATGAACAAAGAAACCCCCAACTGTTGACGACCCCCGCGAACTTTATTAGGACCACGATTTAAGGATATGTACCTGGAATTTGCGAACGCTATACAGGACTGGTGCCACTTTCCAACTGGCGGATGTCGTCGGAAAATTTAAAGCTGACATCACAGCGATCCAGGAACTGCGATGGACAGGATATGGTTGCACCAGAAAGAAAAACTTCTATATGTACTACAGATGCCATGAGCGAAAGCACGAATTTGGGTGCGGATTTATAGTTGGCAAGAGACTGCGACACCTAGTTTCAAGGTTCAACCCAGTGAGTGACCGCATAGCCATAATGCGCATCAAAGTGAAATATTTCAACATCTCGTTAATTTGTGTTCACGCACCGACAGAGGATAAAGATGATCAGGTCAAATAAACATTTTATGAGCGTCTGGAGGAAGTATATGAACGCTGCCCTGACCACGACATTAAGATTATTCTAGGAAAGTGTCTTTCGACCAACCATCGTTAACCACAATCTACATGATAGACCGCAGAAGGATAAGCTATGGTACGACGAAGAATGTCGCATTGCAACTGATGAAGGAGACGGTACAAGAGGCTAAGAAGTGAGGAAAACCAACTATTTAGGCGGAAAAATGGCAGTGGGAGCAGAGAGAGACAGTGAAAAAACCGAAATGTGCAGGCTGAATGGTGAATCCCGAAAGTTTTTCCAGAGGGTAAGAAGATCGAATAACGGGCCACCTGCAAGGACGAAAATGGTAGTCTGGTGACTGAGAAGCAGTGTGTGCTCAAAATGTGGAGAGACCACTTTTCAGCACTACTCCACTCAGATTCGTCCACTGTAGACCAGGAGGTAATGGTAGTGGACGATATTGTATCCACCCCCCCCCCCCACAAACAAAACGAGATTAGAACGGCGATCTCCCGCCTTAAGAATATTAAAGCCGCTGGTGCGGATGGCCTACCCGCTGAACTTTTTGAGGCAGGTGGCGGAGGACTGCTAGCCCACATGCATCGACTTATTTGCGGTATATGGCTGGGGGAATCTCTTCCCGACGATTGGAGTCTCAGTGTATTATGTCCTCTATTCAAAAAGGGTGATCCGTGTGTCTGTTCCAACTATCGCGGTATCAGTCTTTTATCCATCGTGTATAAGGTCTTGTCGAGCGTATTATGTGAAAGACTAAAGCCAATTATTGAAAACCTGATTGGACCTTATCAGTGTGGTTTTAGACCAGGCAAGTCCACGACTGCCCAAATATTCACGCTACGCTAAATCCTGGAAAAGACCCACGAAGGGCAAATCGATATATACCACATTTTTGTCGATTACAAAGCTGCTTTCGATAGCCCCATCCGGGGAAAACTACACGAAGCTATGTCTGAACTTGGTATTCCGGCAAAACTGGTCCGCCTCTGTAGAATGATGCTGACCATCACCAAATCAGCAGTGAAAGTGGGGAAAAACCTCACTGAACCATTCTGTACCAAGCGAGGACTTAGACAAGGCGACACACTATCGTGCAATCTCTTCAACTTCTTAATGGAGATAATAATGAGAGAGGCTGCAGTAAATATGAACCATTAACACGAAAAGCCATATGTTGCTGGCGTATGCTGACGGCATAGACATCTTTGGGCGAAATTTGCGAAAGTTTCCTGCAGTATTTTCAAGAATCGAAAAAGAAACGGGGAAGGTGGTGGATGGTGTCAACGACTAGAGAAACCTCTCGACTTGGTCCGCACTTGAGCGTTGACAACCGATTTAATTTTGAAGTGGTAGATGAATTTGTCTACCTTGGATCCGCCGTGAACACGAACAACAACGCCAGCCTGGAGATAAATAGAAATAATAATAGAGAAATTCCCCGTAAAATATATGGTCCTGTTAGAGAAAATGGCGAGTACCGACTTCGCTGGAACCCAGAGCTATATAATCTGTTTTCTGACGTGGACATATTTAGGCGAATCAAATTAGGCCAATTGCGTTGGCTAGGCCATGTTATCAGAATGGATGAAGATGAGCCAGCGCGAAAGGTTTTCGATAACGTACCCGATGGAAGCAGGAAAAGATGACGACCAAGACTCCGCTGGAAAGACCAGGCAGAAGAATCCCTCCTTATCCTTGGTGTTACCAACTGGGGAGAAAAGGCGAAGGATAGAGCCAATTGGAAGAATATGTTGAAATTTGTTTAATTTGTTTGTTTAATTAATATGTGTAAGACGTCTGACCTCGTGAGGTTGTAACTAGTCAATAAAAGTAAAAGTAAAGTTCATCGGTATTATAATGTCTCGTTCTTGCACATTAAATATTATGGTGAAAGTCTCAAAATCTAGCCTGCACATGCATTTTACAGAAATATCTCTTCCACTTCTTCCATTTGCATGTATGTAGAAGTCATTCTCTACAATATGAAAAGTGTGGTCAATTACTTCGTCGGATATACTTTACATACCAAAATATCTGCTCCAGTATCTATCAGAAATTTAAGGTTTTGATTAACGTTTTTGAATCTTAGAACCGCATTTATATTCTTTGATATTTTGTAAATTCTTAATCATCGCCATCATAAGATTGGATTTCGGGGTCATCATCGTCATCAACATGATATGTTCGGTATGGTAGTTTTCTTTTGTTGTTATGGTTTGGATTATCAGTATTGTTCTGTCCGTTTCTGTTTGTTGTAGTTTTTGTTTAAATTGGTGTTATTTCGGGCATTATTTTCGCCGAAAATATTGTATTGATTATTAGTTCGTTTATAGTTTAGGGTAATGTTACCGTTGTTGTAACTGCCATTTCTGTTGTTTCTTCTGTAGTTGTTTCTATTGTTCTAGTTCCGATTATTGTTGTTTCGATTATAGTTGTTTGTGTCATTTTTGCTGTAATTTTTGCCCATATAGTTATTATTGTTTCTTTTATAGTTGTCAATATTATTGTTGTGGTTTCTGTTGTTCGTGTGATAAATGGGCTTGTATTCTAGACAAAACTCCTTTCCGCAATTATGCATCTTTCTACTGTATCGACAAATGTTATCGGAACATTGCTGAGTAGAACATGTTGGTATTCCTGATTGACACCATTCATGAACGTGTTTAGAGCTATGCTATCGCTTACTCTGTAAACGACACATTTTTGCTCTTGCGTTGGATTCGGTAGATTTGAAATTTCAAATGTTCTTAGCAGATCTGCGAGTTCAGGGGATCTTTTCTCTAAATTCGGCAATTCTACTGCTCTTTTGTTTAGTTGCTCCCATGTCGGACAATACATGCGGCAGTGTTCGTGGGTTTGCATATGCATTTTGTAAACCTTTTTTAATTCCGTAAAAGTTGTCTGCCTGTCGGACCTAGCTAACACACTTCGCACTTAAGTTGTAAGTTTAAAATTGTGGTCGTCCTTAATGAATAATGGTATATCCTAGTAGTGGGATATGGGGGAGCTGAATAGGTGATTTATTGCTTTTTTGACATTAATGGGTTTTATTGTTGTTTTAATTGTTTAAAACAACATTGTGGGGGTGAATTGTTTATTTAATGTCTGTCGATGTCTTGGTCTGCTGCTTTGGATCGTGCAAAGGTATCAAATTACATGTTGTTTTAAAGGCTTAAAAAAACATTGAGGGGTGAATTGTTTATTTAATGTCTGTCGACGTCTGGGTCTGCTGCTTTGGATCGTGCAAAGGTAACAAAGTACATGTTGTTTTAAGGGCTTAAAACAACATTCGGGTGAGTTGTTTATTTAATGTCTGTCCACGTCTGAGTCTGTTGCTTTGGGTTGTGTAAAGGTCTCAAAGTACATGTTTATGTTTATTAATTTGAGATGATCATAATGCCTAAAATTGTGTCCATGATAATGCCCGTCTGAGTATGTTGGTATGCGATCACCGGCACTGAGTACCGCTTTGGGTTGTGCAACGGTATCAAAGTACATGCTGTTTTAAACACTTAAAACAACATTGTAGGTGATTTGTTTAGTTAATGTCTGTCGACGCCTGGATCTGCTGATTTGGATTCTGGGAGCCTGATATAGTATCGATATGTGTTATGATTGTAGTATGTGGTCTGGAGCGTGGGAATAGTCCGTCGGTTGGGTGCAATGAGGTTTTAACGTAAGCAATGTATGGATTTGAGTAATAAATGTGGATATGTGTGCGTTTGTATGTAGATATATGACATTTTAGCAGTGGCTCCTTTACGTCTGCTGGAGGGTTTCGTTAGTTGTCTACATATACACACGTATATGTTTATTAATTTGAGATGCCTAAAATTGTGTGTCAATGATAATGTCCGTCTGAGTATGTGATCATCGGCACTGAGTACTTTGAGGTTGGGTCAATGGCGATGGTGTTTATATTAATTGGCTGTGTTTTCATAAGTGGAATTTGGTGTGTGTGGATGTAAATGTTTTGGCGTAAGGGATAGTTGGTGACGCTTGGATAGTGCAAAGGTATTAAATTACATGTTGTTTTAACTGTTTAAAACAACATTGGTGTGAATTGTTTATTTATTCGATATCAACGTCTGGGTCTGCTGCTTTGTAGCCTGGGAGCCAGATATTATTTTATATGAAAATTATTCTACGGAGGAGTAATGAACGGAGATATAGTATGTCAGAGTTTTTTTTGAATGTGTATGTTTGTGTGTATGGATATATAGTATGTTTCACTACTTCGCTACTTGGTTACTTTAAGCAAATTGTATATTGCGTCAGTTGGTCTGCACTGTTCGATAATCATTTCTCTTTTTAAATTTTTTTTACTGTTGATAAGCGAGACAATTGAAAACAGACGGCGAGATAATATAAACAGTAGTTTGTAGTAGACAAAACCTCAAAGGCGGTATTTCAGACGATTCTCCCACAGCATTTTTCTGTTGAAAATTTTGTTGGTTGTTTATCAACCGAAATCCTACATCTCTATATATGTCTTATTCTGTATGCTAAATATATCAGTCACAACCTAACCCCCGCTTTCCTTTCAAACCCCACTCATCCCACACTAATATCGTGAACGTTGGCTTTCATTTTCAAGCTGATAAATCTTTCGTATAGTTGAGTTTGATTTTGCCTAAATGGATATACAAATAGAGCATGTAAATCTTCAGAATAATGTTTTACAAGCGCGGGAAATTGCTCAACAAAATCATCCAACATTTAACTTGAATCAGCATCAGAGAACAACAGCGATATTTACAAGAAGAAGAGGGAATTACCCAACAAAATTGTCCAACTTTTAACTTGAATCAGCATCAGTACATTCAGTGCCAGCAACAATTAGAACATTTTCGAGAACAACAGCGGTATTTACAGCAAGAACAGCACCTGTTTCTAGACCAACAACAACAGAAGCAACAACAACAGCAGCAATTTCTACATCAACAACACAGGTTAAATCAACGAATGCATCCTTACACGAGGCCTATAATTGAAGAACCAGTTTCTGGACCTCATTACTTGGTTCCCAAATTCATAAATAATAGAATTCAATGAATAACAAGTGGTTTTAATAATCGCACAATACAGATATACCACCCGAGAAAATTTTATAGATCTTAATAATTTTTTATTAGATGAATCTAACTCCATTATTAAATTATTAAATGAGGCGCTGTTTTGAAATTTAATAAGGAACAAGCTGCGGAATATATAAAATTTTCTCAGACTGAATTCGTGCTTACAATAATGCACGAAAATGATGCAATTGACAATAGCTGACGATATTGATGCTATGATAAAGGATCATATAGACCTAATAAAAACTAAAATGTCTGAATTCCAAGAAAGAGACTCAGGATGGGCTCTAACAAAAATGGAATGGTTGGACATAAATATCAACAAGTGCGCTCTGATAAGAGGTTCAGCATATATCCCAACACCAAGGAAACTTCGAGGTAGGAACGCGTGCATTAATATTAAAAGTATGTATATTTACTGCTTCAAGTGGTATGTAATAGCAGCTTGTAGTGATAGGAGGCTAGGTAACGTATGTTTACCAAGCACATATGATGTAAATAATATATCTGCTGATATTATTATACTGAGATGTGGTAAAGTGCTCAACTTCAGTAGAATGAAATTTCCTCTCGAAGTTAAGGAAATTTAAATCTTTGAGAAGAATAACCCTAACATTAGCGTCAATGTATTCGGTTACGACAATAATAGCTAAAAAGTAATCAGAGATTACTATATTACTAAAGAAGAAAAGGTAATGCATATAAACGTGTTGTTGCTGGAAGATGTGAACAAATCACACTATATATTAATGACGGATACATCAAGGTAATTTATTTAACTCTAAAGCTATTTATTTCAATTTATTCTTATACATATATTTTTTTTATAGAATTCTACGAAGTCAAACCGCAGTTCATAGCTGCAAAGCATACTTTTGCAATATCTGTCTCCATCATACTCATTCAGAAGACTTGATGAAGGTTCACAAAACAGAATGCAGTAAAATAGTTTCATACATGCCAACAGAAAAGGACTCACTTTTCAAATTTAAAAATCATGGAAGAGGAATGGATGTACCTTTTGCAGTATATGCTAATTTTGAGTGCGTGCTGGAAGATGTAGCAGACGTAAGCAATACTTATAGTAGACAATTTGTTAAAAAGCATGTGCCCTCTTCATATAGCTTTATAATGTAGTTTTAACGATAGCTGAGATAGATTTAAAATGTTTACTACTTCTGATAAAAATATAAACGTAGGAAAACATTTTATAGAATCACTAGTTGCAGATTGTAGGGATATTTATACAAATTATTTAGAAAATACAACGCACATGATTGATTTAACCCCCTTAGAACAAGAACAATTTGCTTTAGCTACTAATTGTCTTATTTGCGGTAAAGCTTTAGGGAATGAACCACCAGTGAGAGATCACTGTCATGTGTCAGGGAAGTAGAGAGGGCCGGTTCATAATAATTGTAATTTAAATTATCAAGTGCCAAAATTCATCCCTATATATTTTCATAACTTTTCTTCATATGATTATGAAGATTTATAAAAGATCTGCAAGCTGTTGAAGGTACTTCTAACGTTATTCCCTTAAATAAAGAATTGTACATATCATTATCACAAACAATAAATGTATATGAAGATAGAAAGCATCACAAGGTAGAATTATGATTTCTAGATATGCTACGCTTTATGACAGCTAGTTTAGATGACTTAGCTAGCAATTTAACAGAAGACAATTTGGTTTCAGTCACTAAACATTTTACTAACATAAATGAGTTTAATCTTATGAAAAAAAATTTATTTTCCGTACGAGTACATTAACACATTTGAAAAGCTAAACGAAACTCAACTTGGTGCTATTAATGCTTTCTACAGTAAACTATATGGTATAGAATGTCCGTTAGAAGATTACACCCATGCTCAAGAAGTGTGGAATACATTTAATTGTAGAAATTTACAAGACTATATGCAACTATATTTGTTACTCACTGATGTGTTTCAAAAGATTTGTAAGCAAATTTATAACTTATTTCCATGTCATTACTATACAGGTCCTGGACTTTCTTGGGATGCCATGGTAAAAACAACTAAAATAGAACTCACTCTTCTAACGGACATTCACATGTACAATTTTTTTTAAGAAGGGTATATGTGGAGGCCACACTCAATGTAGCAAAAGATATGCAAAAGCAAATAATAAATATATGAAAGATTTTGATCCTTCCAAACCTTCAGAATACCTAATGTATTTAGATGCGAATAATCTTTATGGATGGGGGATGTCTGAATATCTGCCGTATGGTGATTTTAAGTGGGTCGAAGATTTTCATAAAATACCAGAAGTCAATAGCATTCCATTTAACTCAGCCATTGGATACGTATATGAGGTTGACTTAGAATATCCAAATTGTATTCATAATACACAAAATGTTTTACCACTTTGTCCTGAAAATAAAATAGTTGGGAATACAAAACAAAAAAACTAATAGCCGATCTTTCCCATAAGAGTAATTATGTCATACACTACAGAGTACTGCAACAGTGTTTAGCAAATGGATTGCTTTTAAGAAAAGTGAATAGGGTCTTAAGGTTTAATCAGTCTCCGTGGTTAAAAAAATATATTGATCTGAACACACAACATAGGACATTAGCCAAAAATAATTTCGAAAAGAGTTTTTTCAAGTTACTTTACAATGTAGTTTATGGAAAAACGATGGATAACATCGATAATAGAAAGGATGTTCGATTGGTGACAAGATGGAAAACAGTAAACAAAAAACAGTTAGGAGCGGAAGCTTTAATTGCAAAACCTAATTTCCATAGTATATCGCAATTTACCGATAATTTATGGGCAGTAGAGATGAATCGTACCAAGTCTAAATATAATAAACCCATATACTTAGGATTTTGTGTACTTGAGTTATCAAAATTGAAAATGTACGACTTCCATTATGGGTATATGAAGCCAAAGTTTGATGAAAACTTATCATTAAACAATATGGATACTGATTCCTTCATATATTCTATAAAAACCGACGATTTTTAGCAGGATATTAAAAATTACATTACATCAAAATTTGATACGTCCGATTATCCCAAAAATAATATATTTAATTTACCCCTCATGAATAAAAAAGTTTTAGGTATGATGAAGGATGTAAATGGTGGAAATATAATGAAAGAATTTATAGGGTTAAGTCCTAAAGTCTATTCCTTTACTGTAGAAAATGACGAAACAGGACAAAAGCTAAAGGGGTTAAGAAACACGTAAATAAATATACAATTGATAACTATAAACAGTGTTTGTTGAATGAGGCAATATCAACAGATTTTATGTATACATTCACATCAAAACTGCATGTTATTCTTGTTGTAGGAAAAAACAAGATTATATATATGCCTTTTACCATATGCAGAGAGTGGTAATGAAACACGTTTGTGTTCGTTGAACGACCAAAAGAGAAGAACTTTATTTTGTTATTTATCAATGACGTTTGCTCACAGCACATTTGACAAGTGTTCAAATGTAAAATACAAATGGGTACGTTCACATTTCAACACGTCCCCTGAACGGTTCATTTGTAAAACTTTATATTATTTAATTCTTTTTATTTCATTTAATTTATTTCATTATGGAGGACAATTTGTTTGAGGGAAACCTCCAGAAAACCTCTTGGCTGTTTTTCGGTAAACGCTTAGAAGTAGATTTAACAATTCATTGTTAAAGCTATATTCAGTTCACTTTGCATTCTCGGTTTAATATCAAGTGTATGCATTTGATTATTACTTACTATTTAATGCAACAGAAACAATGTTTAACAATAAGCCATTAATGAATGCAATAAACAAAATAAACTACTTCATGCCGATTTTGCTTGAAAATAAGATTTGTTTTGCGGTCGTAACACCTTTTGTTAAAAAATCAGCTACGTTCTGATCGGTTTGCAAATACAATAATTTAATTATACCTGATTCAACATTTTCTTTGATAAAATTTGCTCTTATTTCAATATGTTTTGTTTGGGCTGAATAGTTGTTGTTCGTTGCGTATGCTATGGCGCTTTTATTGTCGGAGTTCAACGTTATTTGTGCAGGCTCGTTGGGAACCAACTGAGTGTACAATCGTCTAAGCCACACTAGTTCTTGAATCGCAGACACCATTGACATGAATTCTGCTTCGGTTGTTGACAACGGTATTGTCTTTTGCCGTTTGGTGGACCAAGAGATAGCGCCGGCTTGCATGGTGTAGATATAACCAGATGTTGATCTTCGTTCGTCAAGATCGGAGGCCCAATCTGCATCGCAAAAGCCCTTCAGTTCATCGTATCGCCTTTGATACACGATTTGCTTGTCGATTGTACCTTTTAAATATCGAAAAATACGTTTTATTGCAGACCAATGACACTTACCGGGGTTTTGCCCGAAGCGGCTAAGTAGGTTCATCGCATAACAAATATCTGGTCTGGTCACCTGTGCTGCAAACTGTAGCGAACCGATTGCTTGCATATATGGGACATCTTGCATTCGTTCGATTTCGTCTGGTGTAGACGGGCCCATTTTCGCTGACAGTTTTTGATTGATGTCGATGGGCGTTGAAACCGCTTTGCAATCGCTCATACCAAAACGCTGCAATAATTCCTTTACGTATTGCGATTGATCGATCGCAATCGTACCAGCTGTCCAGAATTGATGAAACGTCACCCAAATCTTTCATCTGAAAGTTGTTGCTCAGCATGATTTGAAGTTGACGTTCCAATTGATCATCATTGGAACTGATGATTAAATCGTCGACGTAAATTGCGACGAATAGCATTGTTTTACTTTTGACCAGAAAGTATATACACTGATCAGCTTCGCACCGTTTGAGACCAAATTTGACCAACACATCGTTCAAGCATTCGTTCCAAACACGGCCGGCTTGCTTGAGCCCGTAAAGTGATTTATGCAACTTACATGCACGGCCTGAACCATCGTCGTATTTCTCCGGTTGCTGCATATAAATCGTTTCTTCCAGATCACCGTGTAGGAATGCAGTTACTACGTCCATTTGTCTCACATTCAAGTCGTATTTGGCTGCCAGTGCTAAAATAAAAAGAATTGATGAATATCTTACCACTGGCGCGAACGTCTCATGATAGTCGATGCCGTATTGTTGTGAGTATCCTATCACTACTAAGCGCGCCTTGTGCCTAATGACATTTCCATTTGAGTCTCGCTTCGTTTTGAATACCCATTTGCACTTTATTGCCTTTGCATCTGTTGGCAGCTCGACCAGCGACCAGGTTTTGTTTGCGTGTAGTGAATCGAATTCCTCTTTCATCGCTGTTTGCCATAGCTCAGCATCATCTCGTGTCATTGCTTGTGAAACGGTTTGTGGATCATATTGTGGAATATCACGTGCGAGAAATGTGTATGTTGGTCTGATGTTTTTGTTGGCTATTCGAGATTACCGTCTTTCTGCTAAGGTTTCGTCGAAGTCATTATCGGGCTCAGACGTCGGATCTCCTCCATCGTCATGAGCATCGGTGAACTCGTCATTGCTCGAGTAACCAACATTTCCATCTTCGTATTGAGTTTGCACTTCAGTTATGGTGGCGTTTTGCCCATCATCTGCGCCAGTATCACTGTCGATGGTCTCACGGCTACTACGTCACGGCTGATGATAATTTTTTTGTTCTTTCGTTATATAGTCGATACGCCTTTGATTCAGAGCTGTATCCGAACAGTATACACTGGGTGGATTTGACGTCGAGCTTTTTTCGATTTTCCTTTGGTATGTGTACCATGGCTTTGCACCCAAAAACACGTAACATCGAGAGATCAAGTTTTTTGCCAGACCAAATTTCCTCAGGACTGATGGAATTACCTCTGCATGGAGTACGATTGATCGTATAAGTAGCTGTTATAGCTGCTTCGGCCCAAAAACGTTGATGCAAATTTGCGTCGATTAACATACAACGCACACGTTCGATGAGTGTCCGGTTGAAACGTTATGTCACACCGTTTTGCTCAGGTTTGTACGGTGCGGTTTTTTGATGCTCGATGCCATTTGTTTTTAGAAAATTTTCGAATTTACCACCGCAGTATTCACCACCATTGTCTGTACGAAGAGTTAACATTTTTGCCGCGCACTGATTTTCTGCATATGTTTTAAACGCGATGAATTCATTAAATGCTTCCGATTTATGTTTTATTGGAGCTATGAATACTTTCCGGCTGTAATCGTCGACGAATGACACCAAATATTTATAACCGGACTCCGACTTGGGTATTGGACCGCACACGTCGCTGTGAATTAACTGCAAAAGTTTTTTTGCGCGAGTACCGGCTTCTCGCGAAATTTGCCGTGTTTGCTTGCCTTTTATACAAGTAGTGCATTTCTCGGTTTTATTTTTATTGTCGGAAAAGTTTATGCCATTTACTGCGGTTTTCGTATTATTTAAACTATCATTACAAATGTGGCCGAGGCGGCGGTGCCATAATGTAGCGCTAAATGATTTAGGTAGATCGATTTCACAATTTAACGTATACAAATTGTTTACTAAAGATGCTGTGCCAATTGTGTCTTCTGTTTTTTTTGTCTATTATTTTGCACCAGTCATCTTCGAATACAATTCGTTTACCTTTTTTCGCCAATTGGCCAACCGAAACCAAATTCGCGCATAAATCGGGTGAATATTGAACGTTTTTTAGAATTGCCGAAGTGATTTTGTTTTTGGTTATTAAACCAAGATTTATATCACCGGTACACTTTATGTGCATTTTGCTTTTGTTCGCGGTAACCACATCTACGTCTGTAGATTCACATGCATTTGTCAAAAACAACTTATTTTTTGTCATATGCGAAGTGCTGCCAGAGTCAATATAAAAATCATTTGAACCATGTGATAAAAACGATGCACTGTGCGAACCATGCGATATGAACGAAGTATGCAATGAATGTTGTTCGTTTTTGTTATTGTTTTTTTGTTCATCACGTTTTTTATTGCGGCATTGTGACACGTCGTGGCCATCGCGTTTACAGTAATCACATTTCAGTTTTTTCTTATATTTATGTTTTGTGTTTGTTTGCGAATTTTTATGTTTCTGCTTATTGAAAAACACGCTATCTTCTGTTTTATCGATTTTTACCTCTTGTAATTGGAGGTTTTTTACCACGTCGGACGAAAGATTTTTCCTAGAGCCTTCGACGGCCAATACCAGCGGCCTATATTCGTCGGATAGATTTGCAAGCATTAGCGATGCTACGATTTCGTCATCGATGTTCAGACCGACTCTTTTAACTTGCGAAGCGGCAGCAATCATTTTATTTATATATTGTTCGGTTGATTCGCAATCGGATTGGCGTAATTGAACTAATTGTTTTAATAAATCGACTTTTCTACCGAGACCACTATCAGCGAACGTTCTTTGCAATATTGTCCAAGCGGTATGTGCATTTTTGCAATCTTCTATGTGAGATAGGATGTGTTCGTCTACCAATAAAAATATCGCACAATGCCTTTTGGTCTCTTTCCAACTCTGCAGCTGTTGCTGATGTCGCCGGCACTGCTTCGATGTAGCTTCTATATCCATTGATTATTAAATATGATTTTGCTTGGATTTTCCATATGTTATAATTTTCTCGCCCGTGTAATTTTTCAATTTTAATTTTATCTCCCGGCATTTTTATATTGTATGCGAGAAATTCACTAACCGGCACGTTTTATATTATTGGAAAACGTATGCCAACACGATGGTTTTTGGTGATGGATGAAGAACAAAAAATAAATTTCGTCGTGGTCGATTTTTATAAATAAAAATAAATGAATAGTTTCCCATTACATCCCATAAAGGGACTGGGGAGAACTTCTCACAATCACTGAGCTGTGCGCTTTCCAGTTTTCACTCACTGATTGGGACCTACAGTTTTACACCGATTCCGAACGGTATTTTGAGAAGCTTTTTCATGGCTAGATACTCGATAGTGTCGCCGTCACTATGCGAGGTGACCGCCGCCGAAAGAAAATTTGAAGGTGGTCAGAGCCGGGTTCGAACCCAGGATCTCATGTACAAGAGCCGCGCACACTAACCATTGCACCACCGACGGCCACCGTCGATTTTTATACGTCCGATTAAAATGCGTTCTAATCGGGATGAATTGCTAATTTCCTTAAAACCAAATCGGATTTTATTTCATCGATTTTGGCTCATCCGATTGGAAAATGTTTAACAATCGGGATATTTCTTCACTTTTGATCAATTCTTGATCTTATTTTTTTAGTGCTGGGCCCATAACCTGTTGTAAAAAAAACAAGATTATATATATGCCTTTTACCATATGCAGAGAGTGGTAATGAAACACGTTTGTGTTCGTTGAACGACCAAAAGAGAAGAACTTTATTTTGTTATTTATCAATGACGTTTGCTCACAGCACATTTGACAAGTGTTCAAATGTAAAATATAAATGGGTACGTTCACATTTCAACAATTCTAACTGCTCAAATACCCAAAATTACATTAAGCCCTACAGATACAAAGAGAAAAATAAAAAATTATAAAATAAATGTGTATTCATGGCATCACTTTGAAATTGACGAAAATATAAATATAAACTCAGAATTAGATTTGCTTATAAGGGATATAGAAATGTTAAACGAATCCTCCTTTACCTAACAATCAGTGTTATTGTATTTTAGTGAAATAAGTTTAAATGTTTAAGACTGTAAAAATAGCTCCAATTAATCAATAAATAAAAAACACAATCAATTTAAATCAATATAAATTACAATTTATTTTTGTCTTTTTTTTGTGATGTTACAATAATGTTAAAATTACATATATTACTTTTCATACAATTGCCGTCAAAGGAGTGTATTCTACCATACGTTCATGGAGAATTAAACAATACGCAGATGTGCTTTTAGGAAGTGGTTCACCGGTTTCAAACTGAATGTTTACATCTATGGGCCCATTATTTATCATCTCATTTTGGTGGCTTACATCAATCACAACAATTGGTACATCTTTGAATTTTTCACATAAAAGCAGTGGTTGAGATTCTTTTATACAGTAGTTTTGTTGAAATTTGCATACATATCGTATAGAATAGCGTATCGATTCTACTCAAACTTCAAGTTTAAATCATCATAAGGATATGCACCTGAATTCAAATGCACTTTTATATTCGTTAAATTAGAATGTAAAAATTAATTATCTTTTTCGAATTCAAAAATTATTAATCGTGGCCTTTCCCGGTTTGCAGATAATTTAACATTCCAATTGTGTATGGAATGGTAGGGTTGAAATGACAATCCCAACTACGAAACGCTATAGGTAAAGACATTCCATCCTTAATGGTTTTCATAATTTGTAACTGTTTAGTATTCTCCAAGTAATATTTGTAATTGAAAACTGAAGTTCATTCTTTTTATCAGTTGAATAATAAGCGTTGGTTTCATTTGAACTCCGTAGAAGAATTAAATCATGCCTGCTATTTATAATAATTTGATTGAAATCCCATTGTATATGTAATGTAAAAGTTAAATCAGTTTATGGATAAATTTCCATTATTACTCCAACCAGCATTTCTCATCATATTGCTTTCGAATTCATTTAGGGAAACATAATTCTTAATATTACTTGAAATACACAAGTATCGGGTACGATCAATTTCGACGCCATTTATCTCATAGCGGATTTCATCAAACATATATGCTACACAGTTGTTTCTGAGTCTAACATTCAAAGATTCCTCACCAGTTTTATTCCTTATATTTCCTTCTATATATAAGTAGCTTTCACAGGGAAGGACATACAAATCCTTATTTTGTATATTTATTCTTATTTCGTCACTGTTTTTGAATAATTGTATGTTGGGTATATAACTATCATATTCCTCTTTACAAGGGTATATAACTATCATATTCCTCTTTACAATATTCTCTTCCGAGAATGGCATTTCTTTAACATTTAATATTTCACACATTTCGTTTTACTTGAAGGTTGAGTGACTTTAAAAATTATCTATTTTCTTCTGTTAAACGAGGTCTTGTTGGTTTGACTGTTTGAATAGCAGTGTTAATCACCGATTTTTTATTATTATATTTATTATAAATTATCATTTTGACTTCAGCCTCAGGTGTAATCGCAAAGTAATTTCTTCCCCTCGAAAATTAATTAAGCGTCCGTTCTGGTCCACAATCCAAAGTGAAGGTAATAATTGAAAGTGAAATAAAAATTGTGGTATTGATAAAAAGTAGTTATGGAGATTCATGAAGTAAGTTATGCTAATTGAATACATTCTTTTAATAATAGAAATATAATTTAATAATATTTAAAAAATTAGAGGAAAACCACGTGCAAAAAAAAACAATTTTTTATTTTTTGTATCTAAATTAGATGAATAATACTGATATTAAAGAAAAATTGAAGAATGGAGATTTCAGAATTATTTTGAAAAGAGGGCAGAGTAAGGTGTGGAATGATTTTGGCAAAATTCAATAAGAAAATGGGGAAGAATTAAAGAATGTAGTTGGATGCCGTGTTTGTTTCGCTGTACTCAAAAATGATTCGAGATCTACTTCTAATTTAAATAAGCATAAATGCTTTATTGACTCTGAAAATAAGGCGGAGAAAATCAACGTAAGTGGTGATACAAAAAAAAAAACAATCGGCAAATATTTTAACAGAATGTGTTATACAAAACTGTAGACCATTTGCAATTGTTAAAGACGATGGTTTAACAAAAGTCTCACGGTTTTTAATATCTGTTGGAGCGAAATACGGGAAAAAATGTAAACATTGACACATTAATTCCGCACAATACCACTGTTTCAAGAAACATAGACAACTTGTACAAAGTACACTTTGATCGCTTTAAAAACATTATCACAAGTGCAAAAACCACAGGCTTTGAACTTACAACAGATTTGTGGTCTGATAATTACTTGCGCAAGTCTTATTTGGGATTGACTATACATTCTATAATGGACGGAAAACTTAATAATACCGTGCTTGGGCTTAAGTCTATGAATGCGACAAATGTACAGGTATGCATGCTTCAAAGTGAAATTGTAAACATCAATCATCATTTTCTTTATTATTAAAAATTTTCGGTGAAACTATATTGCGTATACTATTGTCACAGACAGAGGAGCAAATATGAAGTCAGTATTCCGCAATTATCGACATATTTACTGCATTAACCACTTAATGCACAACTTATTACAAAAGTCTATTGAGAATGTTGAAGTTGTATCTAATTTGTATAAAAGCTGCAGCAAATTGGTGACATACTTTAAAAATCGGGGTTGAATGCACAGTTAACAACGTGCTTACAAAGTTTCTGTCCAACGCGCTGGAATACCGTGTTATATAGGTTTGCCTCTATAGGCAAAAACTGGGAGGAAATTGTTAATATTTTACTACAGAATCGCGAATTGAGTAGGATCGATGGTGTAAGTGAAGTTAATATAAAAGCTATACTAGTTGTATTGGATGCCTTTGAAAAAGCTTCAAAAATGCTGGAAGGAGACGAGTACCCCACCATTTATTTTGTACTAATATATATGCAGCAGTTACGCAAAACATGTGCCGCCAATGAGGCAGATATAGAAATCATTAAAATATGCAAACGGAAAATACTGGAAAATTTAGAGCCCATAGTTTTTCAAACCTTTCTATTATACATAAAGTTGCTTTATTCCTCTTTCCACCTACTAATAAATTAACGCAATTGTCAATGTCAAAGACTAATGGAAGAATTTAGCCATAACAGTCAAAATGATCCAGATAGTCAAAATATACTATCAACTGAAAACTTTGAACTTTTAGCTGACTTCTTACCGCCAACCCGGATTGAAAATACAAATGATAGAATACATCAATAAATAACAAAATATGAAAACCCATACATACGAGTGCATGAGCAATGATTTTAGCATGGTGGGACTCTCGCAAAGCAGAATTAGCTGCAAAATATCGTGTATACAAGCGAGCAGTGCTCCGTTGGAGCGTATATTTTCTAATGCAAGGCAAGCTCTGTTAGAAACCAGTAGTACTATTATGAGAATTGCAGAAAAAGTAAACCGGCTAATATTTCTGCATCAAAATATAAACTTATCTAATCTTTGTAAGGAATTAAATGATTTAGATTTGTAAATAATTTAAAAAAAGGATATTTTCTTAAATAAAATAGAACCTTGAATTACTTTTGACGTAGAATACGTCTTACCTTACGGTATGAGGAGTCATGTCAGGTTTTTATTGTTGTAATCTTTATTTCATTGAATTTGAGGAAACGGCCAGATGCATTTTTTTAAAATTTTTTTGTAGGTAAATGAAGATGTTATCTTTCGTTTGATATACATTTCATATTGGTTGATATATTTCTAGTATTTTAATTTCTCAAATGAAAATTGTTTAAACACATACACTCAAACATATGTGTGGTGTTTGGTTGAGTGTTTTTGGTTGCTCAACATTGCTTAGGAACATGTATCTAGTAAAAAGTGAAACGAACAGCAAGCTAATGTTGCTTGGCAACATGTATCTAGTAAAATGTGAAACAAACAGTAAGCTAACGTAATAAAGCTTTTTTGCGAAAGCTTCAATAAAGCTGTTGTAACATTAATTTTGAATTGTAAAGCGTAAAGCTTTCACACAACGCTCGAATGCTAATGCGAAGACTCGATAAGGTAAACCTTTTTTAATATTAGGGCGGCCCTCTCAACATTCGCAGAACTTATTTCAATAAAAATATTAATTAAAATACATAAATTAAATTAAGTTTAAAAAAATTGAACATAATATTTTTTTTTTTAATCGGACTAGAATCAAATGCCGTTGGTAAATATAAAAATTACAGCAGACAGTTGTCCGAGGCCTTCGGCCACGGACTGTCCCTGCAGGCTGTGTCAGAGACACGGCCATTAAGTTTAACGTAGAATACGCCATCCGATAAGACAGAAAACATATATAACAATAAATGATAAATAATATAAGCAAATGAGGCCGAAGGCCTCGGACAACTGTCTGCTGTAATTTTTTTGTTTGTTATGTAATGTAGATAAATTTCAAATTTTTAATATATGCACATTAGGGAATAGCAACAAATGTATTTGAGTTCAAATAAGGGTGTGAAGATAAATTTATCCGATAAATTTATTTATCGAAGACACAAACCACTTATACAAAATTTCTGAAATCTCATTTTTTGTAAAAAAAAACAGTAGTTTTGTGCAGAAAAAAGAGCCAATAAGCGTTTTTGAAGCCATTTATGATGAATATAGCATATAATTAGCTTTATATAGAACAAATATTTATTCTTCCTGTAAAAAACTGACCCTGGTTATTTTTTATCTAACCTGGGTCGCTCACGACAAAGGCGAATAACCTTCTAATGTTTAGCCGCCTAACACCGTAGAAGCTCATAAACAGCACAGCCTATATATCCTGATTCCATTTGAGATCGGAGATATAGCCTAATTTATGAATTGGCCCATGTCATTGACAATAATAATGATTTCGAGTGCTAATACTGGGTACTACTGATAAAAGTGAATGGACTAACTATATACTCCAAATTAGCCCCATGGGAGCACATTACATCCCCATTACAAATATATGCTGATTCCATTTCAGATCGGAGATGTAGTCAACTTTATGAAGCGACCCATGTGATTGACGGAAATAATGATTTCGAGTGCCCATAATGATCACTCCTAATAAAAGTGAGTGAACTAACTATATATTCCAAATTAGCCCCATGGCAGCACACAATATCCCCATTACAAATATATGCCGATTCCATTTCAGATCGGAGATATAGTCAACTTTATGAAGCGACCCATGTCATTGACAGAAATAATGATTTCGACTGCCAATATTGGACACTCCTGATAAAAGTGCATGGACTAACTATATACCCGAAATTAGCCCCATGGGAGCAAAAAATACCCCCATTAGAAATATATGCCGATTCCATTTCAGGTCGGAGATATAGTCAACTTTATGAAGCGACCCATGTCATTGACAGAAATAATGATTTCGACTGCCAATATTGGACACTCCTGATAAAAGTGAATGGACTAACTATATACTCCAAATTAGCCCCATGGGAGCACATAACATCCCCATTAGAAATTTATGCTGATTTCATTTCAGATCGGAGATATAGTCAACTTTATGAAGCGACCCATGTCATTGACAGAAATAATGATTTCGACTGCAAATATTGGACACTCCTGATAAAAGTGAATGGACTAACTATATAGTCCAAATTAGCCCCATGGGAGCACATAATATCCCCATTACAAATATATGCCGATTTCATTTCATGTCGGAGATATAGTCAACTTTATGACGCGACCCATGTCATTGACAGAAATAATGATTTCGACTGCCAATATTGGACACTCCTGATAAAAGTTAATGGACTAGCTATCTACTCCAAATTAGCCCCATGGGAGCACATAACATCCCCATTACAAATATATGCTGATTCCATTTCAGGTCGGAGATATAGTCAACTTTATGAAGCGACCCATGTCATTGACAGAAATAATGATTTCGACTGCCTATATTGGACACTCCTGATAAAAGTGAATTTACTAACTATATATTCGAAATTAGCCCCATGGGATCACATAATATTCCCATTACAAATATATGCCGATTCCATTTCAGATCGGAGATATAGTCAACTTTATGAAGCGACCCATGTCATTGACAGAAATAATGATTTCGAGTGCCAATATTGGACACTCGTGATAAAAGTGAATGGACTAACTGTATATTCCAAATTAGCCCCATGGGGGCACATAATGTCCCCAGTACAGATATAAGCTGGCTCCATTTCAGATCGGACCCATTTCATTGACAGAAATAACACTCAATTTTATGAAGCGACCCACGTCATTGACAGAAATAATGATTTCGAGTGCCAATATTGAACACTCCTGATAAAAGTGAATGGACTACCTATATATTCGAAATTAGCCCCATGGGAGCACATAATATCCCCATTACAAATATAGCCCGATTCCATTTCAGATCGGAGATATAGTCAACTTTTTGAAGCGGCCCATGTCATTGACAGAAATAATGATTTCGAGTGCTAATGTTGAACACTCCTGATAAAAGTGAATGGACTACCTATATATTCGAAATTAGCCCCATGGGAGCACATAATATCCCCATTACAAATATATGCCGATTCCATTTCAGATCGAAGATATATTCAACTTTATGAAGCGACCCATGTCATTGACAGAAATAATGATTTCGAGTGCCAATATTGGACACTCCTGATAAAAGTGAATGGACTACCTATATATTCGAAATGAGCCCTATGGGAGCACATAATATCCCCATTACAAATATATGCCGATTCCATTTCATGAAGCGACCCATGTCATTGACAGAAATAATGATTTCGACTGCCAATATTGGACACTCCTGATAAAAGTGAATGGACTAACTATATATTCCAAATTAGCCCCATGGGAGCATATAACATCCCCATTACAAATATATGCTGATTCCATTTCAGATCGGAGATATAGTCAACTTTATGAAGCGACCCATGTCATTGACAGAAATAATGATTTCGACTGCAAATATTGGACACTCCTGATAAAAGTGAATGGACTAACTATATAGTCCAAATTAGCCCCATGGGAGCACATAATAGCCCCATTACAAATATATGCCGATTTCATTTCATGTCGGAGATATAGTCAACTTTATGACGCGACCCATGTCATTGACAGAAATAATGATTTCGACTGCCAATATTGGACACTCCTGATAAAAGTGAATGGACTACCTATATATTCGAAATGAGCCCTATGGGAGCACATAATATCCCCATTACAAATATATGCCGATTCCATTTCATGAAGCGACCCATGTCATTGACAGAAATAATGATTTCGACTGCCAATATTGGACACTCCTGATAAAAGTGAATGGACTAACTATATATTCCAAATTAGCCCCATGGGAGCATATAACATCCCCATTACAAATATATGCTGATTCCATTTCAGATCGGAGATATAGTCAACTTTATGAAGCGACCCATGTCATTGACAGAAATAATGATTTCGACTGCCAATATTGGACACTCCTGATAAAAGTGAATGGACTACCTATATATTCGAAATTAGCCCCATGGTAGCACATAATATCCCCATTACAAATATATACCGATTCCATTTCAGATCGGAGATATAGTCAACTTTATGAAGCGACCCATGTCATTGACAGAAATAATGATTTCGACTGCCAATATTGGACACTCCTGATAAAAGTAAATGGACTAACTATATACTCCAAACTAGCCCCGTGGGAGCACATAACATCCCCATTACAAATATATGCTGATTCCATTTCGGATCGGAGATATAGTCAACTTTATGAAGCGACCCATTTCATTGACAGAAATAATGATTTCGACTGCAAATATTGGACACTCCTGATAAAAGTGAATGAACTAACTATGTACTCCAAAGTAGCCCCATGGGAGCACATAACATCTCCATTACAAATATATATTGATTCCATTTCAGATCGGAGGAATAGTCAACTTTATGAAGCGACCCATGTCATTGACAGAAATAATGATTTCGACTGCAAATATTGGACACTCCTGATAAAAGTGAATGGACTAACTATATAGTCCAAATTAGCCCCATGGGAGCACATAATATCCCCATTACAAATATATGCCGATTTCATTTCATGTCGGAGATATAGTCAACTTTATGACGCGACCCATGTCATTGACAGAAATAATGATTTCGACTGCCAATATTGGACACTCCTGATAAAAGTTAATGGACTAGCTATCTTCTCCAAATTAGCCCCATGGGAGCACATAACATCCCCATTACAAATATATGCTGATTCCATTTCAGGTCGGAGATATAGTCAACTTTATGAAGCGACCCATGTCATTGACAGAAATAATGATTTCGACTGCCTATATTGGACACTCCTGATAAAAGTGAATTTACTAACTATATATTCGAAATTAGCCCCATGGGATCACATAATATCCCCATTACAAATATATGCCGATTCCATTTCAGATCGGAGATATAGTCAACTTTATGAAGCGACCCATGTCATTGACAGAAATAATGATTTCGAGTGCCAATATTGGACACTCGTGATAAAAGTGAATGGACTAACTGTATATTCCAAATTAGCCCCATGGGGGCACATAATGTCCCCAGTACAGATATAAGCTGGCTCCATTTCAGATCGGACCCATTTCATTGACAGAAATAACACTCAATTTTATGAAGCGACCCACGTCATTGACAGAAATAATGATTTCGAGTGCCAATATTGAACACTCCTGATAAAAGTGAATGGACTACCTATATATTTCATATTAGCCCCATGGGAGCACATAATATCCCCATTACAAATATAGCCCGATTCCATTTCAGATCGGAGATATAGTCAACTTTTTGAAGCGGCCCATGTCATTGACAGAAATAATGATTTCGAGTGCTAATGTTGAACACTCCTGATAAAAGTGAATGGACTACCTATATATTCAAAATTAGCCCCATGGGAGCACATAATATCCCCATTACAAATATATGCCGATTCCATTTCAGATCGAAGATATATTCAACTTTATGAAGCGACCCATGTCATTGACAGAAATAATGATTTCGAGTGCCAATATTGAACACTCCTGATAAAAGTGAATGGACTGACTATATACTCCAAATTAGCCCCATGGGAGCACATAATACGCCCATTACACATACATGCTGATTCCATTTCAGATCGGAGATACAGTCAACTTTATGAAGGGACCCATGTCATTGACAGAAATAATGATTTCGAGTGCCAATATTAAACACTCCTGATAAAAGTGAATGGACTAACTATATACTACAAATTAGCCCCATGGGAGCACATAACATCCCCATTAGAAATATATGCTGATTCCGTTTCAGATCGGAGATATAGTCAACTTTATGAAGCGACCCATGTCATTGACAGAAATAATGATTTCGAGTGACAATTTTGAACACTCCTGATAAAAGTGAATGGACTAACTATAGACTCCAAATTAGCCCCATGCGAGCACATAGTACCCCCATTACAAATACATGCTAATTCCATTTCAGATCGGAGATATAGTCAACTTTATGAAGCGACCCATGTCATTGACAGAAATAATGACTTCGAGTGCCAATATTGAACACTCCTGATAATAGTGAATGGACTAACTATATACTCCAAATTAGCCCCATGGGAGCACATAACATCCCCATTAGAAATATATGCTGATTCCATTTCAGATCGGAGATATAGTCAACTTTATGAAGCGACCCATGTCATTGACAGAAATAATGATTTCGAGTGCCAATATTGAACACTCCTGATAAAAGTGAATGGACTAACTATATAGTCCAAATTAGCCCCATGGGAGCACATAATATCCCCATTACAAATATATGCCGATTCCATTTCAGATCGGAGATATAGTCAACTTTATGAAGCGACCCATGTCATGTGTATGTACATAATTATGTAGTTAAACGAAGTACAGGTACATTGTACATACCTGTATATCCGAAATTAGCTCAATAGAAACAGGCAGTTCCATAGAAACAAGTAGCGCCTCTACAGCTCGAAAACTGTCCAATGTTGGTTATGAAAGACCAATATTTTTAAAATCTATTTGTTCGCGCAGAAACAATTTATTTTAAATTTCATTAAAAAACAATTTGATTTTAAATTTAATGTTTAATATTTCATGTTTGGTGGTTCAATTGTTTTCGACAACTGACTTTACAATACTTTCTTATTGTCGCGGGCCACCAAATCCATCAACATATGTATGTATGTACATAAACCGACAGTTAATCCAGATAGAGAATCCAAAAGAAAGAGCAACAACAATACAACGGCTGAGTGACCAAACTGAAGCAAATGACTTCGTCAGCGCTGTTGTTGTTGTTGGTATATTCTTTTGCATCGATAATGTAAACAACAAACAACGACATACATACATACGGTACAAAACATAATGACCAAACCCAGTATGTATGTTGTTGTTGCGACAAAATTATTAGAAAATAATAATAAGGGTGGCCCGAAATTTCAATATTTTACAAATTTGACAAAATAAAAAAATACAAATTAACAACTCTTGAGTTGGTCCAAAAGTAGAGCGAATTGAATTTCAAATTGAGCAACCTTCTCCAGAGCAGAACGGTGACATAGATTCCATTGCGAGTTATTAATTGTGCTTTAGATTGAAATATTGTTGATGTGGCGAAAAATAGTGTTGACTTGAGCGTTCCTTCGGCAGCGAGACTGTAGTATGGACTGCTTTTTCGAGAACTGGCAGTTAATCGAGACATATACGACAAAACTTCCTCTCGTAGTAGGTCAGAACCACGGGAAAACATCGAGCAACACTTTCTGCAATGAGGCACAAAATACGAAACGACAAAAGACAGGCGGTACCCAAATCATATGTTATCATATTTAAGTACTGTACCTCAATTTTTTTTTTCCTGGTCCTCCACCAAACGAGTTGATACTTTGTGCTGATTTCATCGACACGAAATTGTCGATAAATTTTTGAACATTCAGATGTGGGTTTGAGATAGCGATGATGTCTGATGTAGTTCGGGTCACGAAGAGACTGCTTGGAGTTTAAATGAAATTGTTGTGAAGTGTTCCATTCTCGTTGCCTCGTTGCATACAACGGTTTTAAAGGCAATTTGAATGGGATTCTATCGCCAATATCAAAACAACTTTTTCCGACGAAAAGTGGTTCGAATTCTTGACCAGTGGGCGACGTTTCGATGGCGTTAGAGGTTTCTTCAATTTTGAGGGAATTGTTCAAAGTTGAATCAATTGAGTTGTGTGTAAATTTGGATGTCCCACTGACAATCCAATCGAATATTGTATTGGTCAGGCAAGGCGTGCCATCTCCCAGTGAGATACGACCATCGAGCAACAAATCGAAAAATACTTCAGTACTGCGAAGCATGTCAATAGGTTGTGGTTTGTTATACCACGGATCAGCCAATTTTCTAATTCTAGGTATTATCCAGTGCGATGTTTTGATGTACTTAACAGGTTGTTGAGCCGAAATCGTCTTCGCCACAGCAAAAAATGAAGTCCACTGGAACGAACTAATGCGAGATTTTATTGTGGTGTCGATAAAAAACTTGATGTTGTTTCTGGTTTCCCCGATGCCAAAAACTTCTGGCTGGTAAGCGTCACAATAATCGTTGATGAGAACCACGGCTGTTGGAATTATCGCCCTATTGGCCGAGCGAGCAACTAACGAAAGATGATTGCTGTGATTCTGCGATGTTGATTGAGAGTGATCTGATTTGGGAGGCCCAAGTCGTTCAGGGCCACAAAAAACTGTGCAGCAATGTATGGTGAGAAGACTGGCAAACTTTACAGTTCGATTGCGATGTGCATTTTGAAAATTGATGACCATTGCGAAGGCAGTTTATGCACAGTCCATTACGCTTTACGAAATTAAAGCGTTGAACAACAACAAGCGATGAAACCGAAGAACAAGCTGATATTTTGTGCTCCGATGAGCAACAATACGAACAAAGTGAGGTTGAGGTTGCAAATGTATCAAAAGGGTGACTAAAATTTGAGTTTGAGTATGCCAGACGAGTCGAATTTGAATCACCAACTATCGAAGCGTTGAGAAAACTGTGGTCCATCGAAAAAAGGCCACGATTTTTCTTCATCAAAACCATTATTTTTACCCTTGCGGCAATAAAAATTTCCTCCAAATCGCTTCTGGCATTGTCTGTGGGGCAAAGTTTTTCAATTTGTCCTTGGATGTGAGACAATTCCTCGAAATATGACTCCAAGATTTGTAGACGGCATTCCAAACTGATAGGATCAAAATTGTCGCCATCTTTTTCCACTTTATTTTGAATATTTGAGATGTTTCTCTTTATAATATTTCTTACTTGCTTGAGCGACGCCATTTTAGAGCTAATAGCGGCAGCATCCTCAGTCACTGCATCTATTTCGAATGTCGACATTTCGCTCAAGAGAAGCACTCACCAAAAGAACAACAAGAACCAGAATTTGAAAACCGCGAAAAATTTGATGATGCTTCAAATACCGTAACTATTTCCGTTACGCCAATATCCAAAAAAACGATAATTTGTTGCCGAAAATAAGGTGACGTCCAAAGATCGTCCGAAACAGCGATGTATACCTCAATGGCAGCAGCGAGTTCCCGATGATGATGTAATTCCAACGACAACACGATGTAAAAACCCTGTGGCTCCAACTGAGGTTCGAAGTAATTACATGCTCCACAAAACACGATCTGTTTGAGACACAGAGGAAGAAAAAATCGCGCACTTACTTACACCAACAAGCATCAAGAATTAATATAGTCCAATAATTCCAGTGAATCCCGGTTTAGGCACTCAATATGTAGGTATGTTGCACGCAGCAGCAACAAAGTTATTGAACCCGTAAAAATTCTTGCCGGGCAACAGCACAAAATGTCGAATTTTCGATAGTTTCGAAATAAATATGTGAGTAAAACGGCAAATCCAATGTCGAAGAACACCAGATGAGCTTACAACTTTATCAGCAGCAACTAAAGTTGAATCCAATTAAATTTACAGATGAAGTGATGATCTGTAGCCCAATTGCAGCAACAAATTGTAGGGTAGATGATGCAACGACAAAAACAAAAAAATCTGCCACTTCAATTGGGGTTCATCCAAATCAACCGAACGACGATATGCGACGACAAAAAATAAAAGCTTCTGCTAAAGAAATCACCGAAATATGATTTCTCCCACTAATAAAATACGTACGGCCGTAATTAATGCGACGTCCAAAGAAAGTCCGTAGCAGCAGCAGCGATGTAGACCCCGTTACAGCAACGACGAAATGATGGAAATAAAATCCGTGGCTCCAACTAAGACTCGAAATAATTATCTGCTCCACGAAACACGATTCTTTGAAACACTTTTTTTGTTTTTAATCTTTTAAAAAGTTAATCGCTATTATTACAGGCCGTCCTGTCACGGTCGCCAAAATGTTCGCGCAGAAACAATTTATTTTAAATTTCAATAAAAAAACAATTTGATTTTAAATTTAATGTTTAATATTTCATGTTTGGTGGTTCAATTGTTTTCGACAACTGACTTTACAATACTTTCTTATTGTCGCGGGCCACCAAATCCATCAACATATGTATGTATGTACATAAACCGACAGTTAATCCAGATAGAGAATCCAAAAGAAAGAGCAACAACAATACAACGGCTGAGTGACCAAACTGAAGCAAATGACTTCGTCAGCGCTGTTGTTGTTGTTGGTATATTCTTTTGCTTCGATAATGTAAACAACAAACAACAACATACATACATACGGTACAAAACATAATGACCAAAACCAGTATGTATGTTGTTGTTGCGACAAAATTATTAGAAAATAATATTAGGGTGGCCCGAAATTTCAATATTTTACAAATTTGACAAAATCAAAAAATACAAATTAATTGTATGATCAATGTAGGGCGATCTCACCCAAGACTATTATTTTTATTGCTAATAATTCCTTAAAAAAGATTCATATAATTAATAATACTATGAAATAAAAAAACTTAAAAATAAAGAGATAGAATATAATATAATTACAACTGTGAGGGGTATCGAACCCGAGAACGATCGCCAAAAGTACAACAGCAGGCCGGCCTACTAATTGCACCACACACGGCACATGGTGCTGGTAAACTTGCGTTGAATAAGATAGTATAGAGAGCAGGATAAGTTTCTCAAAGAGAAATATTTAGCGTTTGCTCTCTAATATATCTCGTTGTGTGAAATCACTCCCATTGAACTCAGCAACTAACGGTACTACTTGAGAACATTTGAGCCAGGGATGGGAAATATAGTATAACAGTACAAGTTTTTAGACCAACAGCTCTTGGCAAAGGGAAAATGAGTTTTTGCCACCATAGGCGAAGGTGGCAAAATTTTATTTTATGAAATGGATAAATAGAAAATGATGCATTGGGCTTAAGCGATAAATTCATTTATTTTAACAAAACAAATAAGTACATACAATGTAGGTGACGTGACTTAACGCCCATGGACTTAACGCCCAAACAAAATTTTGGGCGTTATGACCGCCCCATACCCGGACGCAACGCCCAAATATTCTTTAGGCGTTCTGTCCGCCCAATGGCGGTCAAAACACCCAATGCAGACCCGGACAAAAAACCCAAAATTTTTGGACGTTATGGCCTCCTTTTTGCCGGACATAACGCCTGAATTAGTTTTTGGCGTTATGACCGCCCCAAAGGCGGACATAAAGCCTCAGGGGCTTTAAGTCCGTTTTCTACTTTTTTAAAAATAGAAAACAATTCAAGCCCAGTAATTGTAATACATTTATTAATTAAAAAAATAAAGAAACAATTAAAATAAATATGTTGATAGACATTCTTGAAATTTATATAAAACGGGCTTTATGTCCGCTTTTGACTTTTTTAATAATAGAATATAATTCAAATAATTGTAATACATTTGTAATAAAAACAATAAATGAACAATTATAATAAATGTTCTGGTTAACATTGTGGAAATTAATATATATTAATTAAATATAAATTTCTTCCACCTGTCCTGTCAATATTGGATGTAGTGTCGAAGGAAAAAAATTAAAGAAGAATCGTCGCGCGATTTTTTGTTTACATTTTTTGCCTTCGGCGCTACTCCCAATATTCTATTTTCTGCTATATCAGAGCTTTAATACACAGGACGATTCTTCTTTAATTTTTTTCCTTCGACACTACCTCCATCCTCATGCTGAAGTTCAATATCACCACTCATTTTATTATGCTTTCGATTAGACAGAAAGAATGACACTGAAACGGACTATGCAAATAACAAAAAGAAGTTTGATGTTTTGTCAACATAACTGCTTTTTTTTTTAGTTGTAACACCTCTAAACATCAAAAAACAAGCTATATTCAAAATTAAACGTCATCTTTCCACGCGGACCTAACGCCCAAAAATTTGGGTTTTATGTCCGCTTATTAGTTGGGCCTTTCGACCGTCTCTGGGGTGGTTATAACGCCAAAAACTAATTCAGGCGTTATGTCCGGAAAAATGGAGGCCATAACGCCCAAAAATTTTGGGTTTTTTGTTCGGGTCTGCATTGGGCGTTCTGACCGCCGAAATTTTTTTTGGGCGTTAAGTCACGTCACTTACAATGTAAAACCAAGAATACATATATAAATAAAAATTCATTTAACTCAAACAAAATACATATAATATAAGTACAAAAATACATAAATAATAAATAATTTTCAAATTACAACAAATATTTGTTTTTCATTGTTTTTATCCCACGCAAAATCAATGAAACGAAATTTCTTCTCCTCTCTTCACTATTTTAAACTTTGTGTTTTTTTTGCTTTACACTCATAATGTCGTTTTTTTCGACTCAAACTCAAAGCACGAAGACTGTCGTCATATTTTTCATTTGCTTGTGCGAAAAGAAAACACGATTGCCTGTGGTTTCTCTGTGATCAACCCACATTGTTTTCGTATATTACTCAAAAATGGTAATCCAATTTCTAAAATTTATAAATACAACTCAACAGAAATCCAAGTAATCCAAACGATGATCAAACTAAGATAAATATGAAATTGAATTTTGTAAGTAAATTCAAACACTGATTTCGATACAAAATATTATATTTTTAAAAGAAGTGGATAAAGTCAATATTACGATGTTCAGGAATAAATTTTGTTTGGAATTGCATATCAGCTTTCAACGACTCAGTTTGAAAAGCTCATTATAGTCTCTACCGGTGATTTCGATTGGCATTATTTGCAATCTGTAGTATTTTTGTACAACGAATTCAAATTTTGACTGCGAACAATTTGGGCAGGCATAGTAAATTGTCAGAGTTGATGTTGACATACAGCAACTCAGTTTCACATTAAAATTGTATATAATCTTTTCACTTCACTCTTAAACTTTAAAAAAAAATTAATTGTTTTGTATTTAGTAAAATGTGTACTTTGATTTTGTGAGAAAATAAAACGTATTCAGTTTTCAGAGTTTCTAAAATTACAACGAAAACAGAATAAGTACTCTTTCTTAGCTCCAAAAAGTGAGGGCCCATTTATACATACGTATGTTGAGGAAACAGGTTTGAAATAACGGGAAACTAAACTTAACATCATGCAAAAGTTAGGAAGCCTATCAGTAAGAGTTTGTCGGAGGACAAAGACATATTATGAAATATTGTCAATATGACTCCTAAACGTAAGGCAACATTGGAGAGGTGAGTGAAGTTATAAACGTTTATAACTACCAAAGACACCAACCATTTTGCGTATTGTGAATAGTTAGGAACAAATTAATTTGTAACCTGCTGAGAAAATTTTGTTTTTCCCGAAAAATATTGAAGCAACCCCAACAGCATTTTCACATGACATGGAAAACCCCCTGATCTATCCAGAAATGGTGCAACCCAGATGATGTTTTATTCTAGGACATTTTCACAAGGCTGTGAATGTTAGAGCGGTTGAGTAGGCATATCCGGAAAACGGTGAGTGTGGCATCGGTAATGACGCTACCATAAGTATTCTGGGAGCCCCGGTATTCAACTCTATCCCCGCTTTTTTCAGATTCGATTTCAGAATGGATATATCCGTAGTGAAAAAAATCTGTTTTCATATGGAAAATTCTGGGGAGGATGAGTGGACATATCTAAAAACCGGAGGGGGTGGCATCAATCATGGGGATATCATAAGTACTCTGGGAGCCCCGGTATCCAACCCTGTCCCCGCTTTTTTCAGATTCGTTTGCAGAGTGGGCGGATCCGTAGTGAAAAAATTGAGTTTTCATATCCAAAATTCTGGTTTGGATGAGTGGACATATCTAAAAACCGGAGGGGCACAGTGGGCGATTGGGCCTCGCTAGCGGCATTTAATTCAAATTTTCAAATTTGAAAAAGCGTTAATTTGTTTTCACAAATCGATAACAGATGCTTTGATTCGATTTTTGACGGTTTTTTATAAGCTCTACGATCAGCTGATCATCAGCGGTGAGATGTCAAACACAAAATATGTTTTAGCAAGTGCTTTACAATATTTTTTCTTTGTTGTGCGCATTGATTTCGAGCTCCTTGGAAATTTACAATTTTTACTTGTTTTATTAAAAGTGTGGCTTTTTATTAACTTCAAGGTATGTATTACATAAAAAATCAGTGTTTGTGACCGGTCTATAAATGTGTTGTTCATAAAACGTAGTGGTAATTAAGTGTATTAACAACTAGCCCGCACTAGCGTGCACCTGTCGTTCGTGGAGTAGAACTTACAAGATTCGCACGGATTCGGTCTAACTCTTTTTTTAGCTGGAAGTATGAGTCATTGTGCGTCCAAAATGTGTAATATGAACTGCTATTACCTGCTAACCTTTAAATCATGGCACTTTTTAGGAACAATGTCGGTAGCAAAACGGGTACTTTTTTTAGTATGGCATGAAGAAGCGATCCCAACCAAGAAGTTTCTCACCATGGAAAACTTTGTATTTGGTACTGTTCTCAAAAACCTTAAATATACTCAGGAGGAGCAGTACGAGATTGGCAAAAAGCTGCGAAATTTTACTAGTAAGCTTGTAGAAAAGTGGAAAAACTGTAGAAGAAATAAGGTTTTTTTTTTGAAAACAAAAACCAGGAATGGCTAGATACGCCGTTAGTATTGATTGAAAGATCATCTTCCGAAATTATTGGACGTCCACAAAAAGATATTTCGGAGTGTTGCAAAAAAACGCAAGTTAAGAAATTGTCAGGCCTTACTGAAGATGTGCCATCAGAAGCATTGTTGGTAGCTGCAAGCTGCAGCTTGTATAAAGGTGGAAAACGTAGTGCTTCACAGGTGGTGTCAATGCTAACCGCCGACGAAGAGTTTAGCGGTAAGATTTTGAAAACTATGAGTACCCCTCAGCGTCTACCGACAAAATTTTCTGATGAAAAAGCACTGGCGCTATTTGTAGATGTTGGACATACCAAGTACACATGGAATTTGTCAAAGAGAGTCGCTAAAGGGCAAAACGCCGATATATATCCATGCTACGACAAACTGCGTTGTGCGAAAAAAAAATGCTATCCTAGTGTCATCACGGTCACTGATCATTTCGCTGAAGTACCATTACAAAGCTTAGTAGACCATACGATTGCTAGGATTACCCAGAAAGTTTTCAAAACCATATTGAAAATAATAATAACACCCAATTAACTGCTACCTACAAATGGGGTTGTGATGGCAGCAGCGGCCATTCTACTTACAGGCAAAAATTTAATGACTTCGATGGAGACATGATAGATCAATATTTATTTTCAATTTGTATGGTACCATTGATAGTGCAGAAAGGACCGACAGTTTTATGGAAAAACAATCGGCCTTCTTCTACCCGATATTGTTGACCCATTAAATTACTTTGCGAGAAAGAATCGGCAGACTTGTCTCACAGAGAAATTCAAAACATTAACAGCCAAATATTAAATATTTTTCCAACATTTGTGAGTACCTTAAGAATTGATCACCAATTTCATATGACCATGCTTGATGGCAAAACGTTCAGTGTCATATCGGAATCGGCTTCGCAAACATGCGGAATCTGTAGCGCGACTCCCAAAAATATGAACGATCTAAATTTGGTGAAAAGCTTTCCTATTAAGGGAAACCTATTTGAATATGGCTTATCAAGTCTCCACGCATGGATTAGGTTTTTCGAGTGTGTTTTGCACATTGCATATAGAATACCAATACAAAAGTGGCAAGCTCGTGGTGCTGACAAGGATGTCGTTGAACAAAATAAAAGAAGTATTCAGCAGAAGCTAAGGGAAGAAATGCATTTGTTGGTGGATATACCAATGGCTGGTACTGGCAGCACGAACAACGGAAACACTGCAAGGAGGTTTTTCCAACAACCAAATTTGGCTGCTCGTATAACAGGAGTAAGCTATGATTTAATATATCGATTTAGCGTAGTCTTACGAGCATTGGCTTGTGGATACGACATAAATTCGGACGCATTCGGATCTTACGCATTGGAAACTGCCGAAATTTTTGTTAAAGCATACTCCTCGTTTTACATGCCATCGTCTGTTCACAGAATTTTAATTCATGGAGCAGATATAATAAACCATTTTTCCCTTCCGATTGGTATGATGTCCGAAGAAGCTCTTGAAGCCAGGAACAAGGACTATCGAAACATACGCGAGAGCAATACAAGAAAAAATTCCAGGAAAAATACAATGGAAGATATCATAAATGCTTTATTAGTTTCGTCTGACCCTTTGATATCTTCATTGTCAAATGGGTCTTCAATTTCGTCTGCAAAAAATATTATTATGGACGATGATGTTAAGAGCTTGCTTTTAATGAAGCATCTAGATATGCCTGATTCTGATTCCGAAGATAATTTTGATTTATAAAAGTTGTTTATTGAAGTTAAAAAAAAAATTTTGAAATTAAAAAAAAACATTAAAAAACAATTAAAAAAACATTTTAAAAATTAAAAAAATAAATTTAAACAAAATTTTTTTTTCTTAAAAAATTCTATGACTTTTCTGAGCTGTGAAAAAAACCGTCTGAAGATATCTTTTTTCGTTTAGAAGTTATTAATTAAATGCCGCTAACGAGGCCCAATCGCCCAGTGTGAGGGGGTGGCATCAGTCATGGGGATTCAATATGTAGTCTGGGAGTCCCGGTATCCAACTGTCCCCACTTTTTACACATTCGATTTAAGAGTTGGCGTATATGTACGTAGTGAAAAAAATTCAGATTTCATATGCAAAATGCTGGAGAGGACGAGTGGGCATATCTGAAAACCGACATATGTATCTGAAAAACGACAGGGGTGGCATCATCATCAAACAACTAAATGAAAAATGTCAAAAAACAAAACTTTTATAAATAACAAAACCTTCGATATGCTTGGATTGAACCAGGTATAAACCATAAAAAAAAATTACCAAGCTACATTACTATGTACTAGACTGCCGTCATTCATTGTATGTTTTGTGCTTTCCGCCTTTGTACATACATATGTACATACATTCGTTGTGCACAAATTTTATGAACAACAGTGGAGTTTTCGAGTAATTTCTGATGAATCTCAGACGAATTGCTTAAATTAATAATGCTACAAACATTTTAACTAAATTTATATATGTATATGTATATAAGCAAAATAAAATATTCTTAAGTATGCAGTGTATTAGAATTTCTCGGTTTAATAAAAAAAATATAAAAATATCATCAACCGGAGCGGGGTTCGAACCTCGTGCATAAAGAAACTGCATGCACTCTGCTTGGCCCTCAGCGCTCTAGACCACAGAGCCGCAGACCTTTCTTTGTATCAGGTTAGTATTTATTGATACTACATGTTCGTTCTATACCATCAACATTTTTTTAAAGTTTGCACTTCGGGGAAGAACACAACTTATCTATTTGTGTGTATACATTCCAATGCAAATGAATAGTGGTCTTCATGAAAGCTCGAAAGAACCCCGTAAACTCGAAAACATCGTAAAGTTGCACAGCAAACGTCAAAACAAACAAATTTCCCATACAAAGCGACTTGCACAAAATTGGAAAGTTTTCGAGGCAAATTTACTGAGCAAACCTGGAAAAAGACAGTGAAAACTTTTGACATTTCAATGTCAATATTTTTGTATTGAAAGAAGAGAGAGTTTTTGATTTATGTGAAAAAATATAAAACAATGGAATAGGTAAAGCATATACTTTTAATTTTACTTTGTTTATTTACTTTATCAGCCTTTTTTGACAATTGCTGCATAGATACACTGAGCAACTTTATTTGGTGCCTCATGAAACGCTTCGTGGCTTACTTACGCTGAGCAAAAGTTCTAGGTTTTCTTGTTTGCATGAATACCACTAATATTTGTATGTAGATATGCTAACGTGTAGTATAATTGAAACTTGTGATGGGAAATGTGGTGCAATGTACCACTTTTGGAGCAATTGAAACTTTTTTGGTACAATGGTGCATTCAAGAATGTTTTTGTACAAACAACCACTTTTTTCGTTAATATTTTTAAAATCGCTCAAGTAATATTATCTATTCCTGAGGCTTCAGTATGTGTTGGAAAAACTGGTAGGTCTAACCAATACAAAACATGCGGTTCAGATATGTAATTACTTTGCCATTGGTACTTCAAGACGAATGACTTCGGTGAAATTGTACTACATTTTGGAATATGTATACTTATGTACATGCATTGGTATTTTCGGATAATTTTTGGTACAATTGTTTGACAATTTTGTTATTCGTTTTGACGAAAGAGGATAATTTCTGGGAACGTGTTAAAGCAAAATAGTAGTAAAATAGACAAAATGTAAATATTATTAACAAAAATACATATAATTAAAAAAAATAATATCAGCCGAGCGAGTATTCGAAAACATGACAAATCATCAGATTACTTACTTCTTATATCTCAACCAAAAATATGAAAAAGCATGCATCGTAATACATGGTAAATTTGTTAAAACGGCTTTGGCACAAATTTTAATTTTTACATTAAGTAAAGCGGACTACAGAGATTTCATTCATAATATGTATAAGCCTAATCAGTACATTTATATCTGACTTGGTAGTAATGCCAACAGCATCCTTTTGCGAAAATCGCATTGCATTTTTATTTGAAATCGAAGTGTGCAAATTGGAGCCAGGGTTGGACGCTTCCAAACCCCATAAGATTTATTCGATCATTGTTTGTCAAGATTTCCTTATATATCAGAACAATCACGAACTAAGCATCGGAAAATTGAGACTATCGGTAGTAAAGGATGAAACGGAAGAGAAAGAGACGGACACTGCAAACAAACGCCGAGATCCCGTTCTAAAGTGTGTCAGTTGTAAGATATGGGGACTCTTGTCTCGTGAGTGTATGAAGAAGAATGGCAAGTCGTCTATATAATTAATAGATGGCAATTTGTCACAGACTAGGGAAAATTGTTTTTTAAACGAATGTAAATTGAATACGACTTTTAAAAGTTTTATTGTTACCGCTAGTTTGGTGTTGCTTATTAGACAGTTTTGTGCTTAATAAATAGGAAAGGGTATAATAGTCTGCTGCCGTGCACAAATTAAATATATTATACTCTTCATGTTGATATTCTGATAGGACGACTAATTATTAATGATCCACACGTCGTTATGTTAGTGAAAGATAATTCAGTTCGTTCGTTTAGAAAAGAAATTGATATATTTCCAAATTTCGAATACCCTATTTCATCGAAATTTGCAGTTCGGATTACAAAATCGAAGATTTTACCACAGAATATAGAATTTTTGAATTGTGTTATTGGGAAGAATGTGTACGTTTTCGTGGAAATGAATGCTTCTCTCTGCAGGTTGAATAGCTATTTGAATGCGAAAGCCGTGTTGTGGATTTCAGAACTTGAAACTTTATACGGTTGAAGATGTGACTAGACAAACCATTAATTTATGTAAGGAAGATATTGTGAGGCTATTAGAATTGGTTAGTGAGCACAAAAGATGTTTTTCGCACGATATTTCAAACTCAGGTTGTACTAAGGATCCTTGTATGAAGATATTATTAAAAGATGAAATTCTTGCCACATATAAACCCTATCGAATGTGATGGTCCGAAAGAGATTCCAGATTTGGTAGATGTCCTAAAGAAGCCTAATCTCATTCAGGGATCATCACCGCCATTATTTTGGTTAAAAATAAAACGTGGGAATGTAGAATGTGCACTAGGCTTGTGCGTAGTTTTTAAACACAAAGGCTCACTGGGTTTTCATATGCGGGCTAAAATTCTAAGACAAACTGCGTTTTTACTTTTTTAATATCTTAAAAAAAAGTTCCGCACCAAATGCATTTTCTGCAGTAAAAATGGGAATTTTTTAATTCCAAAAAAATCTCATATTTTCGTAATGACAAAAAATTTTTTGTTAAAAAACCATCTACTAGTCCCGAGTTTTATAGATTGTGATCCGCTGATCACGAATCTGCTGTTTATTTTATGCTGTTCCATTAAGTGGTTTTCTAGATATGAAATTTGCAAAAACATAAAAATTTGCCTTTACATTAACCGCTTTATGAAGTTTTATAAGTTGTGAGTAGTTTTCCAGTTATTCGCTAATTCAGGTTTTGCAAAAAGTTAATTACTTTATCAGATTCATACAGTTTGGTCGGCTGATCATAAACCTATCATTTACTTTTGAATATATTGAGTAATTTTTGCATAAGGTCATTTGAGATATCCCTGCATATAAAATTGTAGGTACTGATTTGCAGTATTCAAAGCTTATCACACTACTAATATCACTGCTTTATAAATAATTTCCGAAATATATTTTTTGATGGCAATTGAAATTTTTAATTATATATCATATTTAATATATAAAATATTATGTTTCTACTCTAGTGATCTACAAAAATCGTATATTTTCAGGTATAAAAAAACATACAAATATAAGCTAATTATAAGTTAAAAAATTTAGGGCGCGAACTTATTTACAAGATGGATATATGTTTTGGATAATTTTGACTCCCCTTTTTGCACAAATATTAGACCTTTGGCATGGTATTGCAGATGGTTCTTTGATTCAGTGTTTGACATTATCGCTCTCGAATTCCATCTAGCATTACTCAAAGGCGGAATTTTTTTAAAATTAATAAATGGAAATTGTTTTTCTTTTAGAAAATATTTAAAGGCCATGAATGGCTCTGTAAGAAATTTCATATCATCTCGCCAGATTATATTTTCCACTTTTATTTTTTCCCGAATTTTGTTTATAACTCATTTTAAAATTATCATGTGACGACAGCAATATCTTTACAAATTCATAATCCATATTTGGTGATGTAGTATCTCCCCCTAAAAAGCAATTTTTTATATATTTTCATTTATAGATATATATATACAGAAATCACAAATTACCCAATTTTTGATCCATAGCGTGTCTTAGGACTAAAACCAGAACGTGATGCTGACAGCTGATATACTGCGGGGGAATTTTGCCTTTTGATATATAGTAATTTTGTAGTTTCGATACAATTTCATTTCTTTTTCCAGTGTTGACGGCAGTAGTATCACATATACATAATTACTTTAATGGAGTCTAATAAATCGAATTTTTGGATAACTTCGAAAATACCATTAAAAATGGTGGCACTTTTTCCATCATTTAAGACCAAAGCTACTAATTTCATTTCTTTATCTGCGTTTTTAAGTAAAATAACTTGAATTTCCTTGCCTTTTATTTTCTTTCCGTCAAAGTGTAAGGCCCATAGGTCATTTTTAAGACTATTAATGTACTCCGCCTCTCTTGCTTCTGAAGCTTTTAAGCATTGCCTCCAGACAGTCGATTGTACTGGAGTAGGTATATTTAAACCACAACTTGATAAATCTTTACATACATTACATGATTTTGAAGATGACATCTTTGCGTTGTTTGCTAATAAAGCTCCAACCATTGGTGGTTTCTCTTTTTTGTTCATCGACTTTTGGATATACATATGTAGTCGGTAAGTAGTTCTCATCGATACTATCGGTTTCACTAAAACTGCTACCTTCATCTAATTCGTTTGATACTTGACCACTTTTTGGTATCTCTTTATTTGTAGATTTGGAAGTTATATCAAAAATGTTTTTAAACAATCCTATTTTTTTGGATTTTTTAATTTTAGTTTCATAGTTTTTAAGAAGTAATTCAATTTTTGTGATTATATTTTTTTGTTCATTGTTGGCTCATTAAATTTTAGCCATAAACTAGTTAACTCTTTATATATTATCAGAATATTTTCACTTTTTTGTTGTTTCTTTTCATTGGTCAATGTCAAATATCGTCCAATAATATAGTCTTCACTAGGCTTTTGGTGTAAGTAAAATAACGGCTTACAAATTTGATAATTTTGCGTATCACCCATCAAATTTCTTTGCCATTTTTCACTGTTGATGACAACTGCGTTAGAACTTTTTTTAGACATGCTTATTCTCAAATTTACATAATTAAAAAGCTATGAAATTTACAACGCACACAGTTTACAACTGAATTTTACAATAAAAACCCTTCAGAAATAATGTAAAAGTCAATGCCAATTTCAAGAAATATGAAACAACAAGTAAATTCCAAAGTTTAAAAAATGTATCTGTTGCTAAAATTTTAATATAAGCGGATATCTCGAAAAGTACTTATCGTAGTATGGTCATACCTCGACAACCACTTAATGGATTTTAAAATAAACAGCAGATTCGTGATCAGCGCATCAAAATCTGTAACATTAGATGGTTTTTTAACAAAATTTTTTTGTCATTACGAAAATATGAGATTTTTTTTGAGTTAAAAAATTCTCATTTTTGCTACAGAAAATGCATTTGGTGCGGAACTTTTTTTAATATATCAAAAAAGTAAAAACCCAGTTCGTCTTAGAATTGTTGCCTGTATATGAAAACCCAGTGAGCCTTTCGCGTTTTCCAAATTTTTTATCTTCTGCATAAGCCTAATGTGCATAGACTACAGAGTTCTGAATAGAAAGACGGTCAAAAATGTTTTTCCTATGCCAAGAACAGACGATGAAATTGATAGTTTGAGAGGCAACAAGTATTTTACTAGATTGGATTGCGCTAGTGAATATCACCATAACTGTAAAAACATCAAGTTTTTGAATGGGGTGACCACCAACAAAAGCCTTTTGTTGAATTAAAAGAGAAGTTCCCATTTGTTTCAGTTCTAGCTTTAGACGATAAATATTTCCAAACGGAGAGATGTAGTAGAACAATTTTTCTGTAATTAGCTCGTCGACGGAGCATGGAAACAGCTGGGATGACTGTGTTTATTATATACAATGGAGTTTGAACTCCACGCTTACTAAGAATACTGGGAAAATCCTAAATTAACATTTATTTGGATTCTTGCCAATTTATTTAAGTAATGAACTCAGTGAACAAAGGTTAAATGATGTATGTGTGAACCGAGAACAGACAAAAGCGTCAATAGAAAGATCAAAGACATCAGCGATATGACCAGAAACGACGAGGTTACGAAATATCTCGGAAATGATAGTTATATTATTAGAGATTAACCAGGAGTCGTCCCATCGTCAGTTAAAATTAAGTGATATGAATGTTTCGAATATGATTCATCTTATTATTAAAAGAAAAATTTACGTTATTGCTAATAATAATTTAAGTACAGAAACATCACTGGGACGTGACTAAGTGTACGTGGCCGAGATGTGAGTGCTGGTTGTAAGGTGCGAGAGGAACTACTTAGAGTTTGTAGAGAGAAATAACAACGAACACATTCGGAAAACATGTTAATCAAAATATGAAAAATAAATTCATTCTGGAAAAACTATTGAACTAACAAGAGGTCTTATTATTGAAGCTTACAATATATAATAGTAGACAGGGTTAGAGACCATTGCCACCTACCAGTATATAGGGAGGGACAGCACATTATGACTGTACCCTGAAATACTTTATTTTAGATATTCTTTATTAAGTCTTGGGACAATATTCTTACAGACTAGATTACGAAGTTATATAACTTAGGGCGAGTTTCATACACGTCATTTAAAAGCTCACAGAAAATTTTCTTAAAGTATATTTAAATTGAGAATTTTCAACTGTGAAAATGGGCATTAGTAATAAATAACTAGTATTTGAGAACTCATATTACTTAAAGTTGTAAAAATATTCGAATATAAATTATTATCTACATTTGAAGTATTATATACTTTATTAAACAAGCTAAGGACCCTACCAATACGTTTACTTTGACCATAATTAATATTATGAATATTAACATAAAACCAGAACATAAATTTCAGTCGGGTGAACCGACCTAAACGTAACCTCACCCTAAATCATTCATTGCATCTAAGTCCTTCTAGCACCATCTTCATCACCACCAATATCACCACCAATAGCACTACCATAACCACCAGCAGCACACCAACATCTGCCGCAAGTAAGACCTAAAAAGGTACAGTGTAAGTCCGTTGCTTTTTAGTCCTACGGAGAGACACTAGAGGAGTGGGGCTACGCCAACATAATGTGTTAAGGTTACCCATAATGTAGTTAGGGAACGTATTTTAAACAATTTAAATAATAAAAAATATCATTAGTCTCCAGTGAAAGGAAGACATAAAGCCGAGCGAGCAAAAACAAAAAGCGCCTTAATAATGAAATAATGTTTCTAAAAATTGATCTAGTTCTTTAAGATAGTTTATCATCAGCCTAAAGGAAGAAATGAAATAATTAGTGTTCCAAACTGAACCAAAAAGCTCTGTAAAAAGAATATAACCGCTAGTCGAAATCCGAATAAATCTGTTTAAGTCTGAGAAAAGTTCTAACATGTTGAAATATTACTAGTGCTTATATGAAAACTAAATCGCTTGTTACAAATTATGTTGGCAGAACTTTTTTCGTTTCGTCGGTTTTTAAAATTTTAATTTTCGAGCGCGTTCATAGTCACGGGAGAATCAAACTAATGGTTGTATGGAGTCTACTGTTTTGTTTTTCCCCCCAGATTTAAATAGTGGGATTAAAGTAACGTTAACTTAACAATTTGCAGGTAATTAAGTGAACTGACGTTGTCAAGCAGTCTTAAGTTAATAATTCAAATCATTATTATTGTTGAAATTTCAGTACACCCATGGCGTTTCTTCTAAGGGGTTTAAGTATAACTTTTTTTGTTTCGATATTGGAAATAAAGCTTTTGTAACGTAGTATTGAAAATGTTGTGCTCAAATTAAGTCTAAGCCGGCATCAATAACAGGCGGCCCATCCGACGCAAGATGAGCTTGCTCATCGATCAATTCTTTTTCCAGACAATATGTTATTGTTTCAGTTGTGTGTTTTCATTACTTAACAAATTGTATTCAGGCTCCGTTCTTTTTTGTATATGTCGAAGGTTTTTATGTTTCCAAGCTCGAAGGTAAAAAATACTCAGCGCTTTATTGTTGTTGTGCCTAGCGAGCGGGAAGATCCGTCGAGTTACCGCATGGCACACATGGCCATCCGCTCAATAGGTACGTGAGTACAAGCAGACCTATATAATAACATGTCGATCAGGTCATATGACATAATGGCGCCCAATGTGGGGCCCGAGTGAGGTTAACGGTAATCTTTTTAGTTAATGTATGAGAAATTCGTAGTACAAACTTACAAGGTAGGGTTGGTGTTTGTTGGAATAATAGACAATTCAGTTAAGCACACTCACTGCCATGACTAGTTTCGAACTCCGTGACAAGTACACCATCAGATGCCTAACTACCGTGCCTGAATTTATACCATCGGTTGATCATCAACCGTATATATACAAACTGAATTATGCAATTTCCGTATGCGAATTAGTATGGATCGTAGATCCCTAAGTATCAACACACGCTGGGAGGCCCATAATTCCAACACAAGACGGTAGTCCGATGTTTAGTATAGAGTAGCGAGTTGGCCTTACGCTTCACGTAAGTCCCGTTTGCGGAATTTAACCTGGAACGCGGTGCGACGTTGTTGCCACGGGGCTACGAACTTCTTTCGAAAAATTTTATGGGTAATGTTCTGACTCGCGAAATCTTGTTCTTGCGGCAATCTTAGTGGCAATTGCTCCAAGTGTGGAACATCAATGAATATTTTGTTTGAGCCATTAAGTTTTTAGATTTTAGAGTAAATATTTAGTGTTTTAGTAGTTATGTTGTCGGCCAGTACGTAAGTCGTTGGTGCTTGGCGACTAACTGCCAAGACACATGGGTGCATTAATGTGCACTCACTAAGAGCTTAATGATCTTCTGATCTGACAGAGTTGCGACGTTTTTACTAATGCATTTGAGGTGTATGTTTACAATAGTTATGTGTTTATTATGATATTAGTTAGATTTCTTATTTGTATCTTTTGTTAGCTACGAGCTATCGGTAACTCGGCTGGATACGAAGGAAGTATTCAGGGTAGTCTGGGAGAGTGAGTCACTTAAGCGTGGTGTTAGACACATTACGTTTTCCCTCTCGTTGTCTTCCAGTGGACAACCATGCATTAGTTTAGTAGTAACTTGAGTTTTATTATTGTTTTGGAAGACGATTTGCGTCAAGGTCATTTGAGGTTGCCAAAGTACTTACCTTTGTTGATCTCTACCTACCGTGTAATTTGATTACAATTTTTAGTTTGATTTTGATTACGGTTTTTGATTTACGATTTTGAAAATTTCGATTTGTTTTGTTTTTTGCGATTTCGATACGAGATATATTTTTATTTCGTTTGGGTTTCGGTATTTTTATTATGTTTTCTTTTTCCAGCCTAATTTTTTTTTGTTTGGAATTTACTATTTTCAAATTTTACATTTTTGCTTTGCCATTCTGAATATCATATGAATTTATATTGATTTTTGATTTTTCCTTAGTTCGGTTTATTTTTCTGAACTTAAAATTTTTTTCGATTTTTGAGTTCTCCTTTATATTTTTAATCACAATATTACGAGTATTATACATATTACCATAATATAATTTATTTTTGAATTTTCAACTTTAGTTTAGGAAATAATTGGAATATTTAGTTTAGGGTTAAGGCTCTTCGTGTGACCCATTAAGGTTACACGTTAAGTAATAAATGTTGGTTTCTCGTAGTGTGTCTTCGGGATCGGGGGAAGAAAACTTTGATTTTAAATAAATATCCTGGATAAAGTGACGTCGGTAGTGCAATGGTTAGTGTGCGTGGCTCTTGTACATGAGATTCTGGCTTCGAACCCTGCTCTGACCACCTTCAAATTTCTTTCGGCGGCGGTCACCTCGAATAGTGACGGCGACACTATCGAGTATATAGCCATGAAAAAGCATCTCAGAATACCGTTCGGAATCGGTGTAAAACTGTAGGTCCTAATCAGTGAGTGAAAATTGGAAAGCGCACAGCTCAGTGATTGTGAGAAGTTCTCCCCGGTCCCTTCATGGGATGTAATGGGAAACCATTTATTTATTTATTTTTAAAGTGACGAGGGGACAATCTTATCCCAGGAGACGGATTCAGGTGTAGAGCGATTGCAAACAGCCGCCGCAACCGTATTAACCGCTCCTGCACCAGCAACATCAACTCGGAGCTATCGAAAGAACTTGAAGCATAAAACCAAGCCGAGCCTTGGGAATCTCGGGAATTCATCACGGTTACCGCCTTAGGAGCGCAACAGCACGACGATTGACCATATATGTAAGTCCAACGAGAACTTGCCCAATACCTAGACCAGACCCAGAAGCAGCAAGACATCCTAATTCAGAAACCGAAAAAGACGCGCTAATAAGGAGGATTTTACCCGCAATGCTTGTCGCTTCCAGGCAGGCAGGTGCAGGAAGTGGGAATAACCACCCTTCTTCACAAGCAATTACGCATTTGAAAGCCGCACCTAAAGACTATCGCCGTAAACAGGCATTAAAAACATTGAATAGGCAACTCGAACAAAGCAGACCACCAACGCAAATATAAGTACCAAGCAGAATACCAGCACCGTTAGCAGCCGAGGATAGACACATGCGTGCAGGCAGATGTAGTGGTGCTTGCAGACGACCATTTGAAAATTCGTTACGTTTTAGTCTACAGTTTGAATATCTCTGAATTTATTAAAGTTTTGAACCACATGCACATCCGGTGTTGCAATGTTTTCTTTAAATTTATTACTTCTATGTTTTAATGCATTCTCTCACTCTGAGACTCATGGATTTGTGTACAGAGTAGACGACAATACCGCAAATCGGCTCACTTTCATTGGAATGGAGACGATCTTTGATGGTTGGTAGTTGGCACGGTAACAATCTCTCCTTTTCTTGAAGTGATCGAATGCTGATTGTACCATGAAAGTGTTGTTCATATTTTGAAAGGTTCAATTGTGTAAAAAGAAGTTAAGTCAGAAAAATAAGTGAAAGTTCAATTGTCCTGCCATTGAATAAAGATCAGTTTTACCGTTTTAATTTATGGTTATGCAATCAGAAGGAGGTTGGATAAACCGTAATTTTATTTTTGTAAGAGCTTTACTTGCAACAGAAGTTGCAATCAATTAGTTGGATAATCTCGGCTTTGCATAAATAGCCTTATCTTCTTCCTTCTATGCGACACCTTCTGAACTTCAAGAAGCTGGTTAATACCCAAAATGCATCACCGTCATTATATTTATTGTTGAACCCTTAGTTTCGTTTGGGGTACGTGCGGATGTTCAACTGGATATCAGGTTAAATAAACTGGCAGGATGCAAGTTTTATAATATCCTTGATAGCATATCCTAAAGTCGCATATTAAAGTAAGCCTAGATGTCAATATGTATATACTATGTATGCATGTACATACATAACGGGCTTTTCAACAGAGACGCTACAAAAGTAAATCGATAGGGACAGCAAACGAGGCCATATGTTTTCCCGCTCTTTTGACATTTCTCTTCAGTAAGGTTTGCCATTTCATCATGGAAAGATATAGGAGCCAACAACGACTCGAAATTATTAAAATTCACTACCGAAGTTTGGAGTCAGTTGCCTCAACTTTAAGAGCGCTACGTCCAATTTATGGTCGTCATAATCGTCCTACCAGATCAACAATTGAGCGTCTGGTGGAAAAATTTGAATCCACAGGCACAGTACAAAATGTTCCCGTGCCAGTGAGACAAAGAAGTGCCCGTAGTGTCGAGAATATTGCTGCCGCTGAGGCTTCAGCTCAAGAAAGCCCAAATGTGTCTCTCACACGTCGTTCTCAAGCGTTGGGCATCTCTGTGACGTCGTTGTTCGAAATGATCTTGGCCTACATCCTTACAAGATCAAATTGACGCAAGAACTGAAGCCGCTTGACCACCATAAGCGTCATATGTTCGTGAATTGTGCTGAGCAACAACTTGAAAATTATTCGGATTTTCATCGGAAAATCATCTTCAGCGATGAGGCTCATTTCTGGTTGATTGGCTTCGTCAATAAGCAAAATATGCGTTATTGGTCAGACAGCAATCCACACGTAATCCATGACTCATCATTGCATCCCGAAAAAATTACGGTTTGGTGCGGTTTATGGGCCGTGATGATCAAGACCGGCACATTACTGTGAACGCTAATCGCTACCGTTCAATGATAACCGAATATTTTTGGCCCCAATTGGATAATATGGACTTGGAGCACATATGGTTCCAACAGGACGGCGCCACAAGCCACACAGCGAATGCCACAATCAATTTATTTTATTTATTCGAAATCATTATTTCTGTCAATGACATGGGTCGCGTCATAAAGTTGACTATATCTCCGACACGAAATGAAACCGGCATATATTTGTAATGTGGATATTATGTGCTCCCATGGGGATAATTTGAAATATATAGGTAGTCCATTCACTTTTATCAGGAGTGTCCAATATTGGCACTCGAAATCATTATTTCTGTCAATGACATGGGTCGCTTCATAAAGTTGACTATATCTCTGATCTGAAATGGAATCGGCATATATTTGTAATGGGGATATTATGTGCTCCCATGGGGCTAATTTCGAATATACAGGTAGTCCATTCACTTTTATCAGGAGTGTCCAATATTGGCACTCGAAATCATTATTTCTGTCAATGACATGGGTCGCTTCATAAAGTTGACTATATCTCCGATCCGAAATGGAATCAGCATATATCTGTACTGGGGATATTATGTGCTCCCATGGGGCTAATTTGGACTATATAGTTAGTCCATTCACTTTTATCAGGAGTGTCCAATAGTGGCACTCGAAATCATTATTTCTGTCAATGACATGGGTCGCTTCATACAGTTGACTATATCCCCGATCTGAAATGGAATCGGCATATATTTGTAATGGGGATATTATGTGCTCCCAAGGGGCTAATTTCGAATATACAGGTAGTCCATTCACTTTTATCAGGAGTGTTCAATAATGGCACTCGAAATCATTATTTCTGTCAATGACATGGGTCTCTTCATAAAGTCGACTATATCTCCGATATGAAATGGAATCGGCATATATTTGTAATGGGGATATTATGTGCTCCCAAGGGGCTAATTTCGAATATACAGGTAGTCCATTCACTTTTATCAGGAGTGTTCAATAATGGCACTCGAAATCATTAGTTCTGTCAATGACATGGTTCGCTTCATAAAGTCGACTATATCTCCGATCTGAAATGGAATCGGCATATATTTGTAATGGAGATATTATGTGCTCCCATGGGGCTAATTTGAAATATATAGGTAGTCCATTCACTTTTATCAGGAGTGTCCAATAGTGGCACTCGAAATCATTATTTCTGTCAATGACATAGGTCGCTTCATAAAGTTGACTATATCTCCGATCTGAAATGGAACCAGCGTATATCTGTACTGGGGATGATAGGTGCTTCCACGGGGCTAATTTGGAATATACAGTTAGTCCATTCACTTTTATCAGGAGTGTCCAATATTGGCAGTCGAAATCATTATTTCTGTCAATGGCATGGGTCGCTTCATAAAGTTGACTATATCTCCGATCTGAAATGGAATCAGCATATATTTGTAATGGGGATGTTATGTGCTCCCATGGGACTAATTTGGAGTATATAGTTAGTCCATTCACTTTTATTAGGAGTGTCCAATATTTGCAGTCGAAATCATTATTTCTGTCAATGACATGGGTCGCTTCATAAAGTTGACTATATCTCCGATCTGAAATGGAATCAGCATATATTTGTAATGGGGATGTTATCTGCTCCCATGGGGCTAATTTGGAGTATATAGGTAGTCCATTCACTTTTATCAGGAGTGTTCAATATTGGCACTCGAAATCATTATTTCTGGAAATGAGATGGGTCGCTTCACAAAGTTGACTATATCTCCGATCTGAAATGGAATCAGCATATATATGTCTTGGGGGTATTATGTGCTCCCATGGGGCTAATTTCGAATATATACGTAGTCCATTCACTTTTATCAGGAGTGTTCAATATTGGTACTCGAAATCATTATTTCTGTCAATGACATGGGTCGCTCCGTAAAGTTGACTATATCTCCGATCTGAAATGGAATCGGTATGTATTTGTAATGGGGATATTATGTGCTACCATGGGACTAATTTGGAGTATATAGTTAGTCCATTCACTTTTATTAGGAGTGTCCAATATTTGCAGTCGAAATCATTATTTCTGTCAATGACATGGGTCGCTTCATAAAGTTGACTATATCTCCGATCTGAAATGGAATCAGCATATATTTGTAATGGGGATGTTATCTGCTCCCATGGGGCTAATTTCGAATATATAGGTAGTCCATTCACTTTTATCAGGAGTGTTCAATATTGGCACTCGAAATCATTATTTCGAAGTTGACTATGACAAACTAGACTATATCTCCGATCTGAAATGGAATCGGCATATATTTGTAATGGGGATATTGTGTGCTCCCATGGGGCTAATTTGGAATATATAGTTAGTCCACTCACTTTTATTAGGAGTGATCATTATGGGCACTCGAAATCATTATTTCTGGAAATGAGATGGGTCGCTTCACAAAGTTGACTATATCTCCGATCTGAAATGGAATCAGCATATATATGTCTTGGGGGTATTATGTGCTCCCATGGGGCTAATTTCGAATATATACGTAGTCCATTCACTTTTATCAGGAGTGTTCAATATTGGTACTCGAAATCATTATTTCTGTCAATGACATGGGTCGCTCCGTAAAGTTGACTATATCTCCGATCTGAAATGGAATCAGCATATATTTGTAATGGGGATGTTATGTGCTCCCATGGGACTAATTTGGAGTATATAGTTAGTCCATTCACTTTTATTAGGAGTGTCCAATATTTGCAGTCGAAATCATTATTTCTGTCAATGACATGGGTCGCTTCATAAAGTTGACTATATCTCCGATCTGAAATGGAATCAGCATATATTTGTAATGGGGATGTTATCTGCTCCCATGGGGCTAATTTGGAGTATATAGGTAGTCCATTCACTTTTATCAGGAGTGTTCAATATTGGCACTCGAAATCATTATTTCTGGAAATGAGATGGGTCGCTTCACAAAGTTGACTATATCTCCGATCTGAAATGGAATCAGCATATATATGTCTTGGGGGTATTATGTGCTCCCATGGGGCTAATTTCGAATATATAGGTAGTCCATTCACTTTTATCAGGAGTGTCCAATATTGGCACTCGAAATCATTATTTCTGTCAATGACATGGGTCGCTTCATAAAGTTGACTATATCTCCGATCCGAAATGGAATCAGCATATATCTGTACTGGGGATATTATGTGCTCCCATGGGGCTAATTTGGACTATATAGTTAGTCCATTCACTTTTATCAGGAGTGTCCAATAGTGGCACTCGAAATCATTATTTCTGTCAATGACATGGGTCGCTTCATACAGTTGACTATATCCCCGATCTGAAATGGAATCGGCATATATTTGTAATGGGGATATTATGTGCTCCCAAGGGGCTAATTTCGAATATACAGGTAGTCCATTCACTTTTATCAGGAGTGTTCAATAATGGCACTCGAAATCATTATTTCTGTCAATGACATGGGTCTCTTCATAAAGTCGACTATATCTCCGATATGAAATGGAATCGGCATATATTTGTAATGGGGATATTAAGTGCTCCCAAGGGGCTAATTTCGAATATACAGGTAGTCCATTCACTTTTATCAGGAGTGTTCAATAATGGCACTCGAAATCATTATTTCTGTCAATGACATGGTTCGCTTCATAAAGTCGACTATATCTCCGATCTGAAATGGAATCGGCATATATTTGTAATGGAGATATTATGTGCTCCCATGGGGCTAATTTGAAATATATAGGTAGTCCATTCACTTTTATCAGGAGTGTCCAATAGTGGCACTCGAAATCATTATTTCTGTCAATGACATAGGTCGCTTCATAAAGTTGACTATATCTCCGATCTGAAATGGAACCAGCGTATATCTGTACTGGGGATGATAGGTGCTTCCACGGGGCTAATTTGGAATATACAGTTAGTCCATTCACTTTTATCAGGAGTGTCCAATATTGGCAGTCGAAATCATTATTTCTGTCAATGGCATGGGTCGCTTCATAAAGTTGACTATATCTCCGATCTGAAATGGAATCAGCATATATTTGTAATGGGGATGTTATGTGCTCCCATGGGACTAATTTGGAGTATATAGTTAGTCCATTCACTTTTATTAGGAGTGTCCAATATTTGCAGTCGAAATCATTATTTCTGTCAATGACATGGGTCGCTTCATAAAGTTGACTATATCTCCGATCTGAAATGGAATCAGCATATATTTGTAATGGGGATGTTATCTGCTCCCATGGGGCTAATTTGGAGTATATAGGTAGTCCATTCACTTTTATCAGGAGTGTTCAATATTGGCACTCGAAATCATTATTTCTGGAAATGAGATGGGTCGCTTCACAAAGTTGACTATATCTCCGATCTGAAATGGAATCAGCATATATATGTCTTGGGGGTATTATGTGCTCCCATGGGGCTAATTTCGAATATATACGTAGTCCATTCAGTTTTATCAGGAGTGTTCAATATTGGTACTCGAAATCATTATTTCTGTCAATGACATGGGTCGCTCCGTAAAGTTGACTATATCTCCGATCTGAAATGGAATCGGTATGTATTTGTAATGGGGATATTATGTGCTACCATGGGGCTAATTTCGAATATATAGGTAGTCCATTCACTTTTATCAGGAGTGTTCAATATTGGCACTCGAAATCATTATTTCGAAGTTGACTATGACAAACTAGACTATATCTCCGATCTGAAATGGAATCGGCCTATATTTGTAATGGGGATATTGTGTGCTCCCATGGGGCTAATTTGGAATATATAGTTAGTCCACTCACTTTTATTAGGAGTGCTTTCATAAAGTTGACTACATCTCCGATCTGAAATGGAATCAGCATATATTTGTAATGGGGATGTAATGTGCTCCCATGGGGCTAATTTGGAGTATATAGTTAGTCCATTCACTTTTATCAGTAGTACCCAGTATTAGCACTCGAAATCATTATTATTGTCAATGACACGGGCCAATTCATAAATTAGGCTATATCTCCGATCTCAAATGGAATCAGGATATATTTGTAATGGGGATGTTATGTGCTCCCACGGGGCTAATTTGGAGTATATAGCTAGTCCATTCACTTTTATCAGGAGTGCCCAATATTGGCAGTCGAAATCATTATTTCTGTCAATGACATGGGTCGCTTCGTAAAGTTGACTATATCTCCGATCTGAAATGGAATCGGTATGTATTTGTAATGGGGATATTATGTGCTACCATGGGGCTAATTTCGAATATATAGGTAGTCCATTCACTTTTATCAGGAGTGTTCAATATTGGCACTCGAAATCATTATTTCGAAGTTGACTATGACAAAGTAGACTATATCTCCGATCTGAAATGGAATCGGCATATATTTGTAATGGGGATATTGTGTGCTCCCATGGGGCTAATTTGGAATATATAGTTAGTCCACTCACTTTTATTAGGAGTGATCATTATGGGCACTCGAAATCATTATTTCCGTCAATGACATGGGTCGCTTCATAAAGTTGACTATATCTCCGATCTGAAATGGAATCGGAATATATTTGTAATGGGGATGTTATGTGCTCCCATGGGGCTAATTTGGAGTATATAGTTAGTCCATTCACTTTTATCAGGAGTGTCCAATATTGGCACTCGAAATCATTATTTCTGTCAATGACATAGGTCGCTTCATTCAGTTGACTATATCTCCGATCTGAAATGGAATCAGCATATATTTCTAATGGGGATGTTATGTGCTCCCATGGGGCTAATTTGGGATATATAGGTAGTCCTTTCACTTTTATCAGGAGTGTCCAATATTGGCACTCGAAGTCATTATTTCTGTCAATGACATGGGTCGCTTCATAAAGTTGACTATATCTCCGATTTGAAATGGAATCAGCATATATCTGTACTGGGGATGTTATGTGCTCGCATGGGGCTAATTTGGAATATATAGTTAGTCCATTAAATTTTATCAGGAGTGTCCAATATTGGCACTCGAAATCATTATTTCTGTCAATAACATGGGTCGCTTCATAAAGTTGACTACATCTCCGATCTGAAATGGAATCAGCATATATTTGTAATGGGGATGTAATGTGCTCCCATGGGGCTAATTTGGAGTATATAGTTAGTCCATTCACTTTTATCAGTAGTACCCAGTATTAGCACTCGAAATCATTATTATTGTCAATGACACGGGCCAATTCATAAATTAGGCTATATCTCCGATCTCAAATGGAATCAGGATATATAGGCTGTGCTGTTTATGAGCTTCTACGGTGTTAGGCGGCTAGACATTAGAAGTTCATTCGCCTTTGTAGTGAGCGACCCAGGTTAGATAAAAAATAACCAAAGTCAGTTTTTTACAGGAAGAAAAAATATTTGTTTCCACATAAAGCTAATTATATGCTATATTCATCATAAATGGTTTAAAAAAACGCTTATTGGCTCTTTTTTCTGTACAAAATTTCTGTTTTTTGACAAAAAATGAGATTTCAGAAATTTTGTTTAAGTGGTTTGTGTCTTCGATAAATAAATTTATCGGATAAATTTATCTTCACACCCTTTTCTCAGGACAACTTCCCGAACCATCTTACCAACAGACTGATATGACAATTTGGGGATAAATGACAACCTAACATTGTTACTACAGATGAGCCGAATATTTACAAATCAATAACAGACCTGGGATAGCTGATAGGTTGGCGAAATCAAAAATATTTTACGACAAGAATTATAGGATTGTACACAAAACCTATAACACAATGGGTCGAATATTTACTAAAACAAAGGATAGTTTGGAAAAATTTTATATGTGTAATTTAGTACATAAAATTTCTTTTAAAGGAAATGACAACGAGATTTGTAACAAAGTATGTGTAGGGACTACAAAAAAATAAACTAAAGACACGAATTGCAAGACACAAATCAGTTCAAAAATACAGGCACATTTCTACACAGAAAGCAGCATTAACATCCCATTGTGCTAGTTTAAATCATTACCTAAACTTTCAGGATACATCGGTTTTAAATAAAGAATACAATTATAAAAGTCGTTATATGTTAGAAAGGCTACAAATAACTAATACACCAACACTGAAAAGAATTAACTATAAAACAGATACAGATAATGTAGCGCAAATTTACAAACATTTAATTAGTAAAAATATAACTTTTTAAGCACAAATTGTTTATCGATCTAATATTTTTCTTTGGGTTAATTTATATGAACTTTTTATGTACATTATTTTTGTGTTTAACTGCAGAAAACTGTGAAAAAGGCGGGAACATTTGTTTGAACATTTTTAAATTGACATAATTTTTTCACAATTGTTTATATCTTCTGATGATGCTACACAATGGAGTAGCGAAATATCGAGGAAAATAAAAATAAATACAAGAAAAGCAAATCTGACCTCAAGTTCGAAGTATATTGATTACTTATTGATAAAACACGAATAGTAGAAAATGCAATTTTGTTCCTTATTCATCTTTACCTACTAATGAAAGAAGCTGTTTCTTGCATTATCTTGTGCTACAATGCAAACAAATCCAATAAACGAAATGCAAAATACTCGTGTATTTTAACAAATAACTCAAATATCAACTACAGTAAATTGAGAGAATTTGTATTTACATTGTTTTATTCTCTCATCTACTCAAGTTTGCTTACTGCATGTCGATCTCATACAATATTTATGCTATTTGTTTCGCAACCCTAGAATTCTTTATAGTATTTGTTTGAGGGCAATAGCATAAAGCAAATGATAAAATTATTTGCGAATATTTTGACGTATTTATAATATGTACTCTGTTGCGTGTGTTGCATCTATGGAGAAAAATCAATTACCAACCAGATCACTATGGTCTTGGAGTTTTGTTACCTACCTCGTACTTAATACCCATTCCATAACACGTACAAATATTTTGCAATTAGGCCACAGGGAGCAAAATAGTTTTTGTTTATTTATTTTTTTTTTGCAGAAGTTTGTAACTGTATTTGGCCTTAAAGTCTTGGCTATTGAAATTAATAAATAAAACACCAGCACTTTAATATGATGATTCCTTTTGTTTGTGTCTATTTAATTATGAATGATAATTGCAGCTGCATTTGTACGAACACACACATACACACGTATATTCGTAGAGGCAGAGCCCATTCACACAAACATTCACGGGTATATTGGAAAAGGGGTGCTTGTTACCTATTCCGTGGCGAAGATTCCTGGATGATGCAATATCCGGATGGATGACAGTCGTCCGGTGTTCCACAGTATTTCGCTCCTTCCATCGATAGTTTCCCGAAGAGATGTCGTTGATACGGCGCTAGATGTGTGGGAATCTGAAAGAGGAAAGAATATAGACGGTTAGGATATGTTGTTGTGGAAGTATTGAAGTGGCAATTGTTTTAAAAATTACCGTGGTTGCCCTCCAAATCGTGTGGTTTAGGTTGAGGATATTTTTTATTTAATTAAAATTATTTGCCAGACACGTGTGTGTAATTTTTGGGAAAGAAGGAAATGAATGGCATTGCCAGTTGAAAATCAGAGAACTAGTACTCCGTGAACGTGACAACGTTACCGGATCGAGGGAAAACAACAGTGAGATGATTATCAACAGTGGGAAGTGGAACGCGCCAGAAAAATGTTTTTATTTACTGTCGTACATACAGATGGCAGATAAGATGGTAAATAAGGAAACTTTGGATTTGGCGGGGCCAGTTGGGATATAAAAGGCTGGGAAAGCGAAGAAACGGTCAAACTAAAGTGTACTATCGGGCTGTACGATTACTGGTGTCAATAGATATATATTTTTTGATGTGTTAACATCTATACGCGCGCCTCTAGGGCAGTAAACTATAAATTTAATACATACGCAAGTGTTAGGTTTGTAAGAGTAAATCATCGTTTGTTTGTTCGTTGCTTGGCGGTCGGTATTGAAAGTGATTATTGGGCGATTTTCATATAATTTTCCCACGCGATTTTCTCCGGAAATTCATAGCCGATTTTATTAATTTTTGGATTAAAAAGCTAGTGCGGGTTTCGACGAAGAGTTTAGGCCAAATATTAAGGCGATCCGATATCGGCGAGCCGAGATTGAAGTGTTTTAATTTGGAGTATTAATTTGGAGTAATATTAAAAAAGTATTTTATGTTGATCTTCGGTTATATCGTACGAATATAACAATGTATGTATGTATGTATGTACAAGCGTCTGTTACTTTGCATTCTTTGACTTTTGTGGGAATAAAACAAAAAGTATTGAGCAAGAAAATAATGGCACATGTGCTTGCACTGGGTCTTTAAATAATTTTAAGTATTAATATTATTTAACTGTAACGTCATCATATGATTGAACGCTGTTTTTTATTTTCCAATGTAACATTTACGAATGTGTTCATAGAAATCGAACAGGTACCGTGTAGCAAAAAGGTGTTAACACATCGCCCGTGAGTTCGAACACTCATTGGATTTTTTTTGAAAGTGAAATAAAGTACTGGGTTTGTGAAAACAAGTTATACCAGTGGAGAAGTTAGTATAAAGGTTGCAGGATAAATTACCTTATAACCTGATTGTGATTTACATACCGGCTTTGAAATTCAAATATTCGAGTTAGTGTTGTGCTTCGTAATATCTGAAGTAGTAGAGTGCTGGGTGTTTTGTTTGATGAAATAGTGATAGTGTGTTGTGCTTCGGTTGTGTTGTTTCGTTGTAGGTACACGGCGGTAGAATTCCAAATCCGGAGTGCTGGTCCCCAACTAGTCTGTAAGGCATACTGGGGCCAGCAGTTTTTTTTTTGAGACGACCGAAAAATCGACTCCAATCAAACGAGATCGTTAAATTCATCCCCCGGAAAGTCGTACATCCAGTACCATAAACGCTGCAAGAGAAGAACAAACTTGATTAACAAAACCACAATAATTAACTAGAAATTAAGGTAACTACGTAGCCATAAATACTTACCGCAAGAAGTCTTCATTAAATTTTTTTTTTTTGCTAAGCAGCACGAAGTTCTCCAAAACCAATAGAAGACAAGAAGTCGCTGGAGTGAAATTGATAAAGAAATATAACTTGAAAAAAAGGGAAAAATGCATTAGTATAAGTTTAGGTTAGTGATGTTTTGTCTAGGTTGTAAAACGTGTTGAATTTTGTTTGGTGTAAAGATTATTAATGCCAGTCGTGAGAAAGGAGTGTAGGATTACCAATAGTGCATAGAAGAGAGTGATAAATCGAATGTGTGTTTTGATGAAGATCATCGTTTTCTTTGTGATCTAATAAGACCAGTTGAGAGAGCTCTTTGAACAGGTAGTAAATTTATAGTTTCGAGCCAATAAAGGGCTGAAACGAAGCGATTCTTCTACGTAATATAGGTGGTCTGAGTAAATGACTCCATATTAAGAAAAAATTCTGGTGTTAGTGATTTCTAGTGTTAAGATTTGGTTTCTGTTAGTTTTAAGAGCAATTTACATAACAATATAAAAAGACCATAATGTTCAATAAATTTTATGTGTAATTGTTTAGAAAAAAAAACATGATGTGCTGAGTGTCATTTAAGAGGGGGTACTGATTGAAGGGGGGGTTTAAAGAGTGTGTCTGGAATTCGGGATTCAGAGTAATATAGTCGCGGAAGTTTTGAATCAAGGAAGGGCGGGCAGTGCGGGGACATAGCACCAAGTCCTCTTGTTTTTACGTGTATATGTAGAGTAGATTCAAGTTTTAGTTTCAAAGAGTAATATGTCTATTTCAATTTCGTGTACGTCCACAGTGCATTAGGATTGGAACGGGTTAGAACTTCCTGATTACCGCTAGCTGCCGGAGGACCAATCCTAATGTAAGTAGAGAGAAGTGGCACGTAACAACTCTTGCTAAGGCCGACTACAGATATTCGATTGAAAGTTCGGATATCTGAGCATAAGTCCGATATAAAATTGTGGCACAGCGGAGCGGCAGAGGGAACAGCACGACACACTGTGAAAGAGATAACCACTATGCCCACTTGGGCAACGTAAGCGCAACGTGAGCGATTCAAAATTCCATATATATTGCAAATGCAGAAGATGACATTTACAATATTCTCTTGTCGTTAAACGCAAACAAAGGTGCCGGATCTGATGGAATAAGGACAAAGGATATAAAAAATAACGCTTCTTACCTCACCCCAGTAATAACATCTTTAGTAAATCTAAGCTTGAATGAAGGTATCGTTCCTGGATTACTAAAGATTTCCATAATTAGGCCAATTTATAAAAGCGGCACGAAAAATGATTACAACAATTACAGGCCTATTGTATTTTTGCCCGTTATTGAAAAAGTGCTTGAAGAAATTGTAGTAAGAAAGTTGCGGTCTTTTGTTAGAGAAATATAAAATAATTACTGATAGTCAATTTGGCTTTCAGAAGGGTAAAACTATAAATAAACTTCTGGGAAATTTCTCAAACCACTTTAATAATTGCCTTAATGGAAACATAAATTGTCTAGTATTGTTCATAGACTTCAGTAAAGCTTTTGACACGTTATCACATACAAAATTATTAGAAACCTTAGAAAGGAAGGGCATACGTGGAAAATGTCTCAACTGGTTTAAGAGCTATCTTGAATGCAGAAAATAAAGCGTAAATATTGGAGATACCATCAGCGAGGAAAGAGCTGCAAAGTATGGGGTCCCCCAGAGATCGAAACTCGGAGCATAATTATGCACCCTATATGCAAATGATATGATATACCAATTAAATAATAGTAAAGCCTTCGTATACGCTGACGACACAGCCATCGTTGTTTCTCACGAAGATATTAAAGCCGCAACATATATTATGCAAAGAGAATTCAATATTGTTACCAGATGGTGCCATGATAATGGGATTATCATAAATTCTAAAAACTCTAAGGTAATGCATATCAGATCGAAACATAAACAAGATTCAGAAATTTCCCTTAAATTTCACAACTATAACTGCATACATAAATTGGGAAATGAAACAGCACAAACTGACGAGTGTGAAGAAAAAATAGAAGAAGTCAACATACATATATAAATTCCTAGGTGTACACGTTGACCATAATTTTAAATGGAAAAAACACATTGACTATCTTCATAAAAAACTTCAAGCGTCACAAACAAATTACTTTGCACAAAACTACCAGAGCCAAAGTCACAAGAACAATAATACTACCTCAATAAACACCCTAATCTACTGCGGACAACTCCGTGATAACTCTCACATTACAAATTCCCTAAGCACAAATACACAAATATATAATCCACAAATCTATAATAACTCTCAAATCAACATTGCGCAACAGAACCCACAACTATCCGCACCCCAAATAAACGCATATAACCCTAGTCGTGCCAACAACAACAATTTGTATGTAAACCGATATAGCAACATCTCCACAGAGGTCGTAAAAGATTTCTCCAAAAAACAACATCTTCCCAACATCAATAGTCTGTACAAAATAACCATCATAGCTGAATTTCACTCTGAAAACATATTCCTACAAAGAATGGACCACGTATACGAAACTCGAAGAAGATTAGAGGGAAGATACCAGCAAAATACCAATTTACAAAAACATTTATGGGAAGAACTCAATAGCAGTACAACTGCCTTCAATGTTAAATAAATTGCCACATGATCTCCTAAACTTTAGAAATGTTAAAACATTTAAAATTAATTTAAAAAAGTAATAATTGAATCGCAATGAAGCGGAAAAATGCCATATCATATTATAGTAAATATCAGTATAATATACTATATACAAAATGTAATACACATAGAACAAAACATGAAACCATTTTCCTGCAGACAAGTTCTAGTGGCTTCGCGGGATGCAACCTAAATTAATTAATGAATATCAATAAATGAATTAAGTACTCCAATGCGAGGGAAACTACGATGAACGAATGATTACGAACGAACATGCAGAAAACACCAATAACTCCAGTCAACCTGCTCTATTTTATTTATCGTAAGTTGGCAGTGTAATTCAATGTTTGTACGATTTCTAATCTTTTTATGTTTCATCTATGCAGGAATATATTTTTAGTATTCCTGAAGTGATCATCGACGATGATCGATCCTGACCTCGAGCTTGCATTTTTGAGGAGAGATAACTAAAATGCAACCTCTAGAATATTTGAAGATGTTAAATACAAAATTTTAACTAGAATACAAAATGTTTGGATTTTTTGAGATTACATACACATTTTGGGGGGTTCGTTGTTCTTTAGAAGCATGTAATATAATATATTAATGCGAAAAATATCATAAATCCAGCAATGATTTTGTATGTTTTATTCGATTTCTTAATACAGAGTAATTTCTCAATTGGACGCTTAGCCGCAAACTGCCGAAAAGTTTATATGCTGGACTTTGGGCTGGCCAGACAATACACTACAGGAACTGGAGAAGTTCGGTGTCCTCGTGCAGCTGCTGGTTTTCGTGGTACCGTACGGTATGCTTCTATCAATGCTCATAGAAATAAAGAAATGGGTCGTCATGATGATCTGTGGTCTCTTTTCTATATGTTAGTAGAATTTGTAAATGGTCAGTTACCTTGGCGCAAAATAAAGGACAAGGAGCAAGTTGGTTTAACTAAGGAAAAGTATGATCACCGTGCGTTGCTAAAACATTTGCCTTCCGATTTCAAACAATTTCTGGAACATGTACAAAGTTTGGCTTATGCTGATCGACCCGATTATTTGGTAAATCCTCCAGTCTTAGAAATTTGTTACTATATAAAGAGATTCTATCTTTGATTATTATTGTTACACCCATTATTGTTACATACACCCATCAGTTACATATAAAGGTATTTACATTGTGGTTGTGGTTCAAGAAGAAACTCAAATTTTCGGCAGCGATACAGTATTCAAAAACCAAAGTCGAAATCTGGTCCACCTGTTTTTGGATACCGACCGATCGACTGTAAAACTGTTTACTGTAAATTTGCATTTTCCAGCCACTGGTGGAATCGGGTTTATACTGACGGGTTCACTGGATTTTTTAATTTATTTTGTTCCAATATATCATCTTTTTAAAAAAAAAAAAAATATATAGATTAATTCTACGTACAAGTTTGAAAAGAATATTGCTTGTTTGATTTTTGTTCACAGAATATTTGCACCAAAACTAATTTGAACAGTCTGAATATGTTCTATAGAAAATAAAGTTCAGTATCCAAAAGAAAATATAATTAAAACGAAAATGTAATTATCAGCCTTTTTAACTATTCGACCCGGATGTTTGTAAGACCCTGTATTTCTTTATATAATTTTGCTCCAGGTCATATATTGTTTGTAAAATTTTGTATTTTCTACGTATTCCATATTTCGTCCATCCGAACATTTTTTTAATTCCTGTAGATGTCTGTCGATGTTGGACAAAATATTGAATAAATAAAAAAGGCAAAAGTAAACAAACAATCTATGACCTAGAGCTAGAGAATGCATGCTGGGAATTCATTAATTGTCAATTACCACTTTCCCGGCAATTTTATCCGGGAATCCTGGGAAATTTCCAAAACAATGTTATGGAAAATTTTAGGAAAAAAGTGTAATTTAGCAAGCTCTTCTTGCTCTAGGGTATTCTAAATATTTTGCATTTTTTTATATTATTTAATAATTCTCCGGTTCAAGATCAGTAACATTTTAACAGAAAATATTTTAAAAAAAAATGTGAAAATGATTATTTTGGTGGATGGTTGGGAATATATCTATTTCAATGCCCCCAAGGCATAAAATCAACTCCCTTCTACACAAGTACGTAGGTCATAGGTATATTATCACACATTATAGGGATAAATAAATCTCAACTTGCGAGAATTGTCTCAACTCCTACTTGTGCGAAAACATCCAGAAAAATACTTTGACATTACGGTCCATATTCACCACATTGAAAGCCGTTGCATAAATGTTGTTGTTTAAAAAAAGAAACAAAGATTACCATGAGGTTGGCGTTACAGTATACCATCTGCGTATTATCTCCGTTCAAGTTTTAATTATTCGATCAGTAAGTTCTTATGTTACTTAATAATTTTCCGGTTCAAGATCAATAACTATGTTTGTATTTTCGTTAAATATTAGTATCAGTTCACTGAAAAGTTTTATACCCCCAACGATTACAAGTACTGTTGCTGCAATAAAGTATATTCCATAAAATTTTTTAAAGGTTCATCATTGCATTGCTCCCGCACTTCTTAAATTATTGAAGTTTAAACTGTAATTATTTGGGCATCTTGGGCTTTTTCAATATTTTTTGATTAGTACTTTATTTAGGCAAACATTTGAAGTTAACAAAACAAATGTGTCATCGCAGCGTATCAGTTATTAAAGCAACGAAACTGATTTGTATCAAATAATGGCAACTCTGTTTTTACAACAATCTTTACTGCCTTTTTAGAAACATTGCACAAACACAACACCGTCAAATTGCCAGAAACTATATGTCGCGTCATTCATCAAAATAAAAATAATAATTTTAAATTTTTCTACAATGGGAACGATTGGAAATGGGAACTATCATAAAATGGACAATAGAAGAGTTCTTAATCTTAATATTTGTACATCCCTCATATATGGATAAAAGAATTTACATCAATCAAATATAATAATCGCAATAACGGAATATATTCACAACATTAGTGAAACATATTCGTCTCACTGACGATAGTTTCCGGTTAATAATATATTTATGTATATTATTATTATATATATTTTATATCAAACTTTTACATCAAATATAAAGACAAACGCAGACATAATTTAAAACAATTTCAAAATCTCTTCGAACTTATTTTCAACACAATGTTCGACGCAGGGTAAATAAATCATTTTATATCTTGAAAGACTACTTATTTATTATCTGATATTTGCACATACTAACCAAAACATTAGAATTTTAAACAACAAATGTTAAATTTACCATCAATAGGTTCAATATTTTTTTAGATATTTAAAAAATGTTTAATGATATAAATATCATATCCATGGGATCGTAAATGCCAGAGATACGCCCGAATACATATATAAGATTTACTGGATTTAAACTAAAGCTTTTTGTATGAAATCGACATTTTCACCTCAGAATGTGCCATAAAACTGTCAAAGTTCGAAATGAGTTTTTCGCCGCTAAACATTTGTCAGTTGTACTATATAATGCATTAAACACATAGACGACAGCAAGCTGCACGACGACTGACTTCAAATGTCGTTGGCGACATTTGTCGTTGTGTAACCACCTTTTTAAATATTTTGAAAACGGCAGCTACAGCGTAAACAGCTGATATTGTGATGCCAATATGACGTTTATTAGACACACAATCAAACGATTTATGTTCTACAAAATAATTTATTGAAAAGAGTATTTGTTTTTGTAATTTCTTTACACGAAGTACATGCATATGTTTTATTTTCATTATAGTTTGTTTATTAATGAGTGGATTAGAATACATTCCGAAGAGGCAGGAAATATTTAAAAGGCGAAGCCATATTTTGGCATACCCCCGGACGAAGACCGGCTACACAAGAAATCTTTATATAGCGAAATTATATTTTAGCATACCAAGAAGAAATAAAAATACATTCCGTTTTTCACTGAATATGTGTGGTTTTTTTTACAAAACGTGAAAAATTTAACGCGAGTTTCGTTTTGTGCACCTTGAACGCGCATAGTACAACAATAATTTTTTCTGGGCAGAAAATTTTTCAATTCCGAATTATTTGTTTCAACTACGCTATCCACCAAAAAAAATTCGAAAGCCGGCTGATAAAACATTTAATAAATCCCAAAATGTTTGACACAAACTTTCAGTTTTTAGTTAAACGCCTTTAATCTCCAAATTATTACAACTACTTTAGTGCATTACCAACACTGTATCTGATATTGTCGCCTTTCAAAATAGAAATTAGTTTATATTGGCGACAACTGCAATGGTCGTTGTGCCGTCGTGCTGCTGTGACGCCGTCAAAGTAATCATTTTCATATAAACGTGTGTGTTTTAATTTTGACAGGTTGTCGCTCGTAGCTTGCTGTCGTCTATGTGTTTAATGCATAAAGTGCAAAGTATATTAAATGCGTAAGTTTTATCCACATCACTTACATACATATTTAGAAATGGTTGGTTGGAAAGTTAGGTAAGTTTCATAGAAATTTAAAATAGAAGTACATCTACGTCAGTATTAGATGCATCAAATATTAGATTTCGCAAACACATTTAAATTCTCATAGCTACTCTTTTTAATTTGTTTGTACTCTTTTTTCGCTTTTGTGGGACAAAAATGACCTACAAAAATCGAAAAATTATAAAATAAGGGATCAATTTTTCAAACGCAAATTCCCGGGATGCCAGGAAATTTATTTTTTTCTACTTTCCCGGGAAATGAAAAAGTCCGGGAATTATACAAGAAATACAAGTTATTAAAAGGAAAACATTTATACACATTAGGGTGGCCCTTAGCTATAAGTAAATTTTCGAATGTTAGATTTTTGCTGCTCCCAACCAAAATTTATGTGGACACATCCAGGCTATCGCAGAAATTGTTTAAAACATTCTGAATCAAATTTCTCAAAAAATTAATTTAAAAAATTCCAGATATAAATTGAAAAACTGAAAAAAATTGGTTTTATTTAATAACGTATATTACTTCTATAAGAGTAACGCAATTTTATTTACAACAATAATAAATACAAAATGAAAGAACAATGAAGGTTATTTTTTTCTAAGAGAGGATTTGGTAGCAGTTGGGTAATTTTTACGATCTCTGGCAACGATTTGTAAAACAAATTGTTTTTCAGCTTCACCTTTTGTTAGAACGTTATTGTAATCCTGAATGAGTTTGACACCTCTTTCTGCAACGTCATTCACAACAACTGTCGTCTCAAGTTTGTCAATTGCACTTTTGTAACCAAGATCATCCTTCCATGTTGAAGGGTCTTTGTCGAGGAAATCGGTGCTGAGAGAAAATCTCGTGAAGAAATTTTTCGAACTAGGAGTTACAAACGACGAAAACTCAATTTTTGTAAATGAAGAAAAATCCTTTTGGTGCAGAAGGTACCTCTTAAATTGATTTTTATCTTCTTCCTCTTCTTCGCTTTTATCTGCTTCCAGCATAATTTGAGCCATACTTGCCTTAACCACTGTTGGAACATTGTCATCAAATAAGGAAAGAACAACAGTTTCTGGAACTAAATACCAGAGATTTTTGGAAAATTTGTTCGCAGTATCCTTACTAATTTCTGGATCAATATCCTGATAATTTATCAGTTGTTGCATGAAGAGGAAATCATGATAAGGTGCTTTAATTGCTTCTGAGGACAGAAACCAGGCTCGAACGTACACTCGAGCAAGAAAAATACATATTCTTCTTAAAGAGTTCTTCTCCCTATGAGATAACTGAAATTGATCTCGAAACAGATATATCTTAAATGCATAAATTGCTTTTGCCATCCACCTAGCATGACTTACAGCTCCTGGTATACGAAACGATACTCCCCTGTTCGGAATGCCTCCAAGAAAGATCGTCGTTAACTCCAACAGTTCTCGGTAATAATCTCGCTGTTGCTTTTGTGTAGAAAGGCGATGTTCAATAAATTGAAGAATGGTAGAGCGTACATCATCAGGCACTTCATTGCTATCAGTTATGTAAACATTCTTGTTGATTTTCGCCCAGTTGTCTCTAAAACTTTTGAAAAGCGCCATGTCTGGACCAGAAGCTGCATTCATCAGCGAGTCGAAACAGCTTCTCAAAACTAGCTCAAAAATATGGTGACGGCAGGGGAGGTACAACAGGTCACGACTGAACAATTTTTCTAGATTTGTGTAGGCACCATTTACTCGACCTGTGTTGCTTGCAGTCGTATCACAGCAAAGTGCCTGAATTTTGTCGTTTATACCCCACTTTTCCACTGCTTGGTAAACAGCCATCGCTTGGTCTTCTCCTGAAGATGTTGGGATTTCATGGACTCCCAATTATTGCTCTTTGCCTTGAAAAGTTACTATTATTGCCAGTCTATCAACCTTTTCTACACCTGTGAGTGTTGGAAGCAATTTTCCATCCCAGTGTAACACTAATTCTTGGCAGTCGTTTAGGTTAAATTTGCGCTGAATTTCTGTGTATCTCGTTTCCCCAAATTGTTTTCGAAGACGTTGAAAAGAAGTGCGATTTATTACTAAGTTTTCAGTATCATGCCCGAAAGCTTCTGCAGCAGCCATTAATATATAAACCCCATTTCTATCAGAGATTTTGCACCTATCAAAAACTTCAGAGAGACGGAGAGTGAAAAACTGCAATGTACCTCGAGTTGCTGGAACTGATGCTGCTGCTGAGGGTGCTGCTAATGGTATTATTTGCTGAACGATGTTAGAAGAATTTTCACTGTCGTTATCATCGTCACTACTTTGGCTGCTTGATGTTGAATCATCGGTATTAGGAACAGTTGGCAGATGAGTCTCAAACTGTTGCTGCATTTCTTCATAAGTCCGTTTTTTCCTTGCAGTTTCCATTGCAGTGCGTTTCAGTGCTCTTTCTTCTTTGTGTTTATGTTTTTGATCTACACCAATCATCGAGCCCGGTCGTCCGTTTTGGCGCTGAAGCATTAAGAATTTCTTATCTTCATCATGTTTTATCGGTTCCAAAGCATCTGAATGAGCTATATCAAAGAGATTGTCCATCTTTTCCACGAAAAGATCTCTTCTTTCTTTTTCCTTGCCTGCAGTTCTACTCAAATTTTTCTGAAAACCTTCCCATTCATCATAGAGTTTGAGTAACTTTTCAATGCAGTGGTCATTTCTTTTAGTAGGAATTTTTGCTTTTTGCCAAAAAATTTAAACTTCTTGAATCACCAATGCTGCACTTTCCTTCGTTGTAAGATTTACAACTCTTACATTGTAGAAAAAACGCTTAAAGCTTGTTGGTTCGAAGGTAGTTTTGCTCCGACGATTTGATTAGAAATGTATCCAACAAGAGATACATTAAAATCTTTTCTTAACTTGTATATCGAACTACATGAAGAAGTTGACTCCATTTTAAGAGTGTACGAAGAAGACGTCACCGGTTGGGCTAATGGGCTTTTCCAATTACCTGCGTTTTTTTAAATTTGAGAAATTTTTTTTGATATAAATAAATTGATTTCGTTTTTATTTACTTGGACTGTACTTTTATTTACAATATATTTAATTGATCAACGATGAAATCAAAAGTTGTTTGCTCTATTGCTGACGATGAACTGATTTGTGCAGTGGCTAACTGAAGAACTCATTTGTGCTGCCCTGCTATTTCTTTTGTAACAACAATATCAGATCTTTAAATTGTCGTGGTCGCGACGAATTTGCAATTTTTTATGCATAGATTTTTCTATGTCTTGTTGACTAACGGTAACTTTTTCAAATGATGGTTGGATTTTTGTTCTGCCGGCGTGGGTGTGTGTTAGAGTGTATGATGTGTGATGTTGTTTTGGTGATGCTGCGTACTGAAGAGGGGTGATCGCGTGAAAATTTAAAAAGTTAATTGTCGATGAGGGACGCCTTGCAATTACCCAATTGATTGGAACAAGATAGGTGGTTGGGAGCTAAACTTTTACAGAGTTGAAAAATAAGGGACGCCCTAATACACATCTTGCATGGAATGAAGTTTTGCAAATAGTATATTTAAAGATAATTTTTTAAATTAATACTCCAAATTCGTATAGTTATGAAGATTATGTTTGGCACATGATTGAAAATCTCTTAGGGTATTGGAGACTGACGGTCCTGTCGAAAAATTTCCCTCGAAGACTTATTGTTTTACGCAATTTTTGATTGGGGAAATTATTCCAAATTAAGTTCATAAATGTAAACTATTGGTTAAATCTATTTACGAACTATCTCATTCTTTTTCTACGCCGGCATTTGTATTTCCACTGAAAGTTTGTACGTTGGTTGTGATTGGTGTTATAAATAACATTAAATTTTTTTTAAATTAAAAATTCTGAAAGTTATTGCGGTTTTAAAATTTTCAATGGATTATTTTGAAAATCTCATCTTTGGTTGTAGTTATGATAATCGCAAATTTTCTCTCTCATAGTATTCAGCACTAAATAATATTTTCTTAAAAAAAATTTCTTTAAATTTTTTTAAATTTAAAAAAAGTATTTTTTTTATTGATTTTTTAAAATATGTTTTTTATATATTTGAAATTTTGAAATGGTCGAAGTATGTTGTTGTTGATGTACCGAATAATAAAAGGCATTTCTGTTTACAAAGAAACTAAAAACGTCGAAACAACTATTTGGCGTTTCGGGAAATATACCAAATCCAATTCATACAAAAGGGCACAATTTCTTATTTCGGTACTCTTCTGTTCTGGAAATACGTACTACGCCTTTCGTGGGCCGGGTTTTTGCAAAATATTTGTTAGTCACAGGGCAATTCTTTAAAAAGTATTAGAAAAATTGGAAATGAATTCGAATCATCGTATCACATGGCTGACAAAGCAAAATGTTTAATTGATAGAAGGCATTTTTCGTTCCTCCGCAAGCTAAACTTTCCAAAGGTATTTCAATTGTGTAGTAGATGTGGTTCAAAAATTCTATAAATATGATAGTTATAGCCGTGTCATGGCGGGTAAAAGAGCCTATGAAATAATTAAGAATGATACAGGAGAAAAAAATAAAAGAACAGAAACGGTTTATTCTTTGCAATCTGAATACATTACGACATTTAAAGAAGAGTGCCCATATACGAAGATAGGATTTTCGAAATTTGCTTAGTTGCGACCACGTGAGTGCATATTAATTGGGGGAAGTGGAACACACACTGTATGTGTGGGTGCATCAACACGAGAAACTTGTGTCCTAGACAGCAAATTTAAATGTCTCTACTTACCACCATTGGATTTCCCAAGCTATATGTAATCCACCCGCAGTTAATTGCTACCTCGGAAAGTGGACATTCTGTTCAGGCGAACAAATTGAATTTTCATTCTGCATACGATATTTACAGAATGATGTGGAGTCTATACCATTGAAGCAGTGGGTGCAAATAGATCGGTCGAATCTAGTGATACAGACAATGTCCGTAGACGCATTTGAAGAAGTTATTGCCAATGAAATGAAAAAATTATTAACGCACAGTTTTATTGCAAAAGAACAGAATAAGTAAAAGCTAATTTAACAGCTGGGGAATATGTAACAATTTGTGATTTTCCAGAAACCTATTCATTTATAGTTCATGATTCGGTAATAAGCTATCCCTGGAAGAACTCTCAATCTACTATCCATCTGTTTGTAATTTACTATACGAATAGTGAGGGAAATCTTGCACACCGGCTCTATAATAATTTCTGATATTTGGAACATGTTACTAGCAACGTGACGTCATGATCTGTCCGTACATAATAGTGTATACTCACCGCCATCTACACCCCATACTCCATCAGTCGCACCAACCACCGCGAACAATCACACTCACTTGCAAACACACAAGCTCAGTTGACGTTGTGTACACGGTAGCAGCGAATTAGTTTTAACGATCGCCCAAGAATGAGTGCTTGAATGGGAATTACAGGGAAGGTACTTAGTGTTAATTTAAACTACACTGAAGTCGTCGCCTCCGAGCGAACAACCAGACAAGATTAAACTATTTTGCATGGGGCTCTAGTTCTGCAAAGGACAGGAATCAATTTTGGGATCCATTCTTTAGTAAAGACGGTATAAATACATTGCTACACAGGGGCTTCGGCTCACTGCTTCTACACCGGAGTTTCGGCTCACTGTTCCTACACTGGAGTTTCGGCTCACTGTTCCTACACAGGGGCTTCGGCTTACTGTTCCTGCACAGGGGTTTCGGCTCACTGTACCTACACAGGGGTTTCGGCTCACTGTTCCTACACAGGAGTTTCGGCTCACTGTTCCCACACATGGGCTTCGGCTCACTGTTCCTACACAGGGGCTTCGGATCACTGTTCCTACACAGGGGCTTCGGCTCACTGTTCCTATACAGGGGCTTCGGCTCACTGTTCCTACACAGGGGCTTCGGCTCACTGTTCCTACACAGGGGCTTCGGCTGAAGGTTTGCACACATGTGCTTCGAGTCAATAAAGCGGAAATTGATACCTGGACCTCCTTCAGGGCAAAAGCGCAGAAATTCTTCCACTCCAGTCAACATTTCGCACAATTAGAGCACGAATCATAGGTTTCAATCAAACTTCACTGGTTGAGCTTCATCGAGAGATTGATATTTTATTGTTTCTGTTTCATGAAAGTCAAATAAAGGTATCTTACAAAAGGGTTGCTAAACTTAGTCATACAAATAATGATTAGTAGTAGGCAAGAGGGTTGCCATAAGGCTTAATATCATAACTCCTCACCCCTTGGATTCGAACATTAGCCGCAGGTACTGTGGATAATGCGAGATTAACGTTTTACCATAATACTTAACAAATATGTACTTATATATATCTTATGTAATATCTATTTTAAATTTTTGTGTATGAAACAATGTATGCTTAAATATTATTTTTATTTATTTTGACTAAGGTCGTTACTTATCACTACAGGATTTTCTTCTTTTTTATCTTGGATTTGTGAAGTTTTTGATCCTTAGTTGTTACAACTGTTGCCTTATTATCGTTTTCAATCCTATGCATTGAATATCGCGGAGTTAATTTATTTCTTCTGCATTCCTTTCTATAAATTATTTCGTTTTCCTTAGTGTCTTCCGGTATTTCTCGACTTTTATTAAGAGCAGTTATTCTGTTTCTAGCTTGATCTTCAAGTTTATTACTTACATCGGAACATCGGTTCTTGTAATGTAGTAAGTTTTTGTAGATAGTCATGTTCATTTCTGTGATTAAGATTCTTAACAAATTTGTAAGTTCTTCCGCAATTTTGTAGCAGTATGAATTGAATTATTATATGTAATTAAAATTCAGAAATCATGTCGTTATGATCGATTTGAAGATTTTTGTCTTTGATTTTGCTTATAACTATTCTATAGATTTCCGTTAAAGTTGAATTCAGTCTTTCAACCGGAGAATTACTACTTGACTGTTGGAAAGAGGTAATGTGCTGTTCCATTTCAAATTGATGACAAAAATCTTTAAATATATTCGAGGTGAACTCAGTACTAATAAAATTTTTCACTGCTTTTTAAATTTATCAATGATTGTTAATAGCATTCTGCCATTAATTGAGTAAATATCAATATGTATTATATCAAGAGGTTTCAGAGGTGTTTCCGGAAATAAAAATTCTGGTTTTTCTTCTTTCATATTTCTGTAATTGACATATTTCACAATTATTGATTGTTCTAGTTATTCTATTTTTAAGGAATGGGAAATAGTATTGTCGTTTAAGATGGGTACAGGTTTCATTTATTCCTCTGTGATTATTGTTTGAATGATATTCATTAATAATTTTATCTTGATCGTCTGGCTCTGTTACGTCTATATCAATTTCTGTACATCTAACGAGCTTAATTATTTCACTATGCGAAAAAAACTGCGAATAAACTGATTGGACCAATCTGAAGACATTATCACTGCAAAAATAGCAGTTAGTTTATTTGGGGGCAAGTAATTCTTGAAAATGTCCAAAACAATATCCATTGTATATTTATTGTCACATATAACCCGTCGAGTTTTAGTTTTGAATATAATTTTCAATGATACTTTTGGATTTTCGTTTTCCAATAGTACTAACTGTGAATCAAATTCATTGAGTGGCCTTTCCGATATTGGTATACCATCGTCATAGTTTTCAGGAGCGGAGTGTATTGTGCTACCAGAAGTTCCTTTTACCGAAGACATGTCATTGTAATTTATTTCTGCCATATTCTGGGGAGTCGTTTTTATCCTGCTGAGAGCGTCTGCATTTGAATTTAATAGCCCTTTTTTATAAATTATCTCATAGTCAAACTCTTCAGTTTAAGTTTCCATCTTACTAGTTTGGAATTTGGATCCTTAAGGCTCATCAACCAAGTCAATGGTTTGTGATCTGCCCCTATTTTGAACTTACGTCCGAAAAGATATGGACGAAAATATTTTGTCGCCCGCCCACACAATTGCTAGTAATTCCTTTTCTATAGTAGAATAGTTCAGTTCAGTGTCAGTAAGTGTTCTACTAGCGTAACAATTCGGCTTATCTACCCCAATGTTGCCTTGAGATAGAATCGCACCAATGGCGAAATTGCTTGCGTCCGTGGTAAGAATAAACGGTTTGCTGAAATCCGGATGTTGTAAAATCGGATCATTTGTTAATATATCCTTACAAATCTCAAAGGTTTTAATGTAACAATCGTCGATGACCACGATTTTATCTTTCTTTAGGCACGCTGTAAATGTCTTAACTAGTTTCGCAAAGTTACTAATATACTTTCGGTAATAGCCTAGGAGCCCTAGAAACGATTTTATTTCACTTTGAGTTTTCGGAAGAGGAAAATTTGTTATTGCCGAGATTTTGTCAGGGTTAGGCCTTATTGCCTCTGGAGTGACTATGTGGCTTAGAAAAGATATTTCTTTGTGCATAAATTCCGATTTGCCTAGTTGGATTTTAAGATTGGCTTCCCTTAATTTGTCAAATACCCGTTTTAGGTTTTCCGTGTGTTCTTGAAGAGAGGTTGAAAACACAATTATGTCGTATAAGTACACAAGGCAACCCTCTCCAACTAATTCTCCTAGAACGTTATCGATCACCCTTTGGAATGTTGATGGGGCGTTCTTTAACCCAGAGGGCATTCTGACAAATGTATAATGTCCATTTTCCACTGTGAATGCTGTTTTCGCTATACTTTCCGGTTGCATTTCTATTTGGTGAAACCCGCTTGCGAGATCTAATGTTGGAAAATATAGACATTTACCAAACTTATCTAGTATATCGTTTATATTCGGAATCGGGTAGCGGTCTGAAATTGTTTTTGCATTCAATTTTCTGTAATCAATGACGAGTCGCCATTTCTGTTTTCCTGTAGCATCCAACGTTTTGGGCACAATCCAGATTGGCGAGCTCCAGGGTGAAAAACTATTTCGAATTATGCCCTGTCTCAACATGTTATCTATTTGTGTTTTAACTTCTTCTTTATGTATAAATGGATATCTATAGGATTTTGTATAGATTGGAATTTCGTCTGTAGTGTGTATTTTATGTTAATTTGGTTGGTAAATGTTAAATCTCGACCTGTATAAAAAATATCCTGATAAGTTCTGCATATCTTTCTAATTTGTTTTCGTTCTTCAGCATTAAGATGAGATCTTTTAAGAAATTCGGAAATATCCAGGTTTTCTGAATCTTCTGAATTTAAGATATTAAAATTATTCACCTCTACATAGTTAGCCTTGAAATGTGGTTCGGTTTTAATTGGCTGTTCTATGATTATCACAAGACTGTACCAGGAGTTTGCATTGTAGATCCCTTCAGCTACGAAGACGTTGGGTTTAATCGTCGTTTATAAAAATGTCACCAACCTCAGTGTGTGATGGTATTCTAGCAACTATTTTTGAATATGGTGGAATTAAGATTTCTCTTGATGAAATATTAGGCTTGTAATGGATAAGTATTGTTGAGTTATCTGTGCGTAAGATGTTGCTAGAATGGTCAATTTTCGCATTTATCTGAGATAATGTGTCAATACCAAGAAGGCCATCAAAATAATTATAAAATTTAAACAACAGAAATGTAAATTCTCCTTGAATTCTGAAAATATAGGTAAAATATCTTGCTCATCTATATCATGCTTACTGAAAATTGTTGCTATTGAAATAGGATTACATTTTGTGTTTTTGTGAAATTTTGTATGTTCTGGGTTTATAAAAGACACAGAAGCACCTGTGTCGATAAGAAATTTCAGTGGAGTCCCAGAAGATGAGAATATATTAATGTAGGGTAAATTCTGTCCATGTAAATTGACTTCTAAATACCCGATTGGCAAATTTCTGAAAATTTTCACAGTCTTCATTATAGAATTGTGTGTCGTCAGCTGTGACGCTTCTGTGTTTTTCTATTTCCGAAATTTGGTTGTTATGTTCGTTTGGATTAAAATTGATTGGTGTCTCATATTCGTATAAATGGTCCAGATTCTGCTGATGTCCGTATAAGGTGAACTTCCTTGGTATGGGTCTGTAGATCCGTATTAATGTTATGCATTTCTTCAATCGAATATTTTGGTCGATTATTAATATTAGAAAAACTGTTTGGATTTATCGATTGCCTTTTCCGTGTGGAATTTTTATATTCTTTATTCAAATCAGGGGTACAATTTGGTGTATAGTTCCGTGTCTGAATGGTCATGCCTGAACTTATGTCCATTGGGGTTGGTGGATAATTGGTGCTGTTCCCGGGTTGAAATCTATGGTCATTAAAATTTTCACTTAGAGATGGTATCTGACCGAATTTATCTGTTCGATTATAGTGAAATGGAGTGAGTGACTGTTGCTGTGCAAAATTTGGTTGCTGGTATATTTGAGGATATTGAGGTTTATAATAATTAGTTCCCTGTTGTGTGAATTTTGCATTATGAATTTTCTGTCTCAACTGACTACTTTGCTTGTAATAACATATGTTTTGTTCTTTTATGCAAAATGAAAAAGCCACTGGGAGACTTTCAGGTCGCATAGCTCGAATGACTGATCCTAAAGGTTCTCTCACACCAGACACAAAGGTACTAAGACACATTTCCGAATATACATTTTTTTGCAAGAATGACATTGTGATCTGTTTCGTGAATTCTCACATTATTTAAAAGAGTAGATTGAATTTCAATTACTCTGCATAAAATTGCTCTACAATATTTATTTGACTCAACATATGAGGATCTTTTATCAAAGAGGTTTCGGTTCGTTTATCCGAGTAATGGCGAATTAAATTATTTTTCATGTCTTGCCATATTAATGGCGTTCCGTACATATTGAGAACTTCATTAGCCTGTCCCTCAATTTTATTTCTTATTGGTCTCAAAATAATGTTGGAATATGGGGTACCGTTTACATTGCTACAAAAGAATAAGATCTCCTCAACATTATTTAAAAATTGGAAAAGCAATTTCGGATTGTCGTCAAATTTTGGAAGGTCTTTGACAGCATCCGGTATTTTCAGACAATTTATCAGGTTAGTAATATTCCCTGTAGTGGTACCAGAATCGGAAGGATTCAATGTTTGGCTTGCACTAGCAGAATTTTGAGAATTGCTGGGTTACATTTCCTGGATTGAAAAGAGTGAATGAACTTTACGATAAGGTCGATATTTGTGATTAAATATCTTGTTCATAAAAGCTTATTTCTACGTTATATATGCTTACTACTTACAAATTATTCTAATACTACTGATTTTAGTTTAGTTATTTTATTTCTGTCATTTATTGTAATATTAACATATGAATACTTATGTCTTCTGTGCCACTGTTCAAATTTGCTGAATGTAATGTGTTGCTTGTTGTTTGGTCTTATGTTAGATTCTTCTTTGCCACTGTTGAACTCTGCTGAATGTGGTGTGCTGCTTATTGTCTGGTCTTCTGTTAGGTTCTTCTTTGCCACTGTTAAAATCTGCTGAATGTGGTTTGCTGCTTGTTGTTGTGTTATTCTTACTTATTTTACCATGTACGTATGTTTGTCCTCTGCTGAATTCTTCTATGTAAAATTTTCTGATTGTGGTGTGCTGTTTGTTGTTGTGTAATATGTTTGTCTTATGTTGGTCTCTTGTGCACCGTTATTCCGATTCGCTTCTGACGGCCACGACTCATACGAGCAATTTATTGCAAATCTTGCTTTACTGTTTTTAGGGTTTGTTTTACTCTTAGACACAAATTTTTTTTATTTATTATATTTTATTCAGTTTAATTTGCAGTAAGCCGCCGCAAGTATTAGGAAAAATATTTTCAAATACATATGTATATGTTTATGCCACGGTAAACCGCCGTGACATCCTACCGACTGCGCCAATTATAGGTTTCAATCAAACTTCACTGGTTGAGCTTCATCGAGAAATTGATATTTTATTGTTTCTGTTTCATGAAAGTCAAATAAAGGTATCTTACAAAAGGGTTGATAAACTTAGTCATACAAATAATGATTAGTAGTAGGCAAGAGGGTTGCCATAAAGCTTAATATCATAACTCACGCATTTTTTAATCGACGACAATACAATAGGGAAAGAGCCAAAGATTATATCTTGGGAATGCTCACCAGAGCACGTCAACAACCGAGGTTGCGAGCAGGAAGTCATGTCTAATACAACACCTAAATCTGGCAACACGGTGGATAATCCATTCAGTTCACAATCCAATGATGCTGCCAACTTCGAAAATAACATTCAAATCCATCTTCCTCTCAATGCTGGTACAAATGGTAAGCAAATTAGCTTTAAAAACAGTTCGAACAAGGCAACACGGCCAAGATCTAGCCCCGCGGCCAATGCCACTAACAGACCCAATCAAAAGAAAATTCAACACTATTGGTTACAGTCGTCTACAAACGGATTCGCCTCACTTGCTGTAGATGAGGACGAAATCACATCTGAGGAAGCTAAACCAAAACCTCCACCAATCTATATATATAAGGTGGAAAATATTCAGCATCTTAATACCCTATTACAAGAAATAGCTAATAATGAATACATATTACGTGTACTAAGAAAAATGAGGTCAAAATCCAACCACCAACAGAGCAAGCATACGGTATAATTACCAAAGCTTTACAGGAGAGAAATACAGAGTTTCACATATATAAATTGAAAGGCGAGAGAAATTTTAATGTAGTTCTAAGGGGTCTACATCCATTCACACCCGTAGAAGATATTAAGGATTTCATATCGGCACAAGGTCACGATGTAGTTAATGTATGTAACATTAAAGACAATAGAACCAAACTTCCCATGCCATTATTTTGGGTTAATCTTAAACAAAAATCAAATAACAATGAAATCTACCAAATACAATGAATGTTGTTTACTAAAGTAAATTTTGAACCACCCAAAGCCGAACGCAGCCTACCACAATGTATGAATTGCCAAACTTATGGCCATACAGATAAATTCTGCCATCGCAAACCAAGGTGTGTTAAATGTACAGTCAGTCATCAGACTAATGACTGCCCCATAAAAACAAAACAAAGTGTTTTAAAATGTGTCCTATGTGAAGGAAATCATCTTGCAAACTAACACAAGGTCAGATGGCTTTGAAGCTCGAGGAATTCAACTTATTGAGAAAACTCCTTCCTCAGTCAACACTCAAACAAATAAAACATACTCCCAAGTCGCAACAGATCACTTCACATAAAAAACAATACCAATTTTGAATGAAAGTTCAGAATTCAGCGATTTAACATCCATGATGAAAAGCCTCATGCAACAAATAGGTAGCCTTCTTAGCCTAATAACTACTCTACTAACTAATCTTACAAAATGAGATCTAATTTGAATATAGCTATCTGGATTGCTAATGGCCTCAGCCAATATGTCCTTGAACTAAACACATTTCTGTCAAGTCATAAAATAGATATTATGCTCATCTCCGAAACACACTTTACCCAAAAAACCCACATCATAATACAAAATTACGACATTTATACCACCAACCATCCTGCAGAAACGGCACGAGGGGGTACTTCCGATATAATTAAAAAGGATATTAAACATAGCCTAATGAATAATACCAAAGAAATTAATTTACAGTCCGCGCGCCACTACTAAAGAACACTTCAAACGATTTTTCCAGACCTTGGGGTCAACGTTTTTAGTTGGAGGAGACTTTAACGCAAAACACCAGCTGTGGAGTTCACGATTAAACAATACCAGAGGTAGAGAGCTTTACAAGTGTATAATGTCTGAACAGCTCGATCACTTATCTAATGGAGAGCCGACCTACTGCCCCCGATCCCAAGAAAACTCCAGACTTAATAGACTTCTGTACCATAAATAATATAGACAAACAAAAATGTGTTATCTCTTCCTGCTTAGAACTGTCCTTGTCCAATAATGGTGACAATACATTCGCAAGTAAACGAGGTCGTCCTAAAACCCACACTGCACACAAATATAACTAACTGGGGTATGTTTAAGATTGCTTGCTCAACAAAATAAATCTAAATACCTCACTTCGAAACAGCGAAGAAATAGAGGAAGCATTTCACACGTGTATAACCTCCATCCAGGAAGCTGCTTGGGAATCAACACTCGAAAAAAAGAAGAGACCACTCACAGATAATACTAGCTGGGATATTAAAGCACAAATTCGTGAAAAACGTAAACTCAAAAAGGTCTATCAAACAACTAGACATCACAATGATGAGAGTCGCCTCAATAAAGCCATTAAAAAATTAAAGAAAAAATTGAATTCTCAAGAAAATTTAGAATTTGATTTCTATATTTCAAAACTTTCACCTATTGAAACCCACAATTGTAATCTATATAATGCGTCGAAAAAGTTTGACATTAAAACAGACAGAATCCCCCAATTAAAAGCCCCAGTGGTACATGGTCAAAATCGGATAATGAAAAAGCTGATACATTTTCAAACCATCTCTCAAATGTCTTTAAGCCTTTCCTATCAACCAGAAACGATGATCACATTCTAAACCTTCTCTCATCTGCAGGGCAAATGGACTTTCCTGTAAAGAGCACAGATAACAAAGAATTAACACGCATAATAAATCAGTTGCCGAACAAGAATAAAGCCCCGGGCTTTGATCTAATTACGACACAAATTATGAAGGAACTACCTGTAAAGCCGATAATCCACTTCAGAAATCTTATGAATGCGGTATTTAGAACAGGCTACTTTCCCGTACAGCTTAAGGTAGGGAAAATTAAATTAATGATACCAACACCCGGTAAACCCCCCGCGAACGTAAACTCATACAGACCAATAAGCCTGCCTCCCGTTACGGGGAAAATCAATGACAGTCAAAACAACTCATACCAGACCACCAATTTGGATTTCGAGAGCAACAGTTGACAAGAAAGAGTATTGTTCTGCAGCATTTTTAGATGTAAATGAAGCTTTTGGCAAAGTGTGGCATATAGGATTGTTGTACAAACTAAAAAATATCTTACCGTACCCCTTGTTCGACATATTAAGATCATACCTGTTAAACAGATATTTCTATGTAAGGTTGATCGACGTTCTGACAGAACCAAAAATATGTGGATCAGGCGTCCCACAGGGTAGTATCTTGGGACCTCTTTTATACACAGTTTTCACAGCTCATATCCCAACAAGTGAAAATACAACTATAGCTACGTATTCGGATGACACTGCGCTGCTCTCATCACATCAGGATCCTGTAATCGCTTCCAAACACCTACAAGCCCACCTAAATAGAGTCGACAACTGGTGCCAACTGGTTACTTTGCGAATGAAAACCAGTCCCAAAGTAACACTCGAAAATCAAGAACTACCTCAAGCAGAAAGTACGAAATATTTAGGCATTCATTTAGACAGACTGCTTACATGGCAAAAGCATATATTAGCAAAGAGAAAACAATTAGGGCTAAAATTTATGTCAATGTACTAGCAAAAATTTATTTAGGCCCATCTGGGCATATGGTTGTGAATTGTGGGGTTCCGCCTCGAAAACGAACATCATGGTTATACAGCGCTTCCAATCAAAGTTTCTAAGAAACATTGCAAATGCTCTACTATACGTGTCGAACAAAACAATACGCAATGATTTTAACCTAAACACCGTAGAACAGGAAATTGCCTATTGTCATATTTATGATAGATTGCAAATAAAATTGGAGAAATAAAAATGTCGATAGGATTTATGATGGGCTCCGGCCAGAATATCGCTACTACGTCCGCAGGTCAGATTTTGAAACATTGGCTGACCTTATAGCCTTGACAGTTGATTTTGAGCTCCTCAAAAGAGACTAGGCTTGCCTAGAGCGGCCGCATACCTCACACGTGGTTTCGTGTTCGAAGATAGTTATAACCGCCATAATAATTTTTGGCGGTGTAAAGACAGGGGGCACCGCCGCTGGAATTGGTAAATCCCGAGTAAAATTTTCTGTTCGTATTGTGGGAAAGATGGGCCGTTGTCCGAGATTGTGCCTGTCGAGATCACGATACTAGTACCATCAAGCCCGACAGATATCAGAGCCGATATTTCGTATCCATAACCGTTTTCGGACAGCAAATAGAGAAGTTATTGGATACTAGAACATCTCTTAGTTATATTGATGGCTCTGCTCATGATCTTCTAATGAAGAAGGGCATAATGCCACAAGAGACGGATAGAGTACTGCCGATGGCGGGTCAACTATTGACCACCGGTGAGGATGTCTACGAGCTGGAAGTGGTCTATAAGGGTAGGACTACGAAAATCGAAACATCAGTGATTCCCACACTTACTGAGCCAATGGTCTTAGGAATGGACTTCCTAGGTGAGAGAAACTGCAAATTGACCGCTCAGAAAATCATCCAGTTTCAACACTTCAAACACTCCATTCCACAATATCAAGAGATCACCGACATCCAGAAGAAAGACCTGGAGCTACTCCTGCAAGAGCATAAAACCGCTTTTGGGAGTGTCACGGGACGCTGCACAGTTGCGGAATATCGCATAGAAATGAAACATGACACCCCAATTAAACAACGATACAATACACGGAACCCCGCGATGACATGTGTGATAAACAAGGAAGTAAATAGCCTGCTAGCGTATTGAGCCATCACACAGTGCATACATCTCACCGATTGTTCTGGCGAGGGTGATGCAGGGGGTGGAGAATGTGTATAGATTACCGCCTATTAACTGCCGCGAGTAAGCCAGACGTATATCCACTTCCCCAGATAAGTGATATTTTTGATCAACTTAAGGAGGCAAAGTTTATATCGACTCTAAATTTGAAGAACGGTTACTGGCAAATTCCATTAGAAGAAGCATCCCGAAAATATACCGCTTTTACCGTTACAGGCCGCGGACTATTTCAGTGGAAAGTTATGCTCTTCGGGTTCCACTCCGCCCCCGCAACTTTCCAACGCACTCTTGATCTGATCATCGGCTCCGATTTACATCCGTTGGTTTTCGTGTACCTGTAAGTACCATAATAATACTTGGTACATCCTACGACGAGCATCTAAGAATACTGGATACCGTCTTCCGCCGGTTACAGGTAGCACAACTGCAGTTGAACTTTGAGGAGTGTGATTTCGTGCGAACAAGAACTCGACATTTGGGGCATGTTGTGACCCCAGAGGGTATTCGTACCGACCCGGCCCCCTCCAACAAATTTAAAAGAATTGAGGCGCATCCGTTTTGTGCCGAACTTCTCTAAACTCGTGGCACCACTGGCCCACCTCCTGAAGAAAATAGTAAAATGGAAGTGGGAGGATGAGCAAACCCCTGCTTCCGAGAATCTGAAGACGACACTCACACAAGCCCCAGTCCTTAGGTGTCCGGATTTCAACCGGTCTTTCTTTGTCCAAACCGATGCCAGCAAGGAAGGTTTGGGCGCTGTGCTTTTTCAGAGACATTCTGATCAAGAATCGGTTATTGCTTATGCGAGTCGAACACTATCAGATTTGGAAGGGCAATACTCAACGACTGAACAAGAGTGTTTAGCTATTTTGTGTGGAGTTCGGAAGATGAGGCAATACCTAGAAGGATATCACTCATTACCCTCATTACTCATTAAAATGGCTACACTCTTTGCAAACCCCCTCTGGTCGATTAGCCCTATGGGCTCCCGAGCTTCAGCAATACGATTTTACCATTGAGTACAGAAAGGGAAGTTTACATGTAGTGGCCGATGCTTTCTCACGCGCTCCGTTACCACAGAAGGCTGAATAAGTTGTATGTGAGCGCTACCTTCATGGACTGGTACAAATAAAATTGAAGGCGTAAAGAAGGATCCAAAAAAAAAACACCCTGACTTGCAAATCATCAATTGCCGTCTATACAAACATATACCTCGAACTACCTCCGTTGATCCCAGGCCAGAGTGGAAACAATGCCTACTACATGCTGAAAGATCACGAGTAGTGTATTTTAAACCGAAACTGGTTAACCGAATTCCAGTCGGTTAACCGTGTGTGGCTTTTCTAACAATTGCTATTTTCGAAGAAGCGGTTTCACCGGTTATTTCAAGTTGATTAACCGGTTTTTACACAATTGATATAACACCGCAGAATTACACACCTAAAGCCTTTTCCATAGCTCATTACTAACTGGCCCCATCAGACAGACACAAAAGACTTTGCCAACGAATTATTTCCCCGATAATTTGCTGAAATTGGTTGTCCAATGGCATTAAGTTCTGAATCTAATGACAACACAGGTGGTATGTTATCTGAAAAGCATAAAAACAGTATTCACACTCAAAAAAGAAGTACAAAACGTCCAACGGAATATTTGCACAACGATGATTTTGCCTAATTGGGTAAATCAAATGTGTATGCGAAGGGGTGGGACATGTAAAATTTTGAACTTGAACCTCCCGGTATTTCGAAGCAGATGACCCATTTGAAATCTATGAAGTCACAGATTTTTTGTTAAAGGCTAGACATTGTCAAAATGGGTTCCTTTACGCTCTAAAACTTTCTACCAAAGTTCTGAGACTTCAACACAAACTGCCAGAAATCCATGAAATAAATTGGACTGAAATAGAGTGCCGGCAACACATCAACAAAACTACTCGTGTACGTGCTCGTCCCGTGGGTTCAGTGGAAATTATTGCCGCTTTAGCTGAAAGTGTGTTTGAATAGCCGTCAACGTCAACTCGCCATCGTTCGCAGAACTGAACATTTCTCGCACTTCTTTTCGCAATATTTTGAGCGATTTACGGAAACATCATGTTTCCCAATGAAGCTAATTTTCACCTCAGGCATTACGTTACCAATTGAACCCGTTAGACTAAGGCATTTGAGGCCTTAAAACGCGAAACGAATTGAATAGATAACACTGTGTGTAATTTTTTAAGTCATGGAAATTTAACCATATACGGACACCACTACGTGATAAAAGACCAAAAAAAAGACCCGAGTCTACCAGTTTTGGCCAAAGTCATGCACTTTTCTATGGGCCCTCAAAGATTTGGGGCCTCGGTGTCATTTTTGCAAAAAAAGTCATCATTTTGTCAGGCTCATATCTTTTACTACAAAACTACAAAAATGTACCTAAGATCTCAATAAACAACTTTCTAGAACATATGAACTTCCTAGGAATGATTCATAACACCGTTTACTTCAACATTGAGATACTATGTTAACTCACCGACCGCAGCAGCACATTCAAAGCAGTAAGCTCAGCACACGCAACAAGGGGCGCAGCACACAATATAAGAATCATTCCTAGGAAGTTCAGATGTTCTAGAAAGTTGTTTACTGAGATCTTAGGTAAATTTTTGTAGTTGATTGTTTGCTTGAATTTTGAACGGTTGCTACCTATTAGGGTAACCATTCAATTAATCATTATTCGGTTAATCGATTAATCGTGCTATAAAATTAGCCACATTTTAATAATAAAATTTTTCGATTACCGATTAACTCGAACAATTCATATCGATTAATAAAATATAAGTATGTGTTTATGGCAAGCAGTCCGTCTTGAAACAGTCCTACAATGTGGCGACTCATATGACAACGATTTGTGAACAAATTTCATAACTTTACACACATTTCGAACAGATTTGATAGTTTGTTGAGAGAAAGTATCGCACAGTGCTTTGGCTCCTAGCCATACATAAAAAAAATTGTCCCAAAATTGGTTCATTAAATTGGGTGTAACAGTCTGATGAAATTTCAAGAACCACTGGTCACTTGTATGGGGGTATCAAAATACCCGGTCTGATTCTGCCCTAACTATATAAAATAAGGATAGTAGTCAGAAAATTATAGCGTTATAGTGTAGTGTCAAAGCGACCCTACCCTTTGTATGGGAGGTACCGGAAAGCGTGGCACTTTTGGGTCCAAATTTTGAGATTTTTTTAAATTTTGGCTTGGTACCAAAAGTCACTAATTTTCATGTTGCTGCAACTACGATGTTTGAATTGTATCTACATATATTTTATACTTTATAATGAAGTTGCTTTTGTTACGTTTTGTTATAATAAATGTCCCGAGTGCAATGTTTGAACACTGTTTCCTTTTTTTGTTTTATTTTATTCGAATAATCGATTAATCGAATAATTTGATTGCGTTTTGTTCGGTTAATTGTCAGATTGCAATTTACGATTAACGATTAACCGATTAATCAAACAACCCGATTAAATAGGTACCCTACAACTTATAGACCTAAACAGGGGAAAAAGGTAAAAAAATCCAATTTTTTAAATTTCTTTTACGATTTTGACCTTGATTATATTGTTTTATATTATGTTCATATGTTTATATGTGTAGATCAAAATTCCGAACGATTTGCAAGATATCAGCCTGTCAAAATGATCACTTTTTGCCAGAATGACACCGAGGCCCCAAATTTTTGGGGGCCCATAAAAACAGTGCATGACTTTGGGCAAAAGTGGGATTTACGGGTCTTTTTTTGGTCTTTCTTATAACCGGTTATATTTTTTCGTGTTGCGCTGTGTAACCAATAAAATCATAATATTGAATAAAATGTCTATTAGTATTTTCTTAAAGCCAAATTAAATTTCAAATTTAGTTTCCAATGACATCCCATGAAGGAATAGGCTCACACACTTTGATTGGGACCTGCAATTTTACACCGTTTCTGAACGGTATCTTGTCAAGCAATTTCATGGCTCGATACTCGATATCAAAATTCAAAGAGACGAATTAAAAATAAACGAAGTTTATAAAACACATAGTTGTCCATTTTGTCATAAAAACCGAAACCGGTTGTTAACCAGTTTCTACACCTCGGTTTAACCGAAAACCGGTTTAGGCAAAATCGGAATATTTGACATTTTTGAAAAACCGATTTTTTGAATACACTAATCTCGAGTCATACACAACAATCATGATATCCCATCAACCGGTCACCTGGGTGTATTTAAGACCGTCAGACGAATCTAGGAACACTATTACTGGCCGGGTCTCAGTCGTGATGTGCGGAGTTGTGAAGTAAGTGCCCGATGTAAACCAGAGCAAAAATCTCCAGCTGGCCACATGGATACAATGCAGTGTTCATCTCCGTGGGAAGTTGTGTGTGCTGGCTTCGTAGGACCAAATCCCCGTTCTACGAAGGGAAATACTTCCCTCTTAGTGATAGTGGACAAATTCAGTCGATGGGTTGAACTCGTCCCTACGAGGCTGGCAACCGCGAAGGATGTTGTCAAAGCATTAAGGGAAAGAATGGTGTACCGTTTCGCTTGCCCGAAAGCTTTCTTAACTGACAACGGGGTGCAATTTACAAGCAAGCTAGTGACAGAATTTTTGAAGGAGAAAGGAATACAACACTGAAAATTAGCCGTATACGCCACACATGAAAATCCAACCGAAAGAATGAACCGGATAGTAAAGACAATGATTGCCCAATACACATCCGCTGACCTCAGTTATTGGGACAATTTTTTACTTGAGATTGCGTTCGCAATCAACACAGCATCTTTGGTCGAAACCTCATATTACAGTAAGTGGCGTGTGAACAAAGTGTTAACGAGTTATGGACACAAGTTTTTGAGAACAATAAGAAAGCATCAAAATACCAACAAAAATAATAACTCTAAAAGGCGACTATTGACGCCGGCTATCGGATCTAATATTTGGAAAAGGGAGAGACCACTCTCATCCGTAATAGATAAATTCACACAGAAACTTGCAGAGAAATTCTCGGGGCCCTATGTCGTGTCGGGACACATACACCGAAAGATTGTAGACGTCACTGATCGTGGAGCGAAAATGCACCCAGTTAATGTGCATGATGTTAAAATATTTAACTCCCGAGTCTCAGATTACCCACAATGAGTTCACACTCTCATTTCCCTGGCGGTTAAATTGAAATATGGTGAAGAACCAAAGAGAGTATAAGAAGAGATAAAAAGTACACTACCATCCACTCCACTGTAAATTATGGTCAGTTATCATTCCAGTGATCAGTCAACCACAACACCCGAAACACGATGGACCGTAAACCGACTCAACCGCGGAAAACAAATTATAAACCCCCCGTTGATCTAGCTCCACCAGTACCATTTATTCCACCGCGGGAAGCCAGACGACGCATCACAGGAAATTTGGTCATAAATACGGCCCTACCAAGCCAATCATTACTACGGCCAAAGGAGCAACGGGAACGTGACAATAACTTCATTGCATTGCACCAAGCCGCAACCTCTATCGTAGAAACCTCTACCTATAATCGTAGAAAAAATCCCCGTCCATACTACAGCACGCGCCCCAAAACAAACTTCCACCTTCCGGCAGTATTGCCCCCGGAACATGTGGCCAGCCCGGAATGGAAGACCACCCAACAACTTCGGATGCTCTCCAGCGAACGACCACCTCAGCAGCCTCGGGTCAGAAGAAAAATAGGGCAGAGCCAGATAAAAAGGCTACTGAACTTCCGCTGAAGGATGTTATGCTCCACCTACAAAGTCTAACGATCGACAAACCAAGAAATATCTCCAAACATCATCAATATTTAATAAAACGCCGGGGCAAACCAACGGTCAAAGTAACCATCGTGAGAAAAACACACGCACGATTAAGGTGCGCTGGTTTCGAGTTAGTAAAGGAGATGCGACAGACACATAGTTAGTTTTTGTTTCTTCTTATGTTTTTTTTTCTTTTTATATATAAGTATTTAGGATTAAGGCAAGCTGGAGGACAGCAAGAGAAGTAATAATAAATGGAATTGTAAAGGAAATACAAAATAAATGCTCTCTGCGCCGAGTCTTCCAACGGAAGGTAAAAATACCTTTTAGGTAGTATGGGTCTTTAGACCAAAACTCGCTCACTATTATATTCTCAACTTAGATTCTACTACATATATAATGCTCAGTCAAGCTTAACTTCCCAAGGCAAGGGGGGATGTAACGATACGTCATGATCTGTCCGTACATAATAGTGTAACTCACCACCATGTACACCCCATACGTCCGTCGCCAAACTATCACCTAAGCATACACAACATCCATCACTCGCACCAACCACCGCGAACAATCACACTCACTTGCAAACACACAAGCTTAGTCGATTTTGTGTACATGGTAGCAGTGAATTAGTTTAATGACCGCACAAGAATGAGTGCTTGAATGTAATTCTCATTTGCGTCATTACAGCGAAGGTACTTACTGTTAAGGTAAACTAGACTCGAGTCGTCGCCTCCGAGCGAACAACCAGACAAGATTATAGCATTTTGCTGGGTCTCTAGTTCTGCAAAAGACAGGAGCGAATTTTGGGATCCGTTCTCTAGTAAAGACGGTGTAAATACATTGCTACACAGGGGCTTCGGCTCACGGTTCCTACACAGGAGTTTCAGCTCACTGTTCCTACACAGGAGTTTCGGCTTACTGTTCCCACAAAGGAGTTTCGGCTCACTGTTCCTACACAGGAGTTTCGGAGTTTCGGCTCACTGTTCTTACATAGGGGCTTCGGCTCACTGTTCCTACACAGGGGTTTCGGCTCACTGTTCCCACACAGGAGTTTCGGCTGACTGTGCGTTCACAGGGGTTTCGGCTTACTTTTCCTACACAGTGGCTTCGGCTCACTGTTTCTATACACTGGCTTCGGCTCGGTGTTCCTACACAGTAGTTTCGGCTCGCTGTTGCTACACAGAGGCTTCGGATCACAGTTCGTACATAGGGGTTACGGCTCACTTTTCCTACACAGTGGCTTCGGCTCTCTGTTCCTACACACGGGCTTCGGCTCACTGTTCCTACACAGGGGCTACGGCTCACTGTTCCTATGTAACCCACCCGATGATAACCGATACCGAACCGTTTCCACCGGACATTCGAAGCACATACCGAGCCAGCATCCCACATATCCGACACCGATCTACGCAGCGAATCCGAATAGTCGTAGGGGAGACGCACTAAGTGCTCGATCATCCCGAATCAACCAGCCTGGGCCAGAAGAGTGTTAAGCCAAGATAAGCGCCCCCTGAAGAGTGTTAAGCCAAGGTAAGTGCCCCCAGAAGAGTGTTAAGCCAAGATAAGTGCCCCGGAAGACTGTTGTCAATCAAGGCGGGTGATATCAAGCTAAGAGGAGTGTACCCACCGAGTGAAGAAGTTGATGTTATTTCTGTAAATTAGAATTACTTTGTTAGTTAAAGATCAATGAAGAATCTGAATTCGAACCCCCGAAGAAGGCAAATTATTCTGTTCTTATTTCGAAAGGTTTGGTGTTTCCTAACGAAGGACACTGGACATAACTGAGCCTACCTCAGCCCATGAAAAAACCATGTTACAAACTGTAACTAAACACAAACTGCAATAAAATCGAAATTTGTAACCCTGTTCTACCATGAACTAGATTTCGGTTGCAAAGCCAAATGGCACTTTTTTGCTTCATCTCACGGCAAAGGTCCATGCGATGGAGTTGGGGACATTCTTACCGTTATGCCAGTAAAGTGGAAATTTTGCCACTTTTTTCTGCATTGATACATTATGCAACTTTTTTAATATGATACTAAATTTGGTACTTTTTGTATTTAAGTGCCACTTTGTTATACTTTTATGCACCTTTTTGAAAATTAAAAATATGTCTAACCGCAAGCAAATAAATTCGTCTAAAAGGCAAAAAATTGCTCGGAAATATTGCAAAGAGGATATACATTAAAAATGGATCAAACAAGACGAAGAAACAAAACGACCTATTTGTATTGCTTGCAAACAGCTACTAATAAAGCAAAAAACCCACATTTCTCGACATGCAATTACAATAAAACACATTGATAATTTAAAGAAAGCGTCCGAAACAGACAAAATGCAGTTAGTAAATGTTTTTTCCACAGCCTAGCACAGCATTCCAACATATGGTTGCAATAGCAGAGATCAAGTTGGTGTTTCGCATGATTATGAAAAATCAGTCCTTTAAATCAATGGACAACATTGCCAAATTTCATTCCTCGATTTATCCAGATTCATCTATAGCTAAATCGGTTTGTATAAATGATTTATTATATTTATGTATGTGAATAAAGTTGCGATTTTCGATTTAGACTTGCGGTCGCACTAAATCGAAAGAAGTCGCGCAGTTTCTGGGAAAGGAAGGCTTCCAATGTTTGGTTACAAAGAAGCAGCAACAAATGTTTAGCATGATTATCGACTAAACTACCGATATTTCAACCGAAAAATGCCCGGTAATGGTGGTAAAGCAGTTCGATAGATACCAAGATAAAACACAAGACGCTTTCTTTTGATTAGTGCAGCCACCAAATGGATCAGGTGAATGTATTTGCAATCTCCTGCTATCAACATTGGAACAAAACGAAATTCGGTTGAAGAATTTTATCGGGTTATCTACAGATAATGCCTCTAGTATGGTAGGAAGAAAAAGTTGTGGCGCTACTTTATTAAAAAATAAAATACCAAACATATTTCATATTGAATGTGTTTGCCTCTCTATTAATTTAACTAATAGCTCATCTTTAAAATGCATACCCCACCCCACGAAGCTCAAAAAGACAATCTGATTATAAAAAAATGCAGAGTATTTTCGACGTGCCTGAGCACAAGCTTTTAAGGTTGAGCGATACCAGGTGGCTTTCCATCGAATCTCTGTCAAATCGGATACTAGAGCAATGGCCTGTATTGCAACATTATTTTATTAGAGAGCAATTTGAAGAAAAATTTTTAAAAAAATTTGAAAAAATACATAATATTCAACAAGTTTTGTCAACTACAAATAAGATATATTTAAATTTTTTAGTTTACATTCTTAAAATCATGAACTCACTAAACACAAGTTTTCAAACTGAGTCTTCACAAATTGTATATTTTATTTCTTTGACAAAGGAGATTTTGCTCCATCGTTTTAGAAATTTTCTAGAAAAAGATCCGTTATATAATCTTTCTTACAGAACTGTGGAATATTGATTACACAAATATTTTACACATCAATGATGTGACTAAAATATATATAGGACATAAAATATATATAGGAAAGTGATATTATCATTATTAAAAAATATATACTAACATTTTACCAAACTATTTGTGATCAAATATTTTCAAGAACCGATATAAATGATATAAAGCTGAATAGTCTAAAGGTTTTAGACCCACTTCATATCAAATCTATGGAAGATGTAAATTACTTTGACATCGTGACTGAATTTAGTGATGTAATAAGCGAGCCTTTTATAAATGAATTTAAATTATTAGAAAGTAACTCAAATGAGAAATCCTATCAGCAGCTATTCGCAATTTCCAATGTTGAAGTTTTCTGGTTTAAAGTTGGAAACAGGTTGAAAGTAGAAACCTGTCATTCAATGCTTTCAGCTCTTAATTTGATTGACGAGGACTTGGCAGATTGGATTCCAAGTACAGATCACATTGTAAAGTATAGAAAAGAAGTTACAAAACAGTAACTAAAAATAAATACTTGTGACTTAATTTAATTTTTTAGTTTAGTTCATCTATGTTCCATGTACTCAAATGAATTGTTTTTGATTACTATTTATTTTTTGTTGTTTTCTTGAAATAAAAACTGAAAAAGTGTGCCACTTTTCTTGCAACCTTTTCAAAAAAAGGGACACTTTTTTGAAAACATCCCCTTTTTATGATACTTTTTGAAAATTCCAGGCGGTAACACTGTTGGTGGAGCAGTGATAAAAGCTGCAGCAAAAGCAAGTTTACAAAGGTCTTTAGAAAACCAAATTATAAACGCTAGAGATTTGTTTGAGCAAGCAAAATCATTGCCAAACATCAATGTGTCATTCAGCTCAAAGCAAGAATAGGCTAAAGAAATTGATATTTTTGAGAGCAGATTTACTAAATCGATAGCTATTGCCGGAACTAAAACGTTACACGCATTTCTGCGATTTTCGAAAACAGAAGTTATTACCAAGTGCTTTACAACACCGACGAAAGTTGTAATTCGTCAAGATATAACTGACTCAACAAATTCAAAGAAACATATTCCCAAACTTACACTAATTTTCTTTAATTTATCATAATATTTTGTATTCAACAACTCAATTTTTAAAATTTAAGATATTTTAAAAACTCAACATTAATTTCCGTGTTTTCGGCGTTAAAAATTGTATTTTTAACTCCAAAAGTTGATTCGTGGCCATCTTGAAACTTATACTCGTAGTGTATAAACTTATAGTATATAAACTTTTAGTGTGAAAAGAACCTGACGCGAATTTTTCAGTAAGATTACCAAGGACCAATGTCGGAACAACAAAATATCCGGCATCGAGCCATAAATATTTCGATATACTTGAGGGTACTTCGCTTAGGAACCATTGCAAGCGGTCATATCAGCCTTTTTCAGTAAAACAATTCAAAACAAAGATACAAATAAAATTTAACTTTTCGTGGATGTTTTCTAACAATTACGGAATATTTAGTAATTTTGTTTCGATAATTCGCACGATTTTGTTGAATAAATTTTCATAAAAAATATATTCTAGAAATATTACACTAGAACGGCACCGTTATTTTGTTCTACCCCGATCAACACATATTTTATTGGTTGGAGAGTAGGACCTATGTATAGTAGACATTCGCAAAAACAATATTCTATGATGAATTATATATCCGAAGTTTGGTGCTTTTAACTCGGTAAATATGGTCCACCGCCCAGATTATCAGCAATGAGTACAAATTTCTATCATAGCTAAAATATTGAAGTAAATACTTCTAATTTAGTTTTAGTTTATTTACTTTTACATATTATTTCATTTCAAATATGGATGAAGATTCTTGCTGTACGGTATGTATGTATTTGTTTAAATTAATTATTATTTGGAAATATAAGTTGTTGCCGTTCAAGTTTGAATCATTCGATCTTTAAGTTCTTATATTATTTAAAAATTTGCCGGTTCAAGACCAGTAATTATTAAAATTTAATTTTTTTATGAAAAAGTATATTTTAGTAGAACATATTTTAAGAGAAGTATGTGAAATTGGTTATTATGGTGGATCTCCACAAGTATTTATGTATGTATATCAGTGATGCTTAAATTTTGAATTTCCATAAGTATAATCTTCGTTTACATTTTTCAATGCAAATCAACTCAGTTGAAGGTCACCATTTCTTAGAGAAGGGTCACGCTGCGTAATAGTTTAAAAATAAATCAAATTGAACTTCGTTGTATTCTGCTTCACACACAAGCGCAATATGTTAGAATATATGTCTGGCCATCACTAATGCATAAGTTAAATAAATGTACTTCAACGCTTGAGCTCTGTTGATAAACTAAACTATTTTTATTTTACAAAAAACCATAACATTTCTAAAAACTATTTCTGATACAGTCCACTTTGCACGGAACTACTTGCTGACAATACAGGTAGCTGTTGACCGAGTCCCATTAGAGTGGGACAATAGAGATCGTGATAACTCCTCCCTCACTTAAGTGTGGACCGCCCTCGGACTACCTGAAGCTATCAATGGCGGCATTGACATCGTGGCAATTTATTGATAACCTTTGGTGCACCTCATTGGTGTGTCACAAGTTATCTATGCTTAAATTCAGAAGATACAGAGGACTCAATACATCTTTATAGATAGAGATATTGAGAGTCACCGTTGGTGACAGGGCAGTCATTTTTCTTTAGCTTGCTCCTCTGGTTATGCTGTAGAGAAACCTTTAAATCTTTTTATGACTGCAACGTTGTCATTGATAATCATCACACCATCGTTGACAGTTCGTTGTGGTTGAAGGTGACTCGGTCTCGTACTGCAGTGGGCCATAATACCTGCATGAAGCTGTTGAGCACGTGTCGGCCCTAAAGATTCCCTACAAAATGATGTAGTTGGTGTTATGCAGCAGTTTTTAATTGGGAGTACACGATTCTCGCAGGTAGCAACATTGTTATCTCCGGTGAGGTGCAAAATAGTTCCGTTGTGTCGGATAGGAAATATGGTAACTTTCTTACATTCTAACAAAGTATAATAAACTATTGTGTAATCGGACTTTAACAAACGATACTTGGAAAAGATCTGTTACATTCATTAAATCTATTTTCAATACATTCCTCAAGTCTTCGAAATCTAAATGGACGAGTACTACAATCTATATTTTTGCACGTATGGCTGCCATCAACAATTTCCATTTCGACAATTATCATTCTGTTCCTTGCAGGTAGTATTTCAAATAAATGACCAGTACCTATCTGTCCGAGATTCGAGCTTCTAGCAATTTTATTGACAATATTTGCCAATCTGTTTATCTGATCCTGTGCCCTCGTGTTTATTAATATATGCTTGTTAATTTGTTTTATATCAGAGTCCAGCAGTTTTGTTGTGGTTGACTGAATGAGTTGTATTGTTTTGAAAACCCTAAAGCAAACCTAAAACAGCTATTAATTTAAAGAAAATTAAAATGTCCTCGTCTTAGGTTGTCCTTGTGGACCACCCTCCCTTTAATAAGAACCGGGGTTCCCATATCTGCCTCAACGACCTCTTCTGAATACAAAGGCGTAAGTTTATCTCCAAGTCTTTTATTATTCCTGAGGAACACAGACTCTCCCACTTCAAATGTTCTGTTCTGCCTAGAAGTGTTGTTTCTTTCTAACGATGTCTGCTGCGCTTTTGCTATTTTCTCTTTTATACTCTCCCTAATATCGGGTGACGAGAAGTGAATCACGTCTATTGGTCTTGTTTTCGTCACGGTGCACAGTGTCGTGTTTTCATATAAACGGCGGCCAAAAATAGAAGGAGTTATCGTAGAGGAATGAAAATTGGTACACAGTACTATTATAAGTAGGAAAGGAAAAAAACGAAGTTTTGCGAAAATCAGCCCAAGGACTCGCCCACCTCCCATATATCCTGAAATGAAAAAAAGTTATATTTTCCAAAATTGTTGTTGGAATTGAAATAAATTTGACTCGATTTGTCTCTAATATATAGCTGATAACTGTGGTGAGTTATATGAAATTATCTCAAAGGACACGCCCACCTCCCATATATCCTGAAATGAAAAAAAGTTATATTTTCCAAAATTGTTGTTGGAATTGAACCAAATTTGACTCGATTTGCCTCTAATATATAGCTGATAACTGTGGTGAGTTATATGAAATTATCTCAAAGGACACGCCCACCTCCCATATATCCAGAAATGAAAAAAAGTTATATTTTCCAAAATTGTTCTTGCAATTGAACAAAACTTGGGTCGATTTGTCCTTGATGTATTTTTGATTAGTATATTTAATTTCATTTAATTATCTTACAAAACACGTCTGCATCCCATATGTCCTTGATACCAAATAAGAAAATCATTCTCTATATATATTATAAATATTTTTTTTTTCATTTGATAATTACTATTATTATATTTAATAAGAGAGAAGAAACAGATATTTTGAATTTCTACAGACGTTTCTGAAACTAAAACTGAGTCGGGAATATATTTTTTCTTTGCATTTTGCAATGCATAGTATGACGGAAAGCACTGTTTGTGAGCGGCATTGACTACTGTTCTCATAAGTTCGTACTGCCTGAAAGACAAATCCATATCTAAAAAAAGTGCCAAAGCTTTATCCACCGGTATAGATGTGTGAGTTGCTGGGTCGGAAATTCTCTTAACAGCCTTTTGCAGCAAGTTTGGATTTGTATTTGAAACAAGTTTATCCACTTTTCGCCTTTTGGTGCGATCCGAGCAATCATCAAAGTCAGTCGAAGGTCTTCCTCTACGGCTGGTGCTAGGTTCCTAAAATAACACAATCATTTACAAACATACAAATTATTTTTCTTATAATGTACTTACAAAAGATAAACACGCATCACTTATAACAAACGGTGAATTTAGCCACGATCCGAACTTTTCTTCAAACCTCTCTCTCATGTAGTGACACCGTTGCCAATTAGTTTTTATTTTTAATAATATAAATCGAATTTCTTTAACTCTTCTTTAACTCTTCTTCTAAATACATGAGTACTTCTCCCAGGGCAGCACTTGGAGTACGATGCCTAAGCCAAATATTAAAAAAATCTCGAATTTTCACCTGTCTCGACACTGAAAATTTAAAGAATAAATGAAAGGGGGAAGAAGGGGGACGAGAAACTTACTTTTTTAAACTCTGCACACTTGCCCAAATATTATATTAAAATATTAAAAAAGTGTTTTTTGATGTTTTTTTTTTACACTCCACTGAACTTGAATGTTTTTAACAATTTCGATTTTCGCTTTTTGTTTACATTCGGTATAACGGCAAACCACATATGACCCACCAAACGAGCCAAAAAACCGAGTTGCCATATCATTATATTCTAACAAGTTTATCCAATCGTAAATTATACTGTTTTACTGACAGTTTTTATTTTAACTTAACGAATTAAATTTGCATAATTTGTATCATTTTTATCATTTTTATATATCGATATTTTCTTTACTACAACTATTAACTTTGAATACTCATACCTTTTTGGAAATATAACATTTTTTAAAAATTCTTTTTGATTTAGCATAAATGAAGTGTTGTTTGTACAACGACAACGATTTTTATTTTACAAAAAACCATAACATTTCTAAAAACTATTTCTGATACAGTCCACTTTGCACGGAACTACTTGCTGACAATACAGGTAGCTGTTGACCGAGTCCCATTAGAGTGGGACAATAGAGATCGTGATAACTCCTCCCTCACTTAAGTGTGGACCGCCCTCGGACCACCTGAAGCTATCAATGGCGGCATTGACATCGTGGCAATTTATTGATAACCTTTGGTGCACCTCATTGGTGTGTCACAAGTTATCTATGCTTAAATTCAGAAGATACAGAGGACTCAATACATCTTTCTAGATAGAGATATTGAGAGTCACCGTTGGTGACAGGGCAGTCATTTTTCTTTAGCTTGCTCCTCTGGTTCTGCTGTAGAGAAACCTTTAAATCTTTTTATGACTGCAACGTTGTCATTGATAATCATCACACCATCGTTGACAGTTCGTTGTGGTTGAAGGTGACTCGGTCTCGTACTGCAGTGGGCCATAATACCTGCATGAAGCTGTTGAGCACGTGTCGGCCCTAAAGATTCCCTACAAAATGATGTAGTTGGTGTTATGCAGCAGTTTTTAATTGGGAGTACACGATTCTCGCAGGTAGCAACATTGTTATCTCCGGTGAGGTGCAAAATAGTTCCGTTGTGTCGGATAGGAAATATGGTAACTTTCTTACATTCTAACAAAGTATAATAAACTATTGTGTAATCGGACTTTAACAAACGATACTTGGAAAAGATCTGTTACATTCATTAAATCTATTTTCAATACATTCCTCAAGTCTTCGAAATCTAAATGGACGAGTACTACAATCTATATTTTTGCACGTATGGCTGCCATCAACAATTTCCATTTCGACAATTATCATTCTGTTCCTTGCAGGTAGTATTTCAAATAAATGACCAGTACCTATCTGTCCGAGATTCGAGCTTCTAGCAATTTTATTGACAATATTTGCCAATCTGTTTATCTGATCCTGTGCCCTCGTGTTTATTAATATATGCTTGTTAATTTGTTTTATATCAGAGTCCAGCAGTTTTGTTGTGGTTGACTGAATGAGTTGTATTGTTTTGAAAACCCTAAAGCAAACCTAAAACAGCTATTAATTTAAAGAAAATTAAAATGTCCTCGTCTTAGGTTGTCCTTGTGGACCACCCTCCCTTTAATAAGAACCGGGGTTCCCATATCTGCCTCAACGACCTCTTCTGAATACAAAGGCGTAAGTTTATCTCCAAGTCTTTTATTATTCCTGAGGAACACAGACTCTCCCACTTCAAATGTTCTGTTCTGCCTAGAAGTGTTGTTTCTTTCTAACGATGTCTGCTGCGCTTTTGCTATTTTCTCTTTTATACTCTCCCTAATATCGGGTGACGAGAAGTGAATCACGTCTATTGGTCTTGTTTTCGTCACGGTGCACAGTGTCGTGTTTTCATATAAACGGCGGCCAAAAATAGAAGGAGTTATCGTAGAGGAATGAAAATTGGTACACAGTACTATTATAAGTAGGAAAGGAAAAAACGAAGTTTTGCGAAAATCAGCCCAAGGACTCGCCCACCTCCCATATATCCTGAAATGAAAAAAAGTTATATTTTCCAAAATTGTTGTTGGAATTGAAATAAATTTGACTCGATTTGTCTCTAATATATAGCTGATAACTGTGGTGAGTTATATGAAATTATCTCAAAGGACACGCCCACCTCCCATATATCCTGAAATGAAAAAAAGTTATATTTTCCAAAATTGTTGTTGGAATTGAACCAAATTTGACTCGATTTGCCTCTAATATATAGCTGATAACTGTGGTGAGTTATATGAAATTATCTCAAAGGACACGCCCACCTCCCATATATCCAGAAATGAAAAAAAGTTATATTTTCCAAAATTGTTCTTGCAATTGAACAAAACTTGGGTCGATTTGTCCTTGATGTATTTTTGATTAGTATATTTAATTTCATTTAATTATCTTACAAAACACGTCTGCATCCCATATGTCCTTGATACCAAATAAGAAAATCATTCTCTATATATATTATAAATATTTTTTTTTTCATTTGATAATTACTATTATTATATTTAATAAGAGAGAAGAAACAGATATTTTGAATTTCTACAGACGTTTCTGAAACTAAAACTGAGTCGGGAATATATTTTTTCTTTGCATTTTGCAATGCATAGTATGACGGAAAGCACTGTTTGTGAGCGGCATTGACTACTGTTCTCATAAGTTCGTACTGCCTGAAAGACAAATCCATATCTAAAAAAAGTGCCAAAGCTTTATCCACCGGTATAGATGTGTGAGTTGCTGGGTCGGAAATTCTCTTAACAGCCTTTTGCAGCAAGTTTGGATTTGTATTTGAAACAAGTTTATCCACTTTTCGCCTTTTGGTGCGATCCGAGCAATCATCAAAGTCAGTCGAAGGTCTTCCTCTACGGCTGGTGCTAGGTTCCTAAAATAACACAATCATTTACAAACATACAAATTATTTTTCTTATAATGTACTTACAAAAGATAAACACGCATCACTTATAACAAACGGTGAATTTAGCCACGATCCGAACTTTTCTTCAAACCTCTCTCTCATGTAGTGACACCGTTGCCAATTAGTTTTTATTTTTAATAATATAAATCGAATTTCTTTAACTCTTCTTTAACTCTTCTTCTAAATACATGAGTACTTCTCCCAGGGCAGCACTTGGAGTACGATGCCTAAGCCAAATATTAAAAAAATCTCGAATTTTCACCTGTCTCGACACTGAAAATTTAAAGAATAAATGAAAGGGGGAAGAAGGGGGACGAGAAACTTACTTTTCTAAACTCTGCACACTTGCCCAAATATTATATTAAAATATTAAAAAAGTGTTTTTTGATGTTTTTTTTTTACACTCCACTGAACTTGAATGTTTTTAACAATTTCGATTTTCGCTTTTTGTTTACATTCGGTATAACGGCAAACCACATATGACCCACCAAACGAGCCAAAAAACTGAGTTGCCATATCATTATATTCTAACAAGTTTATCCAATCGTAAATTATACTGTTTTACCGACAGTTTTTATTTTAACTTACCGAATTAAATTTGCATAATTTGTATCATTTTTATCATTTTTATATATCGATATTTTCTTTACTACAACTATTAACTTTGAATACTCATACCTTTTTGGAAATATAACATTTTTTAAAAATTCTTTTTGATTTAGCATAAATGAAGTGTTGTTTGTACAACGACATCAACCTTTTTTAAAAACTAGTACAGTGATATTTTTCATTTTTGGCCGCCCTCACGACACTGTGCGGTGTGGACTGTCCGATTATATTTCACAGCTGCTAGTAAAATAAGATCAACAGTATCGTGCATTTTTCCTTCTAATTCGAGATATCTCGCAATTTCAGAGAGAGTGCTGTGAAAACCTGCCCGTTTGAAGTGCTGTGAAGCGGCGGTGGATTTGCATTCCTCACGCTAAATTGGTCCCGTAATAGAGATTTAATTGTATACGATTTCAATGACGGTTCATTGTCATAAGAGATATCCCTCGTATCTGGAAAAAAGTTCATTAATTGAATGATTGGAGCTTTTAAATCTAAAATAGTGCGAGATGGTATCGGCTGAACCACTGCAAATTTAGAAAATTTGTCGATGCATGTGAGGAAGTATTTCCTGTCTGTAGAAAATATGTTGATATGCAGTATCTCACCTACATAAGATGGAACTGGTGTTGCTCCCAGTTCCTGTTTTTTTGGATGTCTATTATACTTGGCTCTTGTGCAGATCCTACAGTTGGCAACTATTTCGTTCGTAAACGTGATAATTTTTGGGAAATGGTAATCAGCAAGAATTTGCTTAACATTCTCCTGAGCTGTGCTCAGTGGCGACTATCTGCATTTGCTCGCTCTTATCAATAATGTCTTGGACCGTGGTTTTACAATACCAAAATTTAGTGGAAGGAAAATACCTGTCTAATTCGTATTATACGCATGCTAGCGTCGGAACATCACAATAAATTGCATTCACTACACTCGGGTTCACTGCCAGTTTAACTTCATTTTTCAGAGTGTTATTGTCACTAAAGTCAATGATGTTTCCAAAAACATAATAAATCTACATAATAAAATTATGGCGTGAAAGCGCATCTGCGACATAATTTCCTCGGCCCGGCTTGTGAACAATTTTTGCATTGTGCTCGTCCACAAATGCCATCCAACGTTTGATCTTAGCGTTTGGATTTCTATCCGAAACAGAAAATGTGAGTCATTGATGGTCAGTATAAATATTCAAGTTTTTCACACCATATAGATAGTTTCTTAACTTCTGATATGCCCAAACAATAGCCAACAATAAGGTCCTAGATCTCATGGTGATGGATCTACCACCTTGGGAGAGGACCGCTCCTAAGCCCAGTGCGGACGCGTCCGTCGTTAAGTCAAATGGCCTCTTAAAGTATGGATAAAGCAACATTACATCTTCAGAAGTAAGAATGTCCCTTAATTTCTCAAAGGCTCGGAGCCGCTCCCCGTTCAAGTCTATTTTTATTTTCCTGGATTGAGAAGCGCTGACTTTACCGTTTTCGCCTTTCAAAATGTCGGTCAGTGGCTTTGCTGTTAATGCAAAATCCTAAATGAAACATCTGTAGTAATTTGCCAGACCCAAGAATGACCTGACATTAAAAATTGTTGAGGGGTGTTCATAGTTGCGGATCGCTTCAACCTTTTCTGGACTTGTTTTGATCCCCTCTCTAGATACGACGAAACCGAGATATTCTACACTTTCCTTAAAAAAAATGTGTGATATGCTTAATATGATCCTCTTCATTCTCAGAGAAAATTATGACATCATCCACGTAAACATAGCATGTTTTTCCGATTTGCTCCCTCAAAACGTTATCTATGGCCCTTTGGAAGATGATTTGGGCATTTTTCAGACCGAAGGGTAGCCGGCAAAATTCATACTTTCCATTTCCGACCAAGAAAGCCGTTTTCTCCCGGTCTTGTTCGGAGGGTAAAATCTGGTGGAAGCCTGATTTAAGATCAATTGTTGTGAAAAATCTTGCCTTATTGAGATTTTAAAGAATCACTGTCACTTCCGGGATGGAATATTCAGTTTCCTAAAATCTATCACGAGACGTTTCCTCGTGTTGCCATGTTCACCTTTGCCTTTTTTGTCCACAACCCAAAGTGGGTTATTGTATGGGGATCTGGACGGTCTTATCACGCCGTTTTCCAATAGATCCTTAATCTCGTTATTCACAAAGTCAGCTACACCCATAGGATACGGATATAGCTTGGAACACACTGGATCGTTACTGCTGGTGCGAATAGTGTCAACGATGTTAGTGTTGAAGGGAAGTGATTCGTTGGGGTTTGCAAAAACACCCGACAACCTCTTGAGAACCTCCTTAAATTTCTTGGTTATTACCGGCGGCACTTCTCTATCCTCAATTGTCGTGAAGTTCGCGTTTGTGAATTTTAGAAATAGCAGCTGTTCTATTCCCGACCTAGTCTCTATGTCCTTTTTTAAGTCTAATGTCGCACCCGTCTGTGTTAACAGATCGAGGCCGAGAATGCCATCAAACGTTGAGAGTGATGGAAGAATGAAAAAAATGCTATTGTTGCCGAAAACATTAGCGACAAATTTTTCTTTAATGGTAGCGAATCCATTAATTGATTTCACTACAAAGGGAAAATCTACTGGGACCACATGCTTCAAACCTTTTATAGGTTTTATGTAATTTTTTGAGGCGCCAGTATCTACTAATAGCTTGATTGTCCTCCCCGCTACAACTCTCTCTATGAATGGTAGCAGGCAGTCATTCCTAAAAAATTAATCTGGTCATATTCGGCTGCAGCGTCAATGTCAGCACTGTCTGTCTCTGAATCTGCCACTGCACAGTACTCCAACCCTGGCTGAGGAAGTTCTTGGAAAAGTGTATTAACTCTCTGCTGTTTCGGCCCAGTGAACCTAGCCGTACCACTGTGCGCCCTTTTTGCCGTCTGCGCAACCGTGTGACCATGAAATTGTCGCATTGAAGTTTGGTTGTCTTTGTATTGACCCTGAGGATGGCCGAAACCATTTGGTTGGTATCGTGTTGCTCGCCTAAAGCGCGCTAATTCATCCACGTCCATTGGTTCGTCTGTGTCCCGTCCTTCCGAATTTACTTTACTGCCAAATCCTTGCCGTTTGACAAAATAGGGATTTGTGTTCGATATCCCAGCTGACGGTTGTGATTCATCTCGCTGTTTCTCTTTATCCTCGCGGGACTTGGCGTAATTAGTAGCAAACAAGTACCTCTCACGATTAGACTCAACTTCCTGAGCCAATGCTAGAGCCGACGACAAATCGCTTGGCTGTGCTGAAAAGAGTACGTTACTTAATTACTTGTTGGTACCCGAAACCAACACTCATAGCGCATCCATTCTTTAATCGGTGTAGCAATAAGCCCATCATATGTCTGATTTTCTTGTTCGTAAGAAGGGTCAGTTTCTTCTCTACTTCATCGTAGAATTGTAAAAGTGTCAAGTTCCCTTGACGAAGTGTGGAAAACTCTTGCTCTATAAGATAGATAGGACGCTTGTCCGAATACGTAAAATCAAGACGGGCTATAATGGCCTTAAAATTAAGGATCGTGTTAAAAGAGGACAGCACCATGTCTGCCGGTCCTTTTACCTTATTCCTTACAATGGCTACCGCCATATAATGTTTGGAGCTTCCATCATAACTCTCAAATATTGTATAGGCAGTATGTGCCGCTTGGCGCCACGACACATATGTTTCGTGCCTGTCCGGTAACGACTTTACAATGTCCAGGGGTTCGTCGCAGTTACGTCCAGCAATAATCTCTATTTCTCTGTATGATTCTATCTTTGGAGTCGGGCACGCAAGTGTCTCAACCCGACTTTTCACTTCTCTTATCTGTTCTTCGAATATATGTCTTTGTGTATTTAAAGCATTTACATACTTACGACATTACGTAAGTGATCTTCTGTCATTATCATGTTTAAAGTATTCCCCGTTCTTCTATCAACTGGAATTCTACCTAAACTTTCTGCCAATAGCTCGACCTCCCGATCTAAATCCTGGCCATTCATTCACAAAATTTACAATGCACTACCGCAAGAAAATTTCAAATTTCTCAGGATAAGGATTGGGTTTGAGTTTTTTTTCTAAATTAAACTCCGATGTCAACCACACTTACATAAATTTACAATTTCTCAAATTAAATTCATCCCGATGTAAATGTCACTTCACGAAACTAAAATAATTATTTTATAAATTGAAATTAAATTAAAATACACTTATCTGCATCGGCATCGTATTTTCCATTCTTGCTGCGCAGGCTATTTCGCAGTCCTCGTGAAATTTGCTGTACGCAGTTCCGTCTTCTTTTTTTTCCTCGCAGCCCAGGCTATTTCGAAGCTCTGGTGACTTTTGATAATGTTTGCACTTAGACACCTTCCATTCTTTAGGTATTTCGAAAGTTATAATTTTCTCTTTTTCCTGCTTCCTTTGGAAGCGTTAAAACATCAGCTTTTTTTTATTTTACGCCCCTGATATGAGCTTTTAAACAAATTGTTCTTATGCTTTTTTCCGTTTTTTGTTTGAATCTTTTCACAAAACTTCAAAAGAAATACTTAAAATTTTCAAAAAAAAAATGTATTTTCTTGAAAACAGTAGGTATTCTCCTTGTTGGGCGCCAGTTAAATAAATGTACTTCAACGCTTGAGCTCTGTTGATATCCTAAACTAGTTTAATTTTACAAAAAACCATAACATTTCTAAAAACTAACTTAAAACTATTTCTGATACAGCCCACTTTGCACGGAACTACTTGCTGACAATACAGGTAGCCGTTGACTAAGTCCCATTAGAGTGGGACAATAGAGATCGTGATAACTTATATCATCACACGTTATAGGGATAATCAAATCTCAAATTATGGAGAATTGTCGCCTCTCCTACTTGTATGAAAACACCTACAACAATGTGAATAACCATCAATATTCACACTATTTTTTTCCTTAGCAGGATTTCATTGAAAGCCGTTGCATAGATGTTGGTGTTTCAAAAAATAAACAACGGTTGCCTGAGTTTGGCGTTACAGTCTACCGTTTGCGTATTATCTCCGTTCAAGTTTGAATTAATCGATCTTTAAGTTCTCATGTTATATAACAATTTCCAGGTTCAAGATCGGGAACTATTAAAAATTACTTTTTACTTGAAAAAGTGCCTTTTAATTACAAATATTTTAAAAGAAATATGTGATATTGATTACTATGGTATTTTCTGCCACAGGCCGTCAGGATGTGTAAAATGTGCCAGAAATCACCAAACGAAAGATTGTACGATTAATACTATAACAAATGCGGTTCACTGCGGTCACACACACCCAACTAACTACAAGAGATGCAAGGTATACAACGAAATACAGCAGAAAACTTTTGCTACATCACGTCAAAAAACCAATAATGCAAACCAATTTAATACTCAAAACCCACAAAGTCTACTAGAAACCATTCCTGAGGAGCAACCCTCAGAATCCCACGGAGTAAGGCAAAGAATGTATGTAGATGTGCTGAAGAATTCCTCGTCGCCGTTAAATACTACCTATCTCGGAGACTCCCATCATTTCCAAAATCTAAAATTTATGATGAAATGAGTTATGCAACAAATCGCAATGCTGCTCAACCTCATTACAACCGTTATCACCACAAAATGAAACACAATCTTAAGATTACTGCTTGGAATGCTAATGGTTAGCCATCACGTTCTTGAACTAGAAACTTTCTTTACCAATCACAACATAGATGTCATGTCCATATCTGAGATGCATCTTACTAGCAAACATGTTACTAAAATGCCAAAATTTGAAATGTGGTGTACACATCATCCAGCGAACACAGCTCGAGGTGGTACCGCCATTCCTATTAGATGGGATATTAGACATACACTCCTAAATAGCTACAGGACGAAGAACATACAGTCCACGGTAATACAAGTGGTAGGCAATAATGGTTCAATTGTACTCGCGGTCATTTACTGCCCTCCATCATGCTCAACGAACAAAAATCAGTTTGTCGCGTATGTTAAAAAGCTTGGTTTAAAATATTTGGTGGGAGGTGACTTCAATGCTAAGCACCAAGTATGGGGCTCACGATCGAACAATACAAGAGGTAGAGAATTACACATGGCCATGAAAGAGGAGCAACTTTCTCATTTGTCATCAGGAGAATAACTTATTGGCCCTCTGATCTTTCAAAAACCCTGAGGTCATAGACTTTTTAATCCTAAAAAATGTGGACAGAAACAAATGCGATATTTACTCATGCCTTGAACTTTCCTCAGACCACTGTCCAATAACCACCATTCTACGATCATCAGTCAGACAAGTAGAATCACCGATTAATTGGCACACTGAGAATACCGATTAGAAATACTTTAAGGAAACCTGTAGTAGGCTAATCAATCTACCTGTCTCATTACAAAAAGAAGACGTAATAGAAGATGCAATACATATGTTCACTACGCATATCCAACAAGCCGCTTGGGAAGCTACTCCCAAGACAAAACGTCATGCCGGCCATAATCGAACGAGTCGGAAAATTAGAGCCCTCCTACGAGAAAAGCGGAACTTGAAAGAACCTGGCAAACAACTAGATTAGCAGACAAAACTAGACTCTACAGTGTTAGGAGAAAATTACAAAAAGCCTTATCAATGGAAAAGAATAACAAGTTTAAATTCTTCGTTTCTAATCTTTCACCATTAGAAAACCCTGTTTACAACCTATGGAAAGCCAGCAAAAATTTCAACATTACAAGGGAAAGAAAACCTCCCATAAAAAACTAACGGAACGTGGTCCAGAACTGATAAGGAAAATGCGGACTCGTTTGCTCAACACCTCTCACACGTTTTTCAACCCAACGAGTCAACAAATTTCACTTCTGAGGTCGATGAATTTCTCACATTACCTGCTCAAATGGACTTACCAATCAAAAGAACAACCTGCTATGAACTAAAAGAAATAATAGGAAGCCTACCAAACCGGAAAAGCGCTAGGTTTTGTTCTAATTACGGCAAAAATCCTCAAAGAACTCTCGGATACAGCTTTAATACATTTCCGGAACATAATAAATGCTATTTTCAAAGTCGGCTACTTTCCGGTGCAACACAAAACCTGCAGTCGTGGAAACTCCACAGGTACTAATCGGAAATACGGCAATACCCAAATCGGGCAGTGCTAAATATCTTGGCATTCACTTACATAGACGTCTACCGTGGCAGAGGCACATACTGACAAAAGGGAAACAACTGGGTATTAAACTAACGTCTACGCACTGGCTCATTGGCCGAAATTCTAAACTTCTATTGCACAAAAGCTACTACTGTACAAGGCAATTATCAAACCAGTATGGACTTACGGTGCAGAACTGTGGGGCTCGGCGTCAAAAACAAACATTGAAATTATACAAAGATTTCAATCAAAATGTCTACGGCTCATCGCTGTTGCACCCACCTACGTCAGAAACGGAATTCTTCACAGAGACTTCCAAACAAATACTGTTCAACAGGAGATCGACAAAATCAACTAGCGATACGCTTTAAGACTGTCTTCGCACACTAATGTCTTAGCACGAAATTTTCTAGAAGTGACTTCACAAAGCAGAAGACTTAAAAGATTCAAACTCACCCATCTAGTCAGCACTCGATGATATAAAACCCACATACAACGAGGATCAGCACTGGTTGTTTCTAATCATGCCGGGACTGCAACAAATTCAAATTTGTATATTTTTTGAAATTGTTTGAATATTATATACTAGTTGCCTATTGTCATGTATTTGATAGATTGCAATAAAAAAGGAGATAAAAAACAATATTTTGGTGGATGGTTGGGAATATAGCTATTTCAATGCCCACCAAGGCAAGTCATCTGGCCTCTTCTGCACAAGTGTTTAGGTATATCATCAAACATCAAAATAGAAGAAATTGAGAAGTAAATAGAAATGGAGCAAAGTCGCAAATATTTTTCAATTTTTGAAGGACAACAAACGGGTTGAAGTATGTAAAATAAGATTCAAAAATTTAAAATCTAATATTTATTTACATACTTTGTTTGTTCAGATGCCAACTGCGCATTTCTGTTATAGAAAACTATTTGATGTTTCTGGTACGATTCAGTGGTAGTTGGGAACTACAAAGTCTAGGATAATTTCTCGTTTGAACCGATTGCATTAGTGCTATACATTTTTCCTTTTTTCCTACTTTCTCCTTACTATCTGGTCTGATTATAACTTGGTTTTATTCGTATTATGAAGTCTTTGTTATATTAATATCTCGTGATGTACTTTTAATTGTTATACTTATTTATGTTAGTGTAATACCAACTGGTGAAGAATTTCTGTAGTTGGTTGCAACATGTGAACTTATAATCCATGCTCTCCCGTTATAGACCGGTATATAATGTGTACGCTCTCCTCACGTTATTGGGACGTGGCGCTCTCGGTCGGTAGGAGCGGGTAAACATTAGGGGTGCGTAATTATTAATCTTACAAATGTAGCATATATATTATCGTAACCTATTTCATTAGATTTAACCGTCAGACATCGCAGGATAACATCACGTTCTTTGATATATGAAAAATTGGATTCTACCCGTAGTTGAGCCTGAATCTACAAATAAATTCTGGTAAAGACTTTTGTTCGGAATAACCATTGTAACGGTCACGAAATATTTGTTTACATAATTCGCACTCTTTGGCAGATCTTCTGATTCTGTAAGTTGGCAAAGTCCTATGTCTCTAATTGTATTCCAAGTCCCTTGTGAACAGTTTGACTGAAACGCGAAGTAAAATACTCTGATCTCTTTATCTCCTTGTTGACTTTTTTTCTTATACATCTGAATTCATCTCGAAATGCATCAGTTTTAAATCTTTTGCAGCGAGAATAAGCCAGGTTTCTCTCACGCATTAATTGTTTGATATTTGGATTAAACCATCGTTTCGATTTAAATCGTTTACTCCTAACGTTAAGAGACACGGAAATGTTTGTTGGTAATCCACTGAAGACATGCAGTAAATCCTGTGCCATTTACACACTCCAATGAAATATTACCTCAGCCTATAAGTAAATTCCTGTTCTTAGTTTTAATTTCCAAGATTAAATATTAAATTTGATCACTGTATTTACTTTTCGGTGGTGGTGCAATGGTTAGTGTGCGCGGCTCTTGTACATGAGAACGTGGGTTCGATCCCTGCTCAGACCACCTTACATTTCTTTCGACGACGGTCACCTCGCTTAGTGATGGCAACACTATCGAGTACTTAGCCATGAAAAAGCTTCTCAAACTACCGTTCGGATCCGGTGTAAAACTGTAGGTCCCAATCAGTGAGTGCAAAAACTAGAATATGAAAATGTAAGTCAAAAAATTTTCCAATTCCACCTGCTTAACGTCAAATAACTCTCTATCGCACCGACCGTACCACGAAGAGTGTGAAAGGAAACGTCAGATGAGAACGATGACAGCTCTATATGACATTACTCTATGGTTATGGCACAACAACAACATATGCGGGTGTGAATACGAAAAAGCCACAAAATACCGCAGTCACAGTGAAAATGGTCGAGCTTCAAATAAATCAAACAACCAGAATAAAGGAAGTAATTGACGAAATTCCGTGGGAATGAAGAGCGGTCAGATTTGTATTCTGAATGTACTGTTTGCTTCTGGTTTTGCGTTATAGGTACAACGAAGCGCTGTGTTGATAATTTGTTATTTCAGTAATATTTATTTTATGTGAAAACCTCACAAATATTTTAAAATAATGGTCGGACCAATTCAATTTTGGTCGGTTTTTGTCTCTAATCAGAAATTATTTTTTTCTTTGCACAATTTATTTAAAATCTCATATATTTTACCTTAAAAATACTTTTTCCACACTGTACCATTTACCAATAAATTATGCACTTCGATGACGGGTAAGTAGTTATTAACGACGTTTATATTAGATCAGTGACAGTGAACTGTGCGATACGTTAACCGAATTCCGCTGTCGGCGATTAAATTATAAACGACGTTTAACTTAATTTAGTGACAACGATTTGTGTTATGCTTCTTCGCCCTATTTCTTATGAATGTCAGCATTTTGGAAAAATGGATAAGTGGAAGTATGGATAAGTAAGTATAAATATTAATCAACAAAATTTTTTTTTACTAATAAACATCTATTTTAGATACCTAACAAAAAAGAAAAAAAATGGAAGCAGTAACCGAAAACAACAATGAGGCAGCTTGTAGGTAAAGTTGTTTCAATTAAAAAATTTTGATAAAATAATGAATCTTTTTGTTTACAGTGATGCAAATGTTTTCCTGATAATCCGCAATGTTCTAAAAGGAAATTTAGAACAGAATGGCTTACTACTTTCGAATGGCTGCAGGAAAGGGATGGTACTACATTTTGTACTGCATGCTCCAAGCCACTTGCTGCACATTTGACACATCTGAAAAATCATGAAAAGACAACAACGCATGTACAAAACTATGACACCAAAAAGAAACATTTGCATATCGACAAATTTTTTAACAACAAACAAAGAAAGTCGCAACAGGTATGTAGAATTCAAGTTGGTCATGTTTTGCATTACGCACAATTTGCCTTTCATATTGATGGACTATCTTCCTGCATTATTGGTTGAGTGCTGCCCGGACTCTGCAATTGCAAAACTAGTGCATTGCGGAAGGACAACGGCCACAGAAATAGAAGACAAAATTGGAAAGCAGGCAAGGAATGATGTAATATCCGCATTACAAAAAACAAAATTTTCTTTAATTGTGGACGGAACTACCGACCTTTCTACGAAGAAATGGTTTGTTTTAATCTCGCGTAATGTAAATTTAGCGTTTGAAATTCAAGATAAGTTTCTGACAATGTTATAATTAACTAAGTCAGACGCGCTGTCAATATTTGATAAAATTAAAGAAATTTTTGTGTTATGTGAAATTCCTTTCAAGAACCTAATAGGATTGTCAACAGACGGAGAAACTGCTATGTCTGGTAATGTTAGAGGCCTTAAGGCGTTACTTGAAAAAGAAGTAGAATTATAGTACATTAAATGTTCCTGTCACGCGTTACATCACTGTTCCAGTTACGCCACAAAAAAATTGCCATCGTCTATCGAAAAATTGTGTCAGAACATATACACCTTTTTTCTCGTAGTCCCAAACGCGTCAGCGAACTCAAAGAATTCCAAGAGTATTATTCAGTTGCACCGCATAAAATTTTAGGTATATGCAGCACCCGTTGGCTTTCGTTGGAAGCCGTTGTCTTAAGAATCGTTGAGCAATGGGATAGCCTAAAATTGTATTTCATTTCCTGTGTATATGAAGTTCAAGGAATTTCTGCTGGTGTTATTGCGGAGGACATATTTTCTACCCATTGCCTATAATCTTAACAAAGAATTTCAAGCGGAAAGGTCACGTTTACCGTATTTATATACTAGCATAAAATCAATTTTCTTTTAATATTAAGCAATTTTATTAAAAACGAGCTAAAAAATAATATAGAAATTGATTACAAAAATAAGCAGTATCAGCTTGATACTTGTAAAATATTTATTGGCACTAAGGCAGAAACATATGCGGAAACTTATTTAAATATGACTGAAAAATATGAAATAAAATCTGCAGATTTAGAATTTTATATAGAATTTCTTGATCAGATCAACAGGCGATTAGATTTCAAAAATGATAGTATAAAACTTTTAAATACGATAACTCCTGATAAGGTACTTTCAAACGACGACTTAGCAGTTCTGGATCTTGTTTTACAATTCCCTAAGTTAGTTGACTGTGATCCCGATTTAATAGTTACTGAGTGGAATTCGCTGCGGCTCAGGGATACAAAAACTTTGGCCAATTAAAACATTAATGCTTTTTGGCAAAAAATAGCTTCTATAAAAAACGGATTGAATGAGAAAAATAATAAAATAATCAAATATTTCTTATTTTATTTTTAATTTGTTATCTCTGCCACATAGTTCTGCCGCCGCTGAACGCATATTTTATACACTATCGCTAATAAAAACAAAAGTAAGGAATAAACTAGAAGTAAATACTGTCAACGGTATTATGTCGTGTAAAGAAATTATTAAAATGAAATGAGCCAAATGAATGAAATGAGCCAAATGTAAAATCAAGAACTTAAACATTTTATTTTTAATGTGATGTATTTAATACTTGCCTGAATTATAACATAAGTATATGAAAACAACATATGTCAAAAAGACTGATTAAAAATTGTTTACTTACAATTTTAATTATTAATTACATTACATAAATATTAATTTACATTTCTGTATTCTTTAATGCAAATATGTTATAACTGAAATCTTTATTTTACACCTCGCATAGTGACGGCGACACTATTGAGTATATAGCCATGAAAAAGCTTCTCAAAATACCGTTCGGAATCGGTGTAAATCTGTAGGTCCCAATCAGTGAGTGAAAACTGGAAAGCGCACAGCTCAGTTTAAGCATTAATATTATTTAAATGAAACGTCGTTATATGATTTTTAAATTCTTTATATTAATTTCACCTGTCTGTATGCATGTATGCCGAAAAACTTTGGATCGATTTTTAACCATTTTCCCGTGATCCAATCGAGCTGAAACTTCTTAGGCAAACTAATGGCGACGACGAAAATAAGCTGTCAAAATATGGGCGGGATTGGATAAAGGGGTGTGGTACCTCCCATACAAATCACAAATTAAAAATCCATTATTTCTGCTCATGTTAAAGGTATTTGAACAAAATAGGGTATGTTGGTTAGGTGTACATATTCCAAGACCTGCTGTAAATATGGGCAGGATTGGACAAAGGGAGTTGTACCTCCCATACAAATCACAAATTAAAAATCCATTATTTTTGCTCCTGTTAACATGCAAAACGTGTGGTCTTTATCATACTTCCGTCAAGTCACTAAATCGTCACATCGAGAAGATCCATAAAAAGGTAAACACGCACACTGATATGAAAATTAGGCCTATAAGAGTGGCTGCTCGTCGTGCTAATGAACTGATGTGCATTATTCAAAATTTAGAGCACCAAGATGTTGAATGGCTCGATGAGAACGACGTAGACATTCCAAAATCGGATGAAAGGGAGCAGACACACAACATTGAGTAGCACACATCCAATGTAGTCGAAAATTTAGAATCATGGATTCGGGTGTCATGGACTGAAGACTGTTAATTGGAATGAATATGTAAACCAAAAATGTAAAAGAAGTTTGTTTTATTCTTAATATTACGATTATAATATATAAACGTACCTTACTCTATGTTGAATACCATGCCAATAAAGTTTGTTTAAATGAATATTATTATTAGTCCTCTTTCCTAAGCATATTTTCTTACTTCTAGAATTATAACTGCTGCTCATGAATCAATAAAATGAAAAACAGAATACATTGAAAGTAAAATGCAAATACCAATGATTACGTTAGCATGGGGGGAGGGTTGGGGGTTTAAGAGCTTTGCTTACTTTTGTTGACAAGGGGGAGGGGGGGGGGTTAATAATTGTAATAAATCTGCTTACGTAATATTTGAACGGCCCCAAAGTTGTTTATTGAGAGCTTAGGTACATTGATTGTTTGACCTTGAAGATGAAGTTTTTTTGATTTTATTTGTTCACAATTTTATTTCTTTATGACAAGAGCTACAACTTTCCCTCAGAGAGTAAATCAAAGAGTAATAAATTCCGAACGGGTTGCAAGCTATGAGCCTGAGCGTTGACTTTTTAGCAAAAATTACATCGAGTCCCCAAATCTTTGGGCCCCATAAAAAAAGTGCATGAATTAGGGCAAAACTGTGAGACACGCGTATTTTTTTTCTTTAATCACGTAATGGTGACCGTATATGGTTATATTTCCATGACTTAAAAATTACACACAGTGTAATTCAACAGTAGATGTTTTCAGTTATTGTTCCTTGTATTTTCAATCTTTCTGTACTCATTTAATTAATATTGTTTTAAGTGCACCTAATTAATAAGGATTATGAATTCAATTCGGCTACATATATTTATCTTTTCTTATTTTTTTATCTAAACTTCTCTCATCATTTTTTCAACATACTAAGGCAACCTACAGTCATCATACCAAAAATATATTTTCTTTGTGTTCACCAAACCTTTCTACTATAAAATCGGTTCAATCCGCCCATGGATTTAAATTGAATCGTTTGGCGTTTGTGGCCGTCAGTGAGTGAAAAATTAGAAAGCGCACAGCTCACTGGTTGTGGGAAGCTCTCCCCAATCTCTTCATGGGATGCAATGGGAAACGGTTTTTTTCTTTGGATTTTATTTGTTGGAACCCTTCCTGAACTCCCAATCCAGAGAGTTCATTGTTCATCAGTATCCTTACTTTATTCTCTAAGAACTGTGTATTGAGTTTACTAACCCGCCAAACTTTTAAAGAGAGGCGGTAAGCAATATGTAGCAAGAATTCGAAAAACTTGATCCAGCAATGAAGTGTTGAAAGTCCATATTTATAGTTGTCAACTATTGTCTTGAAAAGCTGATGTTGAAACTTTGGAAATAAACCACCTACTTGCAGAATTGGTATCGGTCAAAACATTTACAACTGCACCATCTATCATTGTACAACGCATGTCATATGAAACTTCAACAGTTGTACCGTTAGCTTCAATGACATCGCACCAAATTCATGGAAGACTTTCCGAACTAAATTTGGATTTTCCTTTTCTAACACAAATTTAATTGGTCTGCCAAACATCGTAGATGATGGTGTTTTTGTTTATCTATATAACTTTGTTTGCAGTCAAGTTAGCCATTCTTTGAAAATGAAGTCAATATTAAAAATTAATATTTAAAAAAATTATTCTCTATTTACTTAATTAAGTGGCACAAATGCTATCAAAAACACGAATTCATCAGTACGATTGACACTCAAAAATTTTTGTTTGTAGCGTCTATTACCATCCATGCTCCACTTGGATTCCAGTGATCATTTACGTTTTCACCTTGTGCGTCACAAAGCTCAACTACACCCTGTGCAATGTTAGACTTACTTCTGCTGAAACTTCAGTTGCTGTTATAGGTGGTACCAATTTATGTTTCTCTTCGTAACGCATACAAATATGGTAAACAATTTGGATGTATTTCATCAATTGTTTGCCGTAAGACGACACATTTTCTCTCCGATAAATCTAAATCCACATAGAGGGCTAAAGCTTTTGAAAGTGGTAAACATTTTAGATTATGTTGGCTTTCAGAAATGCAGTTTGATTTTCTTTTAATTTTATTGGCAGCATATTCTATTTCCTCAAGCGAATTGACTTCAATAAGCTTAGGAACTTTTTGATTTGGATGAAGACACATTAAAGGATTTTTTTGGTCTTCCGCGTTTTATTGTTGTTTCTGTTTGAATTATTGTTGCTGAGTCTCTGTCTATTGTTGCTACTTCTGGCGCTATTTGTTCATTTATTGTGGCTAATGTTGTTACTGGCAGTATACTCGTACATGCCGCCTATTTTTACTTGTGCTAGGTTTCTAATTACCATATTGATTAAGATCGTTATTGAATACACAAGATTGTAAAGCTTACATCATCAGGGACAAAAACCGCCCAAGTCAACCAAGTCAAGAAATATCTCTCAGTTGGATGCACTGACTAATTTAACAATATCGTCTGAAAGAATTTTGAATGTTAGTAAAAATCATGGAAAAATAAATTTTTCAAATAAAATTTGTTTCGTTATTTGTAGGATCGATCGGGACTTATTCTTATTTTTCCCTGTTAGACAGACGTATAGGCTGTGAAAAACAAACACAACAAAACTCATATTTCGTTTTTTTTTATTTCATGAAAATTTTGTTATTTTTGCGTGTCAAAAAACAAGTTCAGCTTTTTAAAGCTGGAATACAATATGATTTTAATTATATTTCTTTAATGTGACATTTTTTATTTATTATTTACGTAATAGAGAAATAAAAACAACTAAACTTAAGTCATATACAAATTTGTGCATCTACTCGAAACAAGTTTTGGTTAAATCACGAAAACGACTTTTGAAATTTTTTTTATTTGTTGCGTTGATAGGGACCTATTCTTATTTGATTCTGTTAGACAGATGTATATAATGTTAAAACATATATTTTTTTTTTATTCCATCAAAGTTTTGTAATTTTTGCTTTTGAAACAAGAAATTTTCACGCTTTTAAGCCGCAAAAAAAAGTTTTATGTTAAATACCTTTGTTTAAAAATTTATTTTTAGAATTTTTTTAGTGAAAAAACATCTAACAGATTTTTTGTCAGTACTTTTCTAGCTTTAATTCGTTTCGGTTGTAAGCATGCATAAACCAAAAAATCAGTGTCGCAAAAACTGATCGTAATTATATTCCAGTGCACTCGCACTGATTTAAAATTATACGTAAAAAAGAAGAAAAAATAACAAACCATTCATTAAAGCAAACTGTCTCGACAGTGAAGTACTGAATTTGCCGATTGTGATTTAAAAGTACGTTCAAAAGTTTAGAGTTGTAAATCGTTAAATAATTATTCAATTTACAAAATTACTTTACTAAAAACAGAATACATAAAATAAATACAAATAATATACCAAATTTATTTTTAATGAAATGAGTGCGAGCTCTGCTCCCAACTCAATCGCGTTAAAAACAAGAACAAATGAGGCGAATAATGACAGAAAAAGAAAAAATTGTGACACCATGGAAATTGTGAATAAACAATTAAGGAGTAATTACTGCTCACTTCTTGACCTTGAAGATGAATTTCAATGCGATGAAGAAGCATTACAGAATTTCAAACAACATGTTCAAGAGCATGGTAATAAGACAAAACCAACGAGTAGCGATACTCTCTCAAACAAAAATAACTCTACAAGTGGTGCTCAATCTCCACTATCAACTAGTATTAACGCTGCACAAAGTGCAGAGAATCGAAACAGGGATGAAAATAATCAAAACAAAAGGCAGAAAGTCCCACCAATTCATATCTTGTCTAATTGTCTAAAGATTAGTGATTTCAAAATTAAAGAATTTAAAAATAAAACTACAGTACTTTTAAACACAATTGAATACTATGTTCGAGTTAAAGTACAGCTGGAAAAGACTAATACAAAATTCTTTACGTTCACACCGAAATTTGCTAAGACAAAAACATTTCTTCTCAAAGGCCTTCCAGCTGATACGAATACAGAAGAAATTATAAACGAGCTTCGACGTTTCGAAACAGACAATTTAAAGTTCATTAAAGTTACTATCTTCACAACAGCAAAATCAAAATAGGATAACTATAAACTTCCAATTTTTGTAGTTCAGATTACTTCTGAAAGTAACACAAAACTATTAAAATCAATAAATGGTTTATTATATCGAGTCATCAAATGGGAAACTTGGAAAAATGAAGATATACCACAGTGCAGAAAATGCCAAGGGTTTTTTCATAGCGCCTCGAATTGTTTCTTGGAACCGAAATGTGTCAAATGTGACAAACCGCACGAAATTGGAAAAATGCAGCTTATCAAACGTTGATAAAAATGAACGTGGAAAACTATTTTGCGTTCTTTGCAATAAATACGGACACCCTGCATCTTACCGCGGCTGTGAGAAATACAAGGATCTACAAAAAAGAATTAAATCCCAAAGACTAGATATGGCTCACAATAAATCTCAAAACTATTTGAATGTCAACAATAATTTAAGCTACACTAATGCTCTAAAAAACAACAGCACTAATATTGTAGGTTATACTAATAATTGTCTAAATAATAATTTTTTCATTGATCTGCAAAATTCAATTCAAAATTTATCTAATCAGATAGTAAATTTTCAAAAACAGTTACAAATACAAGCATCGAGAATTGATGCATTATATTCTCTCATTGAAGCTTAATGGCTCTTGATAGTAATCAATCAGATACTACATCTAGAATGTTAAATATTATACACATTAATATAAATTAGTTAATAAGACTTAATAGAAGGTACGACTTACAAAATTTTGTTAACAAATGTAATCCAGACTTAGTTCTCCTCAATGCGACAAAACTAAATGTTCGACACAAAATTAATTTTGCAAATTATAAATTTATACGAAAGGATAGGTGTGGTGCTATGAGAGGTGGTGGTACTGGCATTCTTGTGAAAAGAGATCTAAATTTTAAGGAGTATCACAATGAAGTACTAAGTTCATTCAAAGTCTTTGAGACTTGTATTATAAAAATGTCTTTAATGACCAATAAATTTCTGTATATAATATCTGCATATTATCCATCGGGAAATAATAATGAATACCTAAGAATTGAACTACGACGTCGTTTCGATGCTCTACATTTAGATAACGAGGACAATTTTTACATGATGGCTGGCGATTTAAACTGCAAGTAAATTAAATGGGGAAATACATTAAATAATCCCAAAGGGGTCATACTGGACAACTGGATGTCTGATAATGAAATTAGCTTTAGGTGCGCCTTGCACGCTTCAGTTTCCCCATCGTATAAGCGATGTGGCTCGTTTTTAGATCTGGCTATTTTGGATAGTAGAATTTTTGTGTTAAGGAAAACGATACCATTAATTGTTTAAAAACCATAGATTATAATAGTCATCATTGCGCTTTGCAGGTTAAAATTGTTAAGAACTCCACACTGGAACCACTTGAACTTTTAAAAGCAACCCCCGATTTCCGTTTTGACTATAAGAGCACCAACTGGGATAAATTATCTAGGGTTATTACTGATTCCATTCTAAAAGATACTGTTGTACCGAATAACAGAAATCTAACAAACGGAGAAATCGACTTTCATTTGAACAGATTTAGTAATTTGATTACACAGTACAACAGCCAATCTGGGGGGTGAGAAATTCCAAGTCAGGGTGATGGTACTAGGTCAGTATAGTAATTTATTCTCATTTATTCACAATTAGGTAAATGTATGAATTTCAAAAATTTGCTCCAGATATGCACAACATTATTTGGAGAAAACATTGACACTCACAAGCCGAACTCTCTGATATTTTTCTACTGTACTAAAAGAGAAATATTGATGTGGCAACACTGGTTCTGTAATGTTCACATAAAACATGCATTGTCATTATACTTCTTCTCTTTCTCACACTGGTTCTGTGATTTTTGTCATTCAACAAGTGCCGACGAACGCGAACAGTAAAAGTGATTTTTCTCCAGTTTTTTAAAAGTGAACAAAACTGAACAGAATATGGAACTGTGCAAGCCAGATATAAATAGCTTTTGCTACTGCTGTGGTCAATATGTCACAACACATAAAAAAAGGGGAAATTTCAGTACTGATTTTGTTCAAACATACGAGATGTACTTCAACCAAAATGTTATAGTGAACGAAAATTGGGTACCAAATATAGTGTGTAAAAGCTGCTACAACCGTCTAATGGATTGGAAAAATAGAAGACGTGATAGTATGCCATTCGGTATCCCAATGACTTGGACTAATATTGGCGAAGGTCACAATCCATTGTATTGCTATGCATGTGCGAATAAAGGAGCCGCAAAAAGGACAAGAAAATCGTATAATTACGTTGGTGTTGCAAGTGCCGCAACACCATTGCCTCATTCGGACCACATTCCTGTGCCAAAAGCTTCTAGCCCAGATATTTTCTCTTCTACGACAATCAAAGAAGGTAAGTTATAATATCACATTCATTTCCCATGATTTTCCATCTTAACACATTAATTTTTTCCAATCAGGCGTAGTAAATGGTCCAGATATACGAAAGCTGATTAAAAGTGACGCATTCAACAATATTTTGATTGACGCTGAATTGAATGCATGGCAGGCAATTGCAATCAAAGAAGTAATAGAAGGCTTGTTGGGAAAGCATCGTTCTAACAACTACGATGTTTCTGTCGCAAGGATGTTAAGAGCATTCTCGGAAATTGGTGTCCACATGTCCTTGAAAATCCATTATTTACATCATCATCTGGACTACTTCAGCAAACAATTGGCTACCGAATCTGATGAACAAGGTGAACGCTATCATCAAGTTGCTATGCCATTTGAAATGAGGTAATACTGATTTTTTATTTTTTCAAACTCATTTTAATAAAACAAAAACTTACAGATATAGAGGCAAAAAGTGATGATAGCGATGAATGCGATGCCACTAGTCCCGAACAACCACCAGCGAAAAAGTCTAGGCAATATTTATTAAAATAAATAAAATTAAATAAATAAAATAAAAATAAAAATAAATTTTTTAGTAGTTTATGGCCAGAAGTCTGGAGTTATTGGGGAAAATTTATAAAAAAGGCGATAAATGACACTTTTTTGAATAAAAACAAATATCAATATTCTTGTCAAAATGGGATACCTTCACTTAATTGTAAATAAAAGCAGAACGCGTTAATCGATTTCTATGATCTATGTCGCATTTTGTTTATAGGTTATGTGACTTTACATGAAATTAATAACACTTGATCCCTTTTTCCGTTTTGGATTTTTTATGAATTTAAAAAAAAATTTTAATTTTTAGGCAAAAAAATATTTTTTTTCTCCACAAATTTATTTTTACCGGCAAAACTTTTGATTATAAAGAAAAACGTTATATGAACGGATTAAGGAAATTGTAATTCTAAATTTTCTTTAGTTTGTTTTAGCAAAATCGGACAAGTGGTTCTCGAGTTATGTTAAACTACGTTTTTGCCAAAATGTTACAACTAAGCGAAAAAACATCAAGATAAGGAAAAAATTTAAAAGGTCATAAAAAAAAACTGACACATACGAACGCCAAACCCTTTGAGGGTTTTACTATACTGACCTAGTACCATCACCCTGACTTGGAATTTCTCACCCCCAGACAATAATCCCAAAAATGTTCCATAGTGTTACAAATGCAATTGAAAAAAGTGTGCCAAAATATGATAACCAAGACCAGCTTAAATTTATAGTCACCCCAATTATTAAAAAATTACATTCCGAGAAAAGCAAACTATTGACAGCAATAAAGAAACACAATAGGTTTGAACGAATACTTCCGAATAATGAACTCTCGCTTTCGAAACATAGGTTGAAGTTAATCAGAAAACTTTTACAGGATAATTTCATAAAATCAGTAAATCAGACTTTCATGCGTAGACTATCAAGAATGAGTCCTAAGGATCCCTCTCAATTGTTTTCCGAGGTTAGAAAACAATTTCGTAAGCAAACGGCCGTAGAGTTTTTAAAAGTTTCGCCTTATGTTTTGCAACTTATCCCGAATGCGGGGATAAACCCAGAAATATTGGAAAGGGATCAGAGTTCCGATAAATATACATATAGTTAGGAATTGTAAGCATATACTAAATATTACTGGATCGTATTTAGAATCTGTTTATTAATCTAAAAATTTTGACAGATGTAATGAAAACCATATATTTACAAGTTAATAATAGTTTCTAATCATTTTTGGAAACAAAGTCTATACATGAAAATAGCCAGACAAACTTGATCCAATTTGGTGAAAATGATAAGGCTGATGACGTAAATTCTTCTGAACATAATGATTATTTCATTACCCTGGATGATCTTCAATACATTTTTTCGAAATTGAACAGCAACTTATCTTCAGGAATCGAATATTATTCTAAGAAGAATTCCAATAATGTTAATTTCAGAATATCTAATATTGTTCAATAATGTGTTATATAATGCATACTTCCCAGATTCGTGGAAAATGGCAAAAATTGTCATGTTGCCAAAAAAGGGAAAGATAATGGCGATCCGAAAAACTTTAGAGCGATCAGCTTACTACAAAACACAAGCAAAATTTTTGAAATATGTACAAGTAATACTATAAATAAGTGTTGTGAAAAGATGGGTTGGATATGCGAAAAACAGTTTGGATTTAAGTTTAAAAACTCAACGGTACATGGAATTAATTTACTTCTTTCCAATGTAAACTGGAATCTAAATTAAAATTATTATACTGGGGCATGCATTACAGATTTTGAGAAAGCATTCGATAATGTTTGGTTACCCGCCCTGATTTACAAATTATTGACATATAACTTTCCTATACATTTTGTTTTCTTTTTATATGAGATGTTAAGTAATAGAAAATTCGTAGTGTGCAGTAAAGACGAAAGAGTTCAATGATATTTAAAGTCAACAATGGACTACAACAGGGAACCGTGAACGCGCTCATTCTATTCAGTGTATTCAGTATGTAACGGATATAAGAAAATCAAAAAATGCCAAAGAATTTGTTCTTATATCAGTTCTTTTCTTATAACGAAACATTCTATATAAGAACATTGTTTCTTGTATGTGATAAATTTTTATACGAAAGTTTTTTGATGTGTTAACATCTATACGCGCGCCTCTAGGGCAAAAAACTACCAGTTTCAATCCATACGCAAGTGTTAGGTATGTAAGAGTAAATCATCGCTTGTTTGTTCGTTGCTTGGCAGTCGGTATTGAAAGTGATTATTGGGCGATTTTCATATAATTTTCCCACGCGATTTTCTCCGGAAATTCATAGCCGATTTTATTAATTTTTGGATTAAAAAGCTAGTGCGGGTTTCGACGAAGAGTTTAGGCCAAAAATTAAGGCGATCCGATATCGGCGAGCCGAGATTTAAGTGTTTTAATTTGGAGTATTAATTTGGAGTAATATTAAAAAAGTGTTTTATGTTGATCTTCGGTTATATCGTACGAATATAACAATGTATGTATGTATGTATGTACAAGTGTCTGTTACTTTGCATTCTTTGACTTTTGTGGCAATAAAACAAAAAGTATTGAGCAAGAAAATAATGACACATGTGCTTGCACTGGGTCTTTTAATAATTTTAAGTATTAATATTATTTAACTGTAACGTCATCATATGATTGAACGCTGTTTTTTATTTTCCAACGTAACATTTACGAATGTGTTCGTAGAAATCGAACAGGTACCGTGTAGCAAAAAGGTGTTAACACATCGCCCGTGAGTTCGAACACTCATTGGATTTTTTTCCTTATATCAATGATTACTTTTCATAAGAAATTATATGTTTATAGTTTCCTGCATGCACAATTGAAAGACTGTTGTGTTCTAATTCAAGTCTGTTTTTGATACATTCAAAAAACTTAAAAATACATATGTAACATATAAACATAAACGTATGTACATAACAAGTAAAAATAAAATAAAAAGAACTAAATAATATCAAATTCATTTTGTACATAAGTCATTTTTTTTTGTTTGAGATCTATCATTTGGATTGAAAATAGTCCATAGTAAACATAAAATAAAAAGAACTAAATATTATCAAATTCATTTTGTACATAAAAGTAATTTTTTATGTTTGAGATCTATCATTTGGATAGAAAATAGTCAATTTTTTTTTGCACAAGGGATTCATCTCGTTGTTTATATAAAATGTTTTTAATATGAAATATGTTATTATAAGCATCGGAATCTAAATATTCCTTTAAAATAAATAATGGTTGAATAGCTTCTTCTCTTTTTGGTTTAAATATTGTACTTGAAACTTCTTCCTCCTCTTCTTCTAAATCTTGTTCGAGTACATCGTTAATTATTTCATCATCACTCAATGTACCAAAGCAATCGCGTTTTTCCAAATCAGACATATCTTCTAAAAAGGAATTGTATTCAGACCCCAATATAATTTCAGTAATCTCAGGCTCGTTAGATGCACTCTCGATAAATTGTATTCCACATTTTCGAAAGCAATTTGCTATAGTTTGAGGAGTTACAAGCCACCAAGATCGTTTAATTATATGTAAGGCCTTTAAAACCGTTATGTTTTTCAAGAATTTATCCTTCTATTGCCAAAATTTGTTCCCGAATTAAAATTTTTCTATAATGAGCCTTGAATGATTGAATAATACCTTGAAAAAAAAAGTTTATGAATAATTGTATGTATAATTTAAAATTTTTTGTTTACACCTACCCTGATCAAGAGGTTGAATTAGGCTTGTTGTACAGGGGGGTAGAAAAACAATTTCTATATTTTCTGGAGTGAGATCAAGTTTGTGGCATGAAGCGTTATCAATCAGTAACACAATCTTCTTATTAAGTTTTTTAAATTTTTCGTTCATTTCTTTTAGAATTTCACATCATGTGGCACTGGTCATCCAAGCCTTTTTGTTGTGTTTATATGATATGGGAATGGTTTTTCCGCGGAAGCATCTTGGTTGTTTGTACTTGCCGATTGAATAGACAAGACATATTTGTCGGAGCCAGTCGCATTAGTTATAAAGAGAAGTGTTATCCTGTCTTTCGGTGTCTTGAGACCACTCATTTGCGTACTTCCATAGCTGTTGGAACCATTTGGCAGTGCTTTGTAGAGTAGGTCAGTTTCATCCGCATTACATATAAATATTATGTAAGGAATATCTGGCTAACAATGTTGGAGCGATATTCTCCTTGAAATTGATAGTAGATTCTGCGTCGGCAGAATTCACTTGAGCACCCTTTTCCATCATTTGCTCGAACCACTTGGACATCGCTCTGTTAAGATCTTCAAATTTTGGTTTTCTCTGTCTTTTCTTATTCACATTTTTTATAGCGCAACAACTATTTTCAATATCTTTCGAGTTTTTAATTATTTTCGATAGCGTTGAAACTCCAATTTTTTATTTCATTTAATATTTTGATTTTAGTTTTTATGGGTAAATTATTTCTTTTTGTATTTGTATCCATTGCTTTTCTTTTACACAAAACATGTGACTAACAACTATGTAAATAAACAACAAAAACCTGTGCCGACTTCATTTACACACAACGGCTTAAGAAAGAAATGTTTGTTGCGGCTCAAAATCGTCATGCAATATATTTCTGTTAGTCAATGAAAGGTTTACCTAAAATAAGTTGCTTATGTATATAAAATGTTTTCCTATGGCGCCTGTCATCTCGGTGTTAGAGAAAAAGTTTCTTAAATCAGTTTTTTTCTTATAAACGTTGTTTCTTATAAGCATTTTTATTTCTAACAAAATGTTATAAAACGCCTCTCTTATAGGCGTTTTTTTCTTATAGGAGTTGTTCTTATATCCGTTACATACTGTATAGACATGATCTCCTAGATAAAGTTGAGAATAAAATTGGATTTGCTGACGATATTGTTATTTATCACTCCGATGACAGAATTGATAAAATTAACAGGAACCTGCAGGAAATATATAACACCGTTGAAAGATACTCTACCGACTGGAATATGAAAAATAATATTGAAAAATACGAATCTATTCTTTTTCGTCCGCCAGTTGGCAAATGTAATTATAATGTAAGGAAAAATTGGAAAAATTTTGGTATTAGATCATATCTAAATGATAAAGCAATTCCTATCAAAGTTGTTGTAATTTTTTACATTTCAATGTGCATGTCACCACACAAATTGAGAAAGCCAAAAAAAGCGTTTCTGGTATATAAATCAATCTTTTATTCAAACTACATAAACAGTGAGGTTAAAATACTATTATACAAGCTATTGGTTCGTCCAATCATATCCTACTGTTTTCCCATTTGGTTCAACATCTCTCCGTCGTATATGGAGAGAATTAGGAAATTCGAGAGAAAATGCTTAAGGTCATGTACTTCGCTTCACAGATCCTCTCATAGCAATTACATCAAATATGTTTCAAATAAAATACTGTACGATACTGCCAACATAAATACAATAGATAACTTTATGATTAAACTCACAAGAAACCATATCTTAAAATGCACGGATTGCAATATAAACAATTTAATATTTGCGCCATACTATGTAGATGATTAATATATGCCAAAAGCACTTACATCTGGTTATGTACCTCCCGAAGCCTTCATATATTTAGATAAAAATGTGTATATACAAAACGACCGTGGCATCCCAATCTTCTATCATTTATATAGAAGGGTTAATAATAAATCGTTTAGTGGAAACATTATTTCTAACAACGAATTAAGACTTGATATCAGTATACCTAAGTTAGATTATAATGAGCGTTATATGAATCAATATTGGTGGTTTCCAAACGAAATTTGTTTTTATCCTTAAGACATTTTTATTTAAATAATTTACAAATAAGTAAATTTTTCATTACAACCTAAATATAATTTTTTAGTATATGCAGATATAATAAAAATTTTCTAAAAGAACCGTTATTGTATTCAAAAACATGCTAGATTGTTCGACTATGGACCAGTGTATAAATTAAATATAGTGTACTATTTGCTTATTTTTAGTTGATGTATGTTAAAAAAATAAATTTAGACTTTGGGGGCGAAACCCGCGGGCCACCGCGCTTTGAACCCCAAACATTTAAATTCTAAAGCAAAATCACGTCCAATGTACTACACATTGATCGTTGACTCAGTACGAGCTACAAGCTCGAATTTCAATAGATTTAGTTCTCTATCGGATATGGAGGACATGGAAGTTACTCCTTGGTCAAATGTACCAAAACCAAGCCCAAGCTATTTGAAAAACATTAAATTGATTTCTAATATAATAGTTACATGGAAAAAACATAATGCCAAAAAGTCGTAAAGGCCTACACAGTGCTGGAAGTGTCTAAGGTATGGTCATGGATGAGATAACTGTAACCGGAAACAGGAATGTATGTCTTGTGCGAAATCGCAGCTTTCACTTGTTTTAACTGCAAACAAGCTGGTGAGATTAGAACGGAAATATCTTGAATCAGATATGCCAGCGCACAAGTGCCTTTAAACTACTCCCACCGCAATGAGCCATATCACCAAACCAACAACAATACTTACGCAGGTGTGGTAAGAAATTACATTACAAATCTATTTAATATAGATGAAATATTTAATATATTCGCAACTGCGCTCGACGACTTAAGCAGATGTACCTCGAAAGTACAACAAATCCAAGTTGTAAGGTATCTTCTTAAATATGCTTATAACTTCAAGTAATTCAGAAACAATAAATGTATTACTATGGAATGCCAACGGAATTAATTCTTACGCTTATTTAAGGCAAAATAGCCAAACAACAACTTGGCCGGAAACACCCTCACTAAGCTGGATCAGCAACGAAATTTTTTTATATTCTACCCGAATAATCCTACTCTAAAGCCTCACCGCCAATTCAGAAAGCCCTCTACATTGAACCTTATTATAAGCAACTTATCATACCAAATGATTGTTTCAACGCTAGGCTATGAGCTTCCATCAGATCATAGGCCAATTATCTGTTCTATATCAGCCCGATTACAAAAAGAAAATATACGTACATTTTCATACAAACACACTAAGGTTGTTCACGGTAGGTTGGTTATCAGGTTATGTGATTATGAAATTAAAAATAACCTCTGGGCACTGTGAACACCCTTAAATGTTGGTTATCTGCTTATTTTCTTCAATCAGCTGTTTTCAATCAGCTGTTCGATAATTTTTTCTGACATAAAACAAAATAAAATCCAATTACAATTGAAATTGTTTAAAATGCCTAAGCAGAGCATAAAACAACAAGTAATAGACTTCAGAGTAAATATTAGTATTGCGGAAATTCAATTAATTGAAGGTAAGTAATCGGCAAATGAAACGATGCATTAATTAATAATTTTTTGTTTGTAGATATAGCTGTACCCGACCACTGCCATGAAGCCATTGATGAGGAAATTGATGAGCTAATAGAGGATTTAACAAGAATCAGCTCTTGTAGACGAGCTACATGTACCGAAATCTATTCATTGGCGAGATAACATTCTCTGCTGTTTCGACGATGGACGTTTTTTGCAAATGCTACGTGTTAGCAAAAGCAAAAGTATTGGAACTAACACCGATCACTTGTTTTGTGGAGTAGAATGGATTGCAGGTGATTCCGCATATCAGTTGACAAAACACTTGATAACACCATATCGAAGTAATTCCACTTTAGTGAATACTCAACAACAAGCTGAATTCAACCATAGATACAGCCAATATCGTGTAAGAGTAGAAAACTGTTTTGGAATCCTTAAGGAAAAGTTTTGTAGCTTGAAAGAAATGCGTATTAAAATTATTTTTCACAATTTGAAAATGCTCTAGTATTGCAGCACCTACACCGGAGCTGAAAAGGCAAGCACTTTATACCTTAATTTATTTTGTAATAAAAAATGTTTCTTTATTTATTATTTTTGTATTTTAATTTCATTTCGAACATTTTCAACCTTTCGTTTTGTTTAACTCTAAATTTATTAATTCAAATTCATTATCTACTTTTTTTCAATTTCTACTTTAGTTTTCTCTATCTGTTTGGCCCACTCTCCATTTCCAGTTGTAGCTGCTTCTCTCGAAACTTTGTCCTTTCAGCTTTCATACCTGCCATTTTGTCTAAAGCAGTATTTTGAGGTCTACGCTTCACTTTGTGAGCAGATGATGCATCTACCGAAGAGGTTGTCGGTTCATCGTTTAGGGTGCATCGAGAGTACTGTCTTCGAATGCATCGCCCCATGAATCCATGACTACTACCTCTATCGCCTTTGTCCTTAAAAATATGTCCGACAGCTGGTCGTAATGTGGACATATTTTAAGTACCTTATCTGCACATACACAAAAGATATATACATAAATATTAGTTGAAACAAATTAAAGTAGAGAAAAAGTTTACCTTTGACAGTAGTTGACCCATCATCCTCTTGCACTCCAGCGCCCATGGAATTGCTCCATGCGTCTGCCTTCTGCAAAGTGCCTTTAAGGTGCCGTACTTTGCATTTTAAGATGCTCCATGTCGCATCAATTTTTGTAGCCTCCAACAACTTTTTATAATAAATCTGGGTGGTTGGTTTCTGCAATTTCATTATAAATGGGAAAATTATCGAGTATAAATGCATTTGCATATCTTGGCTACCATGTCAAATTGTCCAACGTACTATAGAATTAATACCAAGTCCACGGATCTGTTTGACAAGATAGCTAAAAAAAATCACCTCGACATTTCTGTGCCCCTACATGTAATTCAACACCATTATTATTTCATCCTCTGTCCACTTCTTTCCTTCGATGTCTCTTTTGCGTTTTCGGCTTTCAACTTGTGGCACTAAAAAGGAATTTAAATGAATTATATAACGAAGCGATTCGACACGCTAAAGGTCAACCTGACTTAATTGCCTTTTTAAATAATGAAGCCGCCAAATCGTTTCTCTTACGGTAGTTTAACCGTTTATTTATTTATATAAAATCGGTAAACATATATTTATACATGTATAGTGGTAAGTCCGCTGAATATACTCAACCAAATAACTTTACCCCGGACACTGAGAACGAATTATATAACGAAGCGATTCGACACGCTAAAGGTCAACCTGACTTAATTGCCTTTTTAAATAATGAAGCCGCCAAATCGTTTCTCTTACGGTAGTTTAACCGTTTATTTATTTATATAAAATCGGTAAACATATATTTATACATGTATAGTGGTAAGTCCGCTGAATATACTCAACCAAATAACTTTACCCCGGACACTGAGAACGTATCTCGGAGCGTTTATGTATTTGTAAGAGTTTGAATAAGTAGTATTGGCCCTGACTAGCTAGCACTGATCTCGAACCAATGACGACTTATTCCAACCCAAGCGGCAAACCAACTGAACTGAAAACCAACGATGCATCAATATTTCTGTGGTGAAAAGGAAAAACTGCTTAAGTCTGATTTTGTCGTTTTGCAGGAGAGCACTTTCAAAGTTTAAACCTAATTTTAAAAAATAAATGGTGGCTATAGTATAAGTGAAAGCCATCTATCGAATCATTGTTTATTAAGGAATAAATTGTTGTATATTCCAATTAAGAAATTATCGAATTTAAGGAGCTATAGGCAAAAATAAAACTTAAGCACTTTTTCCAAACGAGTGTATGAGATCACGTCGAACATATCTCAAAATAAGCTGTTTTTCCAAACTCATTTTCAATTAAGTTTATTCATATGTGAATTTAAGCTATTTTTCCAAATTACTTTTAATGTAATTCTATGAACTATAAGAAAATGAATAAGTGCAAATCGGTTTTATTAACTTTTATTAATATGAAATTAAAAGGAATTCAGTAAACATAACTTTTCGTATTAAAATTAATACAAATAAATTGGCAATAAACAACTTAAATTTCATTCAGAACTTGGATGGATAAAATAAAAACTTAAAATAAAAATAAAAATAAACTTAACTAAGTTTAATTAATGAACATAGTTTCATAAATGATTAAATTAAAACATTTCATTTTGTATCATTTTCATTTTCATTTTCTGATTCCAAGTCAGGATGTATATCTGGCATTTCATCGGTAGGTAGATTTTCATAGAATGAATGGAAGCATGGATCGATGAACGGAAGAAGAGCAATAATATCATTTTTCTTTTTTATGGGAATCCTTATATCTGTTGTCAGATTAGGAATGTCATTCAATTTTCCATCGCAAACACCTCTTTTGCTAACATTCAGTACTTTAAAACCCTCATCTTGATCTAAAGAATTTTTGAACTTTATTTTTCCAAAATCCGACTTAGTGTATCGTAACCATTTTGCGTCTTTCCAAGTAAAATTTTCAGAGTTTGTGTCCCTATTTCTCCATATAAACTTGGTTGAAGAATAAAATGAAAAATTTTTGAAGTCGTCAGAAGTCATTTCAACTACTGTGAATTTCTTTCTTACACCAACACTTCTAACGAAATTGTACCAATCATGGGGGTGATGTATTTTGACATTGGTTGTTTTCTTTTTTCGTTCAATCAATGCGTGGTCCACATCACACTCCATATGGGTGTGACCTACAACTAAAAATTTATGATCAATGGTTTCGATTGAACTGCTATTTTGGAGAAATGTCATGAACATAGTGCTTAGGTATGAATTTTTGTTTTGTCCTACACAAGAATCGCTATAAAAAATTACTGTTTTTATTTGTTTATTTTCCTGCTCTAAGAGTTTCAAATGTTTCAGCAAGCACGAAGCAATTTCATTGCCTCCTCTTTTTGCTACTGCTTCGTGCCACATGAAACAATATGGATTGTTAGTTGCACTATCGTGTACCGTTAAATTAAACGTCCATAATTGTCTTTTATAAAAACTTATTGATGTCTGTAGTAGTGGAGTTGGCAAGCACTGTTGAAGGTCGAATGAATAAGTCTTGACGGTTATATCAGTTTTAGACATATTTTTGTCTTGTTCCTTAGCTTTATAAGCTAAGTCAGCTTTAAGATGATGATCATTAAGTTGATTGGTGAGATGTTCTGCTTCAATGGGATTCACTTTCTTGGCAATGTCAATTCGAGATTTCAGTTCATCGCATTTGCTGCAGGTATCAACTTTTGGTTTTTTGAACTTGATATTCATTGCTGTGGAAAATATAAATTATTACTTTTACTGTGTTAAAATATGAAAAATGTAATTTACTTTTGAATACATCCGAGTACGTTTTAAGACTGACCGGATTCCCATCATTTTGTTCGCAATAAAGCCTATACATAGATGACAGTGTGAGATCCGATTGGAGATATTTACAGGAAGTGTCGCGTCTACTATAGTGACTTTCGTAAGTAGGAAAACGGTTTATATGCTCCTTTATTATATTAAGTTGTGTTGACGATAATTTATTTGGCGGAGAAGATAATCCACGATGGTCGGAGAATTGAAGGTACGGTTGCTCAAGTTTTTTCTTAACAACGGTTTTAATAAAGCCATCCGTCTCGTCAAAACATTGCTGGAAGCATTTTTTGCAAACGCTTATTCTATTAGCGTCTAAACTTATATAATAACGAAAGTGATATTGTCGGTCACGGATTTTAGGCTCATTGACTCTTGAAGATCTTTTGTCCAGGATTTCTATTAGTGCTCCAATGAAAAGAATGCGTTGATTGTAGGAACCCAACGCCCAGTAATTATCGAACAATTCTTTATGCGTGGTAAGTGTAATTTTGTCTTTACATTTCATGCGACAATTTCTGCTGAGCGGCACCAACTTCTTTTCTTGTACAACGATACCTTTTCGGGTTACATAACCTTCACCTTTGTTGCGCTTATTTTTAATTTCTTTTTTCGTATTGTAACCTCGTTGCGTTGTCTGTTGAATTGAATGACTTTCAATTGACATTTCGTCAGGAAAAACGTCACGCGCAATTAATGGCAAACTAAAGTCTGGATCAAGCATTGAATCGTCACTATCGAAATCTTCACACTGATTCACTGTGTTCAAAACTTCCATTGGCAATTCTTCACTTTCTACCGTTTCGTCTATATCCATTGCATTATTTTTTCACGATACTTGTATTGTTCTTGTAATTTACCGTTCGCGTTAAAAGTCAAACTTTCGGCACAGTAACAATTTCCACTAATTTATTTTAATTTAGCACAACCTCCTTCCAATGCCTTTCACTCACTGAATACATAATTGCTTATCTATAAATAGATTCTCACGTTTGCATGCAGAAAAACAGCTTCAATGCAATTAATAACGGGACTTACCCAAATGGTTGCGTGGAACAATTGCTTATCTCAAATATGAATTAATATAGCAGTCAAGATCTTTTGGAAAAACAACTTATCCTCAAACAATAAACTTGGAAGTGTTTGCATGACTTGGAAAAACTGCTTATGTCAACATAAGAGGGTTTGACGCTTCTTACTCCTTAGCATGAAAACTACTTTTTTTGATTTGGTAAAACAACTTAAGTTAAATTAAGTTCTTCTTCCTAAGCATAATTTTAAATTCAGTAAATCGTAAATGAACTTAAGTTATTATTCCAATTGAAATTGTGCGCTTAAGTGAGATAAGCAAAAATGACTTTGTCTATAACTTCCTGAAAAATCGTGCAAAATTATTCAAATTTTGAATGGGGGTACTTTTCAATACGGAGATCAGCGTAGTACTCTTATCTCAATTTTTGCTTAAGTCGACTTAAGCACTTTTTCCTTTTCACCACAGATTTATGTCCTTCTCTTTACAAACAATATTGTCTACTCTCAACGATAACAAACTTCCACTCCGATCAACGTATTCACACTCAACCGTTTCAACAAACAGACAAAGCAAAACACTCAACAAAGAGAACAGTGGACAAGCAAATGTATAAGCATGTGTGTATGTGTGTATACGTTGACGAGTCAAAGCTTTACAAACGGTTATCGTTGAGTAAAATGCGCTCAAAGATTATTAGTTATTCTCAATTACTCTATTGGTCTCCTCTATCTGTTGTTACAATATGTTTTTACTCAATATATAAAACAAAACTTTCATTACGTTAGGGTGTGTCGTAATAACATAAAATGAGACTAAATGAAATAGAACAAAAGTAATTCAACATTGTGATGACAAAAATAATAAAATGAAAAGTAATAGTAAATAATTATCAATAAATGTATTGTCATTAACTTTTATTGTCATATATTATAAAAGGTCGCTACAAACTCCCCCTTTGGAGTGCGACATCGCCCCGATGGCACGACAACATCTTAGGACTTCTTGGGTCTTCCTCTCTTCTTAATGGGATGTACAGGCTCTGGCTGGATTGCATCATTAGTTCCCCTGTAGACAGTTAGTGCTGATGCATGATACGTTCCCAAAGGCATAGTGAGATTCGCTGGTGACGCTACTTCATACGAGGTTGAACCTACTTTCCTTATGATGATATAGGGACCATCCCTTTTTGGCACAAACTTGGCAGTAAATCCCTTTGAGGCTTGGGATAGAATGTGGGTGTTGACCAAAACTTGGGTCCCAACCTCCAGGTTCGGTTGTGATCTACGATGGACATCAAAAGACTTCTTATTGGTATCTTGTTGGCGTTGTTCTACTTCTTTCGCATCTTTTAGGACATTGGCTAGGTTCTGTAGGTAAGGCGTGATTTGAGGTAGAAAATTTTCATGTTCGATGATTGTACGGAGATCTTGGTGGACATCGTCGATTGTACGTAATTCACGGCCGAAGGTAAGGTAGGCTGCTGTAAAACCAGTAGATTGACAGTTCGCAGTATTCATCGCAAAACGTATGGCACTAAGATGTGCTGACCAAGTGGCATGATGTGACTGAACAAGAATTGATAGCTGAGCCTTCATGTCACGATTCTTGCGTTCCACTGGGTTAGCTTGCGGGTGATAGACTGGAGTAAATAGCTGCTGGATATTAAGGCAATAGGCGACTTGTTGCATCACGGCTGATATGAATTGGACTCCATTATCTGTTTTCAAACGTCTCGGAACTCCGTATCTTAGAAAAACTTCTCCAATCAGTGTTGTAGCACATATTTCAGCTGTAGCTTCTTGCAATGGAAAAATCTCAATCCAACGTGTAGCTACGTCTTCAGCAATTAGGATCCATTGAAACCCTTCTTCTGTAGTAGGCAGAGGACCAAATAAATCTACGGACAATACCTCAAATCTTTGCTTGCAACTTGTAGTTTGTAGAAGTCCAGCTGGTTTCATATTCGAAGCTTTATAACGCTGACACTCTATACAGGATTTTACATGCTTCGTGATCTGAGCTCTCATACCTGGCCAAAAATATCGACTGACTATTCTTCTAATAGTTTTATCTGCGCCGTAATGACCGGCAGTAATGTTGTCATGGTAAATCTTTAAAATTTCTGCACGTTCATGTTCTGGAACTACCAACTGAGCTTCATCTGTTTCTTCGTCGTTATAACAGAACAATACACCATCATTAAGGATATATCCACGACTGGTCCAACGGTTTTCATTCTCATCATTAGCCTCGATGGAATTTATAATGCCCTTCAAGTAATCATCGCTCATTTGCTCCTTACGAACTTCTGATGGATTTTTGTGTGGAAAATCAATTTGGAATGATAAAATATTAATCTCCGTAGTCTCAGATTCGCAACCTGTAGGTCTAGACAACATATCCGCTATGCAATTCGATTTTCCAGCTATGTATTCGATACGAAAATTATATTGTTGTATCTGTAAGGCCCATCTTGCCAATCGACCCACTGGACATTTCATAGTTAGCAACCAGCGTAACGGCTGATGATCTGTCATCAGAACTATTTCTGATCCTTCAATATAGCCTCTAAACTTAGAACAGGCCCAGACAATAGGGAGCGCCTCTCTCTCAGTGGTCGAGTAGTTCCTTTCGGCGTTGGTAAACAGGCGACTTATGTACTCAATAGGGTGTTCCTCTGTACCCTCCCCCTGGATTAAAACTGCTCCCATTGCAAAAGAACTAGCATCCGTTCTAATTATAAAAGGCAACCCGTCTTGAGCTTGTCTCAATATGGGTGACGAAACTAATTTATACTTTAGTTCTTCGAAGGCTTTGCGTTGAGGATCCTTCCATGTCCAGGGTGTGTTTTTCTTCGTGAGCTCAGTTAATGGTTTCGCAATTTGTGCGTAATTATTAATAAATTTTCGATACCATGAGCACGTTTGAATAAATGAAATAATTACATTACATGGTTCTTTCTTCTCCGAGATAGCCAGTGTTTTGTTGGGATCGACTGCAATACCATTGGGAGTCAAAATGTGACCCAAATATTTTACTTCTGCACAACAAAAACGGCATTTGGAGTTGTTTACTCGTAGTTTAAACTTTTCCAACTTTATGAAAACTTTATTCAAGTCATTGAGGTGCTCATGCAAAGTCGGAGAACAAATAATTAAATCATCCAAATAAGCCAAGACTAGCATATCTGGAACTGAAGTTTTGAAACGGTCAATGAGGCGCTGAAACGTAGCAGGAGCGTTCCTAAGTCCAAAAGGCATTCGAGTGAAACGATAAAGACCAAAAGGAGTTATAAAACAGGTTTTATCACGATCTACCTCTGCAACGGAAACTTGATGATATCCACTTTGCAAGCCCAGCGTGGTTATGAAATTTGTACTCTTCGCTGCCTGAAGCAAGTCATCTATTCTAGGCAGGGGATATCTATCAGGTTCCGTAATAGAATTCAGTTTACTGTAATCAACGCATACCCTTCTTCCTCCGTCTCGTTTTGGAACCATTACCACTGGCGAGGCCCACGCCGATTCGCATTCTTCCACAATACCCAATTCCATCATCTTAGAAATTTCAGATTTTAGTTCCTTTGCCTTCATAAATGGCTGCAGATGAAATAGGTCTATGATCCCCAGTGTTTATGCGATGCTCCGTGTACGGTGTAGGCTCTACAATCTCACCGAAAACGTCCAAATGATTAGACAATAAATGATCTAATTGCATTCTTTCATCCTCTGAAATATTCTGACCATCAGTGCTTTTAAAAATTTTAAAATCTACCATTAATATTTGTGTAAAGATAGAGTCCTGGTACGATTTTTCAAACAAAATTTCGTTTGCCAGCCCGGATGTATCGTTTCTTACAGGCGTATCCCTTTCATGTAATGGCAAACTATCTTTGAAAATGGCTTGTATCGAGTGAGGAGAATAATCATTTCCACGTATTTCTGGACCAAAATACTCGAAGTCCACTAAACCATGATCAGCACTGTGGTGTTTTGAGCTACTAGGTTGCTGATCTACTGCTTTTCTTTTTCTTTCCTCGATAGTTGCAGCACGAATATTATTCGGGTTTATAACTTTATTTGCAACTTTTATCGTTTCAATCAGATTCAATTCCATGGGCAACGGGCTCGCGAAATCAAAGTGAACATTAGGATCTCGTTCAAAATACCAATACTTTTGACCCATGTTCAGCACCATTTCTGCTTTTTCCAAAAAATTTGTACCGAGTAGTGTTCGATTGTGTTGTGCATCAGGTAGAATGACAAATTGGATGTCCAAAGATTTTCCACCAATTTCAATTTTGCACACTGTGGACAAACAATCTTGAACGGAGCTACTGCCATCAGCCAACGCTATATCCATTCGCACCTTATCGTACTTGCAACCATGAAAATCCATAATTTTCTTAAGATTGGCACTAGCCACGCTCATACGGGCACCAGTGTCCAAAAATACTTGACCAGTGACTCCAAAGATATTAATATTTATCATTGGAATTTCGCTTTGTATCAATGTTGTGGATATATTGTTAAAGTATGCCACACCGTGGTCGTTGGATTTATATTTATTGCCTTTACAGTTAGGACAATTCGCACGGACGACACCAGGAGCGTTACAACCGTAACATGCCAATTTTGGTCTTGAAGTGTTCGCCTGGGCCGTCATAATAGCGTTCTGTCTTCCTTCTTCCTCGATTTACTTTTTCTTAAAACAATCTTCGAGTTTGTGGCCTTTTCTGTGGCAGAAAGAACATCGAACTGGACCACTTGTTGCACCTTTCATAGTTTGCAACTTTCCACGCTCCGCAAGAACTTATTCCGCCTCTCTTGCATTCTTTAATAGCTCATCAAAATTCAACACGCTGTGACGAAAAACTCTGTCACGGATTTGTATATTGAGCATTCCAAAAATTATGTCTATTTGATCTGCTTCCGAAGGAGGTTTGGGTAATTTTGCAAAAAGAGCTCTTTTCGAGTTCGAGTTTGTGGCCTTTTCTGTGGCAGAAAGAACATCGAACTGGACCACTTGTTGCACCTTTCATAGTTTGCAACTTTCCACGCTCCGCAAGAACTTCTTCCGCCTCTCTTGCATTCTTTAATAGCTCATCAAAATTCAACACGCTGTGACGAAAAACTCTGTCACGGATTTGTATATTGAGCATTCCAAAAATTATGTCTATTTGATCTGCTTTCGAAGGACGTTTGGGTAATTTTGCAAAAAGAGCTCTTTTCTTCCTAATGAACGCGTCCGTGGCTTCGTCTCTCTGTTGTTTCCCCTCGAAAATCTCAGCATAAATTCGCCATGCAGGTTTCGGAGGACAAAATGAGTCTCGGAGCATCTTCACGACGTCATCGAATTTTTTGGCCTTACCTTTTACCCCAGTCCACCATTCCGAAGCATCCCCCAGCAGTAACATCGGCATTCCATTAAGTGCGTCTTCGTCGCTGACCTTTTCCACTACCTTGAACGTCGTAATAGCAGCAACAAACTCTTCCAGCTTCGCCGGATCACCTTCGCCACCATACCGTGCCGTACAATTTGAAAACGAACCAGCCCTTACGTTAGCAGCTGACACAGTTCGCATAATTTTCTCCAATATCTCCGAAGTTAGAGTTGGTGGTGTGGCCATAGTATGCAGTCTTTTACTTCGTCTCGGAGTCTCACAGGACATAAACTGGTACGAGCCTTCAGTCGTTTTTTCTACCAAAGTTGATCGCCAATGTTAGCAAGCGTTGGGTTGTGGATTCCACTAAGTTGGGCGCCAATATAACGAAGCGATTCGACACGCTAAAGGTCAACCTGACTTAATTGCCTTTTTAAATAATGAAGCCGCCAAATCGTTTCTCTTACGGTAGTTTAACCGTTTATTTATTTATATAAAATCGGTAAACATATATTTATACATGTATAGTGGTAAGTCCGCTGAATATACTCAACCAAATAACTTTACCCCGGACACTGAGAACGTATCTCGGAGCGTTTATGTATTTGTAAGAGTTTGAATAAGTAGTATTGGCCCTGACTAGCTAGCACTGATCTCGAACCAATGACGACTTATTCCAACCCAAGCGGCAAACCAACTGAACTGAAAACCAACGATGCATCAATATTTATGTCCTTCTCTTTACAAACAATATTGTCTACTCTCAACGATAACAAACTTCCACTCCGATCAACGTATTCACACTCAATGTTAGCAAGCGTTGGGTTGTGGATTCCACTAAGTTGGGCGCCAATATAACGAAGCGATTCGACACGCTAAAGGTCAACCTGACTTAATTGCCTTTTTAAATAATGAAGCCGCCAAATCGTTTCTCTTACGGTAGTTTAACCGTTTATTTATTTATATAAAATCGGTAAACATATATTTATACATGTATAGTGGTAAGTCCGCTGAATATACTCAACCAAATAACTTTACCCCGGACACTGAGAACGTATCTCGGAGCGTTTATGTATTTGTAAGAGTTTGAATAAGTAGTATTGGCCCTGACTAGCTAGCACTGATCTCGAACCAATGACGACTTATTCCAACCCAAGCGGCAAACCAACTGAACTGAAAACCAACGATGCATCAATATTTATGTCCTTCTCTTTACAAACAATATTGTCTACTCTCAACGATAACAAACTTCCACTCCGATCAACGTATTCACACTCAATGTTAGCAAGCGTTGGGTTGTGGATTCCACTAAGTTGGGCGCCAATATAACGAAGCGATTCGACACGCTAAAGGTCAACCTGACTTAATTGCCTTTTTAAATAATGAAGCCGCCAAATCGTTTCTCTTACGGTAGTTTAACCGTTTATTTATTTATATAAAATCGGTAAACATATATTTATACATGTATAGTGGTAAGTCCGCTGAATATACTCAACCAAATAACTTTACCCCGGACACTGAGAACGTATCTCGGAGCGTTTATGTATTTGTAAGAGTTTGAATATGTAGTATTGGCCCTGACTAGCTAGCACTGATCTCGAACCAATGACGACTTATTCCAACCCAAGCGGCAAACCAACTGAACTGAAAACCAACGATGCATCAATATTTATGTCCTTCTCTTTACAAACAATATTGTCTACTCTCAACGATAACAAACTTCCACTCCGATCAACGTATTCACACTCAACCGTTTCAACAAACAGACAAAGCAAAACACTCAACAAAGAGAACAGTGGACAAGCAAATGTAGAAGCATGTGTGTATGTGTGTATACGTTGACGAGTCAAAGCTTTACAAACGGTTATCGTTGAGTAAAATGCGTTCAAAGATTATTAGTTATTCTCAATTACTCTATTGGTCTCCTCTATCTGTTGTTACAATATGTTTTTACTCAATATATAAAACAAAACTTTCATTACGTTAGGGTGTGTCGTAATAACATAAAATGAGACTAAATGAAATAGAACAAAAGTAATTCAACATTGTGATGACAAAAATAATAAAATGAAAAGTAATAGTAAATAATTATCAATAAATGTATTGTCATTAACTTTTATTGTCATATATTATAAAAGGTCGCTACAATTATTAATTTATATTTTTGTTACAAAAAATTTGTTTTACTTACCAGCGCTCATTTTGGTTGTTTCATTTATAAACAAAAAACAGATGTAAATACAAGTGCTAACAACACTTAAATAAAAAATTTGAGATGCCATATGCTAAAAATTCGTGTTTTTAGTGTTGTCAGCAAGTTAAATGTCTGGTTTTTTCCAACACTACAAATAAGCTGATAACCTGATAAGCTTTTGCCAAAGGCACAGGTTGGGCAAAGTTGGTTATTTTATCTCAGTGTAGTTTGTTGTTGCAGATATAAGCACATAACCACATAACCTGATAACCAACCTACCGTGAACAACCTTACTAATTGGAATGTTTTTCGTGAATTTATTGAACGAAGTATCAATATCTCAGTACAAAGCTATTGTGTCTGTTTATCAATCGACAAGGAAATTGACAAATTCATTAAAGTCTTTCACGCAGCAAGAAATTTGGCAGCATCTGTTCGCAACACTCCTAAATACAATTCATTACCACGTGATGTTATACACTCAATCGGACAATGATAAATATTCAATAGAAGACAACAACGTTCCAGATGTACTTCTTATTATAATCTCTAAAACAAAGTTTCTGAGCGATTACATTGATAAGTAAATAAACATAACTAGAAATAATAAATGGTCAAAGCTCCTTGAGAACATAGCACCCGAGGACAAACGTTTCTGGAAAATTAGTCGCTCGTTACGATGTAAAGGAAAGAGGAATATTCCATATCTATTTGATGGTAGTACCAAATCTATTACTGATATAGAAAAAGCTCAATTACTAGCAAACGAATTTTATAAATCACACGAGATAACCCTAAATTACTCACAGGGGCAGGGGTAATATTCCTTACTAACCAAGAAATGCATCTTATTCTGTCACAGATGAAAACCTCGAAGGCAACTGGTCATGATGACATTCCAAATATTTTTCTAAAAAAGCTTTCAGAGCTCTATGTTTCAGAAACAATAAATACCTAAGTAAGGAGAAAATTATAAAGTCGGCTATTCTAGTGGTACCACCACATCAATGCGCCGTGATTGAAATGGTTGTAAATAAACGTACTATTCGTTAGTAGTGTGACGAGTATTTTTTTTCCTGCTTCCTTCAAAAATAAGAAAAAAATACCTGATTTGTCGTCTGTCAAAACGTATGGGAAATCAAACAACTTTTCTTGATTTCTGCTTAAAATCAACAAAAGTGGCAAAATCAAGAAACTCGATGCCAGTGCGAATGCTGTATAAGAGATTATCAAGTCGGCATCTCAATTTTCACGGAAAATAAGTCATTGTAAATAAAGTAACCTATCTTGGGGTATCCTTGGATAAGAAACTCATATTTCGAAATCATACTGAATCCGCTTGTCAAAAATCAGTTTAGAGCATTATGGCCTTTTCTAAATCGAAGATTAACTAACCCTTTGCCTAAGAAATAGAAATCTTATTTATAAATGTGTAATTAAACCCATGTTATCTTTCTATCGTGTTGCTAAAACTCATATTAACAAGTTCCAAGTAATCCAAAATAAATGCCTTAAAATGATCCATATAAAACCCTGGCGTTTCCAAACTGCAGAACTACATGAAGAAACTGGATACCAGCTATTCTTAGACTTTATTGTTGTGTTAAATGAAAAGCATTCTCAAAAAATTTTGACGTCTCGTTATAGTAAAATACGCGAGAGTCTAGACCAGGGGTAGTCAACCTTTTCATATCTACCGCCCCCTTTTTCACTCGATTGATAGTAAAATGTTCTTACCGCCCACCTGTTCTACAGAATTGATAATTCATAAAGTAGGAAGGTTTAAACTATTTATTAAGTAGAGTTACAGAAAATTAGAGCATACAAAAACAATATTTTAGTACATTCTACTGTAATTAAATGTAATTAACTAACTGAGTTATTCATTGGATCCCTGAGGCTGATGCTGCAAAGTTAATTATTTAATATCTGGTTCTATTTTTCTAAGAAATAAGCGAAGGTCTCCTCTTTCAGAAATGTTCAGGCGGTTTCTTTCTTTGATCATAATATGGTTAACAGCACGAAAGCCTGATTCTACTAGATATGAGGTAGGAAAAGGTATCAATAAATTGAATGCCTGTTTCCACATATTTGGATATAAGGGAGGCATTTTTTATTTTGCCATAAGTTTTCATATCTAAATATATAAATAAATGGTTTCCCATTACATCCCATGAAGGGTCCGGGGAGAACTTCTCACAATCACTGAGCTGTGCGCTTTCCAGTTTTCCTTCACTGATTGGGACCTACAGTTTTACACCGATTCCGAACGGTATTTTGATAAGCTTTATCATGGCTATATACTAGACTGGCCTTTTTTTGGCCGATTTTAAAATAAATATGAAAATTTTTTTTTCCGGATCCAAAAATTCCGAATGGTTCCGGGTTGATCATTTTGATTTTGTAATAGGAAATATGCTGAAATTTAAATTATTACTTTACATTTTCAACTTCTACGACCATGAAAACCAATTTTTCATTGCTGAACTGTTCTTTATTAAAAACTGAATAAATTACCCTTTCAAAGTGCTGAAAATTAGAAATTGATTGAAGTACCATGGTACATGATATTAAATCTGAGAAAAATATGAAAAAATTTTTAAAAAATAATAACAAATTCTTCTTTCCCTTTATTTTATTTTTTTATTAATGGAATGATTTTACATTATAATTCAGTAATTTCTATATTCATTTACTTTAAATATTTTGGTTAAGAAGAGATGCTTTGGTGTGAGACGGATACTTTTGTCTGTAGTGTTCGACCACTTGCAGCAAATACTGTTCGTCTTCTTCGTCGTACGTCAGAGCTCGGTTGAAATCTGTGATTAATTTCACAGCCCTTTCCGCTGAGTCGTTTACAACGGTCAAGTTTTTGCAAATTCGTTTTCCGGTGCAGTAATCTTCTCTATCTCGCCATGTCGAAGGATCCGAATGCAAAAACCCTTTCTGAATTTGCAAACGATCGAAAAACCGCTTTGTGCGTGGTGTGACGAAATCACTCAAGTCTGTATTTTGATACGACTTCAATTGTTTGACTGTTACAGTCAATCGTTTTGGAATATCGACTTCATCATCTTCGTTATCAAGATTACCAAGACCTTGAACCATTTTCCGTTTTATCTCGAATGAAATTATTTCATCGAAAAAAACTAAGGGCAACCGCCTGTTCAGACAAATACCATAAATGGTTTTGATTTTGTGCAATAAAGCATCTGAAACTCTTACATCGAAATAAGATAACGCATCTTGAATGAATTGCAAGTCTTGACGAGGCGCATTCACAGAACTCATACATCCAAACCAATAAGGTATGAACATACGGGTCAGAAAAATGCAAATATTTCGAATGCCTTTCAGTTCAGACTAGGTCATTGTGAATTCTTCGGGAAGTAAAAACATTTTATAACAATAAATTTCCTTGGACATAAATCTCGCATGTGACGTTGCTCCACGTAAACGCAAATGCGTAAAATTTGGAACATCTTCACCAATAAAAAGCATAGAAAGCTGCAGCAACTCCTTATAATCGCCTCGCGCATGCTCGGACTCCAATGCTTTACTACAAAAGTTCTTGTGTAGCGTTATTTCAGCTGCTGTCAACTTTGCCCTTATTTCTTCATCCATTAATCCACTTTGAAAGTTGTTAATATTCATGTTTTTCCAGTTTTTTAAGAAGCGATTAAAGGGAAGTACTTCTGGTGCAGATGTTATTCCGAAATTTAATTCAAATACTGCCTTTATCAGAAATTCACTTATATGATGTCGACATGGTAAAAAAAGTAAGTCTCGACCCAATTTGCTTTCAAGTAAATATGCTGCGCCATTATTAACGCCCGTGTTTGATGCTGTTGTATCGAAAGCCACAATTTGTACCAAATCATTTATTTTCCATTTACGTAGGAAATTATCAATAGCGTCAGCCATATTTACACCACGAGATTCCTCGATTTTTGGAATACCGAGCAGTTTTTCTACGTTCTCTGCAGTTATAACGAGTGCTAGTCGCTCGATTTTATCTTTACCTTTCATTTCAGGAAGTAATTTTCCATCCCAGTGCAAGATGAAATCTTCAGGAATCTACGTTGAAATGATTTAGTAAAAAACTATATTAAACAATTTATTTCCATCTAGTCTTTAATATTTACCTTAAATTCTTCTAAAATATGTTGAGCTTTTCTTCGGCGATATTCCTTTCGCATACTTTGAAGTGATGACCTGTTGAGGACAAAATCTTCCACTTTGATGTCTTTGAGGTCAAGTTTAATATCCTGAAGTTTCCGTAAGGCAGCCGAAAGAGTCGCAGCGGTTAAATCCATTGCTTCACCATCAGAAATGCTGCATTTAACCATACATGCTAGCATTCGATCATCCACGAAATTAATTTTTCTGTGAGATCTTCTACTCTGTTGGTCAATGTGAAAATGAACTTCAGAAGTCGAGCAATCCATTTCTACGTCTCCTGCTTCAGTATCTCCTGAAACATCTCTCGCAGCTGCATCTGTAGTTATTAGACAGCACCAAACAATTAATATCATAAAGTTCTTATTCAAACTTTATCCAATTATATTGATAAATAAGAATTTTTGAACACAAAGTTTCGAAAACACACTGTATTGTGTAGTACTCTTACCTTGAGCATTGACATCGTCTGGATATTTTCGTTTTCGGGTTTCTTGTTCTTCAACTCACTTAGCTTCTTTTTTCCTTTCGCGCCAACTTAATATCGAAGCCACACATACTTCCTGGTCGAGCCCTTTGTCTTTGTTGCAGAAGGAAATCCTTGTCTTCTTGAATTTTCATAATTTTTAAAGCATCCGCTCCGGCAAGGTCAAATATGTAATTCCCAATTTTTTCAGAGAATTCTTTTTCATCTTTCGTTATTTTTCATACTGCCCTTATCTGTTTTTCGACAAGTCTTTCCAATGTTTGGACAATTTATGAAATTTTGTCACACTGTTGACTTCGGTCATTGTAGGAATATTAGCTTTAAGCCAAAAAGCATGTGTACAATTAATGGTGTATTTTATGCTGTCCTTTACTGTCCACGCGCGTTTTGTAAAAAAATAATTGAAGAACTTGCCTCATACTCGGTAATTTTGCACCTTTAAGATCACTTTCACATTTTCCTACTAAAAATATGACATCATCATCGGATCGGAGTTGCTGCTTAGAAGGGCATGATAATGACGGAGCCATTTTAATAATTTAAATAATAAAAACTAGAATAATTCTCCACTTTTAAGTTGCACTAATTTACAAATAAATAATGACACAAATGCACTTCGCGTTTCGCATCCTATACAGCTACTGACAACAAGTTCTGATTTTCCTCTTCGTCTATCTTTTTCTCTATACGTCACACCATAAGAAACAACGGGATTTTAACGCTTTTTTTATTTGGTGTGCGTTGCCAATATGTAATAACAGTTATGTATTTAATAACCCAATAAGCACATCGACTCCGAATTGAATTGGGAACTCGCAAAGCAGTTTGAGGCACAAACAACACGTTCATAAAAAGATTTTCAATAATTAGCACTAGTTAAATCACTAGTGCTAGCACTAGTTAAGCTAGTTAAAAATTAAATAAGAAATAATACAAAAAATTAATGGCACTTCACTTGTGAGTTAATTTTTTCTGAACTTTTCATAACTTGTATTTCAGCGTGTAACGTATGATTTCAACCGATTTCAGACTTGTTCGTAACAGACTTGTTTCAGACTGTAAGTAGTTTCTGATAAAAGGGAGTGAAAATTACATTTTAAGTACACAATATACAAAAATTTAGAAAAAAACTTAAAATTTAGCATTTTTCAAATACTAATGCTCAACCCGGAACCCCTAAAAATTTTGGGATCGTAATCTAAATAATTTTACATTTATTATCAGTCCCAACCTCATGTTTTTTCGTGCGAAAACTGATGGATTTAAGACATTCCAACTTTCCCATACAAAGTCACGGCCACTCTACTATATACTCGATAGTGTCGCCGCCACTATGCGAGGTGACCGCCGCCGAAATAACTTCTTTTTTTTTGAAGGTGGTCAGAGCAGGGTTCGAACCCAGGATCTCATGTACAAGAGCCGCGCACACTAACCATATTCATATCTACCATTGTCGAAATTTGTTTACTTTCTTCATCATATTTGACTTGACACTTGGCATAAGCTTCCTTAACATTTGCTGTAAATGGATTTTTCATCCAGTCGTACATCTTTAAGTTAAAAACATCTTCAAATCGTTTTTTCATCTCAGATTTCAGTTCATTAAGGTGTCTGCTGAATTTTTCAATATCCTCTGGAGTTACATCATTTTTATAGATGATAATTCGGGAAACTGACAAAATTCTCCATTTAATAGATTATGACGGAAAAGTTCAAGATTGTCAATAAGTAATGACACAATACTTTGACAACTTATAAGAGTTTTATTAGCGCCTTGGAGTTGTAAATTAATGTCACTAAATCTCTGGAAAATATCTGTCAAATAAAAGGCATCCTTTTTGACAATGGCTAATTGTTTGCACAGAGTTGTTTCATTGCTGCTTTCAAAAAATTATATGATAGTATTATAGTATTTCTTCTTGTAATATATTATTTGCATCAAAATAACGTACATATGACATCAATAAAGCGTTGTTGTCTGCAATGGTAGACTCATTCAATTGCATGGAAAATTAACACTGTTGAAGAACCTTAATCAGTTTATTTTCCACGTTAACTGCCATTGCTTCAATTCTTCGCTGTACTGTAGTATCGCTTAATGGCAGTATTTTTAAAGCTTGAGGTATATCTTGATGCATGACTGTGGTGATGAATTCTTTTATCGAAAGTATTATTAATTTTTCTCCAATGTTATAACTTTTACCACTTTTTGCAATTAATTGCGGTATGCGATAAGAGGCAAGTAACACTGTGTGTAATTTTTTAAGTCATGGCAAAATAACCATATACGGACACCACTACGTGATAAAAGACTAAAAAAAAAACCGTGTTTCCCAATTTTTCCCAAAGTCATGCACTTTTTTTTTTTATGGGCCGCCAAAAATTTGGGGCCTCGGTATCATTTTCGTAAAAATGTGATAATTTTCTCAGGCTCATATCTGGCAAACCGTTCAGAATTTCGATTTACTCTCTGAGGCAAAATTGCGAACATATAAAATCAAAAAAACTTCACCTTCCAGATCAAAATCGCAAAAAACTTAAAAAAAATCGATTTTTTTTACCTTTTTTCCCGTGTTCAGGTCCATAGGTAGCAAACCGTTCCAAATTCAAGGAAACAATCAACTACAAAAATTTACCTAAGATCTCAATAAACAAATTTCTAGAACATATAAACTTCCTGGGAATTATTCTTAACACCGTTTTTTAATTTCATTTGTTTTTTATTTACTTCAACATTGAGATACTATGCTATCTATTACAAAAATATAAAACAAAAGTATTCGTATTATGTTTATAATGTTGATGGCCCTGGACTTGCAAATCGCGCTCTCTTAAGTTGTGGATCCAAATCGTCGTCCGAATCTGACTCTGATTCAGCAATTATGGTGTCCACAGGCACGTTGCTTCCAGACTGCCCTCCACCATCAGCTCTTTCTTCTTCAAATACTTCATTAACATCATACAGGGTGATCTTGTGACTCCACCAACATACCTCTGCAAGCAATGCGTCGAGGTTTTTGCCTTTGTACCGTTTTTCCATGGGCATTGTGGTTTGGTGAAACCGTTCTCCTTGCTCATCGGATTCGGTAGGGAGTTGTTTGATAAAATCGTCGAAATGAAAATGCAGCTTTAATGTCATCGATGCGCCGATTATCTCAAAATAATGCAGCATTTGTTTCACCCATTCTCTTGCTTCCGGTTCCGCGTCTCGATCCCCTCCCAAGACTCTGCTGCCTACACGCTGAAGGTAAATCCATGCCATTGAATGATTTTCATCAAGCGATGAATCAAAGTTGCTCTTGAATAGCTTTCTAATGTCAAAAAATAAAGACAGAAAAGAAAACATTAACATAGTGTAAATAGTACAATTAGGTGAACAACAATTCGTTTTAAATTTACTACAATACCTTTTTTAATTTTGTCATCGCTACGCTTTGGGAAAACGATTTTCAAATAGTCGAATGCGTTTGGACAATTTACAAAGGCCACTTCGATGAATGTTTTAACAATTCCCAATTTTATGTGGAGCGGTGGCAGCAAGATGTCTTGAGTATTGTCAATTAAAGGTGCATTCTTCAGTCTATGTTGTTGTATTTGTTCATCCACACTTCCTCTTGGCCTCCACGAGTTACATTGGAATTGATTCAGAGGTGAGCGTGAATCCCAATTACAAAGAAAACAAAAGAATTTTGGGAAGCCGCCCTTATCGATGATCCCTTGCAAAATGTTGATGACCTTCAAATCACAGCAAATCTTCCATTTATTTTCGTAGTATTTGAGTTTTTCCATTATATCTTTCAATGTTTCATAGATTTCTTTCATGTTGATACCCATTGCTAGCGTAATGGAAGGTTTTCGGTTCGACACATGCAACAACACTGCTTTCAAGCTTGAAACAGAACCATCAATAAATAATCTCCACTCACTAGCGATGTAGTTCATTCCCATTTTTACCACCAAAGCTTTTATATCGCTGCAGTAAGCGAACGAATTGTCATCATTTAGAGTGTACAGCATCTGAAATTCAGCTTGTCGTTTGCGGTACGCCGTAGAGTTAACATTAGCATGTGTGAGTTTTCTTTGCTTTAAAAAAGCTGTCAAAAATATTGCAAGTCGCTGCGATAATCCCAATATGGCCACAATGAAATCCATTTCCATTTGTGTTATTAGTTGTGGTCCATCTCTTCCCTGTTGGGGCTCATAATCGGTATCAAATGGATCTTCATAAGTAACACCACTTGCTGTACTCATTGCTGTAAATTCTGTAGTACGATCTGGAGTTGGCGGCCTTGGTGATACAAAATTTTCAGGTGCAAGCACTGGTAGTGTGGCTGTTGCAGTTGCTTTATAAATTCTGTTCTTCTCAGAATGCCGATTTAGACGACATGTGTAATTTACGCATGCATAGCAACTGGTTGCATCATGATCACCTGGGCGATTAATCCAGTTTACCGGCTTACAATACTTCATAGTACCTCTGCCTCCACTCAACCATGCCATGAGATTGTTATAACATTGGCGACACACTGTATTAGGTGTGTAATTTTCACCGGTCAAGTCCACTTCGTCGAAAAACAATGTATATGCTCTTTTGAATTCACTAGTTAAAAGATTATTTTCCTTCTGAAATCTTGTAGATGTTTTTTTTCTGATTTGATGACGGCAAACGTAGCAAAATAAATCAATATTTTCACACTGCATATTGAAATTGTCAGTTGCCAATGTTGTGTGCGAATTATACTGTAGCACTTGCACTTTTTTTACTTTTACTTTCACTTTATAACTTTCACCGCTGAGCTCTCGTTGACGTCGCGCTGTGTAATGCCTCGATGTGCATAGCATAGCTTGTATTTATTGATCCATATTGTATTTCATTTCCAGTTCAAGATCTTATTCTAGTTACATATGTACATACGTACAAAACTAGTCTAACGTCCGAAGACGTACTTATATCGATATTCAATTTAAAGAGGCCATTCGGCCAGCCCATTTACTATATTACTGACATTCTCAAATTATTCAATTCTCGGGGAAAAGGTCATAAAACCCCTAACTCTTTACTTAAAACTAACTTATAACTAAGAAACTAAAGCTAAATAAAATAAAATCCGGAATCCACTAATAATTATATACAAAACAAAAATAAAAATAAAAGATAAACAATTCATCATATAACGGGCCTTGCCCCAAATTATTGTGCAGTATTATACACTGTGTCCTCGATATTGTAAGTACCATATCTTCTATGGTAAAACATTAGTCTATCATTTGTATCAAATAATAGGTTATTCCGGTTTAACAAAAGTAGGCCCATCGGAGTTAAAGCCCCTCCCGATTGCATAACACCCTCCAACTCTTGAGCCCCCATTTGGCACTCACCAACGAGGGTATTCTCATTAACATTATCCCGGCATCGCTCAAGGAATTTGATGGCTAGTTCAGTCATCCATGCGTCGATTCTTCTGATATTCGCAAATTTGCTCTCGTCATAAACTTGTTTACAAGATGGGCTAGTCCATTGCCCCATATCGTTTAATCTAGGGCCTAGGCCCAGGCATCGCCTAAGAATGCGCCTTTCGGCCTTTCGCAACAATTCCATTTGGCAGGAGCTAATGCTGAACCATATAGGGAAAGCATATGCAATTATCGGTCGTATAATTTGCTTGTATATGAGGAGTCTCACTTTTCTACTAAGTCCTCTTCTCCCACTGAGTAGCCTGGCATACATTGCATATGCCCTCCTTACCTTCACGAGAATCTTCTCGACGTGTTCTCTGAACTGTAAGTTCTCCGAGAATCTTACACCAAGGTAGTCCATGGTAGCATTATTTTTCACCAATTCTCCTCCAATCTGTATTTTCGGCTTGTATCGTCTTGCATTTTTAAATAGTTTACCTTTTTTGCCCTTGGCCGCTAGGCAGCTGCATTTGGGAATATTCACTTTGAGTGACCATTCAGCAAAGTATAATATCAGTCTATTCAGATAATCTTGAACCCTTTGATTCGCCGTTTTCGCTCTGACGTGGGATGCCGTCACCAAGATGTCGTCTGCAAAGATGAATATTCGCTCACCGTTTTCCGGTTGGGGTATGTCCGCCAAATTTAAATTGAAGAGTACCGGTCCCAATATCGATCCCTGTGGGACTCCCGCTTTAGTATCCATTATCCGGGATTCAGCGCCCTCGACTTCTACCGAAAATGTCCTCCCCCGAAGGTAGTTGTAGATGAGTCGTGATAGCGAATTATCAAATTTATGTACTTCCTTCATCTTGAAAACAATTCCCTCTTGCCATATTGTATCGAAAGCCTTTTCGAGGTCCAGGCTAACTGCTATCGTGAGACTTTTATGATTAAACCCTCTCACAATCCCCTCAGTGAACGCCATGAGCGCATGATTCGTAGATAATCCCTTTCTGAACCCGAATTGAAAGTCCCGCAGTACCTTCTTTTCCTCTATATGTAGCATCATTCTGTCCAATATTAGTTTTTCGAAGAGCTTACCAACGTTCGACAACAAAGCTATTGGCCTATAATTCGCAGCCTCTGTGGGATCCTTTCCAGGTTTAAGAATCGGGATTATCCTTGCATGTTTCCAGTTCTCGGGGTAATAGCCCATGTTAACACAATTATTGAATAGAATTGTAAGGAATTTCCACGCTCTTTTATCTGATCTTTTGAGAACAAAGTTTGGTATTTTATCCGGGCCACTGCTCATTTTGTTGTTTAATCTCCGCAGTGTTTCACCTATCTCTTCAGGAGTTATGAGCTTAATTCTTTCCTCTAATCTTGGTGGATTATCTGCCCGTTAGTGATCAGTGAAATTAGCCAGTGGGTTGTGTTCTCTGAGTGCTCCGATGGCCTCCAATTTTCCCGGGTCGCCTGGTCCCGCTGCTCTTGAGGATTGAACATTTTCAAATTTTTCCGCAAATACATTTGCTTTTCCCTTTTCATCATCCACTACTTGGCCTTCTTGGTTGACCAGTCTGGGAATCATATTCCTTTTCGACAATCCACCAAGTCGTTTTACTCTTGCCGTCATTATGGGGTTGGGTTCAATCTTCTCGAGCTTTTCGATCCAGTATTCTTCCTCGTGTATTAAAATGAGCTCATCTATTATTTTCTTCAGGTTTCTTATTTCCGCTTTAATTATCATCTCCCTGTTGGGATGATTTGTCCTGAAAGCTCTTCTTTTGAGGCGTTTTTTATCCTTTATCAAGTCCAGGATGTTATTTGGTAGTGGTATCGCTGTTCCCTTCGATGGCCTAATTTTCGGGACAGCCTTGTCCATCGCATTTCTATATACTTCCCCAACTGCTCCTGCTGCCTCGTCAATTTCAGTGATGGTCATGTTCCTATTAGACGGTAAGTTGATGTTCGAAAGTCCTGCGTTTAATTCATCGTTGAAAAGTTTTCTGTTGATTCTTCTGTAGTCATAGATTTCCACCACGTCCTGTGTCTCCAGTGGGTGTGTGTCCAATCGCATTTCGATGGCTCTATGGTCCGAGTCGAAATCAAGTGTCTTAACTCCAATTCCATTATGGTTTTCGTCTATTGGTATTAGTCCGCTCGTTGTAATAAAGAAGTCTATAAACGATAATTGCCGCGTTGGTTCATTTGTCCGCCTTATCTCTATAGTTGGGCATGTCAACATCCATTCATGAAGGACCTTACCGTTTGCATTAGCAAAATTTCCTCCCCATGAAGGATGTCTTGCATTTAGGTCGGTTCCTATTATCACCTCGCTAGTGCCTGCGATACTGTCGAGAGTATCGAGGTCAGCGGTATTCATTTTGACCCGGGGTCTCATATACAGAGCCATGAGTATTATATCGGCTCCCCCTTCTATCTTCACCCGAACAATTGTTCCCTCGATTTCTCCAATATTCGCCGAGATCCTCTCTCCTTTTATGCCCTCCCGTAGGCATATTGGTGTTCCGTCTCCGCGTCCATTTATCTTGTCCTGTCTGTATGTCTTATAGCCCCTTAGCTCCAGATTATGTCTAGACGAGAGCTTATGTTCTGCCAACATTAGCACGTCCGGTTCCATTTCCTCCGTAAAAATTTGCAATGAGTGTCTTTTGATTTTAGACACCATTGAATTCACATTGATAAATATAATTTTCAGTTGTCTAGTCATTGAGGCGTAGACTTATAAGAAGACCCCATAGGGCTCTAGTTTTCTCGGCTCCATTTGTGATACGGGAGTATTCTTCCGCGAAGTCTCCTATTCTACTCATACAGGTCACTATGTCCTTTCCCAGGTACCTGACACAGTCTGAATCGATTCTGCCGAATAATTCATTGGCCCTTATTTCCTGTCCTAGGCCTCCATTTCGCCCCGTATTCATGGCCGTTGTACTCATGTTGTTGTTAAGCGCGCTTGCGTAAGATTTGTTGCCAGCTCTGTAAGACGAAACAAATTTTCTCTGTATTCTCTCGGCTCTTTGCCTTTCTACTTTACGCTCATCGAGTCTGCGCTTTAGTTCCTTTCTTTTTGGGCACATGTGGGAGCTCGCCACATGGCCCTCTCTTTCGCAGTTTGCGCATTTAACTGGCAACCCGATTCTCCTTATTATATTTCCAGTTACCTGGTCCTTTATCGTGAACTCCTCGGTGTTTAACTCTCTTTTTGGGACCTTGCAATTTCCTGGCCCATGGGAAAGGCTGCATTTAACGCAGCGGTACGGCATGCTACAGTTGGTCGATACGTGTCCGTATCGCTGACAATTTCGGCATTGAATAAGCCCACTTCTTTTAAAATGCTCCAACCGAACTCGGCAGTGGAGGATGACCTTTATCGAGAAGATTGATTTAATATCCGAATCACAGCTGAACTGAACCAGCCATCGGTCGCCATTTAACTTGATTATGCGACTCACCGTCAAGTTTACCTCCAATGCCTCAAGGTATTCCTTTACGTCCTCGATTTCGTAGGTGTTCGAAAGTCCCCTAATTACAACCGAGAAGGGCTTCAAATCCGAAGGGGTATAGGTATAGTAATTTATACCTTCATCTTTTAAAAATTTTCCCACCTTTTGGTGGTCGTCGTTTGTATTTAGCCTTAGCTCTATCATATTTTTATTAATAATTTTTACAGAGAATAGGGTATGTCCAATTAAGATTTTGACCTTGAATGTCATATTCTTTACGTCTGTATTATAAATCTTAATAATGGGCGGGCTGGCCTTACCTTTTACATTCTTATGGTTACTTTCTACAATATTTCTGCTTTCTTGTCGGTTGGTCCTCTTCTGCGTTTCCACTTGTTGAATTCTTTGTTGTTCTTGCTTCTTTGTGTGTTGTAGGGGCGGGAACTCGTCCGCTACGCTGCTTTCGCTTCTGGCATAGCGATTCTTCCCTCCTGTCACAGTGAGCCACTCTGGGACACATTCTTCATCAATGGAGCCTACGGCTTCGGCATCCATTCTAAATTCTTCTTCACTATCATACTGAGTATCGTCGTTTTTATTGGTTCTCAACATTACTCTATATTCTTTAATTTTCTTTTCTTTATTTTCGAGTTCATATTGATTCTCATTTAGTTTTTTCAAAAGTTTTTCATGTTCTTTTAACAATTTTTCAACTTTATCATTTATTATCTTAACAGATTCTTTCAGTTGTTTAACTTCATCTTCATTATCACTTTCCGACGACATATCGGCTTTCTTTCTTTTTTTATGGTATGCACTGTCTTTATCCTCCATTTCGGGATTCATAGTTCAATTAATCTTCTCTACTTTCCAAATTTCGCCACTTCACCCTTGCGGGCTACTCCAAAATTGGTTTTTGTTCACACTTTTCAGGGTTTTCTGTCGGTTTTACAGTGTTTTCCGCACTTTTTGGTGTTTTGTGTTTTTCAGTGTTTTTCGCACTTTTTTGCGTTTTTGTAGTGTTTTTCGCACTTTTTTGCGTTTTTCGCGTTTTTTCTCAATTTTTGAGTTTTTACGCCTTTAGCACTTTTTTGTAAGTTTTTGCACTTTTTGTGCTTTTTAGCACTTTTTATAGTTTTTAGCACTTTTTTGTGCTTTTAGCACTTTTTTATTAATTTGTGACTTTAGCACTTTTTTTCTTGTCTTAGCACTTTTTTCGTTTTAGCACTTTTAATTTTGTGAAATTGCCGTCGGCAAAACACAACTGTCCAAATTTTGTCTTTATCTTGACTTCAGGCTTTTATCTCCTAAAAAATAAAGTCCTAAAAAGGACAATATTTTTTGTACTAGGCACTGAGACACTTTACTTCACTTTTTATTTTCACTTTTTATTTTCACTGTTTAACACTTCACTGCAAAGACACAAATGTTTATTATTCGCCTCGATGTGAGCGTCGTGTCGCTTTTATATTTAGGCAATTCACAAGGTCTCCTATTGTCCTATTGTCGTACTTTATTTTTGTACGACAATAGGAGAGTTGTGAACACACCATCATTAAATTTTTTGTCGTACGTCGTATTTTTCCAGCTGATTCAAGAAACAGCTGATTAAAAAAAACATTAATCGTCAAATCAAATCAAACATCAATGACAACAATTTTGCACAATTTTATTTATTAAAACTAATACAATGCCTCAACAAAACGAAAAGATTAAAATTATTAAAGCTTTGTGCGAAAAGCATACATTTGATCTTCTCATGCGTGAATCAAGTAAGTAATAATCAGTTGAATAATGCAATTATTACTTTTTAATTGCATGGTTTATTTGCAGGCGATGAAGAAGAGGAGGATGAAATAATGGAAAGTTTTCAGATGAACTTGATGTTCTTGGAAAGTAATCGAAGAAGTGTTCATCTAGGACTGCCAAAATCTACGGTATGGGAACAAAAAGTGTTGCAAAATTTTGACGAGAACAGATTCTGTCAAATGCTTCGGGTAAACTCAACAGAGTTTGCTCATATCCTAGATCTTATAAAGGATGATGCTGTTTTCACAAATAATAAAAACTCGCCGCAATTGCCGATCGAACTACAACTTAAAATCGTGCTTTTTCGAATGGGGTCCACAGGTGATGGAGTTTGTGTACGTAAAGTGGCTTCAATTTTTGGAGTGGGCGATGGAGGTACAATTCAAAACGTGACCAAGCGTGTTTTAACAGCTGTTCTAAATCTCAGAAAGAGGTTTTTATACTGGCCTAATGAAAGTGAAAGGCAAAAACTCATCTCAGCAACAAACCATGAGCTACCGGGATGTGTCGGCTACATAGATGGCTCTGAAATGAGACTAGCAGAGGCACCTGTGGCAAATCATTCCTTATATTTTTCACGCAGCCGCCAGTACGCTATCAAAATGCAAGTTATATGCGATTATAAACTAAGGATTAGACAGGTTGTAACCGGTTATCCGGGAAGCGTGCATGATGCGAAAATTTTTTACAACTGCCCACTTGCTAAACATCCTGAGCAATATTTATCCGCATCTGAATGGATTGCCGGTGATAGTGCTTATCCGCTTAAGCCATATTTACTTACACCATTTCGAAAAAACAATACGGAACACACAAGAGAAGTCAGGGAACAATACAACCAATATTTTTCAAAATATCGGGTACGTATCGAAAACTGTTTTGGACTGCTGAAGGAGATATTTGGCAGCTTAAAAGAACTAAATTTCAGAATGCAGAACAAGGAGAACATGAAAGGATGTAATAATTGGATCATATCGTGCTGCATTCTTCACAATATAATCATAAGCCTTAAGGAAGACAATGAAAATCTTGATGAAATACCACCGCCACAATTCCACTTAGCTCCATCCAACAATTTGCGGAATAGCTTAATAACATTTGTACAAAGGCAATCTAATGTTAATTAAATAACAATTGTGTCAATTAGTAAATAAATACTCACTTTCAGATATACTCAGAAATTGTAATTTTATCAATAAAAGCATTTTATTTAAGGTTTTACCAAATAGCGATTTCCCACATTTTGCTATAATAATAATACACCGAACTTTGGTAGAATATACATAAGCCGAACTTTTTTTTATTACATTTTAATTATTCTTCCTATATTTCAGCTTTAACTCCGCCATCGCTACTCTTTCTTTCATTTCCAGCTCCTGAATTTGAATCCTCTCTCTACTCTCAATCTCCTTTCTTTTCATTTGAATTTCTTCCCGTTTTAAAGTTAACTCCTCTGCTCTAAATTCCGTATCCTTTGCTATTTTGTCCTTTTTTATCTCCATCATCTCCTTATGCAACTGCATAATATCGGACAATCCGGTCCTCGAATAAATTCCCCTGCGGCTAGTTGACGGACAGCTTTCACTACCTACAGAAGATGTTGTGGTTTCTTCAATTTCTGTTGAGTTCAACCCCTCGTTTGGTTCGTCCAACGTATCGTCTATACCGAAGTTGTCCGTAAGTCTGGCACCAAACAACTCATCAAACTCCTGAATGTAGGAGCACTTTCTGAGCAAAGTCGCTAAAACACATATTTCATTATTTTCAAAAGAATCTTCAAAGGGAACTTTATAATATTTACCTTTCATGGTTTCTCCATCCATACTTCCTGCGCCGGTTGAGCTCTCCCAGGTTTTTGATCTATTGTATGTGGTGCGCATGTTTCGCAATTTGTTGCGTGCCACCTTCCACTCCACTTCGCATTTTGAAACTTCTGCAAAGCGTTTATAGTAATGTTGCGCTGTGGGCCTCTAAAAACAATAACATTATTATACAAAACTTAATTTCATTTAATTTTAAAAGTAAATACATACCTCAAATCCTCTATTCTCCATTAAGAACTCTATTAACATCCTTTCCTCTGCCACTGACCACTTTTTTACGGCACTGCAGCGCTTGCGCTTTGCCCCAGGCTGAAAAAATTTCATGTTAGACACTACATAAACATTTGTTTATCTACATTATAACTTACCTCAGTATTTGCCACAATTTCCATCTCAAAACCATCCAGGAACTCTGCATCATCGGCAAACATTTTTCGGTCTGTTTAAAAATGTTCAAAAGCTTTTCAAAACGCGGAATAATAAATAACAATAACAGCTGTTATGATAGGGATGTTACTTATGAAATGTACTCTGTCTTAACAAACTCGGTAAAAGGACAGCACTAGAAAAGTACGACAAGCAATAAACATACCTTTCGATGTCGTATTGTCGTACATTAGTTTTGTGGGGAAACCAACACCAAAATGTACAACGACTGTCGTACCAAAGTACGACAATAGGACAATAGGACATGTACGAGACCTTGTGAATTGCCTAATTGTGTGCTGCGTCCCTTGTTGCGTGTGCTGAGCTTACTGCATTGCCTGTGCTGCTGCTGTCGGTGCATGATCGCGAGATACCTAAGCGCTACCTAAACGGTGTTAACCCTTGGACAAACACATGGTTCTGGCCAGGCATATTTCATTTTTTGTTACCTATGGACCTGAACAGGAGAAAAAGGTAAAAAATATGAAATTAAAAAATTTTCGGCAAATTTTTCACTTTTGCGTGCTACCTAAACAGTGTTAAGAATCATCTCTAGGAAGTTAATATGTTCTAGAAATTTGTTTATTGAGATCTTAGGTAAATTTTTGTAGTTGATTGTTTCCTTGAATTTTGAACGGTTTGCTACCTATGGTCCTGAACACGGGAAAAAAGGTAAAAAAAATCGAATTTTTTTAAGTTTTTTGCGATTTTGATCTGGAAGGTGAAGTTTTTTTGATTTTATATGTTCGCAATTTTTGTTCTTTATGACAAGAGCTACAAGAGTAAATCGAAATTCTGAACGGTTTGCAAGATATGAGCCTGAGAAAATGATCACATTTTTACGAAAATGATACCGAGGCCCCAAATCTTTGTCGGCCCATAAAAAAAAAGTGCATGACTTTGGGAAAAATTGGGAGACACGGGTCTTTTTTTTTAGTCCTTTATCACGTAGTGGTGTCCGTATATGGTTATTTTTTTTCGTGTTGCACTGTGTGATCCATCTTCGTTCCCTGCATTTAGTTTTTAAATGATACAACGATTTTGGCCGATTTAACAATTTTTTATGTAATTCATGAAAATAGTCAATCGGCTTGTCCTTATCATTAGGATGTTTTGTAGATTCTCGCAATCTACTTGGCTTCATTGCCTCATTTGATAGTGTTGTATTACATATTAAACACATTGGGTTGCGATTATTTATGATGCTTTCAATGAAATCCAACTTCAAATATTCCGGTGAATAGCCACGAGCGTATTTCTTTTTTTTGGACATTTTGTAAAGTTTTTTCAATGTTTCTGTAAAATGAAAATAATTTGCTTGTTGATTATTCTGAAATCTAACTATGTACTGACAAGAGGTTACAAAAACAAAAGAAGAAGAAAATGAATGCTCAAGAAACCGTAAATCAACTGATATTTTCTAGAAGAAAAAAGACAATGAGGAATCACACAAATACTTGTTTGTTTCTTCTTTGATGATGCGGTTTGTTCTATTTCTTACTACTTCCCACTTCTACTACTTCTACATTTTTCAACTGTTGCAAATCAAAGGATTACATATACTATTGTGATTTATTGTATTCAACATAATCACAATGATCTTGAAAAAGCCCAAAAATATACCTTTCTTATTTTCATTGTTTTTAATCAAAAGAATTGTCCGCATATCGGTCTGTTTTATGACCACACACCGACAACTGAGTGTCCGCAACCGCTTATGGGAGCGTCCGCTTATTTTATCGTGTTTGGTTTGAATTTTTTGAAATGGTAATTTGAAAACGCAAGTTGTCTTATTGGACCTGTCCGCAAGGTGAGCTATCACTGTATAAGTATAAAAATCACTACCGCCCACTGGTTGACTATCACTGGTCTAGACCTGCTCTTATGAATTTAAAGATACATAAATCTGCAAATTATTCAAAAAGAAAATATTGTATTAAAACTTTATTTTAGAATAATTTTATATTAATCAATACTTTTCGCCGATTTTTGTACATTTTAATAAATCACATATAGGTTTTTTTTACCTATAATAAGATAAGAATTAACTTATTTTTGCACTATTATTAAGAACACAATTGCTGAAATATCTTTATGATAAATCTCATTATTGTTAACTATTATTACCTGTTAAGTAGAAAATGCGAAAAGGGGAAACTTGAATTGAAAAAAACAGGATTTTTGTTAAACCAGTTTCTCTTAAAATTCTCTGAGTTTATTGCCCTCTGGCGAGGTTCAAAGGAGTCAAACCAAATTTTTTTTCATACTAATATTATATATTTTATGAGTATTACATACAAAAAATTGGCCGTCGGTGGTGCAATGGGTAGTGTGCGCGCCCCTTGTACTTGAGATTCTGGGTTCGATCCCTGCTCTGACCACCTTCAAATTTCTTTCGGCGGCGGTCACCTCGCATAGTGACGGCGATACTATCGAGTATATAGCCATGAAAAAGCTTCTCAAAATACCGTTCGGAATCGGTGTAAAACTGTAGGTCCCAATCAGTGAGTGAACACTGGAAAGCGCACAGCTCAGTGATTGTGAGAAGTTCTCCCCGATCCCTTCATGGGATGTAATGGGAAACCATTTTTTTTTTTTTACATACAAGAAATTTAGTTTGATTTTTGGCTATTGATCGACGCACTCTGCGCCGTGTGGCTGTTGTTAGCCACAACGATAATGCTGAATTAGATATCGTTGTGAGACAAATTTTCCATTCCATATCCCTTCATTTTACTCTGGCTGATATTATTATATATATTTATAAGCATCTATATATAGATAAAAGATATATTCCAAATTGGTTAAAAACATACTAACTTCAGCGAGTTGAAATTTGTTAATTTTGGGCTTGGTATTACGCCCGGATACTTTTCGGAATTATTTAAGGCTCAGCTATGGGCATCTAAAGTAAATGTTCGTAAGTTTATTCGTATGAGTAGTAAACAACATCCGCAAGTCATCACTTAAAATGTGCAAACAAAATTGATAGTTTATTATCTATCACAACATACCAGGCATACGATCTAAAATTTCTCTGTTCAGATCATAGAATTCTCAATACAAATTTTATATTTTTGTCACTACCGAATCTAGGTTATATTCAGATTTTTTCGGTTACGAGTGTTTGACCCACATTTGTACAATAGCGACAGATATTTGTCTACTGAATGTACTAGAGGTGGATGAGTTTTAGTTAATTGCCTTTAAAAAGTGTATAAATAAATACCAATGTTGATATATCGGATAATAACATAGTGCAACACCAAAAAATATAACCATATACACCACTACACAAAAAAAGACCCGTGTCTCCCAGTTTTGCCCAAAGTCAAGCTCTTTTTTATGGGCCCCAAAGGCTTTGGAAAAAAGTGATCATTTTGTCAAGCTCATATCTTGCAAACCGTTTAGAATTTTGATGTACTCTCTGAGGGAAAGTTGTAGCTCTTATAATAAAGAACAAAGATTGTGAACATATAAAATCAAAGAAACTTTCAAAACTTTAAAAAATTCGATTTTTGTTCAGGTCCATAGGTAGCAAACCGTTCAAAATTGAAAATCGCACTCTCTTAAGTTGTTGACCCAAATCGTGTGTGTCCACAGGCACGTTTCTTTTAGACTGCCCTCCATCATCGGCTTTTTCTTCTTCAAATACTTCATTAACATCATACAGGGTGATCTTGTGACTCCACCAACATACCTGAAATTAATTAGAAAAGAAATCAAAAAAGGAATGCAAAACAATGCATCAATAAAATTGATATTACCTCTGCAAGCAATGCGTCGAGTTTTTTGCCTTTGTTCCGTTTTATCATGAGCATTGTGGTTTGGTGAAACCGTTCTCCTTGCTCTTCGCATTCGGTAGGGAGTTGTTTGATAAAATCGTCAAAATGAAAATGAATTTTTCAAATTTTTTTTGACTGTTCATCGAAATATCTGGGTCTGACTGCAGAATTAGGTAATGTATTCGATCCGTATTGGAGTCAACTCTACTCGTCTTTCTTGTATGCCTCAGTCTATTATTTCGAATTACTTTGTGACCCGACTCTATGGCCTCCTCAGATAAAATTCCAATTGGTACATTTGAATACTTTATGTAATTAAGGCCGTGAACTAAAACTTTGTGCACAGTAACAGGCATGTAGTACCACGGATATAGCTTATTATATAAAATAAATGTTTCTTTTAATAGCTTTTCAAAGTTTGGAACATTTATGTGCAGTCCGCTTGAAAATGTTCTTAAAATAACAGAAAAGTTGTTTATTAAAGTTTTATCAACACCTGTTATCTGAGCCGCTTGTTCAATATTTGAAAAGAAGTGTCTGTTTATTTTGTTCATCCACTATACGCCAAGACTTAATAGGTAGTTTATATGCAATGTGAATAATGCATTCAAAAAGTTTTATCCATGCATGTAAGATCTACCATATTCGTAGCAATTTTCGTTGACTTTTCTTTCAAGGACTAGTAATTCGGTATTCATTTGTGTAGGTTTAGCTCTACACAGAACACAAGTTGCACAACTTTTATGCCCATGAATAAGCATTAAAATCGGTTCACCCATTCTGGTTTTATAGAACTTTTTATAATAGTATTACATTCGCGGCTTAAAAATCGATTTTCTCAAAATTCTGACGTGCGACAGCAAAACGCCGAGACACGTATTTCTTTATTTTAAGCCTATTTTCATATTCTGTTAACATTTCTCATGTGTACTCAAAAAAATTTGATTTTGTCGTACTGTGTTATAAGTCTAGGATTTTCTTTAGCAAATAATAGTTTCAGAGGTCTACATAGCCTTTGAGAAGAGTGTTAGCTGTTTAGCTACACAATTTTTTCGCTTTTGTCTTCCATGATACGCAATGGTACGAAAGATGTAACAAACAAAAACTCGCCAGTAGCGTCTTGGCTTTCAAATTTTTGTTTATATACGCTATGACCGCTACTGCCATCAAATCCCCACTTGCACTCTAAAATATCTTTACTTTCAGCACTAAATTCTAACTTCTTCAAAATGCTGTTTGAGGTTTTATCCAAAATTGCCTGTAATGGAACATGTGCTGACGTTTCTGAAACTTCAATTACATCTGGAATAAGTTTTTTAGCTTCTACAATACGATAGAAAAAAAGGACGGAAAACAATTTTTATGTACAGCATTAGCAACGTTTCTCATCAAGTTGTATTGCCTATAAGAGAGATCCATATCCACGTACAATGCTAACGCGTTTGCCATTGAAATAGTTCCAGTGTTACTTGTTTCTGAAATTTTTTCTTCTGCTTTTGTAAGAGCTTCAGCAGAGGTTGACACAACAAGTTCATCAACACGTCTTCGCTTAGTCGATGTGATGCTTCTTCGAAAGACAGACGTTGCCGACCTCTAACAAAGCTTGAACTTGGTTCCTAAGAGAATTTTATCTCTGATTGATGCCAAGAACTGATTTACTTACAACACAAATAGAATCCCCATGGAATATTTCACTATCCAGCCAGTTATTAAGGTCTTTTTCAAATAAGTCTTTTTCCATCCATACTTTTCCCAATTATTGCTAAATTTCAAAAGCGTAAACTTGATTTTTGTTTCCTCTGTGCAGTGTAATGATCTACGCAAATGATTTTTCACAAATTCCTTTATTTCATAAACGATAAGGCGCTTTTTACATTGCTACATTTCTAACCATTTGTTAAAAATATCGCGTATCTTCAATGGAGTAGACACTGAAAAATATTCATAAAAAATAAAATCGCAGCTGAGATTTATATATATTTAAAAACACACGTTTTCGGACTTATATCAAAAAATAGAGAAGTATTTTGATGTGTTTTTTATTGTCTTCTAAACATGCGGTTCGCTTTCAACAGGTCACAATGTTTTAGACATATCTTTCAGCTAACGGTTCTTTCCATATGATCAATATTTGTCAACAAAACTAGTGTTGCCATATTAATTGGTACTTATATTTGGCAATCTATTCCAATTCTTACCGATAGTTACATTAAGTATTTGAAATAACAGCGTTTAAAAAATATGTAAAATTCCAGATTTTTCAATGATTAACAAATATCACAATTGAGCTTCTATACTATTTCACATATACAGGAATACCTTTAGATTTCATCTAATTTAAGTGTTTATTTGTTAATAAATAAACAAATATTTGGAAATTTATTCACTGGCGTGCCACTGTGCGTCGCGCTGTATAATGCTTCGATGTGAGCTTCGTGTCGCTTTTATATTGTATGCTGCGTCCCTTGTTGCGTGTACTGAGCTTACTGGTTTGCCTGATATCTCATGTTGAAGTAAACGGTGTTAAGAATCATTCTTATGTTCTGCAAAGTTGTTTATCGAGGTACATTTTTGTAGTTGATTGTTTCCTTGAATTTTGAATAAGGACCTGAACAGGGGGAAAAAGGTAAAAAAGTCGAATTTTTTTAAAGGTTTTTGCGATTTTGAACTTGAAGATGGAGTTTTTTTGATTTTATATGTTCACAATTTTTGTTTTTTATGACAAGAGCTACATCTTTCCCTCGTGACCGTCGGTGGTGCAATGGGTAGATCCTGGGTTCGGTCCCTGCTCCAACCACCTTAAAATTTCTTTCGACGACGGTCACCTCGCTTAGTGACTGCGACACTATCGAGTATATAGCCATGAAAAAGCTTCTCAAAATACCGTTCGGAATCGGTGTAAAATTTTAGGTCCCAATCAGTGAGTCAAAACTGGAAAGCGCACTGCTCAGTGATTGTGAGAAGTTCTCCCCGGTCCCTTCATGGGATGTAATGGGAAACCATTTATTTTTGTTTTTACATCTGTCCCTCAGAGAGTAAATAAAAATGCAAAAAATTACACCGACGCCCCAAATCTTTGAGAGGCCAATAAAAAAAGTGCATGACTTTGGGCAAAACTGGGAGACACGGGTCTTTTTTTTTTGGTCTTTTATCACGTAGTGTTGTCCGTATATGGTTATATTTCCATGACTTAAAAAATTACACACAGTGTAATAATTGATTTTTTGCACTGCTTTTTGTGTCGGTGAAATCTCGCCAAAAACCTCTTTATATCTGCCTTTCGTGTATAGTACCTCCGAATAACTCTGATAAGTAACATTTGGGTCATATAGTCAAAGTTATTAATTTTGGTTCTGAAGGGAGTTATGATGGCAGATGTTGTGTACTGGGTGATTTCAACTTTAATAACAATGTTTGGTCTGAATTTCAAGATTCTGTGTACTTTATACCTAGTAATGTTAATTGGAAAGTAATTTCATTGCTTCTTTATTTTGTTGAGATATGTAACATGCTTGGTACAATGCGTTACTTAGTCTGTTTGAGTACTGATTAAAGGTTTTAAGTTGTTACATGTGTTTTGCATTTCCCGTTCTAATACCTATCGCTCGACACTCTTTTTATAATAGCGTTTTATGAACACTTACATATATGATAATGAGATAATGATTCATTAAGTTCCCTTTAATTTCACTTAATTTTACTGAACCAATTCCAACTTATACTCGTAACAGTAGTTGCTTTTTCTGTCCTTAAAACAGAGTAACTTGCTTTAGGGGGTGATAGATGTGCTTTAGTTTTTCCGCTTTCATACATATATAAGTACCTGCACATCAGTGTTGGCAATTCGCCGGATTTCCTGCTAAATCTAGCGGTTTTTAATGACCATCGTGAAGAAAATGTGTTCTAGCGGAAGTTTTAACGTTTTCTCTATATTTGAATGTAACAAAATTACAATGATTTTTGTGTTACCAAAATTGTCTGTCTGTTGAAGAATATTAAAATAAAACGAAGATTATATAATTCAGCTTTTGAAATTATTTGTAACATGCCGATATACAATCGATGTTGAAAATAGTTAGTACACCAACATATCGATTGTCAAATGGACTGCTATTTCATCAACAATTTCGGTTTAGGTTGACGTGTTCTAAATTAAAGACTCATTCAAAGAATTGACAAATTTTTCGTTAGAGATTTTGCCATTACCTTGGTTAAACGTAAAGTTCGAAATAGTTTTCAGTCAACTAAATATTGTTAAAACTAAGTTACGAAACAGATTGATAAGAAGTTCTCTAAATTATGTGCTTAACGGCAGGTAACTTAATGTATATGTACATACATGTATATTTTAAACACGATTTTTCTCGTTTCTAAAATTACAGACATGCTCTAAAATGTAGTAAAAAAATGCTGTTACGAATAGGAACTTCCAACATCAGTACTTAAAAATTTTGGTCCTACATTTTTAACTAAATAATTTACTCTATCCATATTGAAGTGTTAGCAACTAATAACTACAAACTCATTACTTTTTAAAAGCTGGTTTCATCATAAATTTAAACAACAATCTCTACGTTTTTTGCATATATAGATTGGCGAGCAAAATTGTAACAGGTTTCCCATAACGGAAGTTTAAAACCCTTTTTTAGTAGTGTTTTATCTTAGAACTACAACATTTTTTTAATTTTACTTGCATACGGTCTCTTTCATAGTGAACACTAAAATATACAACAATTATACATATATGTTTAAAAGAGAGTAATACGTAAACAAATCCCAATGTTACAATTACATACTCTCTTCAATGTTACAATATTTCGCTCTCTTCAGCTGTTTAACGATGCAGTAACTCAAGTGTAATCATCACGTATTTAGCTCATAAGTTTTTTCTTCAATTGCTCATTCTCGTCCACTTGCTGATCAACAATTTAAGCATCTAAAGTAGTTGAAATCATGGAATTATTAAAAAAAAATAATCCTGTTTGGAACGTTGCCAAAAAGTTTAATGTAAGTCATATGACGATCCAGAGATTAAAAAGGAAAAAAAATATTGAAACCTCAACTGCACCTGGACGCACCAGAAAGACTGACGGCCGCACTTGTCGCCCTTTGGCAAAATTAGTTGCATGTGACAATGCAATTACCCCAGTTGCGGCACTAAAAATTTTAAATATTGACGCCAGTGAGTGGACTGCTCGTCGAAGTCTCAAAGGATTGAGTGTTAAGGCTGCAGAAAAGAAAAATAAACAATTTTTTTATCACAAAACAATATAAAGCTTCGTGAAAAATTCGCCCAGATCTACGAAAACTGGTCTAAGGCTGACTGGAAGAAGGTAATGTATTAAATTCGACACGTTTGAAATAATAAAAATAAAATTTCGCCTCATGTTATACGGTCTGATGAGACTAAAATCAATCGATATGAGTCCAATTGCGATGCATGCTACTGGACCACGGAACCAAATACTCTTACCCCGAATATAGTAATAAAAGCCATGAAACATGGTGGTATGGGGATGTCTTATGGAGTAGGTCCTCTAGCTAAAAGTGAATGTATTATGGTATTATGCAAAAGAACAATTCCTTTCAATTCAGCAAAATCATTTACCAGCCGCTATAGAAAAATGGGTCATGCAACTGAAGGAGTGATTTTCCAGCCAGGCATTCGGCGAAAATAGTTAAACACTGATTAAACAGTCAGTTACCGGACTTAAATCTGACCGCAAATATTTGGGGTTACATAAAATCTCAGCTCGCCAAGTAAACAGACGCTCCAAAAGGCGTTAAGGAGCCTTGGCATAGAGTAAAATAGACTTGGGATGCGATTCCTGCTGAAATAACGACAAAATATTGAATCAGAAACCAAATAAATTAACATAAAATCAGAGTGTAAAATTGTGAGACTTGTATAACTTTACAATATTTACTCTTCACTTTGTATATATCAATCAACATAGAATTCAAATTGTTTTTGTTCTTACTCACGAGTGAACAATAAATTGATTTAGTTAATTACATATTATCAAATCAAATATTTATAATATACAAATATATGTATTTCCAAACCGTGTCAACAGTGTTACAATTTTGCTCTTCACTGCATATACATTTTAACGAAAAATATATCGCATTCATATGCGTTTTGTGCATAAAATGCTTTGAATATCGATATTGTTATACTTTAGCGGGGCGTTGAAAATTTTTCCCGCTAAATAAAATTTTTAGCGGATTCTAGCGGGGTTTTGGACAAAGTATTTCTAACGCATACGTAGCAACACTGATGCGTATTCACGTAGTTTAAGGCTATGTTGTCCATTTCATCTTGACACCCACAAACTCATCAAACTATGCCAGCAAACAATTTATTCGTAAGTGTATGAGTCTTTTTAACTATTTGTACATTAATTGATTTTTGATTTTACTGTCATAAAAGTATGTTAAGCAAATTACTAATCTGTAAGGAATGTACATGGCCATATACTTAATACAATGAAATGAGGAAAATTTTCGGGATTCCTCTCTCCTATTCATTACTGACAGACATATTTTTATCCACGACTGTTATGGCTAAATTGTGCGGCGAGTTCAAAACTGAAATCACAAAATCCTCTGATCATTTGATAAAATCATTTGATTTTGTCAGCCGTACTTCAATTTGCGATCGAATTTTTCGAACACACTGTAGGGATCTATCGCAAAATCATTTAAAATTACTAACTACCAATCCAAAATTGTTGTAGCGGTGTGATTCATGCATTATTCTTTCAGGTGATGATCAAAACAAAGTGCAAATACTCTCAATACAAATGAGAAAAAAACAGGAAATGTTAACCGCGTTCAAGTGCAAGTCTAATTCTACCAACACAAACTCTACAAACTGTAAACGAATAAAAAAAAATAAATGGTTTCCCATTACATCCCATGAAGGGACTGGGGAGAACTTCTCACAATCACTGAGCTGTGCCCTGTCCAGTTTTCACTCACTGATTAGGACCTACAGTTTTACACCGATTCCGAACGGTAAGTTGAGAAGCTTTTTCATGGCTAGATACTCGATAGTGTCGCCGTCACTATGCGAGGGGACCGCCGCCGAAAGAAAATTTGAAGGTGGTCAGAGCCGGGTTCGAACCCAGGATCTCATGTACAAGAGCCGCACCACCGATGGCCACAAACTATAAACGAACTGATAACAAATCTACAAACAAATAAACAGTCAAACAAAAAACTGTTTAGGATGCTCCCTTCCTTCCTCATCTATAGTTACTGTCGTTGAAGAGAATAGAATCAGCAATGTTAACGATACTAAAATTAGGAACGAATGGGTGACTGTAATGCCTAGATTACACGTAACTAGTAGAGTGGCGAGTCAGTAACTCGGCCGAGTGCTCGTTTAGTCGAAACACTGAGGCGAGTAGTCAACCGAGTCAGAAACCGAGTATTTGTTTGCTCGGCCGATTACTATTTCGTTGCTGTACTCTTTTCCTCCCCGCAACAATTGACTGACTCGCTCGTCACATGTAAACATACACTCGGCAGCCACTCTCCACTCTGTTGAAAGTGGTTTGTATGTTTACTTTATTTTCTGCATCAACATGGGAAGCAAGTGGAACTACGAAACTACTGTGAAATTTATTCATCAATATAAACAAAATTCATACAAAAAATTCGTTTCATTTCAAAAAATTATTTTTGTTAAACCTAACCTTCTCGCCACGTGACAAAATGCGTGTGAACATCTCCCGCTTTCACTCACCCGCACAACTCTTTCGGTCGAGTGCCTTTTTTAAAAAATAATAATAAAATGATTTTTTAGCGCAAAATAATTACTTAAAAATGCTTGGGAGAAGTAAAGCGGAAAGCCACTAAGATTTTAATGCAACTTGAGGGCCAGTATACACGCATATTTGTTGTTCGTTTAACTATTTTATGTCCTGATATTCTTGAAATATGGTATTTTGTGATTCTTTAAGAAAAAAAAAACTGCTGGATGGCACAAATAGTTTCGAAACTGTTTAAATTTAAAAAAAGCCCTTGAAATTTCAGTGTTCTCAGTTTTCTTTCGAGGAAAAAAAGGTTAGATCCGGCGACACCCCATGCTCTGACTGCAATAAAATGAAAGAAGGGTGTATATTATTTCGATTTATAAAAAAAATCCTTATAATATTTTATACTGCTGAACAAAGTTATAAATTTTATGAAAAAAGTCACAGGAAATTACGATACAAACTAAACAAAGAAATAAAGTCAAAACACGTATATGGTACACTTTTAGGCAAACGTATTTAAATGCTTTCAACAATAACAACAATTTGTTAACGATTTTTGACAGCTATTCGAAAGAATGCGCAAAGAATAAAGTAAAAACTAAACAACAAATCGAAAAACGAACAAAGTTATCAATCGCGCCTTTTAATTTCTAATATTTTAAAAAATGCATTCTTTTTCAATATCGAATTTTGAACTAGCTACTGAGCTTTGCCGCTGAAATAGCAATGTTGATTTATTAAACGGTTTTATAAAATCAAAAAACTCGCTTTTTACAGAAGAAGAAATCGAAATTGTTAAAGCAGCAATTCGAAAGCGGTTTCTTGGTAATTTTTCTAAGCGAATTAAAGAATCATCGAATAATCGCGGGTATTTTTTTAAAAACAAAAACAATGCAAAATGGTTTGTAGGTACGTTTTAAATATAAATAATTTCACAGCAAAAAATGTAGTGGTTTGATGAAATATAATAAATAAATTAAAGTGTCAACAACAAAGTTTTTACCGAGTGCATACAAATGCGAAGCAAAGCGAAATAAATAAAAACAACAACAACAAAGGCATGCACGAAAAATAAAAACGAAAGTAAACAAAACAAAAATTCACATTTTTTTTATGTATTCTTTAATATTAAAAAATGTTTTCTTTTAATATTTTTGGTTTTCTGCTTAAAGATTTTTTGCAATTTCTTATAAAATTTTTTATTTAAAGATTTTTTTTGCTTCGTTGCTTCGATTTGTTTCATATAAGCAACTTTTGAAGTGTCAATTGATGACGAACCTAGTTCTTCAAAGCGTATGGGAAGGCCAACAAGAAACTTCGAAGATTGTAAAAAACCCGCAATGATATATATAAAGCTGCTGAGTTGGCGTCAAAATATTCCCAAAAACATTTAAAAAGGGCGAGTGAAATGGCAGATAAAACAAAAAGTAAGCATTCTGACATTCCGGCAGCGTCTGCTTTGGCCATGTTAAGGGATGCAGATCTTACAAGGAATCAGTACGAAAGTATCAAATACGCGCTCAATGATGAAGGATACGATATCTTACCACCATATGGTCAAGTAAGAGATTAAAAAGAAAAATGCTATCCTAGTGAAATCAAAGTATCCGGAATAGATGAAATTAAGCACGTGAACACCACTAACTTGACCTTAATCACCAAGTGGGGTTGCGATGGCTCCTCTGGTCACGTTGAATACAAACAGAGTCTAGCAGCTGATGTAAGCGATAAAAGTATATTCTTAACTTCGGAAGAGGAATACTGGCTGAACAAAAATCCTTCTTCAACAAGGTCTTGCCGCCCAATCTGCTTTCAATTTGCAAAGGAAACTAAAGAACTTGTTTTAAACATAGTTCAAAAAATCAATTCTGATATTGGTGCTTTGAAGAATACTGTAGTTTTAGCTTGTGGCAAGCAATTTAGTGTTAATCACAATTTGCTGTTTACAATGTTGGATGGCAAGACTGCTCAAACAGTTACGAAAACCTCTTCAGCAGCTGTTTGCTACATTTGTAAAGCAAAACCAACACAAATGAACAACTTAGACGTAGTTGCAGCACGACCAATTGATACCGATGCCCTCAAATTTGGGATTTCCTCGTTGCACGCTCGCATCAAGTTTATGGAGTGCGTTCTTCATATTGCCTACAATAAACCATTTCCAAAGTGGTCGGCGCTCGAAGACGAACATAAGGATATGAAATAAGAAAACAAAGTCCGAATTCACAACGCCTTTAAAGACCCTATGCATTTACGTGTTGATGAGGTTCAACAAGGCACTGGGACCTCCAACGACGGCGATTTTTTTTCCCCAATCCGTCATTTGTTGCTGACATAACTGAAGTTGAAGAGGAATTAATTGATAGGTTTCGCATAATATTCTAAATAATCACATGTGGCCGAAATATTAATTCTTTGAAGTTTAAAAATTACACGCGGGATACGGCGAAACTTTATGAAGAAAAATACGGCTGGTGTTATATGCCAGTAACTGTGAACAAAATATTAATGCATGGAAAAAAATTATCGATGCAGCTACTCTTCCTATTGGTATGCTATCCGAAGAGGCAGAAGAAGCGCGCAACAAGGATTATAGAAGATATAGACTGATGTTTTCAAGAATATGTAATAGAATGGCAACTAACACAGATGTATTCAACCGTCTCTTGGTATCATCAGATCCTTTTCTTAGTAAAATAAGGCGTCAACCCCGTAAAGAACATCTGGAATTAGATGATATTGTAAAAGAAAAGATAGATGAATAAGTAAATAAGTTTCCTTACACATGTAACTAATTATTTTATTTTAGGTAATCCTACTAAATATTTTTACGGAAAATAAGTCAGGCGGGTAGCGGGTGAAATGGTTATTTTTTCTGAGTAATATAGGCGATGGGCGTGGCCGATTTGGATGAAAGTTTCCCAAATTTTTCTTTCGTAGTACAGATGATCCATTGCAAGTTACAAGAATTTCTACCTAACAGAAAAAATTTTATACGAAAATTTAATTTTTAGTTGTATGGGCGGCGGGCGATGGCCGCATTCGATTTGGATGAAACTTTCTATTTTTGCTATGCGACGTCATAAAACGCTCTATGCGGAATTTCAAGACTCTACGACAACTCCTTATATTTTTTGCACAAAAATGTATGAAGCAATCCCACTGTGCGCCATAAGAAAAAGACAAAACAGAACAAATGTAGTGTCTTTAACATCATACACAGAACGAAATACGTACATGTTTCAAAATTTAAAGTAACCACTGAAACAGAGGTGATAGAAACTAGAAGTGGATAGACATTTGCTAACTTGTGTCAATGTTATTAGACGAGATGCTGATGTTACAAAACTGCACTTTGTAAATTTCAAACTTGGTGTTCCTGAACCGTAGTATACAATGATGTTTAAAAACAATTTGTGACCGCTATCTATTAAACTAAACCATTATATTTCAAAAACATGAAGCCATTGGACGATATAAACCACGCCCATGATCAAATTCCAGTGGTAATTCACTAAATTCTTCCATTGTTTTGTGTATTTATTTTCATAATGCCGGCGGTATAGGAACTAAAACAAATGATATGTAATTCCTACATGATTTTAATATTGTTGTTGGTATTGAAACATGGCTAACATCACACTTTTAGTCCACTGAGTTATTTGGTTCATCATATGATGTCTACAGCCGGGATCGTGTGCTTTATAGGAATATTAAAAGGTGGGGTGGAGTTTCACTGATGCCTAATAAGTTGTATGCCTATATGCCTATGTTGTATGGACAAAAATATGTTGTATGGACAAAAGGCTTTTGTGTTTGTGGTAAGCTAGGTTCCGTCACATAGCAGATATGACCAGTATCACCGCCAATTGTCGAATATTGAATAAGTACTCATTGATGATTTTAGTCTTGGCAATATTGTTTGGGAATTTTACTAAGCTGAGGAAATGCTAATGCCAATCAATATTACTAGTAGCATCGAAAACTATGGTTTCATGTTATTTGCAACTTACATATATACGGGTTTCCAAAAGATATTGAGGGACAAACGGGTGCGTCTCCTTGTGCTCCGCAATTCAAGTAGGAGATGGTCGAACTTTTTGGGGAAAGGACCGCACCAGGAAGATTCTCAGCTTCCATTGCTTGGCAACATTCAGGTAGAAATCGAATATCAGTGCACAAGGCAACGAAAATCATATAAGGAGGAGTACTAAAAAGCCAAACTGGCCAGAAACGACGAGAAAGACAGAAATATTGAAATTATGAACATTTTTAGTATATATTTAGAAAATCAAAAAAAAACATACGTTCCACCATTAACTATCCTTAAATGTAAAGTTAAGGAAATTCAAGAAATTTGCAATATAGCAAGCATTAAAGAGTATTTCGTCAAGAAAATTTCAATACGAATAAAGTTCTTTTGCAGCTCAAAGTGTGACTTTGATGTTATGCGTAATGCGCTGAATGGAAAGTATGCATTTTTTACGTACCACACAAAGGATGAAAAACCATACAAGGCATTATTATTTGGATTAGATGATGCCCAGGACCCACTTATTATTAAAAACAAACTAATAGCAAAGGGTCTCCAAGTTATTGATGTAAAATTTTTTCACAAAAAAACAATATATACCACCTTTGTTATATACGTTGCGTATTTCAAACCCCAAACAATCACTATAAGGGAACTTAGGCAAAATTACTTGATCATGGATTACGTGAAAGTGGAATGAGATTTTCAGGCGTCTAATAAAAACCGGATAACGCAATGTTATAATTGCGAAATGTACGGCCACGGCTCAAGTCATTGTAAAGTGAAGACTTTCTGTCTTCAATACTCTTGACTCCAAAGAGATCGAAATTAAATGTGCAAACTGCAAAGGCCTACATAAATCAACTGATGTTATCTGTCCAAGCAGAACGCATTACTTGGACATGAAGCAGACCTATGTATGCATAAACAACCAAACAATAACACTGTAAATATTGTGAATAATAATCACAATTTCCCTAATACTCTCAACCAAGGCATACGGCGGACCGTCGGTGTATGGCCATAACAGAGAAATAACTTCAATGTTCGCAGCAGCAACGATCACAACAGCAACCATGGGCATACTTACGCTCAAACCACAACACCAAATGCAGAACAATTATTATTTATTCAAGAACTGCAAAAAATTACAGTAGATCTAATAACAAAACTAAGAAATTGTAAAAACAAACTAGACCAATTAGAGGTCATAACAAATCTAGCTTTTACGTTTTTATCATATTCTCAACTTAATATTATTACGTGGAATGCCAGAGGCATCAGAAACAAAAGCATAGAATTATTTCAATTTATAATATCATATAATATTCACATATACATATTGTCGAAAACTTGGTTAAAGTCAGATGTACCATTAAGTCATCCAGATTTTTGCCTGTATAGGAATGACAGAGTTAAGAAGAGGTGGTGGCGTTCCTATAATTGTTAGGAATTACGTTTCTCATTTAACAGTGCCTATTGTCAACACCAAACTTATAGAAAACATCGGCATAACGATAGGAACAGATTACGGAGATTTGAACATTCATTCTTGCTATTTTCCTGGAGGTAGAATTGGATGTGATGGTGCCCGGAAAAAAATATTCGCGGCAGATATCTACCAGCTCACGAGAAGTGAAAGATACATTTGGGGGGGGGGGGGGGGGGGATTTTAATAGCCGTCACCAATCATGGGGTTGCTCACGGGCAAACTGTTGGGGAAACATATTATACGAAAAACAAGATTCGTATAATATAAACATTGTTTTTTCATCAGAAAGTAGCTACATCTCGACCCAGTCAAACAGATAAAGTTCAGTGCTAGATAATTTTATTACAAATATAATGGAATCATTATCTCAAGCCGAGGTAATAAATGATCTTAGTTCTAACCATCTACCGGTTAAGATAGTCGTGAACAACAAATGTGACACTTTTGTTTCTCAAACTCTTGATTTTCGAAAAACTAATTGGTACAGCTATGAACGTTACACTAGCAGACATCTTACTCCTTTCAATTCATATATATGTTCTAACACTGACCAAATTGACGCAAATTAAGCGAATTTTATTCGTACCATTAAAGAGCAATTTCTGTTAGTGGGCCCTTGAAATACAGAAAGAATTCCAACAAGAAATTACCTAACTATATAAAGTCTTAATTCGCACTCGGAATTTTTACCCGCGAAAATGGCAGCGTTATAAAAACATAGTTGCAGATTGAAAACTTCAGGAATTCATCATGGAACCATTTATTATCTCGGCTGGAACAAAGTTCATCACCTTTTTGGAATCTGACGAAAATAATTAGAAAGAAAACCAGGGCTATTCCAATATTAAAATTGAAGAATACGCGTTTCTCTTCCTTACAGGAAAAGTACGAGTTTTGAGCAAAACATTTGCAAATAACAATAAAATTTTAGCGGATTCTTGCGGGGTTTTGGACAAATTTAGTGGTATTTCTAGCGCATACTTAGCAACACTGCAAAGAATTTATTCGTAAGTCTATGAGTCTTTTTAACTATTTGTACATTGATTGATTTTTGATTTTACTGTCATAAAGGTATTTTAAGCAAATTACTAATCTGTAAGGAATGTACATGGTCATATACTTAATAGACTGAAATGAGGAAAATTTTCGGGATTCCTCTCTCCTATTCATTAGTGACAGACATATTTTTATCCACGACTGTTATGGCTAAATTGTGCGGCGAGTTCAAAACTGAAATCACAAAATCCTCTGATCATTTGATAAAATCATTTGATTTTGTCAGACGTACTTCAATTTGCGATGGAATTTTTCGAACACACTGTAGGGATCTATCACCAAAATCATTTAAAATTACTAACTACCAATCCAAAATTGTTGTAGCGGTGTGATTCATGCATTATTCTTTCAGGTGATGATCAAAACAAAGTGCAAATACTCTCAATAAAAATGAGAAAAAAACAGGAAATGTTAACCGCGTTCAAGTGCAAGTCTAATGCTATCAACACAAATTCTACAAACTATAAACGAACTGATAACAAATCTACAAACAAAAAAACAGTCAAACAAACAACTGTTTAGGATGCTCCCTTCCTTTTTCATCTATAGTTACTGTCGTTGAAGAGAATAGAATCAGCAATGTTAACGATACTAAAATTAGGAACGAGTGGGTGACTGTAATGCCTAGATTACACGTAACTAGTAGAGTGGCGAGTCAGTAACTCGGCCGAGTGCTCGTTTAGTCTAAACACTGAGGCGAGTAGTCAACCGAGTCAGAAACCGAGTATTTGTTTGCTGGGCCGATTACTATTTCGTCGCTGTACTCTTTTCCTCCCCGCAACAATTGACTGACTCGCTCGTCGTCTCCACTCTGTTGAAAGTGTTTTGTTTGTTTACTTTATTTTTGCATCAACATGGGAAGCAAGTGGAACTACGAAACTACTGTGAAATTTATTCTTCAATATAAACAAACACGAGGGTGATGCCGCACTTGTGGCTACAGCAAAAGAAATGTGCATCGAAAATTTTGAAGTGACTGATATTAAAAACAAAATTCATTCAAAAAATTAATTTAATTTCAAAAAATTATTTTTGTTAAACCTAACTGTCTCGCCACGTGACAAAATGCGTGTGAACATCTACCCGCTTTCACTCACCCGCACAACTCTCTCGGTCGAGTGCCTTTTTTAAAAAATAATAATAAAATAATTTTTTAGCGCAAAATAATTACTTAAAAATGCTTGGGAGAAGTAAAGCGAAAAGCCACTAAGATTTTAATGCAACTTGGGGGCCAGTATACGCATATTTGTTGTTCGTTTAACTATTTTATGTCATGATATTCTTGAAATATGGTATTTTGTGATTCTGTAAGAAAAAAAACGACTGGATGGCACAAATAGTTTCGAAACCATTTAAATTTAAAAAAAGCCCTTGAAATTTCAGTGTGCTAAGTTTTCTTTAGAGGAAAAAAAGGTTAGCTCCGCCGACCTCCGTGCTCTGACTGCAATAAAATGAAAGAAGGGTGTATATTATTGCGATTTATAAAAAGAATCCTTATAAAATTATATACTGCTGAACAAAGTTATAAATTTTATGAAAAAAGTCACAGGAAATTACGCTATAAACTAAACAAAGAAATAAAGTCAAAACACGTATATGGTACATACTTTTAGGCAAACGTATTTAAATGCTTTCAACAATAACAACAATTTGTTAGCGATTTTTGACAGCTATTCGAAAGAATGCGTTAAGAATAAAGTAAAATCAAAACAACAAATCGAAAAACGAACAAAGTTATCAATCGCGCCTTTTAATTTCTAATATTTTAAAAAATGCATATCGAATTTTGAACTAGCTACTGAGCTTTGCCGCTGAAATAGCAATGTTGATTTATTAAACGGGATTATAAAATCAAAAAACTCGCTTTTTACAGAAGAAGAAATCGAAATTGTTAAAGCAGCTATTCGAAAGCGGTTTCTTGGTAATTTTTCTAAGCGAATTAAAGAATCATTGAATAATCGCGGGTATTTTTTTAAAAACAAGAGCAATGCAAGATGGTTTGAAGGTACATTTTAAATATAAATAATTACACAGCAAAAAGTGTAGTGGTTTGATGAAATATAATAAATAAATTAAAGTGTCAACAACAAAGTTTTTAGCAAAATAAATAAAAACAACAACAACAAAGGCATGCACCAAAAATAAAAACGAAAGTAAACAAAACAAAAATTCATATTTGTTTCATGTTTTCTTTAATATTAAAAATGTTTTCTTTTAATTTTTTTGGTTTTCTGCTTAAAGATTTTTTGCAATTTCTTATAAAAATTTTTATTTAAAGCTTTTTTGCGTCGTTGCTTCGATTTGTTTCATATAAGCAACTTTTGAAGTGTCAATTGATGATGAACCTAGTTCTTCAAAGCGTATGGGAAGGCCAACAAGAAACTTCGAAGATTGTAAAAAACGCGCAATGATATATATAAAGCTGCTGACTTGGCGTCAAAATATTCCCAAAAACATTTAAAAAGGGCGAGTGAAATGGCAGATAAAACAAAAAGTAAGCATTCTTACATTCCGGCTGCGTCTGCTTTGGCCGTGTTAAGGGATGCAGATCTTACAAGGAATCAGTACGATAGTATCAAATACGAGCTCAATGATGAAGGATACGATATCTTACCACCATATGGTCAAGTAAGAGATTAAAAAGAAAAATGCTATCCTAGTGAAATCAAAGTATCCGAAATAGATGCGTCTGTAAATTTACAAAGTTTTTGGACCATACCGTACGCCGTTTGTTTCAAAGTTTTTCGGATGAAGAAATTAAGCACATGAACACTATTAACTTGACCTTAATCACCAAGTGGGGTTGCGATGGCTCCTCTGGCCACGTTGAATAGAAACAGAGTCTAGCAGCTGATGTAAGCGATAAAAGTATATTCTTAACTTCGGAAGAGGAATACTGGCTGAACAAAAATCAACAAGGTATTGCCGCCCAATCTGCTTTCAATTTGCAAAGGAAACTAAAGAACATGTTTTAAACATAGTTCCAAAAATCAATTCTGATATTGGTGCTTTGAAGAATACTGTAGTTTTAGCTTGTGGCAAGCAATTTAGTGTTAATCACAATTTGCTGTTTACAATGTTGGATGGCAAGACTGCTCAAACAGTTTCGAAAACCTCTTCAGCAGCTGTTTGCTACATTTGTAAAGCAAAACCAACACAAATGAACAACTTAGACGTAGTTGCAGCACGACCAATTGATACCGATGCCCTCAAATTTGGGATTTCCTCGTTGCACGCTCGCATCAAGTTTATGGAGTGCGTTCTTCATATTGCCTACAATAAACCATTTCCAAAGTGGACGGCACTCGAAGACGAACATAAGGATATGAAATAAGAAAACAAAGTCCGAATTCACAACGCCTTTAAAGACCCTATGCATTTACGTGTTGATGAGGTTCAACAAGGCACTGGGACCTCCAACGACGGCGATTTTTTTCCCAATCCGTCATTTGTTGCTGACATAACTGAAGTTTTTGAAGTAATTGATAGGTTTCGCATAATATTACAAATAATCACATGTGGCCGAAATATTAATTCTTTGAAGTTTAAAAATTACACGCGGGATACGGCGAAACTTTATGAAGAAAAATACGGCTGGTGTTATATGCCAGTAACTGTGAACAAAATATTAATGCATGGAAAAAAATTATCGATGCAGCTACTCTTCCTATTGGTATGCTATCCGAAGAGGCAGAAGAAGCGCGCAACAAGGATTATAGAAGATATAGACTGATGTTTTCAAGAATATGTAATAGAATGGCAACTAACACAGATGTATTCAACCGTCTCTTGGTATCATCATATCCTTTTCTTAGTAAAATAAGGCGTCAACCCCGTAAACAACATCTGGAATTAGATGATATTGTAAAAGAAAAGATAGATGAATAAGTAAATAAGTTTCCTTACACATGTAACTAATTATTTTATTTTAGGTAATCCTACTAAATATTTTTACAGAAAATAAGTCAGGCGGGTAGCGGGTGAAATTTTTATTTTTTCTGAGTAATATAGGCGATGGGCGTGGATGATTTGGATGAAAGTTTCCCAAATTTTTCTTTCGTAGTACAGATGATCCATTGCAAGTTACAAGAATTTCTACCTAACAGAAAAAATTTTATACGAAAATTTAATTTTTAGTTGTATGGGCGGCGGGCGATGGCCGCATCCGATTTGGATGAAACTTTCTATTTTTGCTATTCGACGTCATAAAACGCTTTATGCGGAATTTCAAGACTCTACGACAACTCCTTATATTTTTTGCACAAAAATGTATGAAGCAATCCCACTGTGCGCCATAAGAAAAAGACAAAACAGAACAAATGTAGTGTCTTTAACATCATACACAGAACGAAATACGTACATGTTTCAAAATTTAAAGTAACCACTGAAACAGAGGTGATAGAAACTAGAAGTGAATGGACATTTGCTAAATGGTGTCAATGTTATTAGACGAGATGCTGATGTTACAAAACTGCACTTTGTAAATTTCAAACTTGGTGTTCCTGAACCGTAGTATACAATGATGTTTAACCTTAGAACTGTTACATAGCTGTAAAACTTAATCTCGTGACTTGGGCACTCAGTGCCCAGTAATGTACTTTGTATGGAAATTTAAGATTTTCAAGAAGTTTTTTTTATAGAAGGCTTATGTTTCGCTTGTTTGTGCTCATAATTTAACATGTATATATTGTTACACGCAAAGATTTTTAATTGAAAAACAGATAATACAATACAATATTTTGCGTTTTTCAGACTTATTGTTGTTCCACATATGGTGGTTATAAAAAGCCTGAAAGCTGCAATTCCAGCATATTATAAAATAATGCCACGGACCAGCGGTTTGTGTTCCACGTAACATGTTGTCAAAAGTATGCACGCCTCCTTTTTGCTCATTATAGTTTTTTACTTCTCCGGTATTATACACTCAAAAAGATATATTGGTAAACACAGCAGAAAAGTTTGCAGAAAAGGGGAAAGCAAACAAATTTTCTATTACAGCAAACATTGGTTTGTTGTTTCAGCAAACAGTACGTCAGCTATTTTATCAACCCTGCAAAAAGTTTGTAGTTATTGCAGTTCATTTGCTGTAATAACAAACAAATTGTTTGTTGATAAGTAGCATACATTGTTTGCTATTAATAGCAAACTTAATTTTTTGAGTGTAGGAGTTACTTCTTCGCTGGCATGGGCAGTTGAAAGCAGGAGCACGTTTTCTTCGAATGTGTTGTAACGATTACCATTTGCATAGATTTTGAAAAGCAAGACTTTCTTCAGAATATGTAAAAAGTTTTGGCAATTGCGGATTATTGATTGTACCCACCAAGGTAGTATTCCGTACAAGCAATTCCTCCGCCGAGTCATAGCTTGTGTAAAAGTTGTCCATCGTGATAAAACTTCTGCCCAAATATCGAGTGCGGAGTCGCATAACGAGATTGTGGGCAATACCAGTTGATATATGTTCGTTAGGCTGTGAACCCAAATATACTTCGCCTGCAAGTGGATAATTGGGATTTGTGTCAACAAGCCAACATATTTTTATGCCATATTTTCCAGGCTTTGAAAGAATGTATTGGCGGAAATTGCACATGTGTCTTGTTGAAAGTTACTGCTCTTCAACTGTCAATTCTTTCGAAGGAATGAATGGTGTCATCAAATTCGCCAAGAATAGCGTCCATACATGACGAATCGACAAAGCGTAAAAATGGGAATTATTGCTCAAACCTATGCAATGACATCAGTGCTCCATGAAAGGCCATGTTCTTTTTGTGAAAAAGATCCTTAGCATGAACTATGTGTGATTTTCCAGCCCCGGAGTATAAAATTATTCCAATAAAAGCATACATTACATCCACATTTGTGTCTTGCTAATTCCTTATATTTTTAGAACTGTTTGACGCATACTTGTTAGCCGTTTTTCAGTTTGGCTTGGCATTGACCATCATACAGCTTGCCCACAATATTTTTCTCCACGATTGCCATCAATAACCGAAGTTGACAAATTATGTCTGCTTTCATCAGGATTCCTATATATTGCAGCCTCTTCGTGGACATATACTTCGAATTGTAGATCTAGAACCGGTTGGGCATTATCTTCTCCGAAATCAGACTGGTCACATGGTGTCGGTTCTTTGTCGCTACCCAATATAGGTTCAATTCCATCATCATCATCACCGCTTTCATGAGCATTGCAATTGTTTGTAATATTTTCCTTCTCTTCTGTCAATTTACGGCGTAGGTTAGCAAAAAACGTAAAATTCTCACTCATTTCCCAAAAATATAAGTATGTATTACAACTAAAACTGAACCGTTACCTTGAAATTTTTACGCGAAACTAATAAGAAATGCACAAATTTAAAGTTATTCCTACAAAATATATGAAGAAATATTATGGGCACGGAGCGCCCCAATTCACGTATAGCGTTCTCACCATATACAATTCAGTTACCTTCTTATTTTAAGAGTTTTTGACCTGAAATTGTGTCAACTTATAAAAAACAGTACAATCTATCTGCCCACCAAAAGAAAATCAACTTGGACTTCCCAACCCCCGAAATTAAACATACAAAATGAATAAGGGCACTGAGTGCCCGACTCACGGGTCTAAGGTTAAGAACAATTTGTGACCGCTATCTATTAAACCAAACCATTACATTTCAAAAACATGAAGCCATTGGACGATATAAACCACTCCCATGATCAAATTCCAGTGGTAATTCACTAAATTCTTCCATTGTTTTGTGTATTTATTTTCATAATGCCGGCGGTATACGAACTAAAACAAATGACATGATTTTAATATTGTTGTTGGTATTGAAACATGGCTAACATCACACTTTTAGTCCACTGAGTTATTTGGTTCATCATATGATGTCTACAGCCGGGATCGTGTGCTTTATAGGAATATTAAAAGGTGAGGTGGAGTTTCACTGATGCCTAATATGTTGTATGCCTATATGCCTATGTTGTATGGACAAAAACATGTTGTATGGACAAAAGGCTTTTGTGTTTGTAGTAAGCTAGATTCCTTCACATAGCAGATATGAGCAGTATCACCGCCAATTGTCGAATATTGAATAAGTACTCATTATTCATTGCATCATTGATGATTTTAGTCTTGGCAATATTGCTTGGGAATTATACTAAGCTGAGGAAATGCTAATGCCAATCAATATTACTAGTAGCATCGCAAACTATGGTTTCATGTTATTTGCAACTTATATATATACGGTTTTCCCAAAGATATTGAGGGACAAACGGGTGCGTCTCCTTGTCCTCAATTCAAGCAGGAGATGGTCGAACTTTTTGGGGAAAGGACCGCTCCAGGAAGATTCTCAGCTTCCATTGAGTGGCAACATTCAGGTATAAACCGAATATCAGTGCACAAGGAATCGAAAATCATATAAGGAGGAGTACTACAAAGCCAAACTGGCCAGAAACGATGAGAAAGACAGAAATATTGAAATTATGAAAATTTTTAGTATATATTTAGAAAATCAAAAAAACATACGTTCCACCATTAACTATCCTTAAATATAAAGTTAAGGAAATTCAAGAAATTTGCAATATACCAAGCATTAAAGAGTATTTCGTCAAGAGAATTTCAATAGGAATAAAGTTCTTTTGCAGCTCAAAGTGTGATTTTGATGTTATGTGTAATGCGCTGAATGGAAAGTATGAATTTTTTACGTACCACACAAAGGACGAAAAACCATACAAGGCATTATTATTTGGACAAGATGATGCCCAGGACCCAGTTACTATTAAAAACAAACTAATAGCAAAGGGTCTCCAAGTTATTGATGTAAAATGTTTTCATAAAAAACATTATATACCACCTTTGTTATACACGTTGCGTATTTCAAACCCCAAACAATCACTATAAGGGAACTTAGGCAAAATTAGTTGATCGTGGATTACGTGAAAGTGAAATGGGATTTTCAGGCGTCTAATAAAAACCGGATAACGCAATGTTACAATTGCCAAATATAGGGCCACGTCTCAAGTCATTGTAAAGTGAAGGCTTTCTGTCTTCAATACTCTTGACTCCAAAGAGATCGAAATCAAACGTGCAAACTGCAAAGGCCTACATAAATCAACTGATGTTATCTGTCCAAGCAGAACCCATTACTTGGACATGAAGCAGACCTATGTATGCATAAACAACCAAACAATAACACTTTAAATATTGTGAATAATAATCACAATTTCCCTAATACTCTCAACCAAGGCGTACGGCGGAACGTCGGTGTATGGCCACAACAGAGAAATAACTTCAATGTTCGCAGCAGCAACGATCACAACAGCAACCATGGGCATACTTACGCTCAAACCACAACACCAAATGCAGAACAATTATTATTTATTCAAGAACTGCAAAAAATTACAGTAGATCTAATAACAAAACTAAGAAATTGTAAAAACAAACTAGACCAATTAGAGGTCATAACAAATCTAGCTTTTACGTTTTTATCATGAATTCTCAACTTAATATTATTACGTGGAATGCCAGAGGCATCAGAAACAAAAGCATAGAATTATTTCAATTTTTAATATCATTAATATTCACATATACATATTGTCGAAAACTTGGTTAAAGTCAGATGTACCATTAAGTCATCCAGATTTTTGCCTGTATAGGAATGACAGAGTTAAGAAGAGGTGGTGGCGTTGCTATAATTGTTAGGAATTACGTTTCTCATTTAACAGTGCCTATTTTCAACACCAATCTTATAGAAAACATTGGCATAACGATACGAACAGATTACGGAGATTTGAACATTCATTCTTGCTATTTTCCTGGAGGTAGAATTGGATGTGATGGTGCCCGGAAAAAAATATTCGCGGCAGATATCTACAAGCTCACGAGAAGTGAAAGATCCTCTTTAGGGGGGGGGGGGCGATTTTAATAGTCGTCACCAATCATGGGGTTGCTCACGGGCAAACGAAAAACAAGATTCGTATAAATTGAACATTGTTTTTCATCAGAAAGTACCTACATCTCGTCTCAGTCAAACAGATAAAGTTCAGTGCTAGATAATTTTATTACAAATATAATGGAATCATTATCTCAGGCCGAGGTAGTAAATGATCTTAGTTCTGACCATCTACCGGTTAAGTTAGTCGTGAACAACAAATGTGACACTTTTGCTTCTCAAACTCCTGATTTTCAAAAAACTAATTGGTACAGCTATGAACGTTACATTACACTACTCAACAAAATGAAAAAAATTTCATGTACTCCGGATGCGATAATTTTTTCTGTGTAGATAACCTTGACATGAGCTGGAAAAACGCAATAAAATTTTTTTTTTTTCGTTTGGTTTTTTTTTTGGTTAATTTGTTTTTGTATGAAAAATTGTTGGATGGTAGTAGACCCCAAAACATAAATAATGTGCGTCTTCATTCATCGGCTAGCTACAGCGGTCGTAATCGGTTGTTTAATCAGGAATTTTACAAAATTTTACCGAAAATTTACAAGTGAAAGCCCCTTAAAAAAATATTAATTCACAGAGTGATTTTTTTTTGTATTTTATACGCAATGTGGCAGGTTTTAGAAATCAAACAAGCTACTTTTTAAGAAAATCCATCAATTAATAATGAAGTTGTGAATTTTTTCGCTAAAGCCTTCAGAATCTACTTTTTAGTTCGAACATTGCATTTTACCTTTGAAATTATCTCACTAGTCAACCAAATGAAAAAATGTCATGTACTTCTAATAAAGTATTTTTTTCTGTGTAGATAACCTTCAGATGAGCTTGAAAAATGCAACAAAAACTTTGTCTATGGTAAGGTTTTTTCTTTTTTATTACAAAAAAAATTAATATTAAATTAAAATTAAAAATAATTATGTGCTTTTGTCTTTCTTTTATATTGTTGTGGGTCTGTTTCTCTTATCAGGAACCAGATATAGTCCCCCATCATAGCGACGTTCCAAAATCCTTGGTATCGGTGCTCTATTTCTTTCATTTGCTGATGAAAACGCTCGCCATGCTCGTCACTCACATCGCCCAGGTTGTCCGGAAAGAAGTCCAAGTGCGAGTGTAGAAAATGTATGTTAAGCGACATATTTGCTCCAATTTTTTTATAATTTTGGAGTAGTTGTTCGACGATCTCTCTGTAATTTGAGCTTTTGTTGTTTCCAAGAAATCCGGAAACAATTTCCGAAATGAGTTCCAAGCTGCAGCTTCATTTGGTGATAAAATGTGCTCAAACTGTTGGTCTTGCAACAACTTTTTAATTTGCGGGCCGTCGAAAACGCCTTCCTTAATCTTTGCCGACGAAAGGTGAGGAAAAATGGTTTTTAAATAGGCGAACGCTTCACCATCTCTGTTGAGAGCTTTCACGAAGTTTTTTATGAGTCCGAGCTTTATGTGAAGAGGTGGGAGAAAAACATTTTCCTTTTTTATGAGTGGTGTATATTTTACGTTGTCGCTGCCGGGGATGAAGTTAACTCGTTCTGTCCAACTCCTCCTGGTGTAATGATGTTGACGATCGCGGCTGTCCCAAAGGCAGAGAAAACAACAGTACTTTGTGAATCCACCTTGTAATCCACAAAGGATACCGATAACCTTAAGGTCGGCACAAACTTTCCAATCGCGCCTCTTATAGTTTAGGCACTTTAGTAGATTGTCCATGACTTCGTATGTTTCCTTGGTGTCAACGGCATGAGCAATTGGAATCGAGGGTTTCTTGTTGCCATTATGCAGTAAAATTGCTTTAAGGCTCTGCTTGTTGCTGTCGATGAAAAGACGCCACTCTCCTGGATCGTAAGAGTACCCGAGTTCACCAAATAATCCGCGAATGTCCTTACAAAAACAGATGTTGCCTTTTTTTGTGTAGTACCTTGCGTATGGTTCATGACGCTTCCTGTAGATTGTTGTCACCACACCAGGAGCCAAGAAACCGAACTGTTTCATGCGCGATGCATTCAACTCTGCATCTTCCTTGGAGAGTTTCAGTTCTCTAACCCAATCGTTCAGTTCTGCTTGCGAACATAAGCGTTGACCTCCATGCAATGTATATGTTGACTCGCATTCTGATGTGGTTTCTACTGTCTTATTAGATGCCCATCTTGAAACGGACGGTTGCGGGTCCACTGGTTCTTCGGAAAATGGCACTGGAAAAGTCACTGTTGAAACAGCAGCGTAAGTCCATCGTATATTTTTTCCCACGCCGGTTTTTTTGCTAAGACAGAAGTAGCAATCTGTTACATGGCAAAGCGGTTCTCTCCAAAGCAATGGCATGACGATTCTCGGCTGTCGTCTGAAAGAATTTCAATAATAAGTTATATATGTTCTTGAATTTCGTAATCTACACTTACTTTGAGTCAGCTAGCTGTACGTAGCACCTTGGACATAGAGCACTTGGTGTCCACCGCTCATCTATGTTTGAGACCTGTAAATTGAAGCTCTCTTCAAATGAATCTCTCAATTTAGGTGAAAAACAACGCTTGTTTTTTTCAGAAACGTATTCTCCGCACATGTAACAAAAATTACTTGGATTGGTATTGCATTCAAATCCTCGCGAACGTTTGCTCATTTTGAGGTTACTTACGAAAGTAAGTGATATTTGGCAATGTTCATCCTTAAATACCTACACTCACAGAAAAATTCGGTTGAGACAGCCGAATTAGCCGTAACCGAATTCTGAGTTTGTCTCAACCGAATTAGTGGTTGGAACAACCTCATTAGAGGTTGACAGTGATATTTGGCAAAGTTCATCCTTAAATACCTACACTCACAGAAAAATTCGGTTGAGGCAGCCGAATTAGCCGTAACCGAATTCTGAGTTTGTCTCAACCGAATTAGAGGTTGGCACAACCTCATTAGAGGTTGACACAACCTCATTAGAGGTTCACACAACCTCATTAGAGGTTCACACAACCTCATTGGAGGTTGACACAACCTCATTAGAGGTTGACACAACCTCATTGGAGGTTGACACAACCTCATTGGAGGTTGACACAACCTCATTGGAGGTTGACACAACCTCATTAGAGGTTGAAACAACCTCATTGGAGGTTGACACAACCTCATTGGAGGTTGACACAACCTCATTGGAGGTTGACACAACCTCATTGGAGGTTGACACAACCTCATTAGAGGTTGACACAACCTCATTGGAAGTTGACACAACCTCATTAGAGGTTGACACAACCTCATTAGAGGTTGACACAACCTCATTGGAGGTTGACACAACCTCATTGGAGGTTGACGCAACCTCATTGGAGGTTGACACAACCTCATTCGAGGTTGACACAACCTCATTGGAGGTTGACACAACCTCATTAGAGGTTGACACAACCTTTTTCATCATTTTTTCATTTGGTTGACTAGTGAGATAATTTCAAAGTTAAAATGCAAGGCTCGAACTAAAAAGTAGATTCTGAGGGCTTTAGCGAAAAAATTCACAACTTCATTATTAATTGATGGATTTTCTTAAAAAGTAGCTTGTTTGATTTCTAAAACCTGCCACATTGCGTATAAAATACAAAAAAAATGCACTCTGTGAATTAATATTTTTTTAAAATGCTTTAAGGGGCTTTCACTTGTAAATTTTCGGTAAAATTTTGTAAAATTCCAGATTCAACAACCGATTACGACCGCTGTAGCTAGCCGATAAATGAAGACGCACATTATTTATGTTTTGGGGTCTACTACCATCTATTTAGTATATATTTTGACGAGATTTGTTAGTTGCTGAAACAATTTTTCATACAAAAAAAAATTAAGCAAAAAAAAATTTTTAAAATTTAAAAAAAAAAACAAAAAAAAAACCAAACGAAAAAAAAAAATTTTTATTGCGTTTTTCGAGCTCATGTCAAGGTTATCTACACAGAAAAAATTATGGCATCCGGAGTACATTTTGACTGTTGACTAGTGTTAGCAGACATCTTACGCCTTTCAATTCATATATATGTTCTAACACTGACCAAATTGACGCAAATTTAGCGAATTTTATTCGTACCATTAAAGAGCAATTTCTGTTAGTGAGCCCTTGACATACAAACAGAATTCCAACAAAAAATTACCTAACTATATAAAGTCCTCAATTCGCACTCGGAATTTTTACCGGCGAAAATGGCAGCGTTATAAAAACATAGTTGACCTCAACGAATATAAGACGTTAAATTCCATAATACAGTTGCAGATTGAAAAATTCAGGAATTCATCGTGGAACCATTTATTATCTCGGCTGGAGCAAGGTTTATCACCTTTTCGGAATCTGACGAAAATAATTAGAAAGAAAACCAGGGTTAGTCCAATATTAAAATTGAAGAATACGCGTTTCTCTACCTCACAGGAAAAGTACGAAATTTTGAGCAAAACATTTGCAAATAACAATAAAATTTTTAGCGGATTCTTGCGGGTTTTGGACAAATTTAGTGGTATTTCTAGCGTATACTTAGCAACACTGATACGTATTCACGTTGTTTAAGGCCATGTTGTCCATTTCAATTTGACACCCACAAACTCATCAAACTATACCAGCAAAGAATTTATTCGTAAGTCTATGAGTCTTTTTAACTATTTGTACATTAACTGATTTTTGATTTTTCTGTCATAAAGGTAAAGGTAAGCAAATTACTAATCTGTAAGGAATGTACATGGTCATATACTTAATAGACTGAAATGAGGAAAATTTTCGGGATTCCTCTCTCCTATTCATTAGTGACAGACATATTTTTATCCACGACTGTTATGGCTAAATTGTGCGGCGAGTTCAAAACTGAAATCACAAAATCCTCTGATCATTTGATAAAATCATTTGATTTTGTCAGACGTACTTCAATTTGCGATCGAATTTTTCGAACACACTGTAGGGATCTATCGCAAAATCATTTAAAATTACTAACTAACAATCCAAAATTGTTGTACTGGTGTGATTCATGCACTATTCTTTCAGGTGATGATCAAAACAAAGTGCAAATACTCTCAATACAAATGAGAAAAAAACAGGAAATGTTAACCGCGTTCAAGTGCAAGTCTAATGCTATAAACACAAATTCTACAAACTATAAAAGAACTGATAACAAGTCTACAAACAAAAAAACAGTCAAACAAAAAACTGTTCTCATCTATAGTTACTGTCGTTGAAGAGAATGAGCAATTCAAACACGGTCTCAACAGCAATGTGAACGATACTAAAATTAGGAACGAATGGGTGACTGTAATGCCTAGATTACACGTAACTAGTAGAGTGGCGAGTCAGTAACTCGGCCGAGTGCTCGTTTAGTCTAAACACTGAGGCGAGTAGTCAACCGAGTCAGAAACCGAGTATTTGTTTGCTCGGCCTATTACTATTTCGTCGCTGTACTCTTTTCCTCCCCGCAACAATTGACTGACTCGCTCGTCACATGTAAACATACACTCGGCAGCCACTCTCCACTCTGTTGAAAGTGTTTTGTTTGTTTACTTTATTTTCTGCATCGACATGGGAAGCAAGTGGAACTACGAAACTACTGTGAAATTTATTCATCAATATAAACAAACACAAGGGTGATGCCGCACTTGTGGCTACAGCAAAAGAAATGTGCATCGAAAATTTTGAAGTGACTGAGATTAAAAACAAAATTCATACAAAAAATTCATTCCATTTCAAAAAATTATTTTTGTTAAACCTATCTGTCTCGCCACGTGACAAAATGCGTGTGAACATCTCCCGCTTTCACTCACCCGCACAACTCTCTCGGTCGAGTGCCTTTTTTAAAAAATAATAATAAAATAATTTTTTAGCGCAAAATAATTACTTAAAAATGCTTGGGAGAAGTAAAGCGAAAAGCCACTAAGATTTTAATGCAACTTGAGGGCCAGAATACGCATACTTGTTGTTCGTTTAACTATTTTATATCATGAGATTCTTGAAATATGGTATTTTGTGATTCTTTAAGAAAAAAACTGCTGGCTGGCACAAATAGTTTCGAAACTAGTTAAATTTAAAAAAAGCCCTTGAAATTTCAGTGTTCTCAGTTTTCTTTCGAGCAAAAAAAGGTAAGCTCCAGCGACACCCCATGCTCTGACTGCAATAAAATGAAAGAAGGGTGTATATTATTTCGATTTATAAAAAAAATCCTTATAATATTTTATACTGCTGAACAAAGTTATAAATTTTATGAAAAAAGTCACAGGAAATTACGATGCAAACTAAACAAAGAAATAAAGTCAAAACACGTATATGGTACACTTTTAGGCAAACGTATTTAAATGCTTTCAACTATAACAACAATTTGTTAACGATTTTTGACAGCTATTCGAAAGAATGCGTAAAGAATAAAGTAAAAACTAAACAACAAATCGAAAAACGAAAAAAGTTATCAATCGCGCCTTTTAATTTCTAATATTTTAAAAAATGCATTCTTTTTCAATATCGAATTTTGAACTAGCTACTGAGCTTTGCCGCTGAAATAACAATATTGATTTATTAAACGGTTTTATAAAATCAAAAAACTCGCTTTTTACAGAAGAGGAAATCGAAATTGTTAAAGCAGCAATTCGAAAGCGGTTTCTTGGTTATTTTTCTTAGCGAATTAAAGAATCATCGAATAATCGCGGGTATTTTTTTAAAACAAGAACAATGCAAAATGGTTTGTAGGTACGTTTTAAATATAAATAATTTCACAGCAAAAAGTGTAGTGGTTTGATGAAATATAATAAAAAAAATTAAAGTGTCAACAACAAAGTTTTTACCGAGTGCATACAAATGCGAAGCAAAGCGAAATAAATAAAAAAACAACAACAAAGGCATGCACGAAAAATAAAAACAAAAGTAAACAAAACAAAAATTCATATTTTTTTTATGTTTTCTTTAATATTAAAAAATGATTTCTTTTAATATTTTTGGTTTTCTGCTTAAAGATTTTTTGCAATTTCTTATAAAATTTTTTATTTAAAGATTTTTTTTGCTTCGTTGCTTCGATTTGTTTCATATAAGCAACTTTTGAAGTGTCAATTGATGACGAACCTAGTTCTTCAAAGCGTATGGGAAGGCCAACAAGAAACTTCGAAGATTGTAAAAAACCCGCAATGATATATATAAAGCTGCTGAGTTGGCGTCAAAATATTCCCAAAAACATTTAAAAAGGGCGAGTGAATTGGCAGATAAAACAAAAAGTAAGCATTCTTACATTCCGGCAGCGTCTGCTTTGGCCATGTTAAGGGATGCAGATCTTACAAGGAATCAGTACGAAAGTATCAAATACGCGCTCAATGATGAAGGATACGATATCTTACCACCATATGGTCAAGTAAGAGATTAAAAAGAAAAATGCTATCCTAGTGAAATCAAAGTATCCGAAATAGATGCGTCTGTAAATTTACAAAGTTTTTGGAACATACCGTAAGCCGTTTGTTTCAAAGTTTTTCGGATGAAGAAATTAAGCACATGAACACCACTAACTTGACCTTAATCACCAAGTGGGGTTGCGACTCTGGTCACGTTGAATACAAACAGAGTCTAGCAGCTGATGTAAGCGATAAAAGTATATTCTTAACTTGGGAAGAGGAATACTGGCGGAACAAAATCCTTCTTCAACAAGGTATTGCCGCCCAATCTGCTTTCAATTTGCAAAGGAAACTAAAGAACATGTTTTAAACATAGTTCCAAAAATCAATTCTGATATTGGTGCTTTGAAGAATACTGTAGTTTTAGCTTGTGGCAAGCAATTTAGTGTTAATCACAATTTGCTGCTTACAATGTTGGATGGCAAGACTGCTCAAACAGTTACGAAAACCTCTTCAGCAGCTGTTTGCTACATTTGTAAAGCAAAACCAACACAAATGAACAACTTAGACGTAGTTGCAGCACGACCAATTGATACCGATGCCCTCAAATTTGGGATTTCCTCGTTGCACGCTCGCATCAAGTTTATGGAGTGCGTTCTTCATATTGCCTACAATAAACCATTTCCAAAGTGGTCGGCGCTCGAAGACGAACATAAGGATATGAAATAAGAAAACAAAGTCCGAATTCACAACGCCTTTAAAGACCCTATGCATTTACGTGTTGATGAGGTTCAACAAGGCACTGGGACGTCCAACGACAGCGATTTTTTCCCAATCCGTCACAGTTGAAGAGGAAGTAATTGATAGGTTTCGCATAATATTACAAATAATCACATGTGGCCGCAATATTAATTCTTTGAAATTTAAAAATTACACGCGGGATACGATGAAACTTTATGACGAAAAATACGGCTGGTGTTATATGCCAGTAACTGTGAACAAAATATTAATGCATGGAAAAGAAATTATCGATGCAGCTACTCTTCCTATTGGTATGCTATCCGAAGAGGCAGAAGAAGCGCGCAACAAGGATTATAGAAGATATAGACTGATGTTTTCAAGAATATGTAATAGAATGGCAACTAACACAGATGTATTCAACCGTCTCTTGGTATCATCAGATCCTTTTCTTAGTAAAATAAGGCGTCAACCCCGTAAATAACATCTGGAATTAGATGATATTGTAAAAGAAAAGATAGATGAATAAGTAAATAAGTTTCCTTACACATGTAACTAATTATTTTATTTTAGGTAATCCTACTAAATATTTTTACAGAAAATAAGTCAGGCGGGTAGCGGGTGAAATGGTTATTTTTTCTGAGTAATATAGGCGATGTTCGTGGCCGATTTGGATGAAAGTTTCCCAAATTTTTCTTTCGTAGTACAGATGATCCATTGCAAGTTACAAGAATTTCTACCTAACAGAAAAAATGTTATACGAAAATTTAATTTTTAGTTGTATGGGCGGCGGGCGATGGCCGCACCCGATTTGGATGAAACTTTCTATTTTTTGCTATTCGACGTCATTAAACGCTCTATGCCGAATTTCAAGACTCTACGACAACTCCTTATATTTTTTGCACAAAAATGTATGAAGCAATCCCACTGTGCGCCATAAGAAAAAGACAAAACAGAACAAATGTAGTGTCTTTAACATAATACACAGAACGAAATACGTACATGTTTCAAAATTTAAAGTAACCACTGAAACAGAGGTGATAGAAACTAGAAGTGGTTGGACATTTGCTAACTTGTGTCAATGTTATTAGACGAGATGCTGATGTTACAAAACTGCACTTTGTAAATTTCAAACTTGGTGTTCCTGAACCGTATTATACAATGATGTTTAAAAACAATTTGTGACCGCTATCTATTAAACTAAACCATTACATTTCAAAAACATGAAGCCATTGGACGATATAAACCAGGCCCATGATCAAATTCCAGTGGTAATTCACTAAATTCTTCCATTGTTTTGTGTATTTATTTTCATAATGCCGGCGGTATACGAACTAAAACAAATGATATGTAATTCCTACATGATTTTAATATTGTTGTTGGTATTGAAACATGGCTAACATCACACTTTTAGTCCACTGAGTTATTTGGTTCATCATATGATGTCTACAGCCGGGATCGTGTGCTTTATAGGAATATTAAAAGGTGAGGTGGAGTTTCACTGATGCCTAATATGTTGTATGCCTATATGCCTATGTTGTATGGACAAAAATATGTTGTATGGACAAAAGGCTTTTGTGTTTGTAGTAAGCTAGATTCCTTCACATAGCAGATATGAGTAGTATCACCACCAATTGTCGAATATTGAATAAGTACTCAATATTCATTGCATCATTGATGATTTTAGTCTTGGCAATATTGTTTGGGAATTGTAATAAACTGAGGGAATGCTAATGCCAATCAATATTACTAGTAGCATCGAAAACTATGGTTTCATGTTATTTGCAACTTACATATATACGGGTTTCCCAAAGATATTGACGGACAAACGGGTGCGTGTCCTTGTCCTCAATTCAAGCAGGAGATGGTCGAACTTTTTGGGGAAAGGACCGCTCCAGGAAGATTCTCAGCTTCCATTGAGTGGCAACATTCAGGTAGAAACCGAATATCAGTGCACAAGGAAACGAAAATCATATAAGGAGGAGTACTACAAAGCCAAACTGGCCAGAAACGATGAGAAAGACAGAAATATTGAAATTATGAAAATTTTTAGTATATATTTAGAAAATCAAAAAAACATACGTTCCACCATTAACTATCCTTAAATGTAAAGTTAAGGAAATTCAAGAAATTTGCAATATAGCAAGCATTAAAGAGTATTTTGTCAAGAGAATTTCAATAGGAATAAAGTTCTTTTGCAGCTCAAAGTGTGATTTTGATGTTATGTGTAATGCGCTGAATGGAAAGTATGAATTTTTTACGTACCACACAAAGGATGAAAAGCCATACAAGGCATCATTATTTGGATTAGATGATGCCCAGGACCCACTTATTATTAAAAACAAACTAATAGCAAAGGGTCTCCAAGTTATTGATGTAAAATTTTTTTATAAAAAAACAATATATACCACCTTTTTTATATACGTTGCGTATTTCAAACCCCAAACAATCACTATAAGGGAACTTAGGCAAAATTACTTGATCATGGATTACGTGAAAGTGAAATGGGATTTTCAGGCGTCTAATAAAAACCGGATAACGCAATGTTATAATTGCCAAATATAGGGCCACGGCTCAAGTCATTGTAAAGTGAAGACTTTCTGTCTTCAATACTCTTGACTCCAAAGAGATCGAAATTAAATGTCCAAACTGCAAAGGCCTACATAAATCAACTGATGTTATCTGTCCAAGCAGAACGCATTACTTGGACATGAAGCATACCTATGCATAAACAACCAAACAAAAACACTTTAAATATTGTGGATAATAATCACAATTTCCCTAATACTCTCAACCAAGGCATACGGCGGAACGTCGGTGTATGGCCACAACAGAGAAATAACTTCAATGTTCGCAGCAGCAACGATCACAACAGCAACCATGGGCATACTTACGCTCAAACCACAACACCAAATGCAGAACAATTATTATCTATTCAAGAACTGCAAAAAATTACAGTAGATCTAATAACAAAATTAAGAAATTGTAAAAACAAACTAGACCAATTAGAGGTCATAACAAATCTAGCTTTTACGTTTTTATCATGAATTCTCAACTTAATATTATTACGTGGAATGCCAGAGGCATCAGAAACAAAAGCATAGAATTATTTCAATTTTTAATATCATTAATATTCACATATACATATTGTCGAAAACTTGGTTAAAGTCAGATGTACCATTAAGTCATCCAGATTTTTGCCTGTATAGGAATGACAGAGTTAAGAAGAGGTGGTGGCGTTCCTATAATTGTTAGGAATTACGTTTCTCATTTAACAGTGCCTATTGTCAACACCAAACTTATAGAAAACATCGGCATAACAATAGGAACAGATTACGGAGATTTGAACATTCATTCTTGCTATTTTCCTGGAGGTAGAATTGGATGTGATGGTGCCCGGAAAAAAATATTCACGGCAGATATCTACAAGCTCACGAGAAGTGAAAGATACATTTTGCGAGGGGGGCGATTTTAATAGCCGTCACCAATCATGGGGTTGCTCACGGGCAAACTATTGGGGAAACATATTATACGAAAAACAAGATTCGTATAATATGAACAGTGTTGTTTCATCAGAAAGTACCTACATCTCGTCTCAGTCAAACAGATAAAGTTCAGTGCTACAAAATTTTATTACAAATATAATGGAATCATTATCTCAAGCCGAGGTAGTAAATGATCTTAGTTCTGACCATCTACCGGTTAAGTTAGTCGTGAACAACAAATGTGACACTTTCGCTTCTCAATTTCTTGATTTTCAAAAAACTAATTGGTACAGCCATGAACGTTACATTAGCAGACATCTTACTCCTTTCAATTCATATATATGTTCTAACACTCACCAAGTTAACGCAAATTTAGCGAATTTTAGAATTTTATTCGTACCATTAAAGAGCAATTTCTGTTACTGAGCCCTTGAAATACAGAAAGAATTCCAACAAAAAATTACCTAACTATATAAAGTCTTTAATTCGCACTCGGAATTTTTACCAGCGAAAATGGCAGCGTTAGAAAAGCATATTTGACCTTAACGAATATAAGACGTTAAATTCCATAATACAGTGGCAGATTGAAAAATTCAGGAATTCATCGTGGAACCATTTATTAACTCGACTGGAACAAGGTTCATCACCTTTTTGGAATCCGACGAAAATAATTAGAAAGAAAACTAGGGTTACCAAAATTGAAGAATACGCGTTTCTCTCCCTCACAGGAAAAGTACGAAATTTTGAGCAAACATTTGCAAATTACTATAACTGTTCCGCAAATTTGACGAATTCTGCTACGGAAAGCCAAGTACAGAATACAGTAGATGGTTTCAGATTCAGTCCAGTTCCTAACCAAGTTCACCTGACCTATGATAAAACGACCAGCAAATCGCCTGGTTTAGACGGCATCAATAATAGTTGTATAAAATTTTTGCCGAAGAAGGGTGTTAAGTCTTCAACAGCCTTTATTAACAACTGCCTCAATTTCGGTCATTTTCCAACTGTTTTTAAAGAGGCCAAGATAATAGCAATTAGGAAACAAGGTAAACCGACAGGTAGCCCTTCCCCTTATCAACCCATCAGTCTATTGTCCGCTGTTGTCAAGGCGCTTGAGAGTGCTGTCAAGGAACAAATTTCTGAATCCATTGATGAAAATAAAATTTTGCCTCTCACCAGTTTGGTTTTCGTAGAGAACTCAGCACTGTCCATACCCTAATCAGAATTAGAAATATTGTCAAGACAAACTTTGGCGAACAAGAGTCCTCTGGTATGGTTTTATTGGACCCTAAAGCAGCATGTGACTCATTATGGCATGTTGGTCTGATCTTTAAACTATTACAGCTAAAATTTACCCCACATATAATAAAATTTGTGCAAAACTTCTTAACTTTCAGAAAATTTAGAGTACATATTGGTTCTAAATATTCTAGTCTATTTAACGTTAATTCTGGTTGTCCACAGGGATCGTGTTTATCCCCTGTACTATGTAACATTTACACTTCAGACATTCCTACTTTGCCAAACTGTGTAACATCCATTTTTGCGGACGATACAGCCATATTATCGTCCTCCAAATTATCTTGTGAAATTATTTCTAACTTGTAGATAGCGCTTAGAATTCTATTGGATTATTTCACCAAATGGAAAATAGCTGTTAATCGAGAGAAATTTCAGGCCATTTACTTCACCAGGTAAAGAAAAGGGTGTTTTATTCCGCAAACATGTATAAATATAGACAATATGGACATTAAGTGGGAAACCAAAGTTAAATACCTAGGAGTTACACTAGACACCAAATTAACCTATAAAGAATATATATCATACGTTGTAAATAAATGTATCATTCTAATCAGAACTTTGTATCCATTTATAAATAGAACGTCAGCTTTAAGCATAGAAAATAAAATGTTATTTTTTAAGCAAATATTCCAGTCGGTGATATTTTATGCAGCCCCAGGTTGGTCGACTAGTGCAACTTGTCACCTTAAAAGATTGCAAATATTACAAAATAAACCCTTAAAGTTAATTTATAATTTGCTAAAATGGCATTCCACGTTGCAACTTCACTAGGTCGCAAACATAGTCCCTCTTGTGGTTAAGATTCGTGAATTGACTGAAAAATTTTATTTCAAATGTTCGGAAATGAACCCTACTGAACTGCTGTGATCTCATGTCCTAGCTTGTTTATTAATTTTAAGTAGCTTTAAGAATTTTATCTTATACCCCCAAATAGAAAAAAAATTTGTGTTGGTTTTTGTTTCAAATTTGTGCCTTCAATTAATATATTATGTTGTATATAATTATATTTAAAAAAGAAATTTGTAATTTAAGCTGAATAAGGTAATATCCTTAAACTCTTTAATTATAAATATTAAAATTGTGTTACAAATTATGGAATACTATGGAAACAATAAACTGAATTGAATATTTGGAGAACAAAAAGATTTAGGTAAAAAAAATTTAACTTTTAAAAGAATTTTCACAGAAGCAGCAATAAAATATTTTCGATGCTATACCCTAAACAGATCTTCTAACTACATTTTAGGGGTAAAGTGCACTGGTGAGTATTACGGGTGACTAAAAATTAAAAGGTATTTGAATGTGCTTAATGGAAAAGCGTGGACATGAAAGTGGGTATGATACCCATGAAAATTATCCCAAGGTACACAAATGTACAAAAAAAGGTACAAAAATGAACACTGAAAAGAAATAATAACGCTGTTGTAGTCGAAATATTTAACAGCGTTCTAGTAAATTGTATCGGTTAGCGGCAAGCCTACTGAGTTGATCGGTACCCTTGAAGTGTCTGTATCACGTGTAATTTTAATAAATCGATTTTTACCAATTCTCAGATTTTCCTGCACTTTTTTTTAAACAAAAAATTTTTTTCAGCATAACTTGAAAGGACTCGAATTTTTTCACTGACAACATTTAAATTGTTGTAACACTAATTTGTATCTTATTTATAATATGTATTAAGTATTTGATTTTTAACATGTTTTCAAAATCATTCAATACAATTAATATACCTTCACTAAATTCTGAATAAGAGCGAAACGCGTCCATCGATTTTCATCATCCAGCTCTCATTTAGTCATGTGACAGGTCATGTGACTTTATCACTAACAAATAAAACTTAACACTTATTGCCGTTTGTTATGTTTTATGGTTTTAAAAATAAAAAATTTGAATTTTTTAAGCAAACATTTTTATTTCACCGTATTTTTTTAAACTGCGAAACTGTTGGTTACATACAGAAGTAGTGTACAAATAAATTAAAGCCATTGTAATTCTTGACTTTCTAGATTTATTTGGACAAAATCGGACACGTCGTTCTTGAGTAATGATGGCATATGCAGAAACTTACCATTCTTAAGTTACAAAGTGGTCTTTACGAGCTATTAAGGGTGCTTACATACGTTTAGATTGTATTAAAATGTTAACAAAAGCTGTTCAGCTTTACCGTGGCTAAATATTGTCAGTGAAAAAATTCGAGTCCCTTCAAGTTATGCCGGAAAAAGTTAAAGAAATCTTTTTTTTTCAAAAAAAGCGCAGGAAAAACTGAGAATTGGTAAGAATCGATTTTTTCAAAAATTTGACGTAATACAGACATTTCAGGGGTACCGACCAACTCAGTTGGCTTGCCACCAACCGGTGCAATTTACTAGAACGCTGATACAAAAAAAATCCATGGGTGTTCGAAATTACGGGCGATGTGTGAAAACCTTTTTATTACACGGTACCTGTTCGATAAACAGAGCGACGACAACGTGCTTGTTTGAATAATATTATAAAGCTGAATAAAAGGCAATATTTATCTCACTGAAATAATAATTTTTATTTTGTCATAAATAGAGTGACTACAAAAAGTATTTAATAGTATCATGGTACAAATAAATGGTAGAAGCACTAGCCCAGCTGATCTGAACTTTTTCCTGGAGTCAGTTTTTCTGTTATGTCGAAGTTTGTTTGTATACAACCATAGTGCGCCTACAACTGTTGTTTTTGAAATGTTTTCTACGTAAAAATCACATGGAAACGTTTTAATTTTCATACTTAAATACTTTGCAAATATCGAAGAAAACAAACGCATATGGTAAATGGTACTTTTTCCAATTTTGTATTCATTTTCATTATTTTTGATGTGTTAAAATCTATAGACGCGGGTAGGGCAATCTATGAAAGTGAACACATGCAAACAGCACACGGCGTTAGCATCACATACGTGGTTGTTGTAATAAGGACGATGGTATTGATGTAACGGCAGCGAACAAACAAGCAAGTCGTCGTCGCCAACGATTATTTTTTTATCTCATCGCATATTGGTTGAAACATATGGTCATTAGAGCGTATGGCGCGCCGTAACGCCGTTAAAAATGCCCACTTGAACTGTCAACACCTCCCAGTCGGCTTCGACCTGACTCAATAACACCACCCTCATAATTACACCATCGACGATTCCATCCATCAATAATCACCAGACACACCACCACAACGAAATAAAAATTCGGTAAGCGGTTTTGGTCAAGCACCGCTATCAAGCGCGATATATTTTCAGTCGTTTGACAAATACAAGCTGAACACCACGCAGAGTTCCAAAAGTTTTTGGCATCCAGAAGGCATTCCCAGGAAAAGTCACTAAGATATTGCAGAAGAATATTCCCTCGACACCCTTAGAGCATCTGCTAAATCCTCTTGTGCACAGTGAAAAGAATAATAACCAATATTTCACAGGCAACTTGTTGGTTTTGCCACAGGTTGTTTTATAATAAAGTTCCCGCAGTATACAAGAGCTTAGGCGAAAAGAAAAACAACATTATCGTCAATTACGCTTCGGTTGCAGCCAGTGGACCGACATTAAACGCGAAAAGATCTCGTACCGCATCAAAACATAGGGTATTCCCTTGGTCACACTAGCCTCCTCCCCGAAAACCCGGATAGAGGTTAGTCTAGGAAGCTGCCGAGGAGCTGGTGTACCTCGCGAGTAGCCTATGGCCACCAGCGAACAGATCACGGTGCCCAGGAAAACGTTTTCGTCACCAGAACACCCGTTGGTTGCACTGCGGCCGTTGAATACCCCACCCTAACAGCCGCCGATTCAGCCGCCGCAGCACAACCACACACATCGCCACCCGATTTCACCGCCAGCGTTTCCAGCTGCCACGAAACTTCGTTGACCTTATCAGAATTCCATCAGCGGCAGGGACAATAAGCAAAATTCCGTGTCCGTTCTTAGTGTTAGAAGTTATCCAGAATCAGCTTTGATAGCCGTTAGCCATCATCATCTATCATCTGTAACACCTGTAATAGCCCAGTTCACCCTCATTTCATCAACTTTCCTCACCGGCAACTCTCACATCCATCTTTAACATCATCTTCATCATCACCATCTAGGGTAAATTAAGTCAAAAACCCCCATCAAAAGCCCCTGTTAGAAGGATAAGGTAAGTCCGTTTTTCAAATTCTTAACGGACAGTGCTAAGTCCCACAGTGGACACATAGTAGGCGGCTAAAGTGTTTTCGTATCTCCTAATGTAGTACCTATTTAGGACTACATTAGCCTGAGCCCAAAGGCCAGGTCATAATCTTCGAGGCTCTCCTTCAGAAAGCCAAGAAGCATCATAATTTGAATCCATATTAAGACCTAAAAACAAAGAAGAAAAAGCAAAAGTCGTAAAAGTAAAATGTTAGCAAAAAGTACAAGAGGAGATAGAAGTGTGAATATCTCCATTTAAATATTTACTATTACTCTTGGCGTTCGTTTTAAAATAATTTGCAAATTTCATTTTAATTTCGAGAAAACCAGAAGAAAAGTGGTAAAATGAGAATTGCTTTCGTATCCATAAATTGCAAATCTCATTTGAATAATTGAAAAGCCAAAGAAAAGTGCTAATATAACTAGTAAATGTTATAAGCAAAATGAGATTTGCTTTCGTACAAAAAATAATTTGCAAATTTCCAGTGTAATATCTGAAAAGCCAAAGAAAAGTTGTTAAATTTCGAAAAATCTGAAAGAATCAAAAGTCATAGTGTTAAGAAAACAAATAATGGTGGAAGGAAAACACAATTATAAGTTGATATCTAGTATTTAAGTAAGTCAAATAATAGAAGATTAAGTAACCGAAGGCTGCCATTACTCTAAGGTCGCCATAAGTGATCAACACAATTCGCTATAAACCACCACGAGTAACGGTCGTCAAAATATAATTAGTGACTTTTTGGACGGATGAGAAATTGACGTTTGATATATAATTTTGCTAACTATATTATTATTGATTTTATATTATATGCTCAAGCGAATTGCCTCTGAGCGCCTTTACTCGCGCGCGTAATCCTGGTCCGTGCTAGCAATCCGTCAGTTGTAAAGCCTTTAACGGGGGGAGCGAAATACAGTCAAGGCAATCGGGGCCTAAGTCGGTAAAGTTTTTGTATCCCATAATGTTAAGAGAGAGTTTATTGAATATTGTGATTTAAATTAAAGTTGCTTTTCGCCCCTAGGGCATACATTTAAGTTTAATTATAGTTAAATATTACGGAAATGTTTATTCTTCGTACTTTTTACGAGCTGGTTTAAGTTTCACTTCGCCCTGGTGGCATATTGAAATAAGAATCGTTAAAGTTGAATTTTTGATCAACTGTTGGCCTTTTTGTGGCATTAGATTGTAAGAATAAATGAAGTTTTGTAACGTAAATGAAATCCGTATTGTTAGGGTTACTAAAGTAAGTAGATCTTCCAGCGACTTCATTTTTGGGATACTATGAAGTGTAGGATCATGCTGAAGCTTCAAGGGCTTCGTAAGGGTGGACATATGCCGGCACCAACATCGGTCGGCCTATATGACGCGCATTATTGAGATACATTTAATCTTTGAGTTTTCATTTGGTGTTTTGTTTCTTTCTACTATGATAACTATCGTTCGGGCCTCTTTTATTTATTTTTATGTCGAAGGACTTTGCGTGAGTTTAAGCTTCAGTATGTGTTTTATTGTTCAGAGGCAGACTGTTGTTGTGCTCGCTGAGTAGAAAGATCGCCCCTGTCCGGCGAGCCATAGGCCCATAAACTCCTTAATTATCTCGGTCAAATTGCAGTTTGTGCCCATATGACAAGCGATACTCAATTTCATTAGTCAGTAATGATCATTATGGTTAATTGTTTTGTTTTAAATTTAACTAGCTGGACCCGCCAAACTACGTCTTGCCTTCAATGTTTCTGTAATGCCAAAGGGTGAACAAAATTTGTTGTTCCCTTACGATTCAAACAATAGTTATGACTGTTATATCGGTTTCTTTCAAAGGGGGCGTGGCAACGTCCTCTTTCACCCTGGCTTTAATTCATACTGTTCCAATAACACATATACCAAATCTCATCTTCATACCTCTGACAGTTCATGAGATATAGCCATTTTAAATTTCAAGTTGTATGAGTATAGCCAAGGAGTATCAGCAGGTCGTCAGTACCACATAGTGAAATTTTCATAACAATCGGTCTATTAGTCTATTAGAAAAGTCGTCAGATCGATTTTTGACAAGGGGGCGTGCCACCGCCCACTCTTACCCTGGCTGTATAGCCTATGTCACCCGCTAAATAATTCTAAATACTGTCGGAAAATTTCATCAAAATCGGTCCAGCCGTTTTCGAGTCCATTCGTAACATACATACATACATCCATTTTTAAAATATATAGATTTCGCTTATGATAGTTGATGTTGGTTTTATATGCTTGAAATCATGTATATACCAATGATACTACATATGGATACTTATAAGTAAACGAATATGTACGAAGTATATGTATATTAGGTCATAATGATAAGTCAAACTATAAAGGTATCGGCGAGTATGAGAAGGTAAGTACCCTTTAATTTCGCATAATTATATGAGGCGGTCGTATTTATTTGTTTGTGATTTTCAGGTTTATGATTAGCTTCTTTTCAGGTGGTTAGTTATGAAAAATCATGTGGTAGTTTCTCACGCACTTTCACTCTTCGATCGCCCAACACCAGATTGTGGATTTTTCGACATTTTACGGTGTGTTGACCTCAATTGTCCGTCCAGACCGTTCAGCGTCATTTGTACTTGTGCGACCATAACGAAAGTCAGTAAAGCACTTTTTTACCATTGAAATGCTCCCCATAGAGTATATCAAGCTTTTCCTTGGTTTGATTGACGGACAAAATAATGTTTAATGAGCACGCGGAATTTACTTTTTTCCATTTTTAAAAAACTGCAGCTGTTAAACGCAAGGTAAATGACGGAACTTGCTCAAAATTTTACAGTAGTCTATTAGCAGGTGGTACTTGATGGGAGCAGTGTTGCATTTCATATAACTCTTTTTCCGCTCTCAAGTAGAGAGTTTGAGTAAAATAGCATAAACGAGTCTTATTCTCTTTATAGCATTTCGACAATTTTATTACATAAAACAATGCAAGAAGCATAAATGTTTCAAAAGCAGAGCACACAATAATTGGTCTCTTCGTGCTTGTTGTCCGAAAAAACCACTCGTCCACGAACACGATGCTAAATTGTCGCGAAAAACCCCTCAAACTTCTTTGGCTTAACCTTCGCTTACCCGGCTCATGTGTTCACTCGAGACACTTTACTGCGCAAAAACTCGGCAAACGCCCTTCTGAGCATGTATGTGTGTTGCGCCTGTGTATAGGTCATTATTAACTGTTAAACTTAGTTCCTAATTTTTTAGTTATAAGCAAAAATACATGTGTCATGGAGATAGTTTTAATGTTTTTATTATTTCATTTTATAAGCATTGTTGAACAAAATACATGAAGATTAATTTTGTTTAGTCTGTACACGTATTTGTCTTTTATTTTAAATTTACATTTTGTTGACAAATAGGTTGATTTAAAGAAATCAAACCCTATGCCATATCCTCTCCTTCCTTCCTTCCTCTTTAATGCTTTGCCTGTGACGAAATATCTAAGACAACAACATAAGGCAAACGCAACAATAAAAATAAGGACCTCTCAGTAGCTGAGCGAAAAACGGTTCTGATTGCATCGAGCGGTTCGTGTGTTACGCTGAACAAGGAAGTGACAACACGAACGAAAAAATAAAGAGGGTTGCTGTTCAGATATTGAGAGATCCCGTCTAATCTATTCTAATCTTAATCATTACCATGCGAAAAAATCCTTAAAACTAATAACATAATCAATAGTATATCATTTTTATAATAAAACTCATTATGATACGGTCCCTGACTTATGTGGAGGAAGGAATAACAGACACCGACTGATTCGGAGAAAAGAAAAGACTGTCCAAATTATCCAAGTTAGGAGTTACTGGTACAATTAAATTATGATCACTAAAAGCTTTTATTCCGTCTTGTAGAGGAAGAGATGTCCTCAGGCCATTTACAAGTATCAAACATATCCTCCAACGATTTAAGTTTCGAACTAATAGAGACAAGATCAGAATTAAAATTTTGAAATTCTTTCTTGGCCTGCTTAAATAGCTTATAAAAGTCAACATCGAATTCCCTACACTTCCAAAATGTTCAGCGAAGCCCGCTTTCCTTAGCCGTAATTATGTCAGAATGCCTTCCATTGCAGCCAGCAAACTTCACAAACTATCACAAAGCCAACATGAAAGAAAACGTCCCTGACTGTACAAATCTAGGAATAATTACCAATTATGTCTAAATGTATGCAACAAAATAAAATAACAAAACGAATCGGTACAACTTTCAAACACTAAACCACGAAATCCTAAAAGAATGCAGAATAATATTGGGTTATAGAATAATACGGTTAAAAAAAGTTTCTTTACAATTTTTTCATTTAACCCCTATCCTGCAACGTGCGATAAAGGATTTCGTTCCAATAAACAATAGCAATTTAATCATTTTTGTATTTTTTATATGCATTGCCCCCAGATTGGGCTCTGGAATATATTTAGTAAACATCTATGTTGCATTTGTACAGTTTTATAAATTCAATGTGTTGAAGTCAATTTAACACTCATACAAGATAAACGTGTAATGAAACGTTTTTATTAAAAAATTACATATTATTTATATACTAAAATCTATAAAATAACAACAATTTTAAGATAGCCACCAACATATTTTTGGTTTTTGACGATAGTGCAATATCTTTATGCGATATGTTAGTACTGTGTCTAAAACACCGACATTGTACGTTCTATTTTTACTGCTTTAATATTTGCCCGTCTGTATATATGATATACGACGGGATTCCCATTTGTATCCTCGATATATTTTTGATTGTCCAGGTATATAAACGCCTCGGGCGGAACAAACCCTTTTCGTAATGCATCACTTAAATAATTTGCGTTTGTATAGTAGGGAGCCATTACAAAATTGTTTTCATAGTTTGTTGTATAACGTAGTATATGATTTCTTATTATAGTTATGGTGTAATTGGCAATTCGAATTACCTTTGCCTTATTATACTTATACAATTTCTTATTTGATTTATACTTTGTGTACTGACTTTGTGCTGTTCTGTATAGAGAAGTAGAGGCTCTTAAACATTTCCTTATATTTTCCTTGAACGCCGGAGATACGTTGAACCAGACAGACGTTTGATACATAATAGCTTTGACACGAGAATTTATATGTTTAGAATGAAAAGAACGCCTGTATACTTTATAAAAAAGCTTTCCTTTCCTTTGAGACTATCTCCTTTATTTTTTCTATCTCCTTTTTTATTGCAATCTACCAAATACATGACAATATGCAACTAGTATGTAATATTCAAACAATTTCAAAAAATATACAAATTTGAATTTGTTGCAGTCTTAGCATGATGAGAAACAACCAGTGCTGGTCCTCGTTGTTGGTGGGTTTTATATCATCGAGTGCTGACTAGATGCGTGAGTTTGTATCTTTTAAGTATTCTGCTTTATGAAGTTACTTCTAGAAGATTTCGTGATAAGACATTAGTTTGCGAAGACAGTCTTAAAGCGTATCGTTCGTTGATTTTGTCGATCTCCTGTTGAACAGTATTTGTTTGGAAGTACTGCACCGTAGGTCCATACTGGTTTGATAATTGCCTTGTAGAGTAGTAACTTATTGTCCAATAGAAGTTTAGAATTTCGGCCAATGAGCCAGTCCATAGACGTTAGTTTAATACCAAATTGTTTCCTTTTTGTCAGTATGTGCCTCTGCCATGTTAGACGTCTATCTATCTATGTGAATGCCAAGATATTTAACACTGTTATTGTGTTATTGCCGTATTTCCCACTAGTACCTGTGGGCATATTCCAGCCCTCAGTGAGAAAGTTACATGCACTGACATGCGACTGACACCAATCCTGAATTTTATTCAAGTGGATTTGCAGGTTTTGTGTTGCCGTTGTTGGGTCATGGTGTGTTGAAAATAGTACTGTGTCATCTGCGAATGTAGTCGGTCCGCAGTAAATAGAGTATAAGGCAATGATCCGAGAATACTTCCTGGTGGCATGCCAGATTTAATTTCAAATAAATTCGTTTGATTACTATTGACTTTAACATAAGAGTATCTGCACTCTTAGTAGGACCATAGTAGTTCATAATAGGGGAAGGGTATACTTTTCTTTAACTTGTTGAGTAGGCCCTCATGCCAAACCTTGTCAAATGGTTGGCTGATGTCTAAGAATGCCGCTGAACAATATTTTTTCTCCTCAAACGTTGTTATTATTGTTTTAACCGTCCTGTTCACCTGTTCAATTGTTGCGTGTTTTTCCCTGAAACCAATTTGATGGTCAGAAATCAGGTTTTTGGTTCGAAGTGTAGGCTTCATTCTGTTAAGCAAAATTTTCTCAGCTATTTTGCCCAACAATGGAAAGAGGCTGATCGGTCAGTACGAATTCACGTTCTCGAGCGGTTGACCAACCTTTGGTATCATAATCACTTCTGCCACTTTGAACTGCACCGGAAAGTAGCGGACTCTGAAAATAGCATTTATTATGTTCCTGAAATATATTATAGTTGTATCCGGTAGTTCTTTGAGGAGTTTTGCCGTAATCAGATCAAAACCTGGCGCCTTTTTCCTGTTTGGTAGGCTTCCTATTATTTCTTTTAGTTCATAGCAGGTTGTTCTTTTGATTGGTAAGTCCATTTGACCAGGTGTTGTGAGAAATTCATCGAC